>CM061747.1:144058622-144658622 GCA_030979885.1 Lolium multiflorum
ACGGTACAATATCTTGCCGTGTACGTCACCGCCTTCCATATACGTCGTACTGGATCCGGGTTCCTCATGGGCCTCCACGGATCCGGGTTCCTCCAAAGGTCGGTGCGGATCCGGCTATCTGATCCTGGGCCGGACTTCATCCTTCATGATCAACAGCAACTGGGCCGCCCGATGGGCCACATGCCACCATCACCATCTATGGGCCACCCGGGCTTGCCGGATCTAGGCACTGTCGATGGTACACCCATGAAGTATACCCACAACAGTAGCCCCCAGAGTTCTCCGAGTTTCGCCTGCAGTTTCCGCCATGCTTGCACCTTATGATCTCCGGCATTGTTGGTAACGCGAGACAGTTGAAGAACTCCAACTTCATATCTCTTTCAACTATAAGTCTTAAAATTTCCCATCCCGCGGACTTCATCCATCGACGGTTTTAAAGCACGCTCTCCGGGTTACTCCCCTGCTTGGTGCATCGTGGACCGTTTTACCATTTACGAGGTCTTACTGTACTAAACGGTTCCGCCAATTCTGGCGCCATTTTCGCGCGGTTTACGGTAACTTATCTCTAGCCATTTTTACTGTTAGGGTTTAGGACACGTGTCATGCATCCAACGGCGCGACGCTTGCGTTCCGACCACAGGATGCGGAGCACGAATCTCATCCCTCAGCCTATAAATATCCACCGTCAACCCTAACTTCTCATTCACCCCCCATTCTCACCTCTCTACACAGCGCCGCCCGCGAGCTCTTCCTCCGCCGTGCCGGAACCCGCCGGAAAGTCGCCGGAGCGTCACCGGAGCGAGTCCACCACCGTGGTGTTCTTCGTGTTCTTAACTACGACGAGCCACCGCACGAAAACCTCACCGCCGGCAACTCCGACCACCGCGGAATCCATTGTGGTAAGCTCTCCGAGCTTCGATTCTTTGCCGTAGTTGGTAGGGATGATCGCTAGGTTGACGATGTGGATCCGACCTAATTACGTTTTCCGCCACCACTCTTACATCTTCAGATGTCGTCCATGACTCCGCCTCCTGCCGACGAGCCGATCAATGCGACGCCCATCTCCTCCGCTCCGCCTCCCTTCATCCCAATCCAGCTGGATCCTACCAAGGATTCCGGCAAAGACGTCGAGGGCACCTCAGCCATCCCTGAAAAGACATCCGAGGCGGAGAAGAAGACGGAAGAAATGGCTGCTAAAAAATCCAAAGCTCGCCAACGGGACTCGGAATCCAAAGGCAAATGGTGGCCTTGCACCACCACGAACATCGAGCTGCAGAACTTGGAGGGAGAAGGGTTCTTGCAACCCGGAAGCTGGAGGGCGACTCCGAGTGCCCTAGCCCCGGCCCCTCAGGACAACGAGATGGTGCTGACGAAGGCGTTGGTGGAGCGAGGCTTCTCATTTCCGCCTTCGGACTTCTTCCTCGAGATTCTGAAGGCTTATGGGCTCCAACCCCACAACATCTCTCCGAACAGCGTGCTTGCAATTAGCAATCACGTCACTCTCTGCGAAGGCCATCTCCGGGTAGCTCCCGAACTCTCCCTGTTTCAATACTATTTTACTGTCAAGAAGGAGAGGATCCGGCAGTCCTCCGAACTGGCGACATGCGGAACCATCACTTTTATGCTTCGCCCGGGCCGCGTCTACCCCCACACCGACCGTCACGAATCCGCGCGGTACTGGTCCGCAGGCTTCTTCTATTTGAAGGACGTCTCCGACCCCGCAAACGCAAATAAACTGCCACCGTTCAAGAACTGCCCCGCCACCGAGCTTCTGACATGGTCGCACTGCCCCCACATCTCCGAGTCACTCCAGCTCACGCGCGCCGTCAGGCGGATCTGCAAGCTGACGGAGGAGGGGCTGACGGGAAAGACCTGACCCTCTCCTGGTTCACCAAGCGGATCCAGCCGCTTCAACACAGGGATCGCTTGATGTTCCAGTACACAGGGCGCGATGACCCGATGCGCGTCACAAAAGACAATCTTTCCGCCGACGCCCTCGACAAGAGAATCCGGGTTCTCATCAAAGTTCCGCGTGAACTTCGCGTTCACGTGTGCAACAAAGATATCCACACGAACGGTTCCGGAGTCGCGGTACGTCGGCTTGATTGTAACCTCTTGTTTCCTTTTCGCATTCAAATTTTTTGTCTAAGTGTTTAACTCTGTATCAGCTCGAAGCGCTCGAAGAGAACGAACTCGGAACTCTCCTCCGAGTTCCTTCCACCGGAAACACGGATCCGGATGCCGCGTCGGAGGCGGAAGCTCCCGAGACCTCCCGCCCGCGAAGAGGAAGAAGGCCGTCTCTCCAGCCCCCATGCGAAACGCGCCCGCGAAGTGCCTAGCACCGCTGCTACCCGGAGGGCGGAAGCGGAAAAGAAGCGCCTCTCACTGATTGACACCAGCAACAAGGGACAGCCTGATGTCCAGCATTTCTTCAAGCCTTCCGGGTAAGCGCCTATTTCCGAGATCCAGGTTCTGGCTTTACGCTCAAACTTATACTTTTATGTTTTTTCTGAAGTTCCGGTAGCCAGCCCCCCAAGGCCCCAAGGGCCCCGAAGAAAAAGGCCAAGCCATCTCCGGCTTCTTTTCCTATTACTCCCGAGGTTGAAGTTCCGCCAAAGCTTCATCTGCCTCCAAGCCGGATCCGAAAGATATCATCAATGTTGATGATCTTCCTGAAGACTCCGCCCACCACGGCGACTCCGCCAAGGGAACCTCCTCACCTGTTCCTCCGTCAACTCAACCAGGCTCCGCTTTCGCGGGGCCGACAGAAGAAGAAAAAGAGCAAAAGGCAAAGCTCCTTCAAGTTACCAACGCGACTCGAGTCCACCTCCAACCAACTCCGTCTCTTCAAAAGCTTACCCTCTCACAGCGCCACGCGGAAGTTTCCGACATGCTGAACAAGGTGTGGGGGAAGCCGGACGAGGAGGTACGTGAACTCGCCGACCTGGAGGATAACCTGAAGGAATTTTTCGCCAAGCACAGGAAGTGCGGCAGGTAATACTAGCCCCCAAGCATTGGGTGATATATTTCCGTGTAACATGTATTAACCGATGCTTTCCCAAATGTACCTGAGGCGGAAATTTAAAATTTTTATACCAAGACTTTAAATTCCTCGCTAGCCCCCAAGATTTTAAACATCCGACTAACTCCTTGCTGCTTTGCAGACCACGCGGAAGCTGCACGAAGATCTGCGCGTGCACGTGCTGAGCAGATCACGGAGATCGAGGGGCTGCGCCAGAACGCGGAAAATGGCCAACAAGCTATCCGACTACTTGAGTCCCGCCTTCAGGGTACGAAATCTGGGTCTTGCTTTTTGTTCTGATATAATTGTTCAAAATGCATAATATGTGCAATTTTGTCTACCTTCAGAAGAGACTGCCAAGCGCTCCAAGTTTGACGAGCTATCCGCCAAGGTCCAGGTGCTTGAGGCGGAGAACGAATCCCTCAAGGAATTCGTGAAGAACTCCGCTTCTCAAGAGAATCAAGCGCGGAAAGAGCTGATCGAAAAGCATGCCCGTGACCTGGCGGAGCTGAATGAAAAACTGGAGAAAAGCCAGGGCCGCGTCATTTCCGTGATCTCCAAGAACAGAGTTCTGGAAGCGGAGGCGGAGGCCATTGACAAACTTATCTTCCGTAAGCATTTTCCGTGTCGTTGATCCGACTACCTTGTAGTTTTTCTTTCTAACAGAACTAAACCTCCTTGTTTCACAGCAGCCTTGGCTTTGAATGGTCAAAGGAGTCAAATCTGAAGAGGACAGAGGCATACGATGAAGCGCGGATTTCAATCGACGCGCTATTCGAAGCCTGTCGCGGAATTGCCAAGACTCTGTCTTTGAAGAAGGCTAAAACCACGCTCATTGACACGATGACCAAACTTATGCAACAAGTGCCGGATTTCATCAAGGACTGGCAGAAGTCTTCAGCACGCGGAGCCGCCTCCCTAGTCCTGGCCACCTGCAAGGCTCACTTTCCCTCGCTCAACCTTGCGAATGTTGCACGCGGAGCCCCCGAGGATTCCGACATGGGTGCCCTCCTCGCGGAGACCGAAGGCTATGAGCAGTTGTTCGTCAGGCGAGTTGATCACTCGTTCTGGTACAACCAACACGATCTGCCCTCGGGATTTTCCGATGCAGAGGAGGATGCAGGTGAGCCGGAGTATTATGGGGAAGGCTCCGGGTCAAGCGGCGAGCACTCCGGAGGAGACTCAGGCGATGACTCCAAAGCCGGATCTGGCGACAGCGATGGCGGCTCCAGCTATCAGCAGTCTGAAGAAGAGGACTCCGAGTAGAGTTCCTGTTTAAAACAATGAGAAATTGCATCATTTTGGCCCCGGAGTGGGTTTGTAATATAACTTAAATTTTAAGTAGTTAGGGACGAAACAGGCATGCATGCATGGGCGGAAAACACTTATCCTGCAATCCGTGTAATATTATTTGCATGTTTCTTTTGTTTGGAAAGCAAGTGCTGGTTTGATAATTTCCGGCTTGCCCACTTGACCTTCCACGAGCCGGAAAACCCGTGCCGGAAACGCTCGCCAGCAGCGACGAAGCCCAATGGCAATCCGTCAATAACCGCGGAAACAAGCCCCCAGCCCAAGTGCCGGAAGTCGCTACCAGGAATCCATGGGTTTGCAACAGAAATAATTTCCGCCAGAAAACTTAAGCTTACGTCCTAAAGGACGATTTTGAAAATCACAACTTTCATACACGCCTAGGCGGAAAGATCCAGCTCTGCGGTTTTAGTCGGAAAAACATACACGATCCAGAAATGAAAAATTAAAGGAGGTAAAAGACTCTAAGAGTGAACCAAAAGCTTTATTTCATTGATCATGTATCATAGATATTACAAGGTATGTAATGCGTAAAGCGCTAAGTGTGGAAAGGACGTAGCTGTGCTATGTTCCAGGGACGATCTGTTTCATCATATATGTCACCCGGATCTTCTCGTTTTCGTTTCCGATGCTAGTTGGCAGGTCTATCCTTTAGTTCCCGGAAATCAACGAGGTAGTAGGATCCGTTGTGTAGTACTCCTGATGACAAAAGGTCCTTCCCATGGAGTTTGCAACTTGTGATCTTTCACCTGGCGAAGGCGGAGGACTAAGTCTCCGACCATGAACGAGCGGTTCCGAACTCGACGGCTATGATAGCGTCGGAGCTTCTGCTGGTAAATGGTGGAGCGTTGGTCGGCTAGATTCCGAGCTTCTTCGATCAGGTCCACAGATAGCTGTCGAGCCTCGTCAGCAGTTTCTTCATTGTAGGCGGAAACTCGCGGTGAATCATGGATGATGTCAGTGGGGAGCACAGCTTCGGATCCGTATACCAGGAAGAAAGGAGTAAATCCTGTTGACCTGTTAGGGGTAGTTCGTAAACTCCACAGAACAGAGTCCAGCTCATCAGCCCAAGCTCCGGCTGCGCGGCGCAGCGGTTCTTCAAGGCGAGGTTTGATTCCGGCTAGTATAAGGCCATTGGCTCGTTCGACCTGACCATTAGATTGTGGATGAGCCACAGATGCAAGGTCAAGCCGGATCCCAACTTCATCGCAGTAATCCTTGAGTTCTCCTTGCGCAAAGTTTGTGCCATTGTCTGTGATTATGCTGTGTGGGATGCCGAATCTCGTTACGAGGCTGCAAACAAATTTTAGTGCCGTAGCACCATCGGCTTTTCTCACTGGCTTTGCCTCGATCCACTTACTGAACTTGTCAATAGCGACCAGGAGGTATTCATGACCACCAGGAGATGATTTCTTTAACTTACCAACCATATCGAGCCCCCAGACCGCAAACGGCCAGGTGATAGGGATGGTCCTCAGCTCTTGGGCTGGAGCGTTTGGTTGAGTAGCGTAGTACTGACAACCGCGGCAAGTTTTCACCAGCTTGTCAGCGTCTTCTTTAGCTGTTAGCCAGTAAAATCCTAACCGAAAAGCTTTTGCAACGAGGGACCTGGGGGCGGCATGATGCCCGCAATCCCCTGCATGGATCTCTCGGAGGATTTCAATGCCATCTTGACTAGAGACGCATTTGAGAAATACCCCGTTTGCACTTCGTTTGTAGAGCTGTCCATCAACAATTGTGTAGGATCTTGCTCGTCTAATGATCTGTCGTGCGTGGACCTCGTCCTCCGGCAACTTTTGATCAATGAGGTAATCCAAGAACGGCTGAGTCCAGGCCGGAATGACTGCCATCACTTCCTTAGCCGGAGAAACTGCCAGATCAGGATTTTCCGGGTTTGCACCCTTCACCGAGGGTACTCGCAGATGCTCAAGGAAAATTCCAGGCGGAATTGGTTTCCTGCCGGATCCGAGCTTGGACAGCATGTCTGCCGCTGTGTTATCGTCTCTCCTGACGTACTTGACTTCGTATCCGAGGAAGCACTTGGCGATCTCGTCCACTTCGTCTCTGTAAGCCGCCATGACGGAGTTTCTGGCGTTCCAGGTTCCGGCTACTTGTTGTGCCACCAGGTCGGAATCTCCGCAGCATATGATGTGCTTGATCCCAATCTCCTTAGCGATGCGTAGCACCGTGTAGTAGAGCCTCGTATTCGCCATATTATTGGTTTCTTCGAAGTGAATCCGTAACGCGCAGTTCTTCTCCGGTAGGTGACTTTAGGGTGACTCCAGCCCCCGAGCCTTGATGTTGCTTGGATCCATCAAAGTGCATGACCCAAGCTTCGGGTTCCGGCACAGGTGTGCCCTCCGGTGCTTCAATCCAATCCGCGATGAAATGGGCTAGAACTTGAGACTTGATTGCAGTTCGGGCTTCGTAGTTGATGTCAAAGGCAGATAACTCGATGCCCCATTTTGCTACGCGTCCTGTTGCGTCGGAGTTGTTGATGATTGTCGCCAGGGGAGCCTTGCTCACCACTGTCATTGGGTGCTCCTGGAAGTAGTGTCTCAGCTTCCGGCTGCCTAGGAAGACTCCGTATGCTAGCTTCTGAAAGTGAGGGTATCTCTGCTTGGATTCCGTCAAGACTTCGCTAATGTAATAGACATGTTTGGACTCCGTGCTCAAATCCTTCTTCCTTTCGCACCACCACGATTACGAGGCTGAATAACTTTGTTGGTAGCCGCTATGTAGAGGAGCATAGGCTCTGACTCAGCTGGAGCTGCCAATATAGGTGGGGAGGAGAGTATGCTCTTCAACTCCTGAAGTGCTTTATCTGCTGTCTCATCCCAACACAAATTTGTCTGTTTTCTTCAGCAGTTTGTATAGAGGTAGGGCTTTCTCGCCAAGACGGCTAACAAATCTCTGATTGCCGCAACGCAACCAGTTAATCGTTGCACATCTTTGAGACAAGTTGGCCTTTTGATGTTCAGGATAGCCTTGATCTTTTCCGGGTTAACTTCAATGCCCCTGTGAGAAACAATGAAGCCAAGGAGCTTTCCTGCTGGTACGCCAAAGACGCACTTCAGCGGATTCAACATCATCTTGTACCGTCGGAGATTATCAAAGGTTTCCTTAAGGTCGCTCAGCAAGTCGGATCCCTTTCGGGTCATGACGATGTCGTCGACGTAGGCGTGCACGTCCGCCAATTTGGTCCTTCAGGCACCGCTGCATCGTACGTTGGTATGTGGCACCTGCGTTTTTCAAGCCAAAAGGCATGGTAACATAGCAGTATGTGCCAAACGGGTGTGATGAAGGAAGTCGCCTTTTGGTCAGACTCCTTCATCAAGATCTGATGATACCCGGAATATGCGTCAAGAAAACAGGAGTTCCGCCCCTGCCGTCGAATCAATGACTCGGTCAATGCGCGGCAAGGGGAACGGATCTTTCGACAATGATTATTCACGCCGGAGTAATCGATGCACATTCTTAGTATTTCAGAATTCTTTTTGGGTACAAGGACGGGTTTGCGACCCAATCAGTATGGATAACTGATACGTCTCCAACGTATCGATAATTTCTTATGTTCCATGCTACTTTATTGATGATACCTACATGTTTTATGCACATTATATGTCGTATTTATGCGTTTCTGGAACTAACCTATTAACAAGATGCCGAAGTGCCGGTTCCTGTTTTCTGCTGTTTTTGGTTTCGAAATCCTAGTAACGAAATATTCTCGGAATTGGACGAAATCAACGCCCAGGTTCCTATTTTTCCACGAAGCTTCCAGAACACCGGGAAGGACCAGAGGGGGGCCACAGGCCCACCAGAGGGTAGGCCGGCGCGGCCTAGGTTGGCCGCGCCGCCTGGCCGCCCCTTTGACCCTCCCGCGCCGCCTCTTCGCCTATATAAAGCCCCGCATCGAAAACCCTTACGGAGGAAGCCACGATACGAGAAAAGTTCCGAGCCGCCACCATCGCGAAGCCAAGATCTGGGGACAGGAGTCTCTGTTCCGGCACCCTGCCGGAGCGGGGAAGTGCCCCGAAGGCTTCTCCATCGACACCGCTGCCATCTCCACCGCCATCTTCATCACCGCTGCTGCTCCCATGAGGAGGGAGTAGTTCTCCATTGAGGCTCGGGGCTGTACCGGTAGCTATGTGGTTAATCTCTCTCCTATGTACTTCAATACAATAATCTCATGAGCTGCCTTACATGATTGAGATTCATATGATGATGCTTGTAATCTAGATGTCATTATGCTAGTCAAGTGGATTTTACTTATGTGATCTCCGGAGACTCCTTGTCCCACGTGTGTAAAGGTGACAGTGTGTGCACCGTGTGGGTCTCTTAGGCTATATTTCACGAAGTACTTATTCACTGTTGAAGAGCGTAGTGAAGTGCTTATTTATATCTCTTGATGATTGCAATGTGTTTGTATCACAATTTATCTATGTGCTACTCTAGCAAAGTTATTAAAGTAGTTTTATTCCTCCTGCATGTGTGCAAAGGTGACAGTGCGTGCACCGTGTTAGTACTTGGTTTATGCTATGATCATGATCTCTTGTAGATTGCGAAGTTAACTATTGCTATGATAATATTGATGTGATCTATTCCTCCTACATATGCATGAAGGTGACAGTGTGCATGCTATGCTAGTACTTGGTTTAGTCTTTTGATCTATCTTACACTATAAGGTTACTAAAATATGAGCATTATTGTGGAGCTTGTTAACTCCGGCATTGAGGGTTCGTGTAATCCTACGCAATGTGTTCATCATCCAACAAAAGTGTAGAGTATGCATTTATCTATTCTGTTATGTGATCAATGTTGAGAGTGTCCACTAGTGAAAGTGTAATCCCTAGGCCTTGTTCCTAATACTGTGTTACTACCGCTGCAATACTACCACCATCAACTACACGCCAGCAAGCTATTTTCTGGCACCGTTGCTACTGCTCATATATATTCATACCACCTGTATTTCACTATCTCTTGGCCGAACTAGTGCACCTATTTGGTGTGTTGGGGACACAAGAGACTTCTTGCTTTGTGGTTGCAGGGTTGCATGAGAGGGATATCTTTGACCTCTTCCTCCCTGAGTTCGATAAACCTTGGGTGATCCACTTAAGGAAAACTTGTTGTTCTACAAACCTCTGCACTTGGAGGCCCAACACTGGGAAAGGAGGGGGAACGTAGACATCAAGCACTTTTCTGGCGCCGTTGGGAGGAAAGGTAAAAGGCACTCATACTCCGGTTCCGGGTAACAGTACTTTTGGCGCCGTTGCCGGGAGGAAAGGTAAAGGTACTCACACTCCGGATCTTGGCTACTAAGCTATTTTCCCGTGCCGTTGGTACTCGAAGCTATTTCCTTTAGACTCTGCAATTGCGACATTTGGTTTCTTGTTTACACTAGTTAGGCATAATGGAAAACAACAAAAATATGAGAGATCTTTATGAACTTTATCTTGAGTTAGGACATGATGTGTTTGAAGAGAGAATTAAAAAACCATGGAACTTTATATGCATGATAATGGGAATGTTATTAGTATGAATGCTTTGAACACCATTGTTGCTAATGCTATGGAAAATTCTAAGCTTGGGGAAGCCGGCTTTGATGAGCATGATATTTTTAGTCCCCCAAGCATTGAGGAGAAAATTTACTTTGATGATACTTTGCCTCCCATTTATGATGATTATAATGATAGTAGTCTTTTGTTACCACCTGTTATGGAGGATAAATTTGATTATGATTACAATATACCTCCTATATTTGATAGCTACTTTGTTGAATTTGCTCCCACTACAACTAATAAAATTGATTATGCTTATGTTGGGAGTAGTAATTATTTTATGCATGAGACTCATGATAAGAATGCTTTATGTGATAGTTATATTGTTGAGTTTGCTCATGATGCTACTGAAAGTTATTATGAGAGAGGAAAATATGGTTGTAGAAATTTTCATGTTACTAAAACACCTCTCTATGTGCTGAAATTTTTGAAGCTACACTTGTTTTATCTTCCTATGCTTGTTACTTTGCTCTTCATGAACTTGTTTATTTACAAGATTCTTATGCATAGGAAGCATGTTAGGCTTAAATGTGCTTTGAATTTGCTTCTTGATGTTCTCTTTTGCTTCATTGTCTATTTTCATGAGAGCATCATCATTAAAACTGCTGAGCCCATCTTAATGGCTATAAAGAAAAGAACTTCTTGGGAGATAACCCATGTGTTATTTTGCTACAGTAATTTGTTTTATATTTGTGTTTTGGAAGTTGTTTACTACTGTAGCAACCTCTCCTTATCTTAGTTTTGTGTTTTGTTGTGCCAAGTAAAGTTTCTATGTCAAAGTTGATGTTATATTTGGGATCGCTGCGCAGAAACAGCATTGCTGTCTGTCACGAATCTGGGCCTAATTCTCTGTAGAAAATTCTAAAAAATCTGCCAATTTACGAGCGTGATCCTCAGATATGAACGCAACTTTCATTAGTTTTGAGTTTTTCCATTTGAGCAAGTCTGGTGCCATTTCAAAATTCGTCTTTACGGACTGTTCTGTTTTGACAGATTCTGCCTTTTATTTCGCATTGCCTCTTTTGCTATGTTGGATTTATTTCTTTGATCCATTAATGTCCAGTAGCTTTATGCAATGTCCAGAAGTGAAAAGAATGTTTGTGTCACCTCTGAACATGTGAATTTTTGATTATGCACTAACCCTCTAATGAGTTTGCTCGAAGTTTGGTGTGAAGGAAGTTTTCAAGGGTCAATAGAAGAGGGTGATATAATGTGATCGAGAAGAGTGAAAGGTCTAAGCTTGGGGATGCCCCGGTGGTTCATCCCTGCATATTTCAAGAAGACTCAAGCATCTAAGCTTGGGGATGCCCAAGGCATCCCCTTCTTCATCGACAACTTATCAGGTTTCTTCTAGTGAAACTATATTTTTATTCAGTCACATCCTATGTATTTTACTTGGAGCGTCTGTGTGCTTTTATATTTGTTTTTGTTTTGTTATCTTAGTTCTCTGAATAAGTTCATCCTTGTGTGGGAGAGAGACACGCTCCGCTGGTTCGTATGAACACATGTGTTCTTAGCTTATAATATTCATGGCGAAGTTTCATCTTCGTTAAATTGTTATATGGTTGGAATTGGAAAATGCTACATGTAGTAATTGGTAAAATGTCTTGGATAATGTGATACTTGGCAATTGTTGTGCTCATGTTTAAGCTCTTGCATCATATGCTTTGCACCCATTAATGAAGAAATACATAGAGCTTGCTAAAATTTGGTTTGCATATTTGGTTTCTCTAGAGTCTAGATAATATCTAGTATTGAGTTTTGAACAACAAGGAAGACGGTGTAGAGTCTTATAATGTTTACAATATGTCTCTTATGTGAGTTTTGCTGTACCGTTCATCCTTGAGTTTGCTTCAAATAACCTTGCTAGCCTAAACCTTGTATCGAGAGGGAATACTTCTCATGCATCCAAAATCCTTGAGCCAACTACTATGCCATTTGTGTCCACCATACCTACCTACTACATGGTATTTCTCCGCCATTCCAAAGTAAATTGCTTGAGTGCTACCTTTAAACAATTCAAAAGTTATTACCTCTTATTTGTGTCAATGTTTTATAGCTCATGAGGAAGTATGTGGTGTTTATCTTTCAATCTTGTTGGGCAACTTTCACCAATGGACTAGTGGCTTCATCCGCTTATCCAATAATTTTGCAAAAAGAGCTGGCAATGGGATTCCCAGTCCCAATTAATTAACAAAATAGACACTCCTCCATGGTATGTGATTGTTGGACGGCACCCGAAGGATTCGGTTAGCCATGGCTTGAGAAAGCAAAGGTTGGGAGGAGTGTCATCATAATAAAACTAAAATAAAAAGGCACTCCTTCATGGTATGAGATTGTTGGCAGGCACCCGAGGATTCGGTTAGCCATGGTTTGTGAAAGAAAGGTTGGAAGGAGTGCCACCCAAAAATAAAATAAAATGGGAGCCGCTCTTTGAAGGTTTGTCTGGCAAGGGGTTAGAGTGCCCACTACCATTCGTTGACAACAACAAACACCTCTCAAAACTTTACTTTTATGCTCTCTTGATGTTTTCAAAATAAAAGCTCTAGCACAAATATAGCAATCGATGCTTTCCTCTTTGAAGGACCTTTCTTTTACTTTTATGTTGAGTCAGTTTACCTATCTCTCTCCATCCCAAGAAGCAAACACTTGTGTGAACTGTGCATTGATTCCTACATACTTGCATATTGCACTTGTTATATTACTTTATGTTGACAATATCCATGAGATATACATGTTATAAGTTGAAAGCAACCGCTGAAACTTAATCTTCCTATGTGTTGCTTCAACGCCTTTACTTTGATTTATTGCTTTATGAGTTAACTCTTATGCAAGACTTATTGATGCTTGTCTTGAAGTACTATTCATGAAAAGTCTTTGCTTTATGATTCACTTGTTTACTCATGTCATTACCTTTGTTTTGATCGCTGCATTCATTACATATGTTTACAATATGATCAAGGGTATGATGGCATGTCACTTAAGAAATTATCTTTGTTATCGTTTTACCTGCTCGGGACGAGCAGAACTAAGGGGATGCTGATACGTCTCCAACGTATCGATAATTTCTTATGTTCCATGCTACTTTATTGATGATACCTACATGTTTTATGCACATTATATGTCGTATTTATGCATTTTCTGAACTAACCTATTAACAAGATGCCGAAGTGCCGGTTCGTTTTCTGCTGTTTTTGGTTTCAGAAATCCTAGTAACGAAATATTCTCTAATTGGACGAAATCAACGCCCGTTCCTATTTTTCCACGAAGCTTCAGAGACCCGGAAGGACCGAGGGGCCACAGCCCACCGAGGGTGGCCGGCGCGGCCTAGGGTTGGCCCGCGCCGCCTTACCCCCGGGCCGCCTCTTTGACCCTCTGCGCCGCCTCTTCATATAAGCCCCGCATCGAAACCCTTACGGAGGAAGCCACGATACGAGAAAAGTTCCGAGCCGCCACCATCGCGAAGCCAAGATCTGGGGGACAGGAGTCTCTGTTCCGCACCTGCCGGAGCGGGGAAGTGCCCCGGAAGGCTTCTCCATCGACACCGCTGCCATCTCCACCGCCATCTTCATCACCGCTGCTGCTCCCATGAGGAGGGAGTAGTTCTCCATTGAGGCTCGGGCTGTACCGGTAGCTATGTGGTTAATCTCTCCTATGTACTTCAATACAATAATCTCATGAGCTGCCTTACATGATTGAGATTCATATGATGATGCTTGTAATCTAGATGTCATTATGCTAGTCAAGTGGATTTTACTTATGTGATCTCCGGAGACTCCTTGTCCCACGTGTGTAAAGGTGACAGTGTGTGCACCGTGTGGGTCTCTTAGGCTATATTTCACGAAGTACTTATTCACTGTTGAAGAGCGTAGTGAAGTGCTTATTTATATCTCTTGATGATTGCAATGTGTTTGTATCACAATTTATCTATGTGCTACTCTAGCAAGGTTATTAAAGTAGTTTTATTCCTCCTGCATGTGTGCAAAGGTGACAGTGCGTGCACCGTGTTAGTACTTGGTTTATCCTATGATCATGATCTCTTGTAGATTGCGAAGTTAACTATTGCTATGATAATATTGATGTGATCTATTCCTCCTACATATGCATGAAGGTGACAGTGTGCATGCTATGCTAGTACTTGGTTTAGTCTTTTGATCTATCTTACACTATAAGGTTACTAAAATATGAGCATTATTGTGGAGCTTGTTAACTCCGGCATTGAGGGTTCGTGTAATCCTACGCAATGTGTTCATCATCCAACAAAAGTGTAGAGTATGCATTTATCTATTCTGTTATGTGATCAATGTTGAGAGTGTCCACTAGTGAAAGTGTAATCCCTAGGCCTTGTTCCTAAATACTGCTGAGTTACTACTGCTGCAATACTACCACCATCAACTACACGCCAGCAAGCTATTTTCTGGCACCGTTGCTACTGCTCATATATATTCATACCACCTGTATTTCACTATCTCTTCCGAACTAGTGCACCTATTTGGTGTGTTGGGGACACAAGAGACTTCTTGCTTTGTGGTTGCGTGGTTGCATGAGAGGGATATCTTTGACCTCTTCCTCCTGAGTTCGATAAACCTTGGGTGATCCACTTAAGGGAAAACTTGCTGCTGTTCTACAAACCTCTGCACTTGGAGGCCCAACACTGTCTACAGGAAAGGAGGGGGAACGTAGACATCAATAACTTCTACTACAAAACCTGCCTCTAGTAACTTTGCTAATTCCATTCCTATGGCGCGGCGCTTCTTGTCTCCAAAGCGTCGCATAGCTTGCTTCACCGGTTTTGCACCCGGATTTATGTTGAGGTAGTGCTCGGCGAGTTCCCTTGGTACTCCGGACATGTCAGAAGGTTGCCATGCGAATATATCCATGTTAGCTCTGAGGAACTCGACGAGCGCGCTTTCCTATTTAGGGTCCATGTTGGCTCCGACTGAAACCTGCTTGGAGTTGTCACCTTCAATGAGGTCATGCTTCTTGGTTTCTATCGCGGCCTTGAACGAGGTCTTCTGTTCGGAGATCTGCTTCTTGGTGGTCTGCATCTCGTCGGATCCACCGCGGCTCGTAGCCTTGCAGCTCCTCTCCGATATGACGGATTCTGCAAAGGCGGCTTCGCCTTCCTCGCAGTCTCTAGCTTTCTTGTAGTCCCCGGATACGGTGATCCAACCGTTAGGACCCGGAATCTTGAGCTTGTTGTAGATGTAGCATGCCCTGGCGTGGAACTTGTGGTAGGTGGGCCTGCCGAAGATCACGTGGTAGGAGCTTTTGAAGGGCACCACTTCAAACGTGATCATCTCTTCGCGGTAGTTGTTCACATCGCCGAAGGCCACGGGAAGTTTGATGCTGCCCAGAGAGTTTGCCTTCTTACCCGGAACCACACCATGGTCCTCCAAGGTCTCCAGGTACATGATGTTCAGGCTAGCTCCTCCGTCCATAAGACACTTGACCGTAACGGGGACTCACAACCGAGCGTAGCACTCTTTGGGGATGACGGCCGGGTGATCCGACCTGTCAAAGGTACAGGCTTTCTCCGACCACTTGACATACTGCGGCACAGCCGGAACCGTGGCGTTCAAGATCCGGAGCGCCGATTTTTCGCGCGGACAGTTGGGGTTCCGAGGAAGGTGTGGTAAGTTCCGACACTCTTCTTGCCAAAGGGGTTGGACTTGTTAGCTGCGGTACCCTCCTTGGGTTCCGGCGAAGCGTCATCCTCGTCCATGGCCTCGGAGCTGTCCTCCTCTTTGTCCTTGTTCTTGCCCTTGCCTCCTTTGCCGCGTGGGCGGTGCTTCCGGGCTCGCTTGTATCCTGCCTCCGGGTCATTTTTCAGATCGTTGACCCACTTGCAGATTGGTAGGGGGTGGATTTGCCCGTAGCCGGATCCAGATGAGCCAGGCACGGCATATCCCTGTATTCTTCATACGTTTGGGGGCGCGGGATCCGGCTGCGGTGACCTCGTCGCGCTGTTCCCTGCCTTCCGCCTCCACGTCCGCGGCCTCTTCCGCCTCCTGGACCTCCGCGTTGGAACGTCATGGCTACCATGTCGGATCCTCCGCCCTTCTGGTCTTCAGGGGGTTCTTCCGCTTGTTGCTGTTGCTGACGCCGTTATCACGGTTTTTCTTCTGTTGGTGCAGGGGTATGGCTGTAGCTGCGAGATCTCCGCCTGCGTCGTCATCGGCGGCAGTATGATCGCTGGCGATGTTTATCATTTCATCAAGAGTGAGCTTGTTCGCATTCACCAGGCAAGTAAGCTTGTGACGCAGCAGCCCCCCACGCTGCAAACCTCCGATGAAGGCGTGCATTGCTGTGCGGTTATCTACGTTCTCGCACTCGTTTCTGGTTGCCAACCATCGGGTGAGGAAACTCCTTGATGTCTCACCCTTCTTCTGGATGCAAGCTTGAAGATCACTGGTGGTGGCCGGTCTCTTGTAGGTACCCCTGAAGTGGTTCTCGAAAGCCTTCTTCAGGTCCAACCAGCAAAAGATGGTGTTCTCCTCGAGGTCGCTGAGCCAAACACGAGCTGGACCAATAAGGTACAACTGGAGCATGCGGCAGGGTATTCGGGGTTCCTCCGGCGAAGGTTACTGCATTGTAGTAATCCTCAATCCAGGTATCCGGCCTCTCGCTGCCATCATAATGCTTCAGGTTTCCTGGTAGCTTAAGGTTCAAGCTTCTTGGCTTTGGTTCCTCTCGGATCATCTGCCAAAGCACCTTGGACCGATGTAGTCGGATCTGTACTCGTTGAGGCGATCCCGGGCATCTCGGGGGGCACCACCGGGTGACTTTGAGCGGGAACGAGATCTCCGGCCTCCTCCCTCCACCTCCGCCTCCAGGGTGGTGGTGAGGGAGATCTGTGAGGGGGCCTGTAAGATGTTCTTCCGCCTTCAGATTCTCGGCATGGCTCCCGCGGCTGGCTCCGGCTCGGTGGCTCCTTTCCTCTTGGTGGTGGTCGCCTCCGTCGTTCCGGCTCCGCGTGGCTCTGCGTACTCCTCGTTCCGGCTCCTCCTGGTTCCGGGTCGCGTCCTTGATTCCGCGAGGCTCGGCTCGCGTTCTTGATTCCGACGAGGCTCGGGCTCGCGGTCTTGATTCCGGCTTCGCGTTGCTCCAGCGTACGCTCTCTGTTCCTGTCTCTAGGTGCCGGCATACTGTCGCGGATGTTGATTCCACCTGGCCCATGGGGCCTGGGGTTTCCGGCAGGGCTGCGACGTCGAGGGGGTAGCGGAGGACGCGAAGCTCGGGGAGGTGGCGACGGAACACGGTACTTATCTCTGCCAGTATACATCGCATCCTTTCCCTTTGCCGGGTCTTTCGGGGTTGAATCCGATGGTATGGGGATTGGATTTGGATGATCTCTGACTATCCTCCTGCGCTCCGTGGATCCGGTGCGCGACTCGCCATCACGATGTTGACTTGCTATGGCGTCCTTCTGCGCGGTGGATATGCACTGTTCCGGATTGGATGCTAACCTGCGCGAAGTGTCTGCCTTGCTCTGTTGCTGCATTGCTGAGGCAACGAGCTTCCGGACGTAGTTGATGTCAATCTCCTCGTCCTTCTTTTTTAGGAGCTCCGCAGCCTTCTTCATGTTATCCTTTGGAGTTGCGAGCGGCTGCTGCTCTGTGGGTGTTGCGAAGGTAATCTTGCGGGGAGGGATGGCTTCTCGAGCGATTCTATCAGCCTCCGCCTGCAGAGTGTCTAACCTTTTCTGCCACTCCAATCGGAGTCCCTTGGCTGTTGCCATCATCTCGTCGACTTCACGATCCTTTTTTAGGGAGTAGTCCACAAAATTTGCAGCCAAGGTTCTTTCTTCCGCCATTGCGGCTGCAGTCCTGGCGAACTTCTGAGCTGTTGCCAGCATCTCCTGCCGTTTGGCTTCTAGGGCCTCCGGGTCTGCAGCCTCCTCTGGAGTTATTGGTTTGTTGAGAATATCAGACTTCGCGACTAGATCCATGCGTGCTTGCTCGACAATCTCTTCTGGTGACAGGACATCCCTGTGCGGTTGTGGTCCCAAGGGAGGCCGAACGTTGGATGGTCCTGGGCTGGAGTTGGAGGCTTCGTCTTCCGTGTCCGGCTGATCCAGCGGTGCCACGGTTGCTAGAACCTGCATCGGCTGGGCGGATTCCACTTCAGCTTGCTCACCGCCTCCGAGTTCCTCGAGCTTGCGGTTGAATTCCTCTGTATTCATGGATGAAGCGCCGTCATCTTCTTCCCGATTGCGAGCTCCTTCGTCAAGCGATTGTATTCTTCTGTGCCTATTGAGGAGGCATCATCGGAATCTGGGCTCAAGTTACCGAGGATTGATTCCTCAGGGTTTCCGGCTTCCTCTTGCCCCGGAGCGTCGCTATCTCCGACTGCTTCTGGCAGATCCGGAGCGACGTTGTTTCCGGGTCCCTCAACCTGCAAAGGATCGGCCTCGTCCTGTTGGAGGGCGTCTCCGGTATGGGCCAAGAAGTGCACGAAGTGACACCTTTGCTTCTCTAACACGGGAGACCCAGGCGGATCTGCATTGGTCTTCCACCGTTTTCTCCTGCTCAGGGCGGATTGGGTGGGTTTTGATTTTTCCTGATCCAAGGCGGAATCTTCGTTAAGAAGCTCCTGCGACTCGATCGGATCTTTGCGACGGCGTCCAGCTCGCGGCGGACGCGTCAGCGTTACCAGTGCGTTTCCGTCGGAATCGACGGTTTCGCCGATGAAGATGTGGATGCCGCCGATTGGGACGATGGAGAGCTTGACGGGGTTTTCCCAGCCGGAATTGTCCGGACGGACGATCGGAAAATTCCCGGCGTAGAGTACGCGCCCCACGCGATCGAGTCGTCGTAGCTTCCCATGGCGGAGCCCTCCCTTCCGGCCTCCACGCCTCAGGCCCACGGTGGGCGCCAGCTGTCGTTGCCTAATCAACGATACCTCGGAGGAGGGATCCTCACGAGGGGGAGAAGAAGTAGGGGCCATAGGGCGGAGTGCACACGGGACGGTGGTACGCGAGTTACCCAGCTTAACACTGCACGATGACAGGGCCTACTGCTTGTGGAATTATCTGGGCGCTTGCGCGTTGTTACAATGGTTGTGGTTGTGCCTCTAGGGCTCCCGGGATCCGGCTTATAAAGGCGCACGGATCTAGGGTTTACATGGAGAGTCCTAGCCGGATTACAGATTGCCTAACCTACGTTACAATATCTTGCCGTGTACGTCAAGATTCGCCTCCCCTATACGTCGTACCGGATCCGGGTTCCTCATGGGCTTCCACGGATCCGGGTTCCTCCAAAGGTCGGTGCGGATCCGGCTATCTGATCCTGGGCCGGACTTCATCCTTCATGATCAACAGCAACTGGGCCGCCCGATGGGCCACATGCCACCATCACCATCTATGGGCCACCCGGGCTTGCCGGATCTAGGCACTGTCGATGGTACACCCATGAAGTATACCCACAACAACGACCGTAGAAGTCGTGGAGGAGGACCTGCACCTCACAGAGTACGAGGCGTGCGAGGAGGCGACGCTAGCGGCGACCGTAGATGCATTTGCTGCGGACGAGCGGCAGCTGCGGGAGGCGGGACGACGTCACCGGGAGATGGTGCGCTGGCAGCAGGGGTGGGAGGAGCTTGCGCTGCGGCGGGCGGTGCTGGAGGAGCAGCAGCGTCAGGATGAAGTCTACGAGCGGCAGTGCTAGGCGGAGATGCAGCTGCAGCTACGGAGGCAGGAGGTGGAGCAGTGTCGGTGGCGGGAGGAGCTAGAGTTGCTACTGCGTCAGGAGGCGGTGGCCGCGGATAGAGCGGCCTACTTGACGTTCGTGGCGGAGAGAGCAACGGTGGATCGACGACGGAGGAGCAACGGAGAGAGCAGGCGGCGCAACAGCGGGCGATCGTCCACCTCCATAGAGCCGGGTGGCCAGTAGGTAGTAGGCTAGAGATGAAGCATCTTTTACATGTCATCCGGGATCGAGAAGTGGATAATGTTTTACTCGGATTCACCCCGCTAAAACATTATTCATTCCTCGATCCTGAATGACATGAAAATAAAATTACAATAAAATAATTAGTTTGTCTAAAAAAAATTATCGGGGCCACCGGTTTGGGGGTCCCGGTGTGGCAACAGCATCCTCAAATAGAGGATGCAGTGCCGGCGGCCCCTATATGGTTGTGCCGGTGCTCCAGCCGGCGCCGATTTGAAGGGCACCGGTGGAGATGCTCTAACAACCCACACACGCGCTCACACACGTACACACGGGGATGCGCACGCACACACACACTTTGTAAAGATGGAAAATCATCTACTTTATTTAATTCATTTTGGATGACCACAAAGCTAAAAGAAAATATGTGAGATGAGAAACTGTATTCCTTTAACCCACTGTAACTTTTTCTAATGTTCAAATATTCAAAAATAAACGAATCGCTTTCCTAGAAAACTAGGCTGGAAGATGAGGACTTGACGAGAAATGTCTTTCTTCTATGCACGAGACCTCTTGTGCATGTTTTACTGAGTTTTCAGAGTTTGATTTTGTCCAGTTCCCCTGCATTCGACCAAAACTGAGTGATACCTGATGAACCACAGTGGCACAAATCTTAAAGCACAACATTCACAGGAGATTCGCCGTGTTCAAGGATTGGACATTATATAGTTCAAGAAAGCACTACGTAGAACATGAACCCATTCCTGTTAGAGCATGCGCGGCACAAACGGGCAACCGTTTGTGTCCGTCGTGACCGAAAATGCGTCTGGCATCACCTCCAGCGGCGCGACACAAAGTGACCGGGCCATCCGAGGAGACGCAAACCTGGCCCAAATATGCGCTAGGTTTGCGTCTCTGAGGATGCTGCGCGGACGCGCAAAGTTCCGCTCGGTCCTCGCACGGGCCCGCTTGGCAGCGGCACAACTGCTTCATCTTCCGCGGTATTACTTGCGGGCGGCGCGCTGCAGCCTTTGCAGGGCCGCGTTAATAGCGTGCATCGGCTTCCGCGAGCGTGCGCAGCTAGACGGCGTTGCAGTGGCAGGCCATTGAAAGCGAGATGGCGTCCGAGCCTCTTAAAGGGACGCTGCCGGCGCCCATTTCCCTGACCAAATCATTGCCAGATCCCACATTATCCACCCCACCGACGCCATGGGGAAGAAATGCTGACCGTTCGGCAAGACCAAGAACGACCACGAGGCAAGCGGCTCGCGGTCTGGCAAGAAGGCACGGGTCGGTCGGTACGTCCGCATTGACCTCTCGCGGCAGCTATGGGAGGAAAACCGGCCGGTACCATGGCCGGACGCGAACTTGCCGGGAGGGGGCTGGTACCTGAACTCGCGGCGCGTGCCGGTCCCCCCCGTGCCGCGCGAGGGCCGAGAGCGGCGGGACGAGGTGCGCCGCCGCCGAGCGATCTTGCCGCCGGATCTGCGGGAGGATCAGGCGTACGCGCTGAACTCCTACAACTGGATTACATTCGGGACATGGGAGTTCGACGCGCGACGCCGCGCTGGCTACCTCGACGACGTGGACTACTTTGACCGCGAGATCGCCGTAGAAGAAGAAAAGAACGACCAGGAGGACGCGTACGAGGACGAGGACGTGAACATGGTAGACTACGACCACAACGACGGCGGGCCGGCGTGGGATCCGGAGACCCAGTCGCCGGACATTTCCGAGGAGGAGGCCATTACCATGGCACTGGCCAACAGCGAGCAGGACGAGCTCAACGAACTCGCTTTTTGGGACGGGCTCGCAATCCAGCTCCGCGAGTCCGCGCTCGCGCAGGGGAGGCCGGCGACTCCTCCGGCCACGCCGACGCGCACTAGTGGAAAAAAGGCTATCTGTGGCGCACCAAAATCAAATTCTGTGGCGCATATCCAGGTCGCCACAGTTACCACGCGACTAGTATTGAAACTTCTGTGGCGCATATGTACGTGCGCCACAGAATTTTGAAACTTCTGTGGCGCACCAAGCCAATATGCGCCACAGAATTGTCTGTCAAACTTCTGTGGCGCACCAAGCCAATATGCGCCACAGAATTTTTTTTCGAATTTCAAAAAAAAGGGTCCAGATCTAGATCTAGATCTAGATCTGGCCGGAATTTCGCCGATTTTTTCGAATCTCGCCGGAAGGTGGTGGTGGTGGTGGTGGGTGGGTGGTGGGTGGTGGGTGGAGGAGGTGGTGGTGGTGGTGGGTGGTGGGTGGAGGAGGAGGAGGAGGAGGCCCCGGTGGTGGTGGTGGTGGTGGTGGTGGTGGTGGAGGAGATGGTGGAGGAGGAGGTGGTGGTGGTGGTGGTGGTGGTGTTGGCCGGAGGAGGAGGAGGAGGAGGTGGTGGTGGTGATGATGATGGTGGCCGGAGGAGGAGGAGGAGGTGGTGGTGGTGGTGGTGGTGGTGTCGCCGGTCGCCGGAGGTGGTGGTGGTGGTCGCCGGTCGCCGGTCGCCGGAGGAGGTGGTGGTGGTCGCCGGAGAAGAATGGAGGAGGAGGTGGTGGTGGTGGTGGAGGTGATGGAGAAGAAGGGATGTGGTGGTGGTGGTGGAGGAGGAGGAGGAGGAGAAGTGAGGAGAGATGGAGAAGTGAGAGGAGGTGGTGGAGGAGAAGTGGAGTAGTAGGAGGTGGTGGTGGCGCTTTCGAATTTCAAAATTTCGGCCAAACTTCTGTGGCGCATGGGGGACAAGATGCGCCACAGAATTTTTTTTTCTTTTTTTTGTATTTTGCAGGAAAAAATATTTAACTGCCCGTAACTTTTTACTCTTTTCGAATTTGGCGATTCTAAAAATTGTCCAACCGGGCATGCCCTGGTGAATTCGAATGTAGAATTTTCGTGGGAACATTTTGATATATTGTGCGTCCTGAATGACATCCGGGATCGAGAAGTGGATAATGTTTTACTCGGATTCACCCCGCTAAAACATTATTCATTCCTCGATCCTGAATGACATGAAAATAAAATTACAATAAAATAATTAGTTTGTCTAAAAAAAATTATCGGGGCCACCGGTTTGGGGGTCCCGGTGTGGCAACAGCATCCTCAAATAGAGGATGCAGTGCCGGCGGCCCCTATATGGTTGTGCCGGTGCTCCAGCCGGCGCCGATTTGAAGGGCACCGGTGGAGATGCTCTAACAACCCACACACGCGCTCACACACGTACACACGGGGATGCGCACGCACACACACACTTTGTAAAGATGGAAAATCATCTACTTTATTTAATTCATTTTGGATGACCACAAAGCTAAAAGAAAATATGTGAGATGAGAAACTGTATTCCTTTAACCCACTGTAACTTTTTCTAATGTTCAAATATTCAAAAATAAACGAATCGCTTTCCTAGAAAACTAGGCTGGAAGATGAGGACTTGACGAGAAATGTCTTTCTTCTATGCACGAGACCTCTTGTGCATGTTTTACTGAGTTTTCAGAGTTTGATTTTGTCCAGTTCCCCTGCATTCGACCAAAACTGAGTGATACCTGATGAACCACAGTGGCACAAATCTTAAAGCACAACATTCACAGGAGATTCGCCGTGTTCAAGGATTGGACATTATATAGTTCAAGAAAGCACTACGTAGAACATGAACCCATTCCTGTTAGAGCATGCGCGGCACAAACGGGCAACCGTTTGTGTCCGTCGTGACCGAAAATGCGTCTGGCATCACCTCCAGCGGCGCGACACAAAGTGACCGGGCCATCCGAGGAGACGCAAACCTGGCCCAAATATGCGCTAGGTTTGCGTCTCTGAGGATGCTGCGCGGACGCGCAAAGTTCCGCTCGGTCCTCGCACGGGCCCGCTTGGCAGCGGCACAACTGCTTCATCTTCCGCGGTATTACTTGCGGGCGGCGCGCTGCAGCCTTTGCAGGGCCGCGTTAATAGCGTGCATCGGCTTCCGCGAGCGTGCGCAGCTAGACGGCGTTGCAGTGGCAGGCCATTGAAAGCGAGATGGCGTCCGAGCCTCTTAAAGGGACGCTGCCGGCGCCCATTTCCCTGACCAAATCATTGCCAGATCCCACATTATCCACCCCACCGACGCCATGGGGAAGAAATGCTGACCGTTCGGCAAGACCAAGAACGACCACGAGGCAAGCGGCTCGCGGTCTGGCAAGAAGGCACGGGTCGGTCGGTACGTCCGCATTGACCTCTCGCGGCAGCTATGGGAGGAAAACCGGCCGGTACCATGGCCGGACGCGAACTTGCCGGGAGGGGGCTGGTACCTGAACTCGCGGCGCGTGCCGGTCCCCCCCGTGCCGCGCGAGGGCCGAGAGCGGCGGGACGAGGTGCGCCGCCGCCGAGCGATCTTGCCGCCGGATCTGCGGGAGGATCAGGCGTACGCGCTGAACTCCTACAACTGGATTACATTCGGGACATGGGAGTTCGACGCGCGACGCCGCGCTGGCTACCTCGACGACGTGGACTACTTTGACCGCGAGATCGCCGTAGAAGAAGAAAAGAACGACCAGGAGGACGCGTACGAGGACGAGGACGTGAACATGGTAGACTACGACCACAACGACGGCGGGCCGGCGTGGGATCCGGAGACCCAGTCGCCGGACATTTCCGAGGAGGAGGCCATTACCATGGCACTGGCCAACAGCGAGCAGGACGAGCTCAACGAACTCGCTTTTTGGGACGGGCTCGCAATCCAGCTCCGCGAGTCCGCGCTCGCGCAGGGGAGGCCGGCGACTCCTCCGGCCACGCCGACGCGCACTAGTGGAAAAAAGGCTATCTGTGGCGCACCAAAATCAAATTCTGTGGCGCATATCCAGGTCGCCACAGTTACCACGCGACTAGTATTGAAACTTCTGTGGCGCATATGTACGTGCGCCACAGAATTTTGAAACTTCTGTGGCGCACCATGCCAATATGCGCCACAGAATTGTCTGTCAAACTTCTGTGGCGCACCAAGCCAATATGCGCCACAGAATTTTTTTTCGAATTTCAAAAAAAAGTGGCGGCCAGATCTATCTAGATCTAGATCTGGGCCACCGGAATTTCGCCGATTTTTTTCGAATCTCGCCGGAAGGTGGTGGTGGTGGTGGTGGGTGGGTGGTGGGTGGTGGGTGGAGGAGGTGGTGGTGGTGGTGGGTGGTGGGTGGTGGGTGGAGGAGGAGGAGGAGGAGGCCGGCCGGTGGTGGTGGTGGTGGTGGTGGTGGTGGTGGAGGAGATGGTGGAGGAGGAGGTGGTGGTGGTGGTGGTGGTGGTGTTGGCCGGAGGAGGAGGAGGAGGAGGTGGTGGTGGTGATGATGATGGTGGCCGGAGGAGGAGGAGGAGGTGGTGGTGGTGGTGGTGGTGGTGTCGCCGGTCGCCGGAGGTGGTGGTGGTGGTCGCCGGTCGCCGGTCGCCGGAGGAGGTGGTGGTGGTCGCCGGAGAAGAATGGAGGAGGAGGTGGTGGTGGTGGTGGAGGTGATGGAGAAGAAGGGATGTGGTGGTGGTGGTGGAGGAGGAGGAGGAGGAGAAGTGAGGAGAGATGGAGAAGTGAGAGGAGGTGGTGGAGGAGAAGTGGAGTAGTAGGAGGTGGTGGTGGCGCTTTCGAATTTCAAAATTTCGGCCAAACTTCTGTGGCGCATGGGGGACAAGATGCGCCACAGAATTTTTTTTTCTTTTTTTTGTATTTTGCAGGAAAAAATATTTAACTGCCCGTAACTTTTTACTCTTTTCGAATTTGGCGATTCTAAAAATTGTCCAACCGGGCATGCCCTGGTGAATTCGAATGTAGAATTTTCGTGGGAACATTTTGATATATTGTGCGTCCTGAATGACATCCGGGATCGAGAAGTGGATAATGTTTTACTCGGATTCACCCCGCTAAAACATTATTCATTCCTCGATCCTGAATGACATGAAAATAAAATTACAATAAAATAATTAGTTTGTCTAAAAAAAATTATCGGGGCCACCGGTTTGGGGGTCCCGGTGTGGCAACAGCATCCTCAAATAGAGGATGCAGTGCCGGCGGCCCCTATATGGTTGTGCCGGTGCTCCAGCCGGCGCCGATTTGAAGGGCACCGGTGGAGATGCTCTAACAACCCACACACGCGCTCACACACGTACACACGGGGATGCGCACGCACACACACACTTTGTAAAGATGGAAAATCATCTACTTTATTTAATTCATTTTGGATGACCACAAAGCTAAAAGAAAATATGTGAGATGAGAAACTGTATTCCTTTAACCCACTGTAACTTTTTCTAATGTTCAAATATTCAAAAATAAACGAATCGCTTTCCTAGAAAACTAGGCTGGAAGATGAGGACTTGACGAGAAATGTCTTTCTTCTATGCACGAGACCTCTTGTGCATGTTTTACTGAGTTTTCAGAGTTTGATTTTGTCCAGTTCCCCTGCATTCGACCAAAACTGAGTGATACCTGATGAACCACAGTGGCACAAATCTTAAAGCACAACATTCACAGGAGATTCGCCGTGTTCAAGGATTGGACATTATATAGTTCAAGAAAGCACTACGTAGAACATGAACCCATTCCTGTTAGAGCATGCGCGGCACAAACGGGCAACCGTTTGTGTCCGTCGTGACCGAAAATGCGTCTGGCATCACCTCCAGCGGCGCGACACAAAGTGACCGGGCCATCCGAGGAGACGCAAACCTGGCCCAAATATGCGCTAGGTTTGCGTCTCTGAGGATGCTGCGCGGACGCGCAAAGTTCCGCTCGGTCCTCGCACGGGCCCGCTTGGCAGCGGCACAACTGCTTCATCTTCCGCGGTATTACTTGCGGGCGGCGCGCTGCAGCCTTTGCAGGGCCGCGTTAATAGCGTGCATCGGCTTCCGCGAGCGTGCGCAGCTAGACGGCGTTGCAGTGGCAGGCCATTGAAAGCGAGATGGCGTCCGAGCCTCTTAAAGGGACGCTGCCGGCGCCCATTTCCCTGACCAAATCATTGCCAGATCCCACATTATCCACCCCACCGACGCCATGGGGAAGAAATGCTGACCGTTCGGCAAGACCAAGAACGACCACGAGGCAAGCGGCTCGCGGTCTGGCAAGAAGGCACGGGTCGGTCGGTACGTCCGCATTGACCTCTCGCGGCAGCTATGGGAGGAAAACCGGCCGGTACCATGGCCGGACGCGAACTTGCCGGGAGGGGGCTGGTACCTGAACTCGCGGCGCGTAGGGCCGATGCTCTTGCCGCCGGATCTGCGGGAGGATCAGGCGTACGCGCTGAACTCCTACAACTGGATTACATTCGGGACATGGGAGTTCGACGCGCGACGCCGCGCTGGCTACCTCGACGACGTGGACTACTTTGACCGCGAGATCGCCGTAGAAGAAGAAAAGAACGACCAGGAGGACGCGTACGAGGACGAGGACGTGAACATGGTAGACTACGACCACAACGACGGCGGGCCGGCGTGGGATCCGGAGACCCAGTCGCCGGACATTTCCGAGGAGGAGGCCATTACCATGGCACTGGCCAACAGCGAGCAGGACGAGCTCAACGAACTCGCTTTTTGGGACGGGCTCGCAATCCAGCTCCGCGAGTCCGCGCTCGCGCAGGGGAGGCCGGCGACTCCTCCGGCCACGCCGACGCGCACTAGTGGAAAAAAGGCTATCTGTGGCGCACCAAAATCAAATTCTGTGGCGCATATCCAGGTCGCCACAGTTACCACGCGACTAGTATTGAAACTTCTGTGGCGCATATGTACGTGCGCCACAGAATTTTGAAACTTCTGTGGCGCACCAAGCCAATATGCGCCACAGAATTGTCTGTCAAACTTCTGTGGCGCACCAAGCCAATATGCGCCACAGAATTTTTTTTCGAATTTCAAAAAAAAGTGGCGGCCAGATCTAGATCTAGATCTAGATCTGGGCCACCGGAATTTCGCCGATTTTTTTCGAATCTCGCCGGAAGGTGGTGGTGGTGGTGGTGGGTGGGTGGTGGGTGGTGGGTGGAGGAGGTGGTGGTGGTGGTGGGTGGTGGGTGGTGGGTGGAGGAGGAGGAGGAGGAGGCCGGCCGGTGGTGGTGGTGGTGGTGGTGGTGGTGGTGGTGGAGGAGATGGTGGAGGAGGAGGTGGTGGTGGTGGTGGTGGTGGTGTTGGCCGGAGGAGGAGGAGGAGGAGGTGGTGGTGGTGATGATGATGGTGGCCGGAGGAGGAGGAGGAGGTGGTGGTGGTGGTGGTGGTGGTGTCGCCGGTCGCCGGAGGTGGTGGTGGTGGTCGCCGGTCGCCGGTCGCCGGAGGAGGTGGTGGTGGTCGCCGGAGAAGAATGGAGGAGGAGGTGGTGGTGGTGGTGGAGGTGATGGAGAAGAAGGGATGTGGTGGTGGTGGTGGAGGAGGAGGAGGAGGAGAAGTGAGGAGAGATGGAGAAGTGAGAGGAGGTGGTGGAGGAGAAGTGGAGTAGTAGGAGGTGGTGGTGGCGCTTTCGAATTTCAAAATTTCGGCCAAACTTCTGTGGCGCATGGGGGACAAGATGCGCCACAGAATTTTTTTTTCTTTTTTTTGTATTTTGCAGGAAAAAATATTTAACTGCCCGTAACTTTTTACTCTTTTCGAATTTGGCGATTCTAAAAATTGTCCAACCGGGCATGCCCTGGTGAATTCGAATGTAGAATTTTCGTGGGAACATTTTGATATATTGTGCGTCCTGAATGACATCCGGGATCGAGAAGTGGATAATGTTTTACTCGGATTCACCCCGCTAAAACATTATTCATTCCTCGATCCTGAATGACATGAAAATAAAATTACAATAAAATAATTAGTTTGTCTAAAAAAAATTATCGGGGCCACCGGTTTGGGGGTCCCGGTGTGGCAACAGCATCCTCAAATAGAGGATGCAGTGCCGGCGGCCCCTATATGGTTGTGCCGGTGCTCCAGCCGGCGCCGATTTGAAGGGCACCGGTGGAGATGCTCTAACAACCCACACACGCGCTCACACACGTACACACGGGGATGCGCACGCACACACACACTTTGTAAAGATGGAAAATCATCTACTTTATTTAATTCATTTTGGATGACCACAAAGCTAAAAGAAAATATGTGAGATGAGAAACTGTATTCCTTTAACCCACTGTAACTTTTTCTAATGTTCAAATATTCAAAAATAAACGAATCGCTTTCCTAGAAAACTAGGCTGGAAGATGAGGACTTGACGAGAAATGTCTTTCTTCTATGCACGAGACCTCTTGTGCATGTTTTACTGAGTTTTCAGAGTTTGATTTTGTCCAGTTCCCCTGCATTCGACCAAAACTGAGTGATACCTGATGAACCACAGTGGCACAAATCTTAAAGCACAACATTCACAGGAGATTCGCCGTGTTCAAGGATTGGACATTATATAGTTCAAGAAAGCACTACGTAGAACATGAACCCATTCCTGTTAGAGCATGCGCGGCACAAACGGGCAACCGTTTGTGTCCGTCGTGACCGAAAATGCGTCTGGCATCACCTCCAGCGGCGCGACACAAAGTGACCGGGCCATCCGAGGAGACGCAAACCTGGCCCAAATATGCGCTAGGTTTGCGTCTCTGAGGATGCTGCGCGGACGCGCAAAGTTCCGCTCGGTCCTCGCACGGGCCCGCTTGGCAGCGGCACAACTGCTTCATCTTCCGCGGTATTACTTGCGGGCGGCGCGCTGCAGCCTTTGCAGGGCCGCGTTAATAGCGTGCATCGGCTTCCGCGAGCGTGCGCAGCTAGACGGCGTTGCAGTGGCAGGCCATTGAAAGCGAGATGGCGTCCGAGCCTCTTAAAGGGACGCTGCCGGCGCCCATTTCCCTGACCAAATCATTGCCAGATCCCACATTATCCACCCCACCGACGCCATGGGGAAGAAATGCTGACCGTTCGGCAAGACCAAGAACGACCACGAGGCAAGCGGCTCGCGGTCTGGCAAGAAGGCACGGGTCGGTCGGTACGTCCGCATTGACCTCTCGCGGCAGCTATGGGAGGAAAACCGGCCGGTACCATGGCCGGACGCGAACTTGCCGGGAGGGGCTGGTACCTCAACTCGCGGCGCGTGCCGGTCCCCCCCCCCCGTGCCGCGCGAGGGCCGAGAGCGGCGGGACGAGGTGCGCCGCCGCCGAGCGATCTTGCCGCCGGATCTGCGGGAGGATCAGGCGTACGCGCTGAACTCCTACAACTGGATTACATTCGGGACATGGGAGTTCGACGCGCGACGCCGCGCTGGCTACCTCGACGACGTGGACTACTTTGACCGCGAGATCGCCGTAGAAGAAGAAAAGAACGACCAGGAGGACGCGTACGAGGACGAGGACGTGAACATGGTAGACTACGACCACAACGACGGCGGGCCGGCGTGGGATCCGGAGACCCAGTCGCCGGACATTTCCGAGGAGGAGGCCATTACCATGGCACTGGCCAACAGCGAGCAGGACGAGCTCAACGAACTCGCTTTTTGGGACGGGCTCGCAATCCAGCTCCGCGAGTCCGCGCTCGCGCAGGGGAGGCCGGCGACTCCTCCGGCCACGCCGACGCGCACTAGTGGAAAAAAGGCTATCTGTGGCGCACCAAAATCAAATTCTGTGGCGCATATCCAGGTCGCCACAGTTACCACGCGACTAGTATTGAAACTTCTGTGGCGCATATGTACGTGCGCCACAGAATTTTGAAACTTCTGTGGCGCACCAAGCCAATATGCGCCACAGAATTGTCTGTCAAACTTCTGTGGCGCACCATGCCAATATGCGCCACAGAATTTTTTTTCGAATTTCAAAAAAAAGTGGCGGCCAGATCTAGATCTAGATCTAGATCTGGGCCACCGGAATTTCGCCGATTTTTTTCGAATCTCGCCGGAAGGTGGTGGTGGTGGTGGTGGGTGGGTGGTGGGTGGTGGGTGGAGGAGGTGGTGGTGGTGGTGGGTGGTGGGTGGTGGGTGGAGGAGGAGGAGGAGGAGGCCGGCCGGGGTGGTGGTGGTGGTGGGTGGTGGTGGTGGAGGAGATGGTGGAGGAGGTGGTGGTGGTGGTGGTGGTGGTGGTGTTGGCCGGAGGAGGAGGAGGAGGAGGTGGTGGTGGTGATGATGATGGTGGCCGGAGGAGGAGGAGGAGGAGGAGGAGGTGGTGGTGGTGGTGGTGGTGTCGCCGGAGGTGGTGGTGGTGGTCGCCGGTCGCCGGTCGCCGGAGGAGGTGGTGGTGGTCGCCGGAGAAGAATGGAGGAGGAGGTGGTGGTGGTGGTGGAGGTGATGGAGAAGAAGGGATGTGGTGGTGGTGGTGGAGGAGGAGGAGGAGGAGAAGTGAGGAGAGATGGAGAAGTGAGAGGAGGTGGTGGAGGAGAAGTGGAGTAGTAGGAGGTGGTGGTGGCGCTTTCGAATTTCAAAATTTCGGCCAAACTTCTGTGGCGCATGGGGGACAAGATGCGCCACAGAATTTTTTTTTCTTTTTTTTGTATTTTGCAGGAAAAAATATTTAACTGCCCGTAACTTTTTACTCTTTTCGAATTTGGCGATTCTAAAAATTGTCCAACCGGGCATGCCCTGGTGAATTCGAATGTAGAATTTTCGTGGGAACATTTTGATATATTGTGCGTCCTGAATGACATCCGGGATCGAGAAGTGGATAATGTTTTACTCGGATTCACCCCGCTAAAACATTATTCATTCCTCGATCCTGAATGACATGAAAATAAAATTACAATAAAATAATTAGTTTGTCTAAAAAAAATTATCGGGGCCACCGGTTTGGGGGTCCCGGTGTGGCAACAGCATCCTCAAATAGAGGATGCAGTGCCGGCGGCCCCTATATGGTTGTGCCGGTGCTCCAGCCGGCGCCGATTTGAAGGGCACCGGTGGAGATGCTCTAACAACCCACACACGCGCTCACACACGTACACACGGGGATGCGCACGCACACACACACTTTGTAAAGATGGAAAATCATCTACTTTATTTAATTCATTTTGGATGACCACAAAGCTAAAAGAAAATATGTGAGATGAGAAACTGTATTCCTTTAACCCACTGTAACTTTTTCTAATGTTCAAATATTCAAAAATAAACGAATCGCTTTCCTAGAAAACTAGGCTGGAAGATGAGGACTTGACGAGAAATGTCTTTCTTCTATGCACGAGACCTCTTGTGCATGTTTTACTGAGTTTTCAGAGTTTGATTTTGTCCAGTTCCCCTGCATTCGACCAAAACTGAGTGATACCTGATGAACCACAGTGGCACAAATCTTAAAGCACAACATTCACAGGAGATTCGCCGTGTTCAAGGATTGGACATTATATAGTTCAAGAAAGCACTACGTAGAACATGAACCCATTCCTGTTAGAGCATGCGCGGCACAAACGGGCAACCGTTTGTGTCCGTCGTGACCGAAAATGCGTCTGGCATCACCTCCAGCGGCGCGACACAAAGTGACCGGGCCATCCGAGGAGACGCAAACCTGGCCCAAATATGCGCTAGGTTTGCGTCTCTGAGGATGCTGCGCGGACGCGCAAAGTTCCGCTCGGTCCTCGCACGGGCCCGCTTGGCAGCGGCACAACTGCTTCATCTTCCGCGGTATTACTTGCGGGCGGCGCGCTGCAGCCTTTGCAGGGCCGCGTTAATAGCGTGCATCGGCTTCCGCGAGCGTGCGCAGCTAGACGGCGTTGCAGTGGCAGGCCATTGAAAGCGAGATGGCGTCCGAGCCTCTTAAAGGGACGCTGCCGGCGCCCATTTCCCTGACCAAATCATTGCCAGATCCCACATTATCCACCCCACCGACGCCATGGGGAAGAAATGCTGACCGTTCGGCAAGACCAAGAACGACCACGAGGCAAGCGGCTCGCGGTCTGGCAAGAAGGCACGGGTCGGTCGGTACGTCCGCATTGACCTCTCGCGGCAGCTATGGGAGGAAAACCGGCCGGTACCATGGCCGGACGCGAACTTGCCGGGAGGGGGCTGGTACCTCAACTCGCGGCGCGTGCCGGTCCCCCCCGTGCCGCGCGAGGGCCGAGAGCGGCGGGACGAGGTGCGCCGCCGCCGAGCGATCTTGCCGCCGGATCTGCGGGAGGATCAGGCGTACGCGCTGAACTCCTACAACTGGATTACATTCGGGACATGGGAGTTCGACGCGCGACGCCGCGCTGGCTACCTCGACGACGTGGACTACTTTGACCGCGAGATCGCCGTAGAAGAAGAAAAGAACGACCAGGAGGACGCGTACGAGGACGAGGACGTGAACATGGTAGACTACGACCACAACGACGGCGGGCCGGCGTGGGATCCGGAGACCCAGTCGCCGGACATTTCCGAGGAGGAGGCCATTACCATGGCACTGGCCAACAGCGAGCAGGACGAGCTCAACGAACTCGCTTTTTGGGACGGGCTCGCAATCCAGCTCCGCGAGTCCGCGCTCGCGCAGGGGAGGCCGGCGACTCCTCCGGCCACGCCGACGCGCACTAGTGGAAAAAAGGCTATCTGTGGCGCACCAAAATCAAATTCTGTGGCGCATATCCAGGTCGCCACAGTTACCACGCGACTAGTATTGAAACTTCTGTGGCGCATATGTACGTGCGCCACAGAATTTTGAAACTTCTGTGGCGCACCAAGCCAATATGCGCCACAGAATTGTCTGTCAAACTTCTGTGGCGCACCAAGCCAATATGCGCCACAGAATTTTTTTTCGAATTTCAAAAAAAAGTGGCGGCCAGATCTAGATCTAGATCTAGATCTGGGCCACCGGAATTTCGCCGATTTTTTTCGAATCTCGCCGGAAGGTGGTGGTGGTGGTGGTGGGTGGGTGGTGGGTGGTGGGTGGAGGAGGTGGTGGTGGTGGTGGGTGGTGGGTGGTGGGTGGAGGAGGAGGAGGAGGAGGAGGAGGTCGGCCGGTGGTGGTGGTGGTGGTGGTGGTGGTGGAGGAGATGGTGGAGGAGGAGGTGGTGGTGGTGGTGGTGGTGGTGTTGGAGGAGGAGGAGGAGGAGGTGGTGGTGGTGATGATGATGGTGGCCGGAGGAGGAGGAGGAGGTGGTGGTGGTGGTGGTGGTGGTGTCGCCGGTCGCCGGAGGTGGTGGTGGTGGTCGCCGGTCGCCGGTCGCCGGAGGAGGTGGTGGTGGTCGCCGGAGAAGAATGGAGGAGGAGGTGGTGGTGGTGGTGGAGGTGATGGAGAAGAAGGGATGTGGTGGTGGTGGTGGAGGAGGAGGAGGAGGAGAAGTGAGGAGAGATGGAGAAGTGAGAGGAGGTGGTGGAGGAGAAGTGGAGTAGTAGGAGGTGGTGGTGGCGCTTTCGAATTTCAAAATTTCGGCCAAACTTCTGTGGCGCATGGGGGACAAGATGCGCCACAGAATTTTTTTTTCTTTTTTTTGTATTTTGCAGGAAAAAATATTTAACTGCCCGTAACTTTTTACTCTTTTCGAATTTGGCGATTCTAAAAATTGTCCAACCGGGCATGCCCTGGTGAATTCGAATGTAGAATTTTCGTGGGAACATTTTGATATATTGTGCGTCCTGAATGACATCCGGGATCGAGAAGTGGATAATGTTTTACTCGGATTCACCCCGCTAAAACATTATTCATTCCTCGATCCTGAATGACATGAAAATAAAATTACAATAAAATAATTAGTTTGTCTAAAAAAAATTATCGGGGCCACCGGTTTGGGGGTCCCGGTGTGGCAACAGCATCCTCAAATAGAGGATGCAGTGCCGGCGGCCCCTATATGGTTGTGCCGGTGCTCCAGCCGGCGCCGATTTGAAGGGCACCGGTGGAGATGCTCTAACAACCCACACACGCGCTCACACACGTACACACGGGGATGCGCACGCACACACACACTTTGTAAAGATGGAAAATCATCTACTTTATTTAATTCATTTTGGATGACCACAAAGCTAAAAGAAAATATGTGAGATGAGAAACTGTATTCCTTTAACCCACTGTAACTTTTTCTAATGTTCAAATATTCAAAAATAAACGAATCGCTTTCCTAGAAAACTAGGCTGGAAGATGAGGACTTGACGAGAAATGTCTTTCTTCTATGCACGAGACCTCTTGTGCATGTTTTACTGAGTTTTCAGAGTTTGATTTTGTCCAGTTCCCCTGCATTCGACCAAAACTGAGTGATACCTGATGAACCACAGTGGCACAAATCTTAAAGCACAACATTCACAGGAGATTCGCCGTGTTCAAGGATTGGACATTATATAGTTCAAGAAAGCACTACGTAGAACATGAACCCATTCCTGTTAGAGCATGCGCGGCACAAACGGGCAACCGTTTGTGTCCGTCGTGACCGAAAATGCGTCTGGCATCACCTCCAGCGGCGCGACACAAAGTGACCGGGCCATCCGAGGAGACGCAAACCTGGCCCAAATATGCGCTAGGTTTGCGTCTCTGAGGATGCTGCGCGGACGCGCAAAGTTCCGCTCGGTCCTCGCACGGGCCCGCTTGGCAGCGGCACAACTGCTTCATCTTCCGCGGTATTACTTGCGGGCGGCGCGCTGCAGCCTTTGCAGGGCCGCGTTAATAGCGTGCATCGGCTTCCGCGAGCGTGCGCAGCTAGACGGCGTTGCAGTGGCAGGCCATTGAAAGCGAGATGGCGTCCGAGCCTCTTAAAGGGACGCTGCCGGCGCCCATTTCCCTGACCAAATCATTGCCAGATCCCACATTATCCACCCCACCGACGCCATGGGGAAGAAATGCTGACCGTTCGGCAAGACCAAGAACGACCACGAGGCAAGCGGCTCGCGGTCTGGCAAGAAGGCACGGGTCGGTCGGTACGTCCGCATTGACCTCTCGCGGCAGCTATGGGAGGAAAACCGGCCGGTACCATGGCCGGACGCGAACTTGCCGGGAGGGGGCTGGTACCTGAACTCGCGGCGCGTGCCGGTCCCCCCCGTGCCGCGCGAGGGCCGAGAGCGGCGGGACGAGGTGCGCCGCCGCCGAGCGATCTTGCCGCCGGATCTGCGGGAGGATCAGGCGTACGCGCTGAACTCCTACAACTGGATTACATTCGGGACATGGGAGTTCGACGCGCGACGCCGCGCTGGCTACCTCGACGACGTGGACTACTTTGACCGCGAGATCGCCGTAGAAGAAGAAAAGAACGACCAGGAGGACGCGTACGAGGACGAGGACGTGAACATGGTAGACTACGACCACAACGACGGCGGGCCGGCGTGGGATCCGGAGACCCAGTCGCCGGACATTTCCGAGGAGGAGGCCATTACCATGGCACTGGCCAACAGCGAGCAGGACGAGCTCAACGAACTCGCTTTTTGGGACGGGCTCGCAATCCAGCTCCGCGAGTCCGCGCTCGCGCAGGGGAGGCCGGCGACTCCTCCGGCCACGCCGACGCGCACTAGTGGAAAAAAGGCTATCTGTGGCGCACCAAAATCAAATTCTGTGGCGCATATCCAGGTCGCCACAGTTACCACGCGACTAGTATTGAAACTTCTGTGGCGCATATGTACGTGCGCCACAGAATTTTGAAACTTCTGTGGCGCACCAAGCCAATATGCGCCACAGAATTGTCTGTCAAACTTCTGTGGCGCACCAAGCCAATATGCGCCACAGAATTTTTTTTCGAATTTCAAAAAAAAGTGGCGGCCAGATCTAGATCTAGATCTAGATCTGGGCCACCGGAATTTCGCCGATTTTTTTCGAATCTCGCCGGAAGGTGGTGGTGGTGGTGGTGGGTGGGTGGTGGGTGGTGGGTGGAGGAGGTGGTGGTGGTGGTGGGTGGTGGGTGGTGGGTGGAGGAGGAGGAGGAGGAGGCCGGCCGGTGGTGGTGGTGGTGGTGGTGGTGGTGGTGGAGGAGATGGTGGAGGAGGAGGTGGTGGTGGTGGTGGTGGTGGTGTTGGCCGGAGGAGGAGGAGGAGGAGGTGGTGGTGGTGATGATGATGGTGGCCGGAGGAGGAGGAGGAGGTGGTGGTGGTGGTGGTGGTGGTGTCGCCGGTCGCCGGAGGTGGTGGTGGTGGTCGCCGGTCGCCGGAGGAGGTGGTGGTGGTCGCCGGAGAAGAATGGAGGAGGAGGTGGTGGTGGTGGTGGAGGTGATGGAGAAGAAGGGATGTGGTGGTGGTGGTGGAGGAGGAGGAGGAGGAGAAGTGAGGAGAGATGGAGAAGTGAGAGGAGGTGGTGGAGGAGAAGTGGAGTAGTAGGAGGTGGTGGTGGCGCTTTCGAATTTCAAAATTTCGGCCAAACTTCTGTGGCGCATGGGGGACAAGATGCGCCACAGAATTTTTTTTTCTTTTTTTTGTATTTTGCAGGAAAAAATATTTAACTGCCCGTAACTTTTTACTCTTTTCGAATTTGGCGATTCTAAAAATTGTCCAACCGGGCATGCCCTGGTGAATTCGAATGTAGAATTTTCGTGGGAACATTTTGATATATTGTGCGTCCTGAATGACATCCGGGATCGAGAAGTGGATAATGTTTTACTCGGATTCACCCCGCTAAAACATTATTCATTCCTCGATCCTGAATGACATGAAAATAAAATTACAATAAAATAATTAGTTTGTCTAAAAAAAATTATCGGGGCCACCGGTTTGGGGGTCCCGGTGTGGCAACAGCATCCTCAAATAGAGGATGCAGTGCCGGCGGCCCCTATATGGTTGTGCCGGTGCTCCAGCCGGCGCCGATTTGAAGGGCACCGGTGGAGATGCTCTAACAACCCACACACGCGCTCACACACGTACACACGGGGATGCGCACGCACACACACACTTTGTAAAGATGGAAAATCATCTACTTTATTTAATTCATTTTGGATGACCACAAAGCTAAAAGAAAATATGTGAGATGAGAAACTGTATTCCTTTAACCCACTGTAACTTTTTCTAATGTTCAAATATTCAAAAATAAACGAATCGCTTTCCTAGAAAACTAGGCTGGAAGATGAGGACTTGACGAGAAATGTCTTTCTTCTATGCACGAGACCTCTTGTGCATGTTTTACTGAGTTTTCAGAGTTTGATTTTGTCCAGTTCCCCTGCATTCGACCAAAACTGAGTGATACCTGATGAACCACAGTGGCACAAATCTTAAAGCACAACATTCACAGGAGATTCGCCGTGTTCAAGGATTGGACATTATATAGTTCAAGAAAGCACTACGTAGAACATGAACCCATTCCTGTTAGAGCATGCGCGGCACAAACGGGCAACCGTTTGTGTCCGTCGTGACCGAAAATGCGTCTGGCATCACCTCCAGCGGCGCGACACAAAGTGACCGGGCCATCCGAGGAGACGCAAACCTGGCCCAAATATGCGCTAGGTTTGCGTCTCTGAGGATGCTGCGCGGACGCGCAAAGTTCCGCTCGGTCCTCGCACGGGCCCGCTTGGCAGCGGCACAACTGCTTCATCTTCCGCGGTATTACTTGCGGGCGGCGCGCTGCAGCCTTTGCAGGGCCGCGTTAATAGCGTGCATCGGCTTCCGCGAGCGTGCGCAGCTAGACGGCGTTGCAGTGGCAGGCCATTGAAAGCGAGATGGCGTCCGAGCCTCTTAAAGGGACGCTGCCGGCGCCCATTTCCCTGACCAAATCATTGCCAGATCCCACATTATCCACCCCACCGACGCCATGGGGAAGAAATGCTGACCGTTCGGCAAGACCAAGAACGACCACGAGGCAAGCGGCTCGCGGTCTGGCAAGAAGGCACGGGTCGGTCGGTACGTCCGCATTGACCTCTCGCGGCAGCTATGGGAGGAAAACCGGCCGGTACCATGGCCGGACGCGAACTTGCCGGGAGGGGGCTGGTACCTGAACTCGCGGCGCGTGCCGGTCCCCCCCGTGCCGCGCGAGGGCCGAGAGCGGCGGGACGAGGTGCGCCGCCGCCGAGCGATCTTGCCGCCGGATCTGCGGGAGGATCAGGCGTACGCGCTGAACTCCTACAACTGGATTACATTCGGGACATGGGAGTTCGACGCGCGACGCCGCGCTGGCTACCTCGACGACGTGGACTACTTTGACCGCGAGATCGCCGTAGAAGAAGAAAAGAACGACCAGGAGGACGCGTACGAGGACGAGGACGTGAACATGGTAGACTACGACCACAACGACGGCGGGCCGGCGTGGGATCCGGAGACCCAGTCGCCGGACATTTCCGAGGAGGAGGCCATTACCATGGCACTGGCCAACAGCGAGCAGGACGAGCTCAACGAACTCGCTTTTTGGGACGGGCTCGCAATCCAGCTCCGCGAGTCCGCGCTCGCGCAGGGGAGGCCGGCGACTCCTCCGGCCACGCCGACGCGCACTAGTGGAAAAAAGGCTATCTGTGGCGCACCAAAATCAAATTCTGTGGCGCATATCCAGGTCGCCACAGTTACCACGCGACTAGTATTGAAACTTCTGTGGCGCATATGTACGTGCGCCACAGAATTTTGAAACTTCTGTGGCGCACCAAGCCAATATGCGCCACAGAATTGTCTGTCAAACTTCTGTGGCGCACCAAGCCAATATGCGCCACAGAATTTTTTTTCGAATTTCAAAAAAAAGTGGCGGCCAGATCTAGATCTAGATCTAGATCTGGGCCAGAATTTCGCCGATTTTTTTCGAATCTCGCCGGAAGGTGGTGGTGGTGGTGGTGTGGTGGTGTGGTGGGTGGAGGAGGTGGTGGTGGTGGTGGGTGGTGGGTGGTGGGTGGAGGAGGAGGAGGAGGAGGCCGGGGTGGTGGTGGTGGTGGTGGTGGTGGTGGAGGAGGATGGTGGAGGAGGAGGTGGTGGTGGTGGTGGTGGTGGTGTTGGCCGGAGGAGGAGGAGGAGGAGGTGGTGGTGGTGATGATGATGGTGGCCGGAGGAGGAGGAGGAGGTGGTGGTGGTGGTGGTGGTGGTGTCGCCGGTCGCCGGAGGTGGTGGTGGTGGTCGCCGGTCGCCGGAGGAGGTGGTGGTGGTCGCCGGAGAAGAATGGAGGAGGAGGTGGTGGTGGTGGTGGAGGTGATGGAGAAGAAGGGATGTGGTGGTGGTGGTGGAGGAGGAGGAGGAGGAGAAGTGAGGAGAGATGGAGAAGTGAGAGGAGGTGGTGGAGGAGAAGTGGAGTAGTAGGAGGTGGTGGTGGCGCTTTCGAATTTCAAAATTTCGGCCAAACTTCTGTGGCGCATGGGGGACAAGATGCGCCACAGAATTTTTTTTTCTTTTTTTTGTATTTTGCAGGAAAAAATATTTAACTGCCCGTAACTTTTTACTCTTTTCGAATTTGGCGATTCTAAAAATTGTCCAACCGGGCATGCCCTGGTGAATTCGAATGTAGAATTTTCGTGGGAACATTTTGATATATTGTGCGTCCTGAATGACATCCGGGATCGAGAAGTGGATAATGTTTTACTCGGATTCACCCCGCTAAAACATTATTCATTCCTCGATCCTGAATGACATGAAAATAAAATTACAATAAAATAATTAGTTTGTCTAAAAAAAATTATCGGGGCCACCGGTTTGGGGGTCCCGGTGTGGCAACAGCATCCTCAAATAGAGGATGCAGTGCCGGCGGCCCCTATATGGTTGTGCCGGTGCTCCAGCCGGCGCCGATTTGAAGGGCACCGGTGGAGATGCTCTAACAACCCACACACGCGCTCACACACGTACACACGGGGATGCGCACGCACACACACACTTTGTAAAGATGGAAAATCATCTACTTTATTTAATTCATTTTGGATGACCACAAAGCTAAAAGAAAATATGTGAGATGAGAAACTGTATTCCTTTAACCCACTGTAACTTTTTCTAATGTTCAAATATTCAAAAATAAACGAATCGCTTTCCTAGAAAACTAGGCTGGAAGATGAGGACTTGACGAGAAATGTCTTTCTTCTATGCACGAGACCTCTTGTGCATGTTTTACTGAGTTTTCAGAGTTTGATTTTGTCCAGTTCCCCTGCATTCGACCAAAACTGAGTGATACCTGATGAACCACAGTGGCACAAATCTTAAAGCACAACATTCACAGGAGATTCGCCGTGTTCAAGGATTGGACATTATATAGTTCAAGAAAGCACTACGTAGAACATGAACCCATTCCTGTTAGAGCATGCGCGGCACAAACGGGCAACCGTTTGTGTCCGTCGTGACCGAAAATGCGTCTGGCATCACCTCCAGCGGCGCGACACAAAGTGACCGGGCCATCCGAGGAGACGCAAACCTGGCCCAAATATGCGCTAGGTTTGCGTCTCTGAGGATGCTGCGCGGACGCGCAAAGTTCCGCTCGGTCCTCGCACGGGCCCGCTTGGCAGCGGCACAACTGCTTCATCTTCCGCGGTATTACTTGCGGGCGGCGCGCTGCAGCCTTTGCAGGGCCGCGTTAATAGCGTGCATCGGCTTCCGCGAGCGTGCGCAGCTAGACGGCGTTGCAGTGGCAGGCCATTGAAAGCGAGATGGCGTCCGAGCCTCTTAAAGGGACGCTGCCGGCGCCCATTTCCCTGACCAAATCATTGCCAGATCCCACATTATCCACCCCACCGACGCCATGGGGAAGAAATGCTGACCGTTCGGCAAGACCAAGAACGACCACGAGGCAAGCGGCTCGCGGTCTGGCAAGAAGGCACGGGTCGGTCGGTACGTCCGCATTGACCTCTCGCGGCAGCTATGGGAGGAAAACCGGCCGGTACCATGGCCGGACGCGAACTTGCCGGGAGGGGGCTGGTACCTGAACTCGCGGCGCGTGCCGGTCCCCCCGTGCCGCGCGAGGGCCGAGAGCGGCGGGACGAGGTGCGCCGCCGCCGAGCGATCTTGCCGCCGGATCTGCGGGAGGATCAGGCGTACGCGCTGAACTCCTACAACTGGATTACATTCGGGACATGGGAGTTCGACGCGCGACGCCGCGCTGGCTACCTCGACGACGTGGACTACTTTGACCGCGAGATCGCCGTAGAAGAAGAAAAGAACGACCAGGAGGACGCGTACGAGGACGAGGACGTGAACATGGTAGACTACGACCACAACGACGGCGGGCCGGCGTGGGATCCGGAGACCCAGTCGCCGGACATTTCCGAGGAGGAGGCCATTACCATGGCACTGGCCAACAGCGAGCAGGACGAGCTCAACGAACTCGCTTTTTGGGACGGGCTCGCAATCCAGCTCCGCGAGTCCGCGCTCGCGCAGGGGAGGCCGGCGACTCCTCCGGCCACGCCGACGCGCACTAGTGGAAAAAAGGCTATCTGTGGCGCACCAAAATCAAATTCTGTGGCGCATATCCAGGTCGCCACAGTTACCACGCGACTAGTATTGAAACTTCTGTGGCGCATATGTACGTGCGCCACAGAATTTTGAAACTTCTGTGGCGCACCAAGCCAATATGCGCCACAGAATTGTCTGTCAAACTTCTGTGGCGCACCAAGCCAATATGCGCCACAGAATTTTTTTTCGAATTTCAAAAAAAAGTGGCGGCCAGATCTAGATCTAGATCTAGATCTGGGCCACCGGAATTTCGCCGATTTTTTTCGAATCTCGCCGGAAGGTGGTGGTGGTGGTGGTGGGTGGGTGGTGGGTGGTGGGTGGAGGAGGTGGTGGTGGTGGTGGGTGGTGGGTGGTGGGTGGAGGAGGAGGAGGAGGAGGCCGGCCGGTGGTGGTGGTGGTGGTGGTGGTGGTGGTGGAGGAGATGGTGGAGGAGGAGGTGGTGGTGGTGGTGGTGGTGGTGTTGGCCGGAGGAGGAGGAGGAGGAGGTGGTGGTGGTGATGATGATGGTGGCCGGAGGAGGAGGAGGAGGTGGTGGTGGTGGTGGTGGTGGTGTCGCCGGTCGCCGGAGGTGGTGGTGGTGGTCGCCGGTCGCCGGTCGCCGGAGGAGGTGGTGGTGGTCGCCGGAGAAGAATGGAGGAGGAGGTGGTGGTGGTGGTGGAGGTGATGGAGAAGAAGGGATGTGGTGGTGGTGGTGGAGGAGGAGGAGGAGGAGAAGTGAGGAGAGATGGAGAAGTGAGAGGAGGTGGTGGAGGAGAAGTGGAGTAGTAGGAGGTGGTGGTGGCGCTTTCGAATTTCAAAATTTCGGCCAAACTTCTGTGGCGCATGGGGGACAAGATGCGCCACAGAATTTTTTTTTCTTTTTTTTGTATTTTGCAGGAAAAAATATTTAACTGCCCGTAACTTTTTACTCTTTTCGAATTTGGCGATTCTAAAAATTGTCCAACCGGGCATGCCCTGGTGAATTCGAATGTAGAATTTTCGTGGGAACATTTTGATATATTGTGCGTCCTGAATGACATCCGGGATCGAGAAGTGGATAATGTTTTACTCGGATTCACCCCGCTAAAACATTATTCATTCCTCGATCCTGAATGACATGAAAATAAAATTACAATAAAATAATTAGTTTGTCTAAAAAAAATTATCGGGGCCACCGGTTTGGGGGTCCCGGTGTGGCAACAGCATCCTCAAATAGAGGATGCAGTGCCGGCGGCCCCTATATGGTTGTGCCGGTGCTCCAGCCGGCGCCGATTTGAAGGGCACCGGTGGAGATGCTCTAACAACCCACACACGCGCTCACACACGTACACACGGGGATGCGCACGCACACACACACTTTGTAAAGATGGAAAATCATCTACTTTATTTAATTCATTTTGGATGACCACAAAGCTAAAAGAAAATATGTGAGATGAGAAACTGTATTCCTTTAACCCACTGTAACTTTTTCTAATGTTCAAATATTCAAAAATAAACGAATCGCTTTCCTAGAAAACTAGGCTGGAAGATGAGGACTTGACGAGAAATGTCTTTCTTCTATGCACGAGACCTCTTGTGCATGTTTTACTGAGTTTTCAGAGTTTGATTTTGTCCAGTTCCCCTGCATTCGACCAAAACTGAGTGATACCTGATGAACCACAGTGGCACAAATCTTAAAGCACAACATTCACAGGAGATTCGCCGTGTTCAAGGATTGGACATTATATAGTTCAAGAAAGCACTACGTAGAACATGAACCCATTCCTGTTAGAGCATGCGCGGCACAAACGGGCAACCGTTTGTGTCCGTCGTGACCGAAAATGCGTCTGGCATCACCTCCAGCGGCGCGACACAAAGTGACCGGGCCATCCGAGGAGACGCAAACCTGGCCCAAATATGCGCTAGGTTTGCGTCTCTGAGGATGCTGCGCGGACGCGCAAAGTTCCGCTCGGTCCTCGCACGGGCCCGCTTGGCAGCGGCACAACTGCTTCATCTTCCGCGGTATTACTTGCGGGCGGCGCGCTGCAGCCTTTGCAGGGCCGCGTTAATAGCGTGCATCGGCTTCCGCGAGCGTGCGCAGCTAGACGGCGTTGCAGTGGCAGGCCATTGAAAGCGAGATGGCGTCCGAGCCTCTTAAAGGGACGCTGCCGGCGCCCATTTCCCTGACCAAATCATTGCCAGATCCCACATTATCCACCCCACCGACGCCATGGGGAAGAAATGCTGACCGTTCGGCAAGACCAAGAACGACCACGAGGCAAGCGGCTCGCGGTCTGGCAAGAAGGCACGGGTCGGTCGGTACGTCCGCATTGACCTCTCGCGGCAGCTATGGGAGGAAAACCGGCCGGTACCATGGCCGGACGCGAACTTGCCGGGAGGGGGCTGGTACCTGAACTCGCGGCGCGTGCCGGTCCCCCCCGTGCCGCGCGAGGGCCGAGAGCGGCGGGACGAGGTGCGCCGCCGCCGAGCGATCTTGCCGCCGGATCTGCGGGAGGATCAGGCGTACGCGCTGAACTCCTACAACTGGATTACATTCGGGACATGGGAGTTCGACGCGCGACGCCGCGCTGGCTACCTCGACGACGTGGACTACTTTGACCGCGAGATCGCCGTAGAAGAAGAAAAGAACGACCAGGAGGACGCGTACGAGGACGAGGACGTGAACATGGTAGACTACGACCACAACGACGGCGGGCCGGCGTGGGATCCGGAGACCCAGTCGCCGGACATTTCCGAGGAGGAGGCCATTACCATGGCACTGGCCAACAGCGAGCAGGACGAGCTCAACGAACTCGCTTTTTGGGACGGGCTCGCAATCCAGCTCCGCGAGTCCGCGCTCGCGCAGGGGAGGCCGGCGACTCCTCCGGCCACGCCGACGCGCACTAGTGGAAAAAAGGCTATCTGTGGCGCACCAAAATCAAATTCTGTGGCGCATATCCAGGTCGCCACAGTTACCACGCGACTAGTATTGAAACTTCTGTGGCGCATATGTACGTGCGCCACAGAATTTTGAAACTTCTGTGGCGCACCAAGCCAATATGCGCCACAGAATTGTCTGTCAAACTTCTGTGGCGCACCATATGCGCCACAGAATTTTTTTTCGAATTTCAAAAAAAAGTGGCGGCCAGATCTAGATCTAGATCTAGATCTGGGCCACCGGAATTTCGCCGATTTTTTTCGAATCTCGCCGGAAGGTGGTGGTGGTGGTGGTGGGTGGGTGGTGGGTGGTGGGTGGAGGAGGTGGTGGTGGTGGTGGGTGGTGGGTGGTGGGTGGAGGAGGAGGAGGAGGAGGCCGGCGGTGGTGGTGGTGGTGGTGGTGGTGGTGGTGGAGGAGATGGTGGAGGAGGAGGTGGTGGTGGTGGTGGTGGTGGTGTTGGCCGGAGGAGGAGGAGGAGGAGGTGGTGGTGGTGATGATGATGGTGGCCGGAGGAGGAGGAGGAGGTGGTGGTGGTGGTGGTGGTGGTGTCGCCGGTCGCCGGAGGTGGTGGTGGTGGTCGCCGGTCGCCGGAGGAGGTGGTGGTGGTCGCCGGAGAAGAATGGAGGAGGAGGTGGTGGTGGTGGTGGAGGTGATGGAGAAGAAGGGATGTGGTGGTGGTGGTGGAGGAGGAGGAGGAGGAGAAGTGAGGAGAGATGGAGAAGTGAGAGGAGGTGGTGGAGGAGAAGTGGAGTAGTAGGAGGTGGTGGTGGCGCTTTCGAATTTCAAAATTTCGGCCAAACTTCTGTGGCGCATGGGGGACAAGATGCGCCACAGAATTTTTTTTTCTTTTTTTTGTATTTTGCAGGAAAAAATATTTAACTGCCCGTAACTTTTTACTCTTTTCGAATTTGGCGATTCTAAAAATTGTCCAACCGGGCATGCCCTGGTGAATTCGAATGTAGAATTTTCGTGGGAACATTTTGATATATTGTGCGTCCTGAATGACATCCGGGATCGAGAAGTGGATAATGTTTTACTCGGATTCACCCCGCTAAAACATTATTCATTCCTCGATCCTGAATGACATGAAAATAAAATTACAATAAAATAATTAGTTTGTCTAAAAAAAATTATCGGGGCCACCGGTTTGGGGGTCCCGGTGTGGCAACAGCATCCTCAAATAGAGGATGCAGTGCCGGCGGCCCCTATATGGTTGTGCCGGTGCTCCAGCCGGCGCCGATTTGAAGGGCACCGGTGGAGATGCTCTAACAACCCACACACGCGCTCACACACGTACACACGGGGATGCGCACGCACACACACACTTTGTAAAGATGGAAAATCATCTACTTTATTTAATTCATTTTGGATGACCACAAAGCTAAAAGAAAATATGTGAGATGAGAAACTGTATTCCTTTAACCCACTGTAACTTTTTCTAATGTTCAAATATTCAAAAATAAACGAATCGCTTTCCTAGAAAACTAGGCTGGAAGATGAGGACTTGACGAGAAATGTCTTTCTTCTATGCACGAGACCTCTTGTGCATGTTTTACTGAGTTTTCAGAGTTTGATTTTGTCCAGTTCCCCTGCATTCGACCAAAACTGAGTGATACCTGATGAACCACAGTGGCACAAATCTTAAAGCACAACATTCACAGGAGATTCGCCGTGTTCAAGGATTGGACATTATATAGTTCAAGAAAGCACTACGTAGAACATGAACCCATTCCTGTTAGAGCATGCGCGGCACAAACGGGCAACCGTTTGTGTCCGTCGTGACCGAAAATGCGTCTGGCATCACCTCCAGCGGCGCGACACAAAGTGACCGGGCCATCCGAGGAGACGCAAACCTGGCCCAAATATGCGCTAGGTTTGCGTCTCTGAGGATGCTGCGCGGACGCGCAAAGTTCCGCTCGGTCCTCGCACGGGCCCGCTTGGCAGCGGCACAACTGCTTCATCTTCCGCGGTATTACTTGCGGGCGGCGCGCTGCAGCCTTTGCAGGGCCGCGTTAATAGCGTGCATCGGCTTCCGCGAGCGTGCGCAGCTAGACGGCGTTGCAGTGGCAGGCCATTGAAAGCGAGATGGCGTCCGAGCCTCTTAAAGGGACGCTGCCGGCGCCCATTTCCCTGACCAAATCATTGCCAGATCCCACATTATCCACCCCACCGACGCCATGGGGAAGAAATGCTGACCGTTCGGCAAGACCAAGAACGACCACGAGGCAAGCGGCTCGCGGTCTGGCAAGAAGGCACGGGTCGGTCGGTACGTCCGCATTGACCTCTCGCGGCAGCTATGGGAGGAAAACCGGCCGGTACCATGGCCGGACGCGAACTTGCCGGGAGGGGGCTGGTACCTGAACTCGCGGCGCGTGCCGGTCCCCCCGTGCCGCGCGAGGGCCGAGAGCGGCGGGACGAGGTGCGCCGCCGCCGAGCGATCTTGCCGCCGGATCTGCGGGAGGATCAGGCGTACGCGCTGAACTCCTACAACTGGATTACATTCGGGACATGGGAGTTCGACGCGCGACGCCGCGCTGGCTACCTCGACGACGTGGACTACTTTGACCGCGAGATCGCCGTAGAAGAAGAAAAGAACGACCAGGAGGACGCGTACGAGGACGAGGACGTGAACATGGTAGACTACGACCACAACGACGGCGGGCCGGCGTGGGATCCGGAGACCCAGTCGCCGGACATTTCCGAGGAGGAGGCCATTACCATGGCACTGGCCAACAGCGAGCAGGACGAGCTCAACGAACTCGCTTTTTGGGACGGGCTCGCAATCCAGCTCCGCGAGTCCGCGCTCGCGCAGGGGAGGCCGGCGACTCCTCCGGCCACGCCGACGCGCACTAGTGGAAAAAAGGCTATCTGTGGCGCACCAAAATCAAATTCTGTGGCGCATATCCAGGTCGCCACAGTTACCACGCGACTAGTATTGAAACTTCTGTGGCGCATATGTACGTGCGCCACAGAATTTTGAAACTTCTGTGGCGCACCAAGCCAATATGCGCCACAGAATTGTCTGTCAAACTTCTGTGGCGCACCAAGCCAATATGCGCCACAGAATTTTTTTTCGAATTTCAAAAAAAAGTGGCGGCCAGATCTAGATCTAGATCTAGATCTGGGCCACCGGAATTTCGCCGATTTTTTTCGAATCTCGCCGGAAGGTGGTGGTGGTGGTGGTGGGTGGGTGGTGGGTGGTGGGTGGAGGAGGTGGTGGTGGTGGTGGGTGGTGGGTGGTGGGTGGAGGAGGAGGAGGAGGAGGCCGGTGGTGGTGGTGGTGGTGGTGGTGGTGGTGGAGGAGATGGTGGAGGAGGAGGTGGTGGTGGTGGTGGTGGTGGTGTTGGCCGGAGGAGGAGGAGGAGGAGGTGGTGGTGGTGATGATGATGGTGGCCGGAGGAGGAGGAGGAGGTGGTGGTGGTGGTGGTGGTGGTGTCGCCGGTCGCCGGAGGTGGTGGTGGTGGTCGCCGGTCGCCGGTCGCCGGAGGAGGTGGTGGTGGTCGCCGGAGAAGAATGGAGGAGGAGGTGGTGGTGGTGGTGGAGGTGATGGAGAAGAAGGGATGTGGTGGTGGTGGTGGAGGAGGAGGAGGAGGAGAAGTGAGGAGAGATGGAGAAGTGAGAGGAGGTGGTGGAGGAGAAGTGGAGTAGTAGGAGGTGGTGGTGGCGCTTTCGAATTTCAAAATTTCGGCCAAACTTCTGTGGCGCATGGGGGACAAGATGCGCCACAGAATTTTTTTTTCTTTTTTTTGTATTTTGCAGGAAAAAATATTTAACTGCCCGTAACTTTTTACTCTTTTCGAATTTGGCGATTCTAAAAATTGTCCAACCGGGCATGCCCTGGTGAATTCGAATGTAGAATTTTCGTGGGAACATTTTGATATATTGTGCGTCCTGAATGACATCCGGGATCGAGAAGTGGATAATGTTTTACTCGGATTCACCCCGCTAAAACATTATTCATTCCTCGATCCTGAATGACATGAAAATAAAATTACAATAAAATAATTAGTTTGTCTAAAAAAAATTATCGGGGCCACCGGTTTGGGGGTCCCGGTGTGGCAACAGCATCCTCAAATAGAGGATGCAGTGCCGGCGGCCCCTATATGGTTGTGCCGGTGCTCCAGCCGGCGCCGATTTGAAGGGCACCGGTGGAGATGCTCTAACAACCCACACACGCGCTCACACACGTACACACGGGGATGCGCACGCACACACACACTTTGTAAAGATGGAAAATCATCTACTTTATTTAATTCATTTTGGATGACCACAAAGCTAAAAGAAAATATGTGAGATGAGAAACTGTATTCCTTTAACCCACTGTAACTTTTTCTAATGTTCAAATATTCAAAAATAAACGAATCGCTTTCCTAGAAAACTAGGCTGGAAGATGAGGACTTGACGAGAAATGTCTTTCTTCTATGCACGAGACCTCTTGTGCATGTTTTACTGAGTTTTCAGAGTTTGATTTTGTCCAGTTCCCCTGCATTCGACCAAAACTGAGTGATACCTGATGAACCACAGTGGCACAAATCTTAAAGCACAACATTCACAGGAGATTCGCCGTGTTCAAGGATTGGACATTATATAGTTCAAGAAAGCACTACGTAGAACATGAACCCATTCCTGTTAGAGCATGCGCGGCACAAACGGGCAACCGTTTGTGTCCGTCGTGACCGAAAATGCGTCTGGCATCACCTCCAGCGGCGCGACACAAAGTGACCGGGCCATCCGAGGAGACGCAAACCTGGCCCAAATATGCGCTAGGTTTGCGTCTCTGAGGATGCTGCGCGGACGCGCAAAGTTCCGCTCGGTCCTCGCACGGGCCCGCTTGGCAGCGGCACAACTGCTTCATCTTCCGCGGTATTACTTGCGGGCGGCGCGCTGCAGCCTTTGCAGGGCCGCGTTAATAGCGTGCATCGGCTTCCGCGAGCGTGCGCAGCTAGACGGCGTTGCAGTGGCAGGCCATTGAAAGCGAGATGGCGTCCGAGCCTCTTAAAGGGACGCTGCCGGCGCCCATTTCCCTGACCAAATCATTGCCAGATCCCACATTATCCACCCCACCGACGCCATGGGGAAGAAATGCTGACCGTTCGGCAAGACCAAGAACGACCACGAGGCAAGCGGCTCGCGGTCTGGCAAGAAGGCACGGGTCGGTCGGTACGTCCGCATTGACCTCTCGCGGCAGCTATGGGAGGAAAACCGGCCGGTACCATGGCCGGACGCGAACTTGCCGGGAGGGGGCTGGTACCTGAACTCGCGGCGCGTGCCGGTCCCCCCCGTGCCGCGCGAGGGCCGAGAGCGGCGGGACGAGGTGCGCCGCCGCCGAGCGATCTTGCCGCCGGATCTGCGGGAGGATCAGGCGTACGCGCTGAACTCCTACAACTGGATTACATTCGGGACATGGGAGTTCGACGCGCGACGCCGCGCTGGCTACCTCGACGACGTGGACTACTTTGACCGCGAGATCGCCGTAGAAGAAGAAAAGAACGACCAGGAGGACGCGTACGAGGACGAGGACGTGAACATGGTAGACTACGACCACAACGACGGCGGGCCGGCGTGGGATCCGGAGACCCAGTCGCCGGACATTTCCGAGGAGGAGGCCATTACCATGGCACTGGCCAACAGCGAGCAGGACGAGCTCAACGAACTCGCTTTTTGGGACGGGCTCGCAATCCAGCTCCGCGAGTCCGCGCTCGCGCAGGGGAGGCCGGCGACTCCTCCGGCCACGCCGACGCGCACTAGTGGAAAAAAGGCTATCTGTGGCGCACCAAAATCAAATTCTGTGGCGCATATCCAGGTCGCCACAGTTACCACGCGACTAGTATTGAAACTTCTGTGGCGCATATGTACGTGCGCCACAGAATTTTGAAACTTCTGTGGCGCACCAAGCCAATATGCGCCACAGAATTGTCTGTCAAACTTCTGTGGCGCACCAAGCCAATATGCGCCACAGAATTTTTTTTCGAATTTCAAAAAAAAGTGGCGGCCAGATCTAGATCTAGATCTAGATCTGGGCCACCGGAATTTCGCCGATTTTTTTCGAATCTCGCCGGAAGGTGGTGGTGGTGGTGGTGGGTGGGTGGTGGGTGGTGGGTGGAGGAGGTGGTGGTGGTGGTGGGTGGTGGGTGGTGGGTGGAGGAGGGAGGAGGAGGCCGGCGGCGGTGGTGGTGGTGGTGGTGGTGGTGGTGGAGGAGATGGTGGAGGAGGAGGTGGTGGTGGTGGTGGTGGTGGTTTGGCCGGAGGAGGAGGAGGAGGAGGTGGTGGTGGTGATGATGATGGTGGCCGGAGGAGGAGGAGGAGGTGGTGGTGGTGGTGGTGGTGGTGTCGCCGGTCGCCGGAGGTGGTGGTGGTGGTCGCCGGTCGCCGGTCGCCGGAGGAGGTGGTGGTGGTCGCCGGAGAAGAATGGAGGAGGAGGTGGTGGTGGTGGTGGAGGTGATGGAGAAGAAGGGATGTGGTGGTGGTGGTGGAGGAGGAGGAGGAGGAGAAGTGAGGAGAGATGGAGAAGTGAGAGGAGGTGGTGGAGGAGAAGTGGAGTAGTAGGAGGTGGTGGTGGCGCTTTCGAATTTCAAAATTTCGGCCAAACTTCTGTGGCGCATGGGGGACAAGATGCGCCACAGAATTTTTTTTTCTTTTTTTTGTATTTTGCAGGAAAAAATATTTAACTGCCCGTAACTTTTTACTCTTTTCGAATTTGGCGATTCTAAAAATTGTCCAACCGGGCATGCCCTGGTGAATTCGAATGTAGAATTTTCGTGGGAACATTTTGATATATTGTGCGTCCTGAATGACATCCGGGATCGAGAAGTGGATAATGTTTTACTCGGATTCACCCCGCTAAAACATTATTCATTCCTCGATCCTGAATGACATGAAAATAAAATTACAATAAAATAATTAGTTTGTCTAAAAAAAATTATCGGGGCCACCGGTTTGGGGGTCCCGGTGTGGCAACAGCATCCTCAAATAGAGGATGCAGTGCCGGCGGCCCCTATATGGTTGTGCCGGTGCTCCAGCCGGCGCCGATTTGAAGGGCACCGGTGGAGATGCTCTAACAACCCACACACGCGCTCACACACGTACACACGGGGATGCGCACGCACACACACACTTTGTAAAGATGGAAAATCATCTACTTTATTTAATTCATTTTGGATGACCACAAAGCTAAAAGAAAATATGTGAGATGAGAAACTGTATTCCTTTAACCCACTGTAACTTTTTCTAATGTTCAAATATTCAAAAATAAACGAATCGCTTTCCTAGAAAACTAGGCTGGAAGATGAGGACTTGACGAGAAATGTCTTTCTTCTATGCACGAGACCTCTTGTGCATGTTTTACTGAGTTTTCAGAGTTTGATTTTGTCCAGTTCCCCTGCATTCGACCAAAACTGAGTGATACCTGATGAACCACAGTGGCACAAATCTTAAAGCACAACATTCACAGGAGATTCGCCGTGTTCAAGGATTGGACATTATATAGTTCAAGAAAGCACTACGTAGAACATGAACCCATTCCTGTTAGAGCATGCGCGGCACAAACGGGCAACCGTTTGTGTCCGTCGTGACCGAAAATGCGTCTGGCATCACCTCCAGCGGCGCGACACAAAGTGACCGGGCCATCCGAGGAGACGCAAACCTGGCCCAAATATGCGCTAGGTTTGCGTCTCTGAGGATGCTGCGCGGACGCGCAAAGTTCCGCTCGGTCCTCGCACGGGCCCGCTTGGCAGCGGCACAACTGCTTCATCTTCCGCGGTATTACTTGCGGGCGGCGCGCTGCAGCCTTTGCAGGGCCGCGTTAATAGCGTGCATCGGCTTCCGCGAGCGTGCGCAGCTAGACGGCGTTGCAGTGGCAGGCCATTGAAAGCGAGATGGCGTCCGAGCCTCTTAAAGGGACGCTGCCGGCGCCCATTTCCCTGACCAAATCATTGCCAGATCCCACATTATCCACCCCACCGACGCCATGGGGAAGAAATGCTGACCGTTCGGCAAGACCAAGAACGACCACGAGGCAAGCGGCTCGCGGTCTGGCAAGAAGGCACGGGTCGGTCGGTACGTCCGCATTGACCTCTCGCGGCAGCTATGGGAGGAAAACCGGCCGGTACCATGGCCGGACGCGAACTTGCCGGGAGGGGGCTGGTACCTGAACTCGCGGCGCGTGCCGGTCCCCCCCGTGCCGCGCGAGGGCCGAGAGCGGCGGGACGAGGTGCGCCGCCGCCGAGCGATCTTGCCGCCGGATCTGCGGGAGGATCAGGCGTACGCGCTGAACTCCTACAACTGGATTACATTCGGGACATGGGAGTTCGACGCGCGACGCCGCGCTGGCTACCTCGACGACGTGGACTACTTTGACCGCGAGATCGCCGTAGAAGAAGAAAAGAACGACCAGGAGGACGCGTACGAGGACGAGGACGTGAACATGGTAGACTACGACCACAACGACGGCGGGCCGGCGTGGGATCCGGAGACCCAGTCGCCGGACATTTCCGAGGAGGAGGCCATTACCATGGCACTGGCCAACAGCGAGCAGGACGAGCTCAACGAACTCGCTTTTTGGGACGGGCTCGCAATCCAGCTCCGCGAGTCCGCGCTCGCGCAGGGGAGGCCGGCGACTCCTCCGGCCACGCCGACGCGCACTAGTGGAAAAAAGGCTATCTGTGGCGCACCAAAATCAAATTCTGTGGCGCATATCCAGGTCGCCACAGTTACCACGCGACTAGTATTGAAACTTCTGTGGCGCATATGTACGTGCGCCACAGAATTTTGAAACTTCTGTGGCGCACCAAGCCAATATGCGCCACAGAATTGTCTGTCAAACTTCTGTGGCGCACCAAGCCAATATGCGCCACAGAATTTTTTTTCGAATTTCAAAAAAAAGTGGCGGCCAGATCTAGATCTAGATCTAGATCTGGGCCACCGGAATTTCGCCGATTTTTTTCGAATCTCGCCGGAAGGTGGTGGTGGTGGTGGTGGGTGGGTGGTGGGTGGTGGGTGGAGGAGGTGGTGGTGGTGGTGGGTGGTGGGTGGTGGGTGGAGGAGGAGGAGGAGGAGGCGGCCGGTGGTGGTGGTGGTGGTGGTGGTGGTGGTGGAGGAGATGGTGGAGGAGGAGGTGGTGGTGGTGGTGGTGGTGGTGTTGGCCGGAGGAGGAGGAGGAGGAGGTGGTGGTGGTGATGATGATGGTGGCCGGAGGAGGAGGAGGAGGTGGTGGTGGTGGTGGTGGTGGTGTCGCCGGTCGCCGGAGGTGGTGGTGGTGGTCGCCGGTCGCCGGTCGCCGGAGGAGGTGGTGGTGGTCGCCGGAGAAGAATGGAGGAGGAGGTGGTGGTGGTGGTGGAGGTGATGGAGAAGAAGGGATGTGGTGGTGGTGGTGGAGGAGGAGGAGGAGGAGAAGTGAGGAGAGATGGAGAAGTGAGAGGAGGTGGTGGAGGAGAAGTGGAGTAGTAGGAGGTGGTGGTGGCGCTTTCGAATTTCAAAATTTCGGCCAAACTTCTGTGGCGCATGGGGGACAAGATGCGCCACAGAATTTTTTTTTCTTTTTTTTGTATTTTGCAGGAAAAAATATTTAACTGCCCGTAACTTTTTACTCTTTTCGAATTTGGCGATTCTAAAAATTGTCCAACCGGGCATGCCCTGGTGAATTCGAATGTAGAATTTTCGTGGGAACATTTTGATATATTGTGCGTCCTGAATGACATCCGGGATCGAGAAGTGGATAATGTTTTACTCGGATTCACCCCGCTAAAACATTATTCATTCCTCGATCCTGAATGACATGAAAATAAAATTACAATAAAATAATTAGTTTGTCTAAAAAAAATTATCGGGGCCACCGGTTTGGGGGTCCCGGTGTGGCAACAGCATCCTCAAATAGAGGATGCAGTGCCGGCGGCCCCTATATGGTTGTGCCGGTGCTCCAGCCGGCGCCGATTTGAAGGGCACCGGTGGAGATGCTCTAACAACCCACACACGCGCTCACACACGTACACACGGGGATGCGCACGCACACACACACTTTGTAAAGATGGAAAATCATCTACTTTATTTAATTCATTTTGGATGACCACAAAGCTAAAAGAAAATATGTGAGATGAGAAACTGTATTCCTTTAACCCACTGTAACTTTTTCTAATGTTCAAATATTCAAAAATAAACGAATCGCTTTCCTAGAAAACTAGGCTGGAAGATGAGGACTTGACGAGAAATGTCTTTCTTCTATGCACGAGACCTCTTGTGCATGTTTTACTGAGTTTTCAGAGTTTGATTTTGTCCAGTTCCCCTGCATTCGACCAAAACTGAGTGATACCTGATGAACCACAGTGGCACAAATCTTAAAGCACAACATTCACAGGAGATTCGCCGTGTTCAAGGATTGGACATTATATAGTTCAAGAAAGCACTACGTAGAACATGAACCCATTCCTGTTAGAGCATGCGCGGCACAAACGGGCAACCGTTTGTGTCCGTCGTGACCGAAAATGCGTCTGGCATCACCTCCAGCGGCGCGACACAAAGTGACCGGGCCATCCGAGGAGACGCAAACCTGGCCCAAATATGCGCTAGGTTTGCGTCTCTGAGGATGCTGCGCGGACGCGCAAAGTTCCGCTCGGTCCTCGCACGGGCCCGCTTGGCAGCGGCACAACTGCTTCATCTTCCGCGGTATTACTTGCGGGCGGCGCGCTGCAGCCTTTGCAGGGCCGCGTTAATAGCGTGCATCGGCTTCCGCGAGCGTGCGCAGCTAGACGGCGTTGCAGTGGCAGGCCATTGAAAGCGAGATGGCGTCCGAGCCTCTTAAAGGGACGCTGCCGGCGCCCATTTCCCTGACCAAATCATTGCCAGATCCCACATTATCCACCCCACCGACGCCATGGGGAAGAAATGCTGACCGTTCGGCAAGACCAAGAACGACCACGAGGCAAGCGGCTCGCGGTCTGGCAAGAAGGCACGGGTCGGTCGGTACGTCCGCATTGACCTCTCGCGGCAGCTATGGGAGGAAAACCGGCCGGTACCATGGCCGGACGCGAACTTGCCGGGAGGGGCTGGTACCTGAACTCGCGGCGCGTGCCGGTCCCCCCCGTGCCGCGCGAGGGCCGAGAGCGGCGGGACGAGGTGCGCCGCCGCCGAGCGATCTTGCCGCCGGATCTGCGGGAGGATCAGGCGTACGCGCTGAACTCCTACAACTGGATTACATTCGGGACATGGGAGTTCGACGCGCGACGCCGCGCTGGCTACCTCGACGACGTGGACTACTTTGACCGCGAGATCGCCGTAGAAGAAGAAAAGAACGACCAGGAGGACGCGTACGAGGACGAGGACGTGAACATGGTAGACTACGACCACAACGACGGCGGGCCGGCGTGGGATCCGGAGACCCAGTCGCCGGACATTTCCGAGGAGGAGGCCATTACCATGGCACTGGCCAACAGCGAGCAGGACGAGCTCAACGAACTCGCTTTTTGGGACGGGCTCGCAATCCAGCTCCGCGAGTCCGCGCTCGCGCAGGGGAGGCCGGCGACTCCTCCGGCCACGCCGACGCGCACTAGTGGAAAAAAGGCTATCTGTGGCGCACCAAAATCAAATTCTGTGGCGCATATCCAGGTCGCCACAGTTACCACGCGACTAGTATTGAAACTTCTGTGGCGCATATGTACGTGCGCCACAGAATTTTGAAACTTCTGTGGCGCACCAAGCCAATATGCGCCACAGAATTGTCTGTCAAACTTCTGTGGCGCACCAAGCCAATATGCGCCACAGAATTTTTTTTCGAATTTCAAAAAAAAGTGGCGGCCAGATCTAGATCTAGATCTAGATCTGGGCCACCGGAATTTCGCCGATTTTTTTCGAATCTCGCCGGAAGGTGGTGGTGGTGGTGGTGGGTGGGTGGTGGGTGGTGGGTGGAGGAGGTGGTGGTGGTGGTGGGTGGTGGGTGGGGGAGGAGGAGGAGGAGGAGGAGGCCGGTGGTGGTGGTGGTGGTGGTGGTGGTGGTGGTGGAGGAGATGGTGGAGGAGGAGGTGGTGGTGGTGGTGGTGGTGGTGTTGGCCGGAGGAGGAGGAGGAGGAGGTGGTGGTGGTGATGATGATGGTGGCCGGAGGAGGAGGAGGAGGTGGTGGTGGTGGTGGTGGTGGTGTCGCCGGTCGCCGGAGGTGGTGGTGGTGGTCGCCGGTCGCCGGTCGCCGGAGGAGGTGGTGGTGGTCGCCGGAGAAGAATGGAGGAGGAGGTGGTGGTGGTGGTGGAGGTGATGGAGAAGAAGGGATGTGGTGGTGGTGGTGGAGGAGGAGGAGGAGGAGAAGTGAGGAGAGATGGAGAAGTGAGAGGAGGTGGTGGAGGAGAAGTGGAGTAGTAGGAGGTGGTGGTGGCGCTTTCGAATTTCAAAATTTCGGCCAAACTTCTGTGGCGCATGGGGGACAAGATGCGCCACAGAATTTTTTTTTCTTTTTTTTGTATTTTGCAGGAAAAAATATTTAACTGCCCGTAACTTTTTACTCTTTTCGAATTTGGCGATTCTAAAAATTGTCCAACCGGGCATGCCCTGGTGAATTCGAATGTAGAATTTTCGTGGGAACATTTTGATATATTGTGCGTCCTGAATGACATCCGGGATCGAGAAGTGGATAATGTTTTACTCGGATTCACCCCGCTAAAACATTATTCATTCCTCGATCCTGAATGACATGAAAATAAAATTACAATAAAATAATTAGTTTGTCTAAAAAAAATTATCGGGGCCACCGGTTTGGGGGTCCCGGTGTGGCAACAGCATCCTCAAATAGAGGATGCAGTGCCGGCGGCCCCTATATGGTTGTGCCGGTGCTCCAGCCGGCGCCGATTTGAAGGGCACCGGTGGAGATGCTCTAACAACCCACACACGCGCTCACACACGTACACACGGGGATGCGCACGCACACACACACTTTGTAAAGATGGAAAATCATCTACTTTATTTAATTCATTTTGGATGACCACAAAGCTAAAAGAAAATATGTGAGATGAGAAACTGTATTCCTTTAACCCACTGTAACTTTTTCTAATGTTCAAATATTCAAAAATAAACGAATCGCTTTCCTAGAAAACTAGGCTGGAAGATGAGGACTTGACGAGAAATGTCTTTCTTCTATGCACGAGACCTCTTGTGCATGTTTTACTGAGTTTTCAGAGTTTGATTTTGTCCAGTTCCCCTGCATTCGACCAAAACTGAGTGATACCTGATGAACCACAGTGGCACAAATCTTAAAGCACAACATTCACAGGAGATTCGCCGTGTTCAAGGATTGGACATTATATAGTTCAAGAAAGCACTACGTAGAACATGAACCCATTCCTGTTAGAGCATGCGCGGCACAAACGGGCAACCGTTTGTGTCCGTCGTGACCGAAAATGCGTCTGGCATCACCTCCAGCGGCGCGACACAAAGTGACCGGGCCATCCGAGGAGACGCAAACCTGGCCCAAATATGCGCTAGGTTTGCGTCTCTGAGGATGCTGCGCGGACGCGCAAAGTTCCGCTCGGTCCTCGCACGGGCCCGCTTGGCAGCGGCACAACTGCTTCATCTTCCGCGGTATTACTTGCGGGCGGCGCGCTGCAGCCTTTGCAGGGCCGCGTTAATAGCGTGCATCGGCTTCCGCGAGCGTGCGCAGCTAGACGGCGTTGCAGTGGCAGGCCATTGAAAGCGAGATGGCGTCCGAGCCTCTTAAAGGGACGCTGCCGGCGCCCATTTCCCTGACCAAATCATTGCCAGATCCCACATTATCCACCCCACCGACGCCATGGGGAAGAAATGCTGACCGTTCGGCAAGACCAAGAACGACCACGAGGCAAGCGGCTCGCGGTCTGGCAAGAAGGCACGGGTCGGTCGGTACGTCCGCATTGACCTCTCGCGGCAGCTATGGGAGGAAAACCGGCCGGTACCATGGCCGGACGCGAACTTGCCGGGAGGGGGCTGGTACCTGAACTCGCGGCGCGTGCCGGTCCCCCCCGTGCCGCGCGAGGGCCGAGAGCGGCGGGACGAGGTGCGCCGCCGCCGAGCGATCTTGCCGCCGGATCTGCGGGAGGATCAGGCGTACGCGCTGAACTCCTACAACTGGATTACATTCGGGACATGGGAGTTCGACGCGCGACGCCGCGCTGGCTACCTCGACGACGTGGACTACTTTGACCGCGAGATCGCCGTAGAAGAAGAAAAGAACGACCAGGAGGACGCGTACGAGGACGAGGACGTGAACATGGTAGACTACGACCACAACGACGGCGGGCCGGCGTGGGATCCGGAGACCCAGTCGCCGGACATTTCCGAGGAGGAGGCCATTACCATGGCACTGGCCAACAGCGAGCAGGACGAGCTCAACGAACTCGCTTTTTGGGACGGGCTCGCAATCCAGCTCCGCGAGTCCGCGCTCGCGCAGGGGAGGCCGGCGACTCCTCCGGCCACGCCGACGCGCACTAGTGGAAAAAAGGCTATCTGTGGCGCACCAAAATCAAATTCTGTGGCGCATATCCAGGTCGCCACAGTTACCACGCGACTAGTATTGAAACTTCTGTGGCGCATATGTACGTGCGCCACAGAATTTTGAAACTTCTGTGGCGCACCAAGCCAATATGCGCCACAGAATTGTCTGTCAAACTTCTGTGGCGCACCAAGCCAATATGCGCCACAGAATTTTTTTTCGAATTTCAAAAAAAAGTGGCGGCCAGATCTAGATCTAGATCTAGATCTGGGCCACCGGAATTTCGCCGATTTTTTTCGAATCTCGCCGGAAGGTGGTGGTGGTGGTGGTGGGTGGGTGGTGGGTGGTGGGTGGAGGAGGTGGTGGTGGTGGTGGGTGGTGGGTGGTGGGTGGAGGAGGAGGAGGAGGAGGCCGGCCGGGGTGGTGGTGGTGGTGGTGGTGGAGGAGATGGTGGAGGAGGAGGTGGTGGTGGTGGTGGTGGTGGTGTTGGCCGGAGGAGGAGGAGGAGGAGGTGGTGGTGGTGATGATGATGGTGGCCGGAGGAGGAGGAGGAGGTGGTGGTGGTGGTGGTGGTGGTGTCGCCGGTCGCCGGAGGTGGTGGTGGTGGTCGCCGGTCGCCGGTCGCCGGAGGAGGTGGTGGTGGTCGCCGGAGAAGAATGGAGGAGGAGGTGGTGGTGGTGGTGGAGGTGATGGAGAAGAAGGGATGTGGTGGTGGTGGTGGAGGAGGAGGAGGAGGAGAAGTGAGGAGAGATGGAGAAGTGAGAGGAGGTGGTGGAGGAGAAGTGGAGTAGTAGGAGGTGGTGGTGGCGCTTTCGAATTTCAAAATTTCGGCCAAACTTCTGTGGCGCATGGGGGACAAGATGCGCCACAGAATTTTTTTTTCTTTTTTTTGTATTTTGCAGGAAAAAATATTTAACTGCCCGTAACTTTTTACTCTTTTCGAATTTGGCGATTCTAAAAATTGTCCAACCGGGCATGCCCTGGTGAATTCGAATGTAGAATTTTCGTGGGAACATTTTGATATATTGTGCGTCCTGAATGACATCCGGGATCGAGAAGTGGATAATGTTTTACTCGGATTCACCCCGCTAAAACATTATTCATTCCTCGATCCTGAATGACATGAAAATAAAATTACAATAAAATAATTAGTTTGTCTAAAAAAAATTATCGGGGCCACCGGTTTGGGGGTCCCGGTGTGGCAACAGCATCCTCAAATAGAGGATGCAGTGCCGGCGGCCCCTATATGGTTGTGCCGGTGCTCCAGCCGGCGCCGATTTGAAGGGCACCGGTGGAGATGCTCTAACAACCCACACACGCGCTCACACACGTACACACGGGGATGCGCACGCACACACACACTTTGTAAAGATGGAAAATCATCTACTTTATTTAATTCATTTTGGATGACCACAAAGCTAAAAGAAAATATGTGAGATGAGAAACTGTATTCCTTTAACCCACTGTAACTTTTTCTAATGTTCAAATATTCAAAAATAAACGAATCGCTTTCCTAGAAAACTAGGCTGGAAGATGAGGACTTGACGAGAAATGTCTTTCTTCTATGCACGAGACCTCTTGTGCATGTTTTACTGAGTTTTCAGAGTTTGATTTTGTCCAGTTCCCCTGCATTCGACCAAAACTGAGTGATACCTGATGAACCACAGTGGCACAAATCTTAAAGCACAACATTCACAGGAGATTCGCCGTGTTCAAGGATTGGACATTATATAGTTCAAGAAAGCACTACGTAGAACATGAACCCATTCCTGTTAGAGCATGCGCGGCACAAACGGGCAACCGTTTGTGTCCGTCGTGACCGAAAATGCGTCTGGCATCACCTCCAGCGGCGCGACACAAAGTGACCGGGCCATCCGAGGAGACGCAAACCTGGCCCAAATATGCGCTAGGTTTGCGTCTCTGAGGATGCTGCGCGGACGCGCAAAGTTCCGCTCGGTCCTCGCACGGGCCCGCTTGGCAGCGGCACAACTGCTTCATCTTCCGCGGTATTACTTGCGGGCGGCGCGCTGCAGCCTTTGCAGGGCCGCGTTAATAGCGTGCATCGGCTTCCGCGAGCGTGCGCAGCTAGACGGCGTTGCAGTGGCAGGCCATTGAAAGCGAGATGGCGTCCGAGCCTCTTAAAGGGACGCTGCCGGCGCCCATTTCCCTGACCAAATCATTGCCAGATCCCACATTATCCACCCCACCGACGCCATGGGGAAGAAATGCTGACCGTTCGGCAAGACCAAGAACGACCACGAGGCAAGCGGCTCGCGGTCTGGCAAGAAGGCACGGGTCGGTCGGTACGTCCGCATTGACCTCTCGCGGCAGCTATGGGAGGAAAACCGGCCGGTACCATGGCCGGACGCGAACTTGCCGGGAGGGGGCTGGTACCTGAACTCGCGGCGCGTGCCGGTCCCCCCCGTGCCGCGCGAGGGCCGAGAGCGGCGGGACGAGGTGCGCCGCCGCCGAGCGATCTTGCCGCCGGATCTGCGGGAGGATCAGGCGTACGCGCTGAACTCCTACAACTGGATTACATTCGGGACATGGGAGTTCGACGCGCGACGCCGCGCTGGCTACCTCGACGACGTGGACTACTTTGACCGCGAGATCGCCGTAGAAGAAGAAAAGAACGACCAGGAGGACGCGTACGAGGACGAGGACGTGAACATGGTAGACTACGACCACAACGACGGCGGGCCGGCGTGGGATCCGGAGACCCAGTCGCCGGACATTTCCGAGGAGGAGGCCATTACCATGGCACTGGCCAACAGCGAGCAGGACGAGCTCAACGAACTCGCTTTTTGGGACGGGCTCGCAATCCAGCTCCGCGAGTCCGCGCTCGCGCAGGGGAGGCCGGCGACTCCTCCGGCCACGCCGACGCGCACTAGTGGAAAAAAGGCTATCTGTGGCGCACCAAAATCAAATTCTGTGGCGCATATCCAGGTCGCCACAGTTACCACGCGACTAGTATTGAAACTTCTGTGGCGCATATGTACGTGCGCCACAGAATTTTGAAACTTCTGTGGCGCACCAAGCCAATATGCGCCACAGAATTGTCTGTCAAACTTCTGTGGCGCACCAAGCCAATATGCGCCACAGAATTTTTTTTCGAATTTCAAAAAAAAGTGGCGGCCAGATCTAGATCTAGATCTAGATCTGGGCCACCGGAATTTCGCCGATTTTTTTCGAATCTCGCCGGAAGGTGGTGGTGGTGGTGGTGGGTGGGTGGTGGGTGGTGGGTGGAGGAGGTGGTGGTGGTGGTGGGTGGTGGGTGGTGGGTGGAGGAGGAGGAGGAGGAGGCCGGCCGGTGGTGGTGGTGGTGGTGGTGGTGGTGGTGGAGGAGATGGTGGAGGAGGAGGTGGTGGTGGTGGTGGTGGTGGTGTTGGCCGGAGGAGGAGGAGGAGGAGGTGGTGGTGGTGATGATGATGGTGGCCGGAGGAGGAGGAGGAGGTGGTGGTGGTGGTGGTGGTGGTGTCGCCGGTCGCCGGAGGTGGTGGTGGTGGTCGCCGGTCGCCGGTCGCCGGAGGAGGTGGTGGTGGTCGCCGGAGAAGAATGGAGGAGGAGGTGGTGGTGGTGGTGGAGGTGATGGAGAAGAAGGGATGTGGTGGTGGTGGTGGAGGAGGAGGAGGAGGAGAAGTGAGGAGAGATGGAGAAGTGAGAGGAGGTGGTGGAGGAGAAGTGGAGTAGTAGGAGGTGGTGGTGGCGCTTTCGAATTTCAAAATTTCGGCCAAACTTCTGTGGCGCATGGGGGACAAGATGCGCCACAGAATTTTTTTTTCTTTTTTTTGTATTTTGCAGGAAAAAATATTTAACTGCCCGTAACTTTTTACTCTTTTCGAATTTGGCGATTCTAAAAATTGTCCAACCGGGCATGCCCTGGTGAATTCGAATGTAGAATTTTCGTGGGAACATTTTGATATATTGTGCGTCCTGAATGACATCCGGGATCGAGAAGTGGATAATGTTTTACTCGGATTCACCCCGCTAAAACATTATTCATTCCTCGATCCTGAATGACATGAAAATAAAATTACAATAAAATAATTAGTTTGTCTAAAAAAAATTATCGGGGCCACCGGTTTGGGGGTCCCGGTGTGGCAACAGCATCCTCAAATAGAGGATGCAGTGCCGGCGGCCCCTATATGGTTGTGCCGGTGCTCCAGCCGGCGCCGATTTGAAGGGCACCGGTGGAGATGCTCTAACAACCCACACACGCGCTCACACACGTACACACGGGGATGCGCACGCACACACACACTTTGTAAAGATGGAAAATCATCTACTTTATTTAATTCATTTTGGATGACCACAAAGCTAAAAGAAAATATGTGAGATGAGAAACTGTATTCCTTTAACCCACTGTAACTTTTTCTAATGTTCAAATATTCAAAAATAAACGAATCGCTTTCCTAGAAAACTAGGCTGGAAGATGAGGACTTGACGAGAAATGTCTTTCTTCTATGCACGAGACCTCTTGTGCATGTTTTACTGAGTTTTCAGAGTTTGATTTTGTCCAGTTCCCCTGCATTCGACCAAAACTGAGTGATACCTGATGAACCACAGTGGCACAAATCTTAAAGCACAACATTCACAGGAGATTCGCCGTGTTCAAGGATTGGACATTATATAGTTCAAGAAAGCACTACGTAGAACATGAACCCATTCCTGTTAGAGCATGCGCGGCACAAACGGGCAACCGTTTGTGTCCGTCGTGACCGAAAATGCGTCTGGCATCACCTCCAGCGGCGCGACACAAAGTGACCGGGCCATCCGAGGAGACGCAAACCTGGCCCAAATATGCGCTAGGTTTGCGTCTCTGAGGATGCTGCGCGGACGCGCAAAGTTCCGCTCGGTCCTCGCACGGGCCCGCTTGGCAGCGGCACAACTGCTTCATCTTCCGCGGTATTACTTGCGGGCGGCGCGCTGCAGCCTTTGCAGGGCCGCGTTAATAGCGTGCATCGGCTTCCGCGAGCGTGCGCAGCTAGACGGCGTTGCAGTGGCAGGCCATTGAAAGCGAGATGGCGTCCGAGCCTCTTAAAGGGACGCTGCCGGCGCCCATTTCCCTGACCAAATCATTGCCAGATCCCACATTATCCACCCCACCGACGCCATGGGGAAGAAATGCTGACCGTTCGGCAAGACCAAGAACGACCACGAGGCAAGCGGCTCGCGGTCTGGCAAGAAGGCACGGGTCGGTCGGTACGTCCGCATTGACCTCTCGCGGCAGCTATGGGAGGAAAACCGGCCGGTACCATGGCCGGACGCGAACTTGCCGGGAGGGGGCTGGTACCTGAACTCGCGGCGCGTGCCGGTCCCCCCCGTGCCGCGCGAGGGCCGAGAGCGGCGGGACGAGGTGCGCCGCCGCCGAGCGATCTTGCCGCCGGATCTGCGGGAGGATCAGGCGTACGCGCTGAACTCCTACAACTGGATTACATTCGGGACATGGGAGTTCGACGCGCGACGCCGCGCTGGCTACCTCGACGACGTGGACTACTTTGACCGCGAGATCGCCGTAGAAGAAGAAAAGAACGACCAGGAGGACGCGTACGAGGACGAGGACGTGAACATGGTAGACTACGACCACAACGACGGCGGGCCGGCGTGGGATCCGGAGACCCAGTCGCCGGACATTTCCGAGGAGGAGGCCATTACCATGGCACTGGCCAACAGCGAGCAGGACGAGCTCAACGAACTCGCTTTTTGGGACGGGCTCGCAATCCAGCTCCGCGAGTCCGCGCTCGCGCAGGGGAGGCCGGCGACTCCTCCGGCCACGCCGACGCGCACTAGTGGAAAAAAGGCTATCTGTGGCGCACCAAAATCAAATTCTGTGGCGCATATCCAGGTCGCCACAGTTACCACGCGACTAGTATTGAAACTTCTGTGGCGCATATGTACGTGCGCCACAGAATTTTGAAACTTCTGTGGCGCACCAAGCCAATATGCGCCACAGAATTGTCACAAACTTCGTGGCGCACCAAGCCAATATGCGCCAGAATTTTTTTTCGAATTTCAATGGGCGATCTAGATCTAGATCTAGATCGGGCCACCGGAATTTCGCCGATTTTTTCGAATCTCGCCGGAAGGTGGTGGTGGTGGTGGTGGGTGGGTGGTGGGTGGTGGAGGAGGTGGTGGTGGTGGTGGGTGGTGGGTGGTGGGTGGAGGAGGAGGAGGAGGAGGCCGGCCGGTGGTGGTGGTGGTGGTGGTGGTGGTGGAGGAGATGGTGGAGGAGGAGGTGGTGGTGGTGGTGGTGGTGGTGTGGCCGGAGGAGGAGGAGGAGGAGGTGGTGGTGGTGATGATGATGGTGGCCGGAGGAGGAGGAGGAGGTGGTGGTGGTGGTGGTGGTGGTGTCGCCGGTCGCCGGAGGTGGTGGTGGTGGTCGCCGGTCGCCGGTCGCCGGAGGAGGTGGTGGTGGTCGCCGGAGAAGAATGGAGGAGGAGGTGGTGGTGGTGGTGGAGGTGATGGAGAAGAAGGGATGTGGTGGTGGTGGTGGAGGAGGAGGAGGAGGAGAAGTGAGGAGAGATGGAGAAGTGAGAGGAGGTGGTGGAGGAGAAGTGGAGTAGTAGGAGGTGGTGGTGGCGCTTTCGAATTTCAAAATTTCGGCCAAACTTCTGTGGCGCATGGGGGACAAGATGCGCCACAGAATTTTTTTTTCTTTTTTTTGTATTTTGCAGGAAAAAATATTTAACTGCCCGTAACTTTTTACTCTTTTCGAATTTGGCGATTCTAAAAATTGTCCAACCGGGCATGCCCTGGTGAATTCGAATGTAGAATTTTCGTGGGAACATTTTGATATATTGTGCGTCCTGAATGACATCCGGGATCGAGAAGTGGATAATGTTTTACTCGGATTCACCCCGCTAAAACATTATTCATTCCTCGATCCTGAATGACATGAAAATAAAATTACAATAAAATAATTAGTTTGTCTAAAAAAAATTATCGGGGCCACCGGTTTGGGGGTCCCGGTGTGGCAACAGCATCCTCAAATAGAGGATGCAGTGCCGGCGGCCCCTATATGGTTGTGCCGGTGCTCCAGCCGGCGCCGATTTGAAGGGCACCGGTGGAGATGCTCTAACAACCCACACACGCGCTCACACACGTACACACGGGGATGCGCACGCACACACACACTTTGTAAAGATGGAAAATCATCTACTTTATTTAATTCATTTTGGATGACCACAAAGCTAAAAGAAAATATGTGAGATGAGAAACTGTATTCCTTTAACCCACTGTAACTTTTTCTAATGTTCAAATATTCAAAAATAAACGAATCGCTTTCCTAGAAAACTAGGCTGGAAGATGAGGACTTGACGAGAAATGTCTTTCTTCTATGCACGAGACCTCTTGTGCATGTTTTACTGAGTTTTCAGAGTTTGATTTTGTCCAGTTCCCCTGCATTCGACCAAAACTGAGTGATACCTGATGAACCACAGTGGCACAAATCTTAAAGCACAACATTCACAGGAGATTCGCCGTGTTCAAGGATTGGACATTATATAGTTCAAGAAAGCACTACGTAGAACATGAACCCATTCCTGTTAGAGCATGCGCGGCACAAACGGGCAACCGTTTGTGTCCGTCGTGACCGAAAATGCGTCTGGCATCACCTCCAGCGGCGCGACACAAAGTGACCGGGCCATCCGAGGAGACGCAAACCTGGCCCAAATATGCGCTAGGTTTGCGTCTCTGAGGATGCTGCGCGGACGCGCAAAGTTCCGCTCGGTCCTCGCACGGGCCCGCTTGGCAGCGGCACAACTGCTTCATCTTCCGCGGTATTACTTGCGGGCGGCGCGCTGCAGCCTTTGCAGGGCCGCGTTAATAGCGTGCATCGGCTTCCGCGAGCGTGCGCAGCTAGACGGCGTTGCAGTGGCAGGCCATTGAAAGCGAGATGGCGTCCGAGCCTCTTAAAGGGACGCTGCCGGCGCCCATTTCCCTGACCAAATCATTGCCAGATCCCACATTATCCACCCCACCGACGCCATGGGGAAGAAATGCTGACCGTTCGGCAAGACCAAGAACGACCACGAGGCAAGCGGCTCGCGGTCTGGCAAGAAGGCACGGGTCGGTCGGTACGTCCGCATTGACCTCTCGCGGCAGCTATGGGAGGAAAACCGGCCGGTACCATGGCCGGACGCGAACTTGCCGGGAGGGGGCTGGTACCTGAACTCGCGGCGCGTGCCGGTCCCCCCGTGCCGCGCGAGGGCCGAGAGCGGCGGGACGAGGTGCGCCGCCGCCGAGCGATCTTGCCGCCGGATCTGCGGGAGGATCAGGCGTACGCGCTGAACTCCTACAACTGGATTACATTCGGGACATGGGAGTTCGACGCGCGACGCCGCGCTGGCTACCTCGACGACGTGGACTACTTTGACCGCGAGATCGCCGTAGAAGAAGAAAAGAACGACCAGGAGGACGCGTACGAGGACGAGGACGTGAACATGGTAGACTACGACCACAACGACGGCGGGCCGGCGTGGGATCCGGAGACCCAGTCGCCGGACATTTCCGAGGAGGAGGCCATTACCATGGCACTGGCCAACAGCGAGCAGGACGAGCTCAACGAACTCGCTTTTTGGGACGGGCTCGCAATCCAGCTCCGCGAGTCCGCGCTCGCGCAGGGGAGGCCGGCGACTCCTCCGGCCACGCCGACGCGCACTAGTGGAAAAAAGGCTATCTGTGGCGCACCAAAATCAAATTCTGTGGCGCATATCCAGGTCGCCACAGTTACCACGCGACTAGTATTGAAACTTCTGTGGCGCATATGTACGTGCGCCACAGAATTTTGAAACTTCTGTGGCGCACCAAGCCAATATGCGCCACAGAATTGTCTGTCAAACTTCTGTGGCGCACCAAGCCAATATGCGCCACAGAATTTTTTTTCGAATTTCAAAAAAAAGTGGCGGCCAGATCTAGATCTAGATCTAGATCTGGGCCACCGGAATTTCGCCGATTTTTTTCGAATCTCGCCGGAAGGTGGTGGTGGTGGTGGTGGGTGGGTGGTGGGTGGTGGGTGGAGGAGGTGGTGGTGGTGGTGGGTGGTGGGTGGTGGGTGGAGGAGGAGGAGGAGGAGGCCGGCCGGTGGTGGTGGTGGTGGTGGTGGTGGTGGTGGAGGAGATGGTGGAGGAGGAGGTGGTGGTGGTGGTGGTGGTGGTGTTGGCGGAGGAGGAGGAGGAGGAGGTGGTGGTGGTGATGATGATGGTGGCCGGAGGAGGAGGAGGAGGTGGTGGTGGTGGTGGTGGTGGTGTCGCCGGTCGCCGGAGGTGGTGGTGGTGGTCGCCGGTCGCCGGTCGCCGGAGGAGGTGGTGGTGGTCGCCGGAGAAGAATGGAGGAGGAGGTGGTGGTGGTGGTGGAGGTGATGGAGAAGAAGGGATGTGGTGGTGGTGGTGGAGGAGGAGGAGGAGGAGAAGTGAGGAGAGATGGAGAAGTGAGAGGAGGTGGTGGAGGAGAAGTGGAGTAGTAGGAGGTGGTGGTGGCGCTTTCGAATTTCAAAATTTCGGCCAAACTTCTGTGGCGCATGGGGGACAAGATGCGCCACAGAATTTTTTTTTCTTTTTTTTGTATTTTGCAGGAAAAAATATTTAACTGCCCGTAACTTTTTACTCTTTTCGAATTTGGCGATTCTAAAAATTGTCCAACCGGGCATGCCCTGGTGAATTCGAATGTAGAATTTTCGTGGGAACATTTTGATATATTGTGCGTCCTGAATGACATCCGGGATCGAGAAGTGGATAATGTTTTACTCGGATTCACCCCGCTAAAACATTATTCATTCCTCGATCCTGAATGACATGAAAATAAAATTACAATAAAATAATTAGTTTGTCTAAAAAAAATTATCGGGGCCACCGGTTTGGGGGTCCCGGTGTGGCAACAGCATCCTCAAATAGAGGATGCAGTGCCGGCGGCCCCTATATGGTTGTGCCGGTGCTCCAGCCGGCGCCGATTTGAAGGGCACCGGTGGAGATGCTCTAACAACCCACACACGCGCTCACACACGTACACACGGGGATGCGCACGCACACACACACTTTGTAAAGATGGAAAATCATCTACTTTATTTAATTCATTTTGGATGACCACAAAGCTAAAAGAAAATATGTGAGATGAGAAACTGTATTCCTTTAACCCACTGTAACTTTTTCTAATGTTCAAATATTCAAAAATAAACGAATCGCTTTCCTAGAAAACTAGGCTGGAAGATGAGGACTTGACGAGAAATGTCTTTCTTCTATGCACGAGACCTCTTGTGCATGTTTTACTGAGTTTTCAGAGTTTGATTTTGTCCAGTTCCCCTGCATTCGACCAAAACTGAGTGATACCTGATGAACCACAGTGGCACAAATCTTAAAGCACAACATTCACAGGAGATTCGCCGTGTTCAAGGATTGGACATTATATAGTTCAAGAAAGCACTACGTAGAACATGAACCCATTCCTGTTAGAGCATGCGCGGCACAAACGGGCAACCGTTTGTGTCCGTCGTGACCGAAAATGCGTCTGGCATCACCTCCAGCGGCGCGACACAAAGTGACCGGGCCATCCGAGGAGACGCAAACCTGGCCCAAATATGCGCTAGGTTTGCGTCTCTGAGGATGCTGCGCGGACGCGCAAAGTTCCGCTCGGTCCTCGCACGGGCCCGCTTGGCAGCGGCACAACTGCTTCATCTTCCGCGGTATTACTTGCGGGCGGCGCGCTGCAGCCTTTGCAGGGCCGCGTTAATAGCGTGCATCGGCTTCCGCGAGCGTGCGCAGCTAGACGGCGTTGCAGTGGCAGGCCATTGAAAGCGAGATGGCGTCCGAGCCTCTTAAAGGGACGCTGCCGGCGCCCATTTCCCTGACCAAATCATTGCCAGATCCCACATTATCCACCCCACCGACGCCATGGGGAAGAAATGCTGACCGTTCGGCAAGACCAAGAACGACCACGAGGCAAGCGGCTCGCGGTCTGGCAAGAAGGCACGGGTCGGTCGGTACGTCCGCATTGACCTCTCGCGGCAGCTATGGGAGGAAAACCGGCCGGTACCATGGCCGGACGCGAACTTGCCGGGAGGGGGCTGGTACCTGAACTCGCGGCGCGTGCCGGTCCCCCCCGTGCCGCGCGAGGGCCGAGAGCGGCGGGACGAGGTGCGCCGCCGCCGAGCGATCTTGCCGCCGGATCTGCGGGAGGATCAGGCGTACGCGCTGAACTCCTACAACTGGATTACATTCGGGACATGGGAGTTCGACGCGCGACGCCGCGCTGGCTACCTCGACGACGTGGACTACTTTGACCGCGAGATCGCCGTAGAAGAAGAAAAGAACGACCAGGAGGACGCGTACGAGGACGAGGACGTGAACATGGTAGACTACGACCACAACGACGGCGGGCCGGCGTGGGATCCGGAGACCCAGTCGCCGGACATTTCCGAGGAGGAGGCCATTACCATGGCACTGGCCAACAGCGAGCAGGACGAGCTCAACGAACTCGCTTTTTGGGACGGGCTCGCAATCCAGCTCCGCGAGTCCGCGCTCGCGCAGGGGAGGCCGGCGACTCCTCCGGCCACGCCGACGCGCACTAGTGGAAAAAAGGCTATCTGTGGCGCACCAAAATCAAATTCTGTGGCGCATATCCAGGTCGCCACAGTTACCACGCGACTAGTATTGAAACTTCTGTGGCGCATATGTACGTGCGCCACAGAATTTTGAAACTTCTGTGGCGCACCAAGCCAATATGCGCCACAGAATTGTCTGTCAAACTTCTGTGGCGCACCAAGCCAATATGCGCCACAGAATTTTTTTTCGAATTTCAAAAAAAAGTGGCCAGATCTAGATCTAGATCTAGATCTGGGCCACCGGAATTTCGCCGATTTTTTCGAATCTCGCCGGAAGGTGGTGGTGGTGGTGGTGGGTGGGTGGTGGGTGGTGGGTGGAGGAGGTGGTGGTGGTGGTGGGTGGTGGGTGGTGGGTGGAGGAGGAGGAGGAGGAGGCCGGCCGGTGGTGGTGGTGGTGGTGGTGGTGGTGGTGGAGGAGATGGTGGAGGAGGAGGTGGTGGTGGTGGTGGTGGTGGTGTTGGCCGGAGGAGGAGGAGGAGGAGGTGGTGGTGGTGATGATGATGGTGGCCGGAGGAGGAGGAGGAGGTGGTGGTGGTGGTGGTGGTGGTGTCGCCGGTCGCCGGAGGTGGTGGTGGTGGTCGCCGGTCGCCGGTCGCCGGAGGAGGTGGTGGTGGTCGCCGGAGAAGAATGGAGGAGGAGGTGGTGGTGGTGGTGGAGGTGATGGAGAAGAAGGGATGTGGTGGTGGTGGTGGAGGAGGAGGAGGAGGAGAAGTGAGGAGAGATGGAGAAGTGAGAGGAGGTGGTGGAGGAGAAGTGGAGTAGTAGGAGGTGGTGGTGGCGCTTTCGAATTTCAAAATTTCGGCCAAACTTCTGTGGCGCATGGGGGACAAGATGCGCCACAGAATTTTTTTTTCTTTTTTTTGTATTTTGCAGGAAAAAATATTTAACTGCCCGTAACTTTTTACTCTTTTCGAATTTGGCGATTCTAAAAATTGTCCAACCGGGCATGCCCTGGTGAATTCGAATGTAGAATTTTCGTGGGAACATTTTGATATATTGTGCGTCCTGAATGACATCCGGGATCGAGAAGTGGATAATGTTTTACTCGGATTCACCCCGCTAAAACATTATTCATTCCTCGATCCTGAATGACATGAAAATAAAATTACAATAAAATAATTAGTTTGTCTAAAAAAAATTATCGGGGCCACCGGTTTGGGGGTCCCGGTGTGGCAACAGCATCCTCAAATAGAGGATGCAGTGCCGGCGGCCCCTATATGGTTGTGCCGGTGCTCCAGCCGGCGCCGATTTGAAGGGCACCGGTGGAGATGCTCTAACAACCCACACACGCGCTCACACACGTACACACGGGGATGCGCACGCACACACACACTTTGTAAAGATGGAAAATCATCTACTTTATTTAATTCATTTTGGATGACCACAAAGCTAAAAGAAAATATGTGAGATGAGAAACTGTATTCCTTTAACCCACTGTAACTTTTTCTAATGTTCAAATATTCAAAAATAAACGAATCGCTTTCCTAGAAAACTAGGCTGGAAGATGAGGACTTGACGAGAAATGTCTTTCTTCTATGCACGAGACCTCTTGTGCATGTTTTACTGAGTTTTCAGAGTTTGATTTTGTCCAGTTCCCCTGCATTCGACCAAAACTGAGTGATACCTGATGAACCACAGTGGCACAAATCTTAAAGCACAACATTCACAGGAGATTCGCCGTGTTCAAGGATTGGACATTATATAGTTCAAGAAAGCACTACGTAGAACATGAACCCATTCCTGTTAGAGCATGCGCGGCACAAACGGGCAACCGTTTGTGTCCGTCGTGACCGAAAATGCGTCTGGCATCACCTCCAGCGGCGCGACACAAAGTGACCGGGCCATCCGAGGAGACGCAAACCTGGCCCAAATATGCGCTAGGTTTGCGTCTCTGAGGATGCTGCGCGGACGCGCAAAGTTCCGCTCGGTCCTCGCACGGGCCCGCTTGGCAGCGGCACAACTGCTTCATCTTCCGCGGTATTACTTGCGGGCGGCGCGCTGCAGCCTTTGCAGGGCCGCGTTAATAGCGTGCATCGGCTTCCGCGAGCGTGCGCAGCTAGACGGCGTTGCAGTGGCAGGCCATTGAAAGCGAGATGGCGTCCGAGCCTCTTAAAGGGACGCTGCCGGCGCCCATTTCCCTGACCAAATCATTGCCAGATCCCACATTATCCACCCCACCGACGCCATGGGGAAGAAATGCTGACCGTTCGGCAAGACCAAGAACGACCACGAGGCAAGCGGCTCGCGGTCTGGCAAGAAGGCACGGGTCGGTCGGTACGTCCGCATTGACCTCTCGCGGCAGCTATGGGAGGAAAACCGGCCGGTACCATGGCCGGACGCGAACTTGCCGGGAGGGGGCTGGTACCTGAACTCGCGGCGCGTGCCGGTCCCCCCCGTGCCGCGCGAGGGCCGAGAGCGGCGGGACGAGGTGCGCCGCCGCCGAGCGATCTTGCCGCCGGATCTGCGGGAGGATCAGGCGTACGCGCTGAACTCCTACAACTGGATTACATTCGGGACATGGGAGTTCGACGCGCGACGCCGCGCTGGCTACCTCGACGACGTGGACTACTTTGACCGCGAGATCGCCGTAGAAGAAGAAAAGAACGACCAGGAGGACGCGTACGAGGACGAGGACGTGAACATGGTAGACTACGACCACAACGACGGCGGGCCGGCGTGGGATCCGGAGACCCAGTCGCCGGACATTTCCGAGGAGGAGGCCATTACCATGGCACTGGCCAACAGCGAGCAGGACGAGCTCAACGAACTCGCTTTTTGGGACGGGCTCGCAATCCAGCTCCGCGAGTCCGCGCTCGCGCAGGGGAGGCCGGCGACTCCTCCGGCCACGCCGACGCGCACTAGTGGAAAAAAGGCTATCTGTGGCGCACCAAAATCAAATTCTGTGGCGCATATCCAGGTCGCCACAGTTACCACGCGACTAGTATTGAAACTTCTGTGGCGCATATGTACGTGCGCCACAGAATTTTGAAACTTCTGTGGCGCACCAAGCCAATATGCGCCACAGAATTGTCTGTCAAACTTCTGTGGCGCACCAAGCCAATATGCGCCACAGAATTTTTTTTCGAATTTCAAAAAAAAGTGGCGGCCAGATCTAGATCTAGATCTAGATCTGGGCCACCGGAATTTCGCCGATTTTTTTCGAATCTCGCCGGAAGGTGGTGGTGGTGGTGGTGGGTGGGTGGTGGGTGGTGGGTGGAGGAGGTGGTGGTGGTGGTGGGTGGTGGGTGGTGGAGGAGGAGGAGGAGGAGGAGGCGGTGTGGTGGTGGTGGTGGTGGTGGTGGTGGAGGAGATGGTGGAGGAGGAGGTGGTGGTGGTGGTGGTGGTGGTGTTGGCCGGAGGAGGAGGAGGAGGAGGTGGTGGTGGTGATGATGATGGGTGGCCGGAGGAGGAGGAGGAGGTGGTGGTGGTGGTGGTGGTGGTGTCGCCGGTCGCCGGAGGTGGTGGTGGTGGTCGCCGGTCGCCGGTCGCCGGAGGAGGTGGTGGTGGTCGCCGGAGAAGAATGGAGGAGGAGGTGGTGGTGGTGGTGGAGGTGATGGAGAAGAAGGGATGTGGTGGTGGTGGTGGAGGAGGAGGAGGAGGAGAAGTGAGGAGAGATGGAGAAGTGAGAGGAGGTGGTGGAGGAGAAGTGGAGTAGTAGGAGGTGGTGGTGGCGCTTTCGAATTTCAAAATTTCGGCCAAACTTCTGTGGCGCATGGGGGACAAGATGCGCCACAGAATTTTTTTTTCTTTTTTTTGTATTTTGCAGGAAAAAATATTTAACTGCCCGTAACTTTTTACTCTTTTCGAATTTGGCGATTCTAAAAATTGTCCAACCGGGCATGCCCTGGTGAATTCGAATGTAGAATTTTCGTGGGAACATTTTGATATATTGTGCGTCCTGAATGACATCCGGGATCGAGAAGTGGATAATGTTTTACTCGGATTCACCCCGCTAAAACATTATTCATTCCTCGATCCTGAATGACATGAAAATAAAATTACAATAAAATAATTAGTTTGTCTAAAAAAAATTATCGGGGCCACCGGTTTGGGGGTCCCGGTGTGGCAACAGCATCCTCAAATAGAGGATGCAGTGCCGGCGGCCCCTATATGGTTGTGCCGGTGCTCCAGCCGGCGCCGATTTGAAGGGCACCGGTGGAGATGCTCTAACAACCCACACACGCGCTCACACACGTACACACGGGGATGCGCACGCACACACACACTTTGTAAAGATGGAAAATCATCTACTTTATTTAATTCATTTTGGATGACCACAAAGCTAAAAGAAAATATGTGAGATGAGAAACTGTATTCCTTTAACCCACTGTAACTTTTTCTAATGTTCAAATATTCAAAAATAAACGAATCGCTTTCCTAGAAAACTAGGCTGGAAGATGAGGACTTGACGAGAAATGTCTTTCTTCTATGCACGAGACCTCTTGTGCATGTTTTACTGAGTTTTCAGAGTTTGATTTTGTCCAGTTCCCCTGCATTCGACCAAAACTGAGTGATACCTGATGAACCACAGTGGCACAAATCTTAAAGCACAACATTCACAGGAGATTCGCCGTGTTCAAGGATTGGACATTATATAGTTCAAGAAAGCACTACGTAGAACATGAACCCATTCCTGTTAGAGCATGCGCGGCACAAACGGGCAACCGTTTGTGTCCGTCGTGACCGAAAATGCGTCTGGCATCACCTCCAGCGGCGCGACACAAAGTGACCGGGCCATCCGAGGAGACGCAAACCTGGCCCAAATATGCGCTAGGTTTGCGTCTCTGAGGATGCTGCGCGGACGCGCAAAGTTCCGCTCGGTCCTCGCACGGGCCCGCTTGGCAGCGGCACAACTGCTTCATCTTCCGCGGTATTACTTGCGGGCGGCGCGCTGCAGCCTTTGCAGGGCCGCGTTAATAGCGTGCATCGGCTTCCGCGAGCGTGCGCAGCTAGACGGCGTTGCAGTGGCAGGCCATTGAAAGCGAGATGGCGTCCGAGCCTCTTAAAGGGACGCTGCCGGCGCCCATTTCCCTGACCAAATCATTGCCAGATCCCACATTATCCACCCCACCGACGCCATGGGGAAGAAATGCTGACCGTTCGGCAAGACCAAGAACGACCACGAGGCAAGCGGCTCGCGGTCTGGCAAGAAGGCACGGGTCGGTCGGTACGTCCGCATTGACCTCTCGCGGCAGCTATGGGAGGAAAACCGGCCGGTACCATGGCCGGACGCGAACTTGCCGGGAGGGGGCTGGTACCTGAACTCGCGGCGCGTGCCGGTCCCCCCCGTGCCGCGCGAGGGCCGAGAGCGGCGGGACGAGGTGCGCCGCCGCCGAGCGATCTTGCCGCCGGATCTGCGGGAGGATCAGGCGTACGCGCTGAACTCCTACAACTGGATTACATTCGGGACATGGGAGTTCGACGCGCGACGCCGCGCTGGCTACCTCGACGACGTGGACTACTTTGACCGCGAGATCGCCGTAGAAGAAGAAAAGAACGACCAGGAGGACGCGTACGAGGACGAGGACGTGAACATGGTAGACTACGACCACAACGACGGCGGGCCGGCGTGGGATCCGGAGACCCAGTCGCCGGACATTTCCGAGGAGGAGGCCATTACCATGGCACTGGCCAACAGCGAGCAGGACGAGCTCAACGAACTCGCTTTTTGGGACGGGCTCGCAATCCAGCTCCGCGAGTCCGCGCTCGCGCAGGGGAGGCCGGCGACTCCTCCGGCCACGCCGACGCGCACTAGTGGAAAAAAGGCTATCTGTGGCGCACCAAAATCAAATTCTGTGGCGCATATCCAGGTCGCCACAGTTACCACGCGACTAGTATTGAAACTTCTGTGGCGCATATGTACGTGCGCCACAGAATTTTGAAACTTCTGTGGCGCACCAAGCCAATATGCGCCACAGAATTGTCTGTCAAACTTCTGTGGCGCACCAAGCCAATATGCGCCACAGAATTTTTTTTCGAATTTCAAAAAAAAGTGGCGGCCAGATCTAGATCTAGATCTAGATCTGGGCCACCGGAATTTCGCCGATTTTTTTCGAATCTCGCCGGAAGGTGGTGGTGGTGGTGGTGGGTGGTGGGTGGTGGGTGGAGGAGGTGGTGGTGGTGGTGGGTGGTGGGTGGTGGGTGGAGGAGGAGGAGGAGGAGGCCGGCCGGTGGTGGTGGTGGTGGTGGTGGTGGTGGTGGAGGAGATGGTGGAGGAGGAGGTGGTGGTGGTGGTGGTGGTGGTGTTGGCCGGAGGAGGAGGAGGAGGAGGTGGTGGTGGTGATGATGATGGTGGCCGGAGGAGGAGGAGGAGGTGGTGGTGGTGGTGGTGGTGGTGTCGCCGGTCGCCGGAGGTGGTGGTGGTGGTCGCCGGTCGCCGGAGGAGGTGGTGGTGGTCGCCGGAGAAGAATGGAGGAGGAGGTGGTGGTGGTGGTGGAGGTGATGGAGAAGAAGGGATGTGGTGGTGGTGGTGGAGGAGGAGGAGGAGGAGAAGTGAGGAGAGATGGAGAAGTGAGAGGAGGTGGTGGAGGAGAAGTGGAGTAGTAGGAGGTGGTGGTGGCGCTTTCGAATTTCAAAATTTCGGCCAAACTTCTGTGGCGCATGGGGGACAAGATGCGCCACAGAATTTTTTTTTCTTTTTTTTGTATTTTGCAGGAAAAAATATTTAACTGCCCGTAACTTTTTACTCTTTTCGAATTTGGCGATTCTAAAAATTGTCCAACCGGGCATGCCCTGGTGAATTCGAATGTAGAATTTTCGTGGGAACATTTTGATATATTGTGCGTCCTGAATGACATCCGGGATCGAGAAGTGGATAATGTTTTACTCGGATTCACCCCGCTAAAACATTATTCATTCCTCGATCCTGAATGACATGAAAATAAAATTACAATAAAATAATTAGTTTGTCTAAAAAAAATTATCGGGGCCACCGGTTTGGGGGTCCCGGTGTGGCAACAGCATCCTCAAATAGAGGATGCAGTGCCGGCGGCCCCTATATGGTTGTGCCGGTGCTCCAGCCGGCGCCGATTTGAAGGGCACCGGTGGAGATGCTCTAACAACCCACACACGCGCTCACACACGTACACACGGGGATGCGCACGCACACACACACTTTGTAAAGATGGAAAATCATCTACTTTATTTAATTCATTTTGGATGACCACAAAGCTAAAAGAAAATATGTGAGATGAGAAACTGTATTCCTTTAACCCACTGTAACTTTTTCTAATGTTCAAATATTCAAAAATAAACGAATCGCTTTCCTAGAAAACTAGGCTGGAAGATGAGGACTTGACGAGAAATGTCTTTCTTCTATGCACGAGACCTCTTGTGCATGTTTTACTGAGTTTTCAGAGTTTGATTTTGTCCAGTTCCCCTGCATTCGACCAAAACTGAGTGATACCTGATGAACCACAGTGGCACAAATCTTAAAGCACAACATTCACAGGAGATTCGCCGTGTTCAAGGATTGGACATTATATAGTTCAAGAAAGCACTACGTAGAACATGAACCCATTCCTGTTAGAGCATGCGCGGCACAAACGGGCAACCGTTTGTGTCCGTCGTGACCGAAAATGCGTCTGGCATCACCTCCAGCGGCGCGACACAAAGTGACCGGGCCATCCGAGGAGACGCAAACCTGGCCCAAATATGCGCTAGGTTTGCGTCTCTGAGGATGCTGCGCGGACGCGCAAAGTTCCGCTCGGTCCTCGCACGGGCCCGCTTGGCAGCGGCACAACTGCTTCATCTTCCGCGGTATTACTTGCGGGCGGCGCGCTGCAGCCTTTGCAGGGCCGCGTTAATAGCGTGCATCGGCTTCCGCGAGCGTGCGCAGCTAGACGGCGTTGCAGTGGCAGGCCATTGAAAGCGAGATGGCGTCCGAGCCTCTTAAAGGGACGCTGCCGGCGCCCATTTCCCTGACCAAATCATTGCCAGATCCCACATTATCCACCCCACCGACGCCATGGGGAAGAAATGCTGACCGTTCGGCAAGACCAAGAACGACCACGAGGCAAGCGGCTCGCGGTCTGGCAAGAAGGCACGGGTCGGTCGGTACGTCCGCATTGACCTCTCGCGGCAGCTATGGGAGGAAAACCGGCCGGTACCATGGCCGGACGCGAACTTGCCGGGAGGGGCTGGTACCTCAACTCGCGGCGCGTGCCGGTCCCCCCCGTGCCGCGCGAGGGCCGAGAGCGGCGGGACGAGGTGCGCCGCCGCCGAGCGATCTTGCCGCCGGATCTGCGGGAGGATCAGGCGTACGCGCTGAACTCCTACAACTGGATTACATTCGGGACATGGGAGTTCGACGCGCGACGCCGCGCTGGCTACCTCGACGACGTGGACTACTTTGACCGCGAGATCGCCGTAGAAGAAGAAAAGAACGACCAGGAGGACGCGTACGAGGACGAGGACGTGAACATGGTAGACTACGACCACAACGACGGCGGGCCGGCGTGGGATCCGGAGACCCAGTCGCCGGACATTTCCGAGGAGGAGGCCATTACCATGGCACTGGCCAACAGCGAGCAGGACGAGCTCAACGAACTCGCTTTTTGGGACGGGCTCGCAATCCAGCTCCGCGAGTCCGCGCTCGCGCAGGGGAGGCCGGCGACTCCTCCGGCCACGCCGACGCGCACTAGTGGAAAAAAGGCTATCTGTGGCGCACCAAAATCAAATTCTGTGGCGCATATCCAGGTCGCCACAGTTACCACGCGACTAGTATTGAAACTTCTGTGGCGCATATGTACGTGCGCCACAGAATTTTGAAACTTCTGTGGCGCACCATGCCAATATGCGCCACAGAATTGTCTGTCAAACTTCTGTGGCGCACCAAGCCAATATGCGCCACAGAATTTTTTTTCGAATTTCAAAAAAAAGTGGCGGCCAGATCTAGATCTAGATCTAGATCTGGGCCACCGGAATTTCGCCGATTTTTTTCGAATCTCGCCGGAAGGTGGTGGTGGTGGTGGTGGGTGGGTGGTGGGTGGTGGGTGGAGGAGGTGGTGGTGGTGGTGGGTGGTGGGTGGTGGGGGGAGGAGGAGGAGGAGGAGGTGGTGGTGGTGGTGGTGGTGGTGGTGGAGGAGATGGTGGAGGAGGAGGAGGTGGTGGTGGTGGTGGTGGTGTTGGCCGGAGGAGGAGGAGGAGGAGGTGGTGGTGGTGATGATGATGGTGGCCGGAGGAGGAGGAGGAGGTGGTGGTGGTGGTGGTGGTGGTGTCGCCGGTCGCCGGAGGTGGTGGTGGTGGTCGCCGGTCGCCGGTCGCCGGAGGAGGTGGTGGTGGTCGCCGGAGAAGAATGGAGGAGGAGGTGGTGGTGGTGGTGGAGGTGATGGAGAAGAAGGGATGTGGTGGTGGTGGTGGAGGAGGAGGAGGAGGAGAAGTGAGGAGAGATGGAGAAGTGAGAGGAGGTGGTGGAGGAGAAGTGGAGTAGTAGGAGGTGGTGGTGGCGCTTTCGAATTTCAAAATTTCGGCCAAACTTCTGTGGCGCATGGGGGACAAGATGCGCCACAGAATTTTTTTTTCTTTTTTTTGTATTTTGCAGGAAAAAATATTTAACTGCCCGTAACTTTTTACTCTTTTCGAATTTGGCGATTCTAAAAATTGTCCAACCGGGCATGCCCTGGTGAATTCGAATGTAGAATTTTCGTGGGAACATTTTGATATATTGTGCGTCCTGAATGACATCCGGGATCGAGAAGTGGATAATGTTTTACTCGGATTCACCCCGCTAAAACATTATTCATTCCTCGATCCTGAATGACATGAAAATAAAATTACAATAAAATAATTAGTTTGTCTAAAAAAAATTATCGGGGCCACCGGTTTGGGGGTCCCGGTGTGGCAACAGCATCCTCAAATAGAGGATGCAGTGCCGGCGGCCCCTATATGGTTGTGCCGGTGCTCCAGCCGGCGCCGATTTGAAGGGCACCGGTGGAGATGCTCTAACAACCCACACACGCGCTCACACACGTACACACGGGGATGCGCACGCACACACACACTTTGTAAAGATGGAAAATCATCTACTTTATTTAATTCATTTTGGATGACCACAAAGCTAAAAGAAAATATGTGAGATGAGAAACTGTATTCCTTTAACCCACTGTAACTTTTTCTAATGTTCAAATATTCAAAAATAAACGAATCGCTTTCCTAGAAAACTAGGCTGGAAGATGAGGACTTGACGAGAAATGTCTTTCTTCTATGCACGAGACCTCTTGTGCATGTTTTACTGAGTTTTCAGAGTTTGATTTTGTCCAGTTCCCCTGCATTCGACCAAAACTGAGTGATACCTGATGAACCACAGTGGCACAAATCTTAAAGCACAACATTCACAGGAGATTCGCCGTGTTCAAGGATTGGACATTATATAGTTCAAGAAAGCACTACGTAGAACATGAACCCATTCCTGTTAGAGCATGCGCGGCACAAACGGGCAACCGTTTGTGTCCGTCGTGACCGAAAATGCGTCTGGCATCACCTCCAGCGGCGCGACACAAAGTGACCGGGCCATCCGAGGAGACGCAAACCTGGCCCAAATATGCGCTAGGTTTGCGTCTCTGAGGATGCTGCGCGGACGCGCAAAGTTCCGCTCGGTCCTCGCACGGGCCCGCTTGGCAGCGGCACAACTGCTTCATCTTCCGCGGTATTACTTGCGGGCGGCGCGCTGCAGCCTTTGCAGGGCCGCGTTAATAGCGTGCATCGGCTTCCGCGAGCGTGCGCAGCTAGACGGCGTTGCAGTGGCAGGCCATTGAAAGCGAGATGGCGTCCGAGCCTCTTAAAGGGACGCTGCCGGCGCCCATTTCCCTGACCAAATCATTGCCAGATCCCACATTATCCACCCCACCGACGCCATGGGGAAGAAATGCTGACCGTTCGGCAAGACCAAGAACGACCACGAGGCAAGCGGCTCGCGGTCTGGCAAGAAGGCACGGGTCGGTCGGTACGTCCGCATTGACCTCTCGCGGCAGCTATGGGAGGAAAACCGGCCGGTACCATGGCCGGACGCGAACTTGCCGGGAGGGGGCTGGTACCTGAACTCGCGGCGCGTGCCGGTCCCCCCCGTGCCGCGCGAGGGCCGAGAGCGGCGGGACGAGGTGCGCCGCCGCCGAGCGATCTTGCCGCCGGATCTGCGGGAGGATCAGGCGTACGCGCTGAACTCCTACAACTGGATTACATTCGGGACATGGGAGTTCGACGCGCGACGCCGCGCTGGCTACCTCGACGACGTGGACTACTTTGACCGCGAGATCGCCGTAGAAGAAGAAAAGAACGACCAGGAGGACGCGTACGAGGACGAGGACGTGAACATGGTAGACTACGACCACAACGACGGCGGGCCGGCGTGGGATCCGGAGACCCAGTCGCCGGACATTTCCGAGGAGGAGGCCATTACCATGGCACTGGCCAACAGCGAGCAGGACGAGCTCAACGAACTCGCTTTTTGGGACGGGCTCGCAATCCAGCTCCGCGAGTCCGCGCTCGCGCAGGGGAGGCCGGCGACTCCTCCGGCCACGCCGACGCGCACTAGTGGAAAAAAGGCTATCTGTGGCGCACCAAAATCAAATTCTGTGGCGCATATCCAGGTCGCCACAGTTACCACGCGACTAGTATTGAAACTTCTGTGGCGCATATGTACGTGCGCCACAGAATTTTGAAACTTCTGTGGCGCACCATGCCAATATGCGCCACAGAATTGTCTGTCAAACTTCTGTGGCGCACCAAGCCAATATGCGCCACAGAATTTTTTTTCGAATTTCAAAAAAAAGTGGCGGCCAGATCTAGATCTAGATCTAGATCTGGGCCACCGGAATTTCGCCGATTTTTTTCGAATCTCGCCGGAAGGTGGTGGTGGTGGTGGTGGGTGGGTGGTGGGTGGTGGGTGGAGGAGGTGGTGGTGGTGGTGGGTGGTGGGTGGTGGGTGGAGGAGGAGGAGGAGGAGGTCGGTGGTGGTGGTGGTGGTGGTGGTGGTGGTGGAGGAGATGGTGGAGGAGGAGGTGGTGGTGGTGGTGGTGGTGGTGTTGGCCGGAGGAGGAGGAGGAGGAGGTGGTGGTGATGATGATGGTGGCCGGAGGAGGAGGAGGAGGTGGTGGTGGTGGTGGTGGTGGTGTCGCCGGTCGCCGGAGGTGGTGGTGGTGGTGGTCGCGGTGGTCGCCGGAGGAGGTGGTGGTGGTCGCCGGAGAAGAATGGAGGAGGAGGTGGTGGTGGTGGTGGAGGTGATGGAGAAGAAGGGATGTGGTGGTGGTGGTGGAGGAGGAGGAGGAGGAGAAGTGAGGAGAGATGGAGAAGTGAGAGGAGGTGGTGGAGGAGAAGTGGAGTAGTAGGAGGTGGTGGTGGCGCTTTCGAATTTCAAAATTTCGGCCAAACTTCTGTGGCGCATGGGGGACAAGATGCGCCACAGAATTTTTTTTTCTTTTTTTTGTATTTTGCAGGAAAAAATATTTAACTGCCCGTAACTTTTTACTCTTTTCGAATTTGGCGATTCTAAAAATTGTCCAACCGGGCATGCCCTGGTGAATTCGAATGTAGAATTTTCGTGGGAACATTTTGATATATTGTGCGTCCTGAATGACATCCGGGATCGAGAAGTGGATAATGTTTTACTCGGATTCACCCCGCTAAAACATTATTCATTCCTCGATCCTGAATGACATGAAAATAAAATTACAATAAAATAATTAGTTTGTCTAAAAAAAATTATCGGGGCCACCGGTTTGGGGGTCCCGGTGTGGCAACAGCATCCTCAAATAGAGGATGCAGTGCCGGCGGCCCCTATATGGTTGTGCCGGTGCTCCAGCCGGCGCCGATTTGAAGGGCACCGGTGGAGATGCTCTAACAACCCACACACGCGCTCACACACGTACACACGGGGATGCGCACGCACACACACACTTTGTAAAGATGGAAAATCATCTACTTTATTTAATTCATTTTGGATGACCACAAAGCTAAAAGAAAATATGTGAGATGAGAAACTGTATTCCTTTAACCCACTGTAACTTTTTCTAATGTTCAAATATTCAAAAATAAACGAATCGCTTTCCTAGAAAACTAGGCTGGAAGATGAGGACTTGACGAGAAATGTCTTTCTTCTATGCACGAGACCTCTTGTGCATGTTTTACTGAGTTTTCAGAGTTTGATTTTGTCCAGTTCCCCTGCATTCGACCAAAACTGAGTGATACCTGATGAACCACAGTGGCACAAATCTTAAAGCACAACATTCACAGGAGATTCGCCGTGTTCAAGGATTGGACATTATATAGTTCAAGAAAGCACTACGTAGAACATGAACCCATTCCTGTTAGAGCATGCGCGGCACAAACGGGCAACCGTTTGTGTCCGTCGTGACCGAAAATGCGTCTGGCATCACCTCCAGCGGCGCGACACAAAGTGACCGGGCCATCCGAGGAGACGCAAACCTGGCCCAAATATGCGCTAGGTTTGCGTCTCTGAGGATGCTGCGCGGACGCGCAAAGTTCCGCTCGGTCCTCGCACGGGCCCGCTTGGCAGCGGCACAACTGCTTCATCTTCCGCGGTATTACTTGCGGGCGGCGCGCTGCAGCCTTTGCAGGGCCGCGTTAATAGCGTGCATCGGCTTCCGCGAGCGTGCGCAGCTAGACGGCGTTGCAGTGGCAGGCCATTGAAAGCGAGATGGCGTCCGAGCCTCTTAAAGGGACGCTGCCGGCGCCCATTTCCCTGACCAAATCATTGCCAGATCCCACATTATCCACCCCACCGACGCCATGGGGAAGAAATGCTGACCGTTCGGCAAGACCAAGAACGACCACGAGGCAAGCGGCTCGCGGTCTGGCAAGAAGGCACGGGTCGGTCGGTACGTCCGCATTGACCTCTCGCGGCAGCTATGGGAGGAAAACCGGCCGGTACCATGGCCGGACGCGAACTTGCCGGGAGGGGCTGGTACCTCAACTCGCGGCGCGTGCCGGTCCCCCCCGTGCCGCGCGAGGGCCGAGAGCGGCGGGACGAGGTGCGCCGCCGCCGAGCGATCTTGCCGCCGGATCTGCGGGAGGATCAGGCGTACGCGCTGAACTCCTACAACTGGATTACATTCGGGACATGGGAGTTCGACGCGCGACGCCGCGCTGGCTACCTCGACGACGTGGACTACTTTGACCGCGAGATCGCCGTAGAAGAAGAAAAGAACGACCAGGAGGACGCGTACGAGGACGAGGACGTGAACATGGTAGACTACGACCACAACGACGGCGGGCCGGCGTGGGATCCGGAGACCCAGTCGCCGGACATTTCCGAGGAGGAGGCCATTACCATGGCACTGGCCAACAGCGAGCAGGACGAGCTCAACGAACTCGCTTTTTGGGACGGGCTCGCAATCCAGCTCCGCGAGTCCGCGCTCGCGCAGGGGAGGCCGGCGACTCCTCCGGCCACGCCGACGCGCACTAGTGGAAAAAAGGCTATCTGTGGCGCACCAAAATCAAATTCTGTGGCGCATATCCAGGTCGCCACAGTTACCACGCGACTAGTATTGAAACTTCTGTGGCGCATATGTACGTGCGCCACAGAATTTTGAAACTTCTGTGGCGCACCAAGCCAATATGCGCCACAGAATTGTCTGTCAAACTTCTGTGGCGCACCAAGCCAATATGCGCCACAGAATTTTTTTTCGAATTTCAAAAAAGTGGCGGCCAGATCTAGATCTAGATCTAGATCGGGCCACCGGACGCCGATTTTTTCGAATCTCGCCGGAAGGTGGTGGTGGGTGGTGGGTGGTGGGTGGAGGAGGTGGTGGTGGTGGTGGGTGGTGGTGGTGGGTGGAGGAGGAGGAGGAGGAGGAGGCCGGCCGGTGGTGGTGGTGGTGGTGGTGGTGGTGGAGGAGATGGTGGAGGAGGAGGTGGTGGGTGGTGGTGGTGGTGTTGGCCGGAGGAGGAGGAGGAGGAGGTGGTGGTGGTGATGATGATGGTGGCCGAGGAGGAGGAGGAGGTGGTGGTGGTGGTGGTGGTGGTGTCGCCGGTCGCCGGAGGTGGTGGTGGTGGTCGCCGGTCGCCGGAGGAGGTGGTGGTGGTCGCCGGAGAAGAATGGAGGAGGAGGTGGTGGTGGTGGTGGAGGTGATGGAGAAGAAGGGATGTGGTGGTGGTGGTGGAGGAGGAGGAGGAGGAGAAGTGAGGAGAGATGGAGAAGTGAGAGGAGGTGGTGGAGGAGAAGTGGAGTAGTAGGAGGTGGTGGTGGCGCTTTCGAATTTCAAAATTTCGGCCAAACTTCTGTGGCGCATGGGGGACAAGATGCGCCACAGAATTTTTTTTTCTTTTTTTTGTATTTTGCAGGAAAAAATATTTAACTGCCCGTAACTTTTTACTCTTTTCGAATTTGGCGATTCTAAAAATTGTCCAACCGGGCATGCCCTGGTGAATTCGAATGTAGAATTTTCGTGGGAACATTTTGATATATTGTGCGTCCTGAATGACATCCGGGATCGAGAAGTGGATAATGTTTTACTCGGATTCACCCCGCTAAAACATTATTCATTCCTCGATCCTGAATGACATGAAAATAAAATTACAATAAAATAATTAGTTTGTCTAAAAAAAATTATCGGGGCCACCGGTTTGGGGGTCCCGGTGTGGCAACAGCATCCTCAAATAGAGGATGCAGTGCCGGCGGCCCCTATATGGTTGTGCCGGTGCTCCAGCCGGCGCCGATTTGAAGGGCACCGGTGGAGATGCTCTAACAACCCACACACGCGCTCACACACGTACACACGGGGATGCGCACGCACACACACACTTTGTAAAGATGGAAAATCATCTACTTTATTTAATTCATTTTGGATGACCACAAAGCTAAAAGAAAATATGTGAGATGAGAAACTGTATTCCTTTAACCCACTGTAACTTTTTCTAATGTTCAAATATTCAAAAATAAACGAATCGCTTTCCTAGAAAACTAGGCTGGAAGATGAGGACTTGACGAGAAATGTCTTTCTTCTATGCACGAGACCTCTTGTGCATGTTTTACTGAGTTTTCAGAGTTTGATTTTGTCCAGTTCCCCTGCATTCGACCAAAACTGAGTGATACCTGATGAACCACAGTGGCACAAATCTTAAAGCACAACATTCACAGGAGATTCGCCGTGTTCAAGGATTGGACATTATATAGTTCAAGAAAGCACTACGTAGAACATGAACCCATTCCTGTTAGAGCATGCGCGGCACAAACGGGCAACCGTTTGTGTCCGTCGTGACCGAAAATGCGTCTGGCATCACCTCCAGCGGCGCGACACAAAGTGACCGGGCCATCCGAGGAGACGCAAACCTGGCCCAAATATGCGCTAGGTTTGCGTCTCTGAGGATGCTGCGCGGACGCGCAAAGTTCCGCTCGGTCCTCGCACGGGCCCGCTTGGCAGCGGCACAACTGCTTCATCTTCCGCGGTATTACTTGCGGGCGGCGCGCTGCAGCCTTTGCAGGGCCGCGTTAATAGCGTGCATCGGCTTCCGCGAGCGTGCGCAGCTAGACGGCGTTGCAGTGGCAGGCCATTGAAAGCGAGATGGCGTCCGAGCCTCTTAAAGGGACGCTGCCGGCGCCCATTTCCCTGACCAAATCATTGCCAGATCCCACATTATCCACCCCACCGACGCCATGGGGAAGAAATGCTGACCGTTCGGCAAGACCAAGAACGACCACGAGGCAAGCGGCTCGCGGTCTGGCAAGAAGGCACGGGTCGGTCGGTACGTCCGCATTGACCTCTCGCGGCAGCTATGGGAGGAAAACCGGCCGGTACCATGGCCGGACGCGAACTTGCCGGGAGGGGGCTGGTACCTGAACTCGCGGCGCGTGCCGGTCCCCCCCGTGCCGCGCGAGGGCCGAGAGCGGCGGGACGAGGTGCGCCGCCGCCGAGCGATCTTGCCGCCGGATCTGCGGGAGGATCAGGCGTACGCGCTGAACTCCTACAACTGGATTACATTCGGGACATGGGAGTTCGACGCGCGACGCCGCGCTGGCTACCTCGACGACGTGGACTACTTTGACCGCGAGATCGCCGTAGAAGAAGAAAAGAACGACCAGGAGGACGCGTACGAGGACGAGGACGTGAACATGGTAGACTACGACCACAACGACGGCGGGCCGGCGTGGGATCCGGAGACCCAGTCGCCGGACATTTCCGAGGAGGAGGCCATTACCATGGCACTGGCCAACAGCGAGCAGGACGAGCTCAACGAACTCGCTTTTTGGGACGGGCTCGCAATCCAGCTCCGCGAGTCCGCGCTCGCGCAGGGGAGGCCGGCGACTCCTCCGGCCACGCCGACGCGCACTAGTGGAAAAAAGGCTATCTGTGGCGCACCAAAATCAAATTCTGTGGCGCATATCCAGGTCGCCACAGTTACCACGCGACTAGTATTGAAACTTCTGTGGCGCATATGTACGTGCGCCACAGAATTTTGAAACTTCTGTGGCGCACCAGCCAATATGCGCCACAGAATTGTCTGTCAAACTTCTGTGGCGCACCAAGCCAATATGCGCCACAGAATTTTTTTTCGAATTTTCTGACCGCCAGATCTAGATCTAGATCTAGATCTGGGCCACCGGAATTTCGCCGATTTTTTTCGAATCTCGCCGGAAGGTGGTGGTGGTGGTGGTGGGTGGGTGGTGGTGGGTGGAGGAGGTGGTGGTGGTGGTGGGTGGTGGGTGGTGGGTGGAGGAGGAGGAGGAGGAGGCCGGCCGGGGGTGGTGGTGGTGGTGGTGGTGGTGGAGGAGATGGTGGAGGAGGAGGTGGTGGTGGTGGTGGTGGTGGTGTTGGCCGGAGGAGGAGGAGGAGGAGGTGGTGGTGGTGATGATGATGGTGGAGGAGGAGGAGGAGGTGGTGGTGGTGGTGGTGGTGGTCGGAGGAGGTGGTGGTGGTCGCCGGTCGCCGGTCGCCGGAGGAGGTGGTGGTGGTCGCCGGAGAAGAATGGAGGAGGAGGTGGTGGTGGTGGTGGAGGTGATGGAGAAGAAGGGATGTGGTGGTGGTGGTGGAGGAGGAGGAGGAGGAGAAGTGAGGAGAGATGGAGAAGTGAGAGGAGGTGGTGGAGGAGAAGTGGAGTAGTAGGAGGTGGTGGTGGCGCTTTCGAATTTCAAAATTTCGGCCAAACTTCTGTGGCGCATGGGGGACAAGATGCGCCACAGAATTTTTTTTTCTTTTTTTTGTATTTTGCAGGAAAAAATATTTAACTGCCCGTAACTTTTTACTCTTTTCGAATTTGGCGATTCTAAAAATTGTCCAACCGGGCATGCCCTGGTGAATTCGAATGTAGAATTTTCGTGGGAACATTTTGATATATTGTGCGTCCTGAATGACATCCGGGATCGAGAAGTGGATAATGTTTTACTCGGATTCACCCCGCTAAAACATTATTCATTCCTCGATCCTGAATGACATGAAAATAAAATTACAATAAAATAATTAGTTTGTCTAAAAAAAATTATCGGGGCCACCGGTTTGGGGGTCCCGGTGTGGCAACAGCATCCTCAAATAGAGGATGCAGTGCCGGCGGCCCCTATATGGTTGTGCCGGTGCTCCAGCCGGCGCCGATTTGAAGGGCACCGGTGGAGATGCTCTAACAACCCACACACGCGCTCACACACGTACACACGGGGATGCGCACGCACACACACACTTTGTAAAGATGGAAAATCATCTACTTTATTTAATTCATTTTGGATGACCACAAAGCTAAAAGAAAATATGTGAGATGAGAAACTGTATTCCTTTAACCCACTGTAACTTTTTCTAATGTTCAAATATTCAAAAATAAACGAATCGCTTTCCTAGAAAACTAGGCTGGAAGATGAGGACTTGACGAGAAATGTCTTTCTTCTATGCACGAGACCTCTTGTGCATGTTTTACTGAGTTTTCAGAGTTTGATTTTGTCCAGTTCCCCTGCATTCGACCAAAACTGAGTGATACCTGATGAACCACAGTGGCACAAATCTTAAAGCACAACATTCACAGGAGATTCGCCGTGTTCAAGGATTGGACATTATATAGTTCAAGAAAGCACTACGTAGAACATGAACCCATTCCTGTTAGAGCATGCGCGGCACAAACGGGCAACCGTTTGTGTCCGTCGTGACCGAAAATGCGTCTGGCATCACCTCCAGCGGCGCGACACAAAGTGACCGGGCCATCCGAGGAGACGCAAACCTGGCCCAAATATGCGCTAGGTTTGCGTCTCTGAGGATGCTGCGCGGACGCGCAAAGTTCCGCTCGGTCCTCGCACGGGCCCGCTTGGCAGCGGCACAACTGCTTCATCTTCCGCGGTATTACTTGCGGGCGGCGCGCTGCAGCCTTTGCAGGGCCGCGTTAATAGCGTGCATCGGCTTCCGCGAGCGTGCGCAGCTAGACGGCGTTGCAGTGGCAGGCCATTGAAAGCGAGATGGCGTCCGAGCCTCTTAAAGGGACGCTGCCGGCGCCCATTTCCCTGACCAAATCATTGCCAGATCCCACATTATCCACCCCACCGACGCCATGGGGAAGAAATGCTGACCGTTCGGCAAGACCAAGAACGACCACGAGGCAAGCGGCTCGCGGTCTGGCAAGAAGGCACGGGTCGGTCGGTACGTCCGCATTGACCTCTCGCGGCAGCTATGGGAGGAAAACCGGCCGGTACCATGGCCGGACGCGAACTTGCCGGGAGGGGCTGGTACCTCAACTCGCGGCGGCCCCCCCCCCCCGGTGCCGCGCGAGGGCCGAGAGCGGCGGGACGAGGTGCGCCGCCGGCGAGCGATCTTGCCGCCGGATCTGCGGGAGGATCAGGCGTACGCGCTGAACTCCTACAACTGGATTACATTCGGGACATGGGAGTTCGACGCGCGACGCCGCGCTGGCTACCTCGACGACGTGGACTACTTTGACCGCGAGATCGCCGTAGAAGAAGAAAAGAACGACCAGGAGGACGCGTACGAGGACGAGGACGTGAACATGGTAGACTACGACCACAACGACGGCGGGCCGGCGTGGGATCCGGAGACCCAGTCGCCGGACATTTCCGAGGAGGAGGCCATTACCATGGCACTGGCCAACAGCGAGCAGGACGAGCTCAACGAACTCGCTTTTTGGGACGGGCTCGCAATCCAGCTCCGCGAGTCCGCGCTCGCGCAGGGGAGGCCGGCGACTCCTCCGGCCACGCCGACGCGCACTAGTGGAAAAAAGGCTATCTGTGGCGCACCAAAATCAAATTCTGTGGCGCATATCCAGGTCGCCACAGTTACCACGCGACTAGTATTGAAACTTCGTGGCGCATATGTACGTGCGCCACAGAATTTTGAAACTTCTGTGGCGCACCAAGCCAATATGCGCCACAGTAATTGTCTGTCAAACTTCTGTGGCGCACCAAGCCAATATGCGCCACAGAATTTTTTTTCGAATTGGTGGCCAGATCTAGATCTAGATCTAGATCTGGGCCACCGGAATTTCGCCGATTTTTTTCGAATCTCGCCGGAAGGTGGTGGTGGTGGTGGTGGGTGGGTGGTGGGTGGTGGGTGGAGGAGGTGGTGGTGGTGGTGGGTGGTGGGTGGTGGGTGGAGGAGGAGGAGGAGGAGGCCGGCCGGTGGTGGTGGTGGTGGTGGTGGTGGTGGAGGAGATGGTGGAGGAGGAGGTGGTGGTGGTGGTGGTGGTGGTGTGTTGGCCGGAGGAGGAGGAGGAGGAGGTGGTGGTGGTGATGATGATGGTGGCCGGAGGAGGAGGAGGAGGTGGTGGTGGTGGTGGTGGTGGTGTCGCCGGTCGGGAGGTGGTGGTGGTGGTCGCCGGTCGCCGGTCGCCGGAGGAGGTGGTGGTGGTCGCCGGAGAAGAATGGAGGAGGAGGTGGTGGTGGTGGTGGAGGTGATGGAGAAGAAGGGATGTGGTGGTGGTGGTGGAGGAGGAGGAGGAGGAGAAGTGAGGAGAGATGGAGAAGTGAGAGGAGGTGGTGGAGGAGAAGTGGAGTAGTAGGAGGTGGTGGTGGCGCTTTCGAATTTCAAAATTTCGGCCAAACTTCTGTGGCGCATGGGGGACAAGATGCGCCACAGAATTTTTTTTTCTTTTTTTTGTATTTTGCAGGAAAAAATATTTAACTGCCCGTAACTTTTTACTCTTTTCGAATTTGGCGATTCTAAAAATTGTCCAACCGGGCATGCCCTGGTGAATTCGAATGTAGAATTTTCGTGGGAACATTTTGATATATTGTGCGTCCTGAATGACATCCGGGATCGAGAAGTGGATAATGTTTTACTCGGATTCACCCCGCTAAAACATTATTCATTCCTCGATCCTGAATGACATGAAAATAAAATTACAATAAAATAATTAGTTTGTCTAAAAAAAATTATCGGGGCCACCGGTTTGGGGGTCCCGGTGTGGCAACAGCATCCTCAAATAGAGGATGCAGTGCCGGCGGCCCCTATATGGTTGTGCCGGTGCTCCAGCCGGCGCCGATTTGAAGGGCACCGGTGGAGATGCTCTAACAACCCACACACGCGCTCACACACGTACACACGGGGATGCGCACGCACACACACACTTTGTAAAGATGGAAAATCATCTACTTTATTTAATTCATTTTGGATGACCACAAAGCTAAAAGAAAATATGTGAGATGAGAAACTGTATTCCTTTAACCCACTGTAACTTTTTCTAATGTTCAAATATTCAAAAATAAACGAATCGCTTTCCTAGAAAACTAGGCTGGAAGATGAGGACTTGACGAGAAATGTCTTTCTTCTATGCACGAGACCTCTTGTGCATGTTTTACTGAGTTTTCAGAGTTTGATTTTGTCCAGTTCCCCTGCATTCGACCAAAACTGAGTGATACCTGATGAACCACAGTGGCACAAATCTTAAAGCACAACATTCACAGGAGATTCGCCGTGTTCAAGGATTGGACATTATATAGTTCAAGAAAGCACTACGTAGAACATGAACCCATTCCTGTTAGAGCATGCGCGGCACAAACGGGCAACCGTTTGTGTCCGTCGTGACCGAAAATGCGTCTGGCATCACCTCCAGCGGCGCGACACAAAGTGACCGGGCCATCCGAGGAGACGCAAACCTGGCCCAAATATGCGCTAGGTTTGCGTCTCTGAGGATGCTGCGCGGACGCGCAAAGTTCCGCTCGGTCCTCGCACGGGCCCGCTTGGCAGCGGCACAACTGCTTCATCTTCCGCGGTATTACTTGCGGGCGGCGCGCTGCAGCCTTTGCAGGGCCGCGTTAATAGCGTGCATCGGCTTCCGCGAGCGTGCGCAGCTAGACGGCGTTGCAGTGGCAGGCCATTGAAAGCGAGATGGCGTCCGAGCCTCTTAAAGGGACGCTGCCGGCGCCCATTTCCCTGACCAAATCATTGCCAGATCCCACATTATCCACCCCACCGACGCCATGGGGAAGAAATGCTGACCGTTCGGCAAGACCAAGAACGACCACGAGGCAAGCGGCTCGCGGTCTGGCAAGAAGGCACGGGTCGGTCGGTACGTCCGCATTGACCTCTCGCGGCAGCTATGGGAGGAAAACCGGCCGGTACCATGGCCGGACGCGAACTTGCCGGGAGGGGGCTGGTACCTGAACTCGCGGCGCGTGCCGGTCCCCCCCGTGCCGCGCGAGGGCCGAGAGCGGCGGGACGAGGTGCGCCGCCGCCGAGCGATCTTGCCGCCGGATCTGCGGGAGGATCAGGCGTACGCGCTGAACTCCTACAACTGGATTACATTCGGGACATGGGAGTTCGACGCGCGACGCCGCGCTGGCTACCTCGACGACGTGGACTACTTTGACCGCGAGATCGCCGTAGAAGAAGAAAAGAACGACCAGGAGGACGCGTACGAGGACGAGGACGTGAACATGGTAGACTACGACCACAACGACGGCGGGCCGGCGTGGGATCCGGAGACCCAGTCGCCGGACATTTCCGAGGAGGAGGCCATTACCATGGCACTGGCCAACAGCGAGCAGGACGAGCTCAACGAACTCGCTTTTTGGGACGGGCTCGCAATCCAGCTCCGCGAGTCCGCGCTCGCGCAGGGGAGGCCGGCGACTCCTCCGGCCACGCCGACGCGCACTAGTGGAAAAAAGGCTATCTGTGGCGCACCAAAATCAAATTCTGTGGCGCATATCCAGGTCGCCACAGTTACCACGCGACTAGTATTGAAACTTCTGTGGCGCATATGTACGTGCGCCACAGAATTTTGAAACTTCTGTGGCGCACCAAGCCAATATGCGCCACAGAATTGTCTGTCAAACTTCTGTGGCGCACCAAGCCAATATGCGCCACAGAATTTTTTTTCGAATTTCAAAAAAAAGTGGCGGCCAGATCTAGATCTAGATCTAGATCTGGGCCACCGGAATTTCGCCGATTTTTTTCGAATCTCGCCGGAAGGTGGTGGTGGTGGTGGTGGGTGGGTGGTGGGTGGTGGGTGGAGGAGGTGGTGGTGGTGGTGGTGGGTGGTGGGTGGAGGAGGAGGAGGGCCGGTGGTGGGGGTGGTGGTGGTGGTGGTGGTGGAGGAGATGGTGGAGGAGGAGGTGGTGGTGGTGGTGGTGGTGGTGTTGGCCGGAGGAGGAGAGGAGGAGGTGGTGGTGGTGATGATGATGGTGGCCGGAGGAGGAGGAGGAGGTGGTGGTGGTGGTGGTGGTGGTGTCGCCGGTCGCCGGAGGTGGTGGTGGTGGTCGCCGGTCGCCGGTCGCCGGAGGAGGTGGTGGTGGTCGCCGGAGAAGAATGGAGGAGGAGGTGGTGGTGGTGGTGGAGGTGATGGAGAAGAAGGGATGTGGTGGTGGTGGTGGAGGAGGAGGAGGAGGAGAAGTGAGGAGAGATGGAGAAGTGAGAGGAGGTGGTGGAGGAGAAGTGGAGTAGTAGGAGGTGGTGGTGGCGCTTTCGAATTTCAAAATTTCGGCCAAACTTCTGTGGCGCATGGGGGACAAGATGCGCCACAGAATTTTTTTTTCTTTTTTTTGTATTTTGCAGGAAAAAATATTTAACTGCCCGTAACTTTTTACTCTTTTCGAATTTGGCGATTCTAAAAATTGTCCAACCGGGCATGCCCTGGTGAATTCGAATGTAGAATTTTCGTGGGAACATTTTGATATATTGTGCGTCCTGAATGACATCCGGGATCGAGAAGTGGATAATGTTTTACTCGGATTCACCCCGCTAAAACATTATTCATTCCTCGATCCTGAATGACATGAAAATAAAATTACAATAAAATAATTAGTTTGTCTAAAAAAAATTATCGGGGCCACCGGTTTGGGGGTCCCGGTGTGGCAACAGCATCCTCAAATAGAGGATGCAGTGCCGGCGGCCCCTATATGGTTGTGCCGGTGCTCCAGCCGGCGCCGATTTGAAGGGCACCGGTGGAGATGCTCTAACAACCCACACACGCGCTCACACACGTACACACGGGGATGCGCACGCACACACACACTTTGTAAAGATGGAAAATCATCTACTTTATTTAATTCATTTTGGATGACCACAAAGCTAAAAGAAAATATGTGAGATGAGAAACTGTATTCCTTTAACCCACTGTAACTTTTTCTAATGTTCAAATATTCAAAAATAAACGAATCGCTTTCCTAGAAAACTAGGCTGGAAGATGAGGACTTGACGAGAAATGTCTTTCTTCTATGCACGAGACCTCTTGTGCATGTTTTACTGAGTTTTCAGAGTTTGATTTTGTCCAGTTCCCCTGCATTCGACCAAAACTGAGTGATACCTGATGAACCACAGTGGCACAAATCTTAAAGCACAACATTCACAGGAGATTCGCCGTGTTCAAGGATTGGACATTATATAGTTCAAGAAAGCACTACGTAGAACATGAACCCATTCCTGTTAGAGCATGCGCGGCACAAACGGGCAACCGTTTGTGTCCGTCGTGACCGAAAATGCGTCTGGCATCACCTCCAGCGGCGCGACACAAAGTGACCGGGCCATCCGAGGAGACGCAAACCTGGCCCAAATATGCGCTAGGTTTGCGTCTCTGAGGATGCTGCGCGGACGCGCAAAGTTCCGCTCGGTCCTCGCACGGGCCCGCTTGGCAGCGGCACAACTGCTTCATCTTCCGCGGTATTACTTGCGGGCGGCGCGCTGCAGCCTTTGCAGGGCCGCGTTAATAGCGTGCATCGGCTTCCGCGAGCGTGCGCAGCTAGACGGCGTTGCAGTGGCAGGCCATTGAAAGCGAGATGGCGTCCGAGCCTCTTAAAGGGACGCTGCCGGCGCCCATTTCCCTGACCAAATCATTGCCAGATCCCACATTATCCACCCCACCGACGCCATGGGGAAGAAATGCTGACCGTTCGGCAAGACCAAGAACGACCACGAGGCAAGCGGCTCGCGGTCTGGCAAGAAGGCACGGGTCGGTCGGTACGTCCGCATTGACCTCTCGCGGCAGCTATGGGAGGAAAACCGGCCGGTACCATGGCCGGACGCGAACTTGCCGGGAGGGGGCTGGTACCTGAACTCGCGGCGCGTGCCGGTCCCCCCCGTGCCGCGCGAGGGCCGAGAGCGGCGGGACGAGGTGCGCCGCCGCCGAGCGATCTTGCCGCCGGATCTGCGGGAGGATCAGGCGTACGCGCTGAACTCCTACAACTGGATTACATTCGGGACATGGGAGTTCGACGCGCGACGCCGCGCTGGCTACCTCGACGACGTGGACTACTTTGACCGCGAGATCGCCGTAGAAGAAGAAAAGAACGACCAGGAGGACGCGTACGAGGACGAGGACGTGAACATGGTAGACTACGACCACAACGACGGCGGGCCGGCGTGGGATCCGGAGACCCAGTCGCCGGACATTTCCGAGGAGGAGGCCATTACCATGGCACTGGCCAACAGCGAGCAGGACGAGCTCAACGAACTCGCTTTTTGGGACGGGCTCGCAATCCAGCTCCGCGAGTCCGCGCTCCCAGGGAGGCCGGCGACTCCTCGGCCACGCGCACTAGTGGAAAAAGGCTATCTGGCGCACCAAAATCAAATGTGGCGCATATCCAGGTCGCCACAGTACTGCGACTAGTGTTGAAACTTCCGTGGCGCATATGTACGTGCGCCATGCTTTCAGTGGCGCACCAGCCAATATGCGCCAGAATTGTCTCATCAAACTTCAAAGGCGCACCAGCAATATGCGCCAGAATTTTTAAAAAAAAGTGGCGGCAGATCTAGATCTAGATCTAGATCTGGGCGGCGCCGATTTTTTTCGAATCTCGCCGGAAGGTGGTGGTGGTGGTGGTGGGTGGGTGGTGGGTGGTGGGTGGAGGAGGTGGTGGTGGTGGTGGGTGGTGGGTGGTGGGTGGAGGAGGAGGAGGAGGAGGCCGGGTGGTGGTGGTGGTGGTGGTGGTGGTGGAGGAGATGGTGGAGAGGAGGTGGTGGTGGTGGTGGTGGTGGTGTTGGCCGGAGGAGGAGGAGGAGGAGGTGGTGGTGGTGATGATGATGGTGGCCGGAGGAGGAGGAGGAGGTGGTGGTGGTGGTGGTGGTGGTGTCGCCTCGCCGGAGGTGGTGGTGGTGGTCGCCGTCGCCGGTCGCCGGAGGAGGTGGTGGTGGTCGCCGGAGAAGAATGGAGGAGGAGGTGGTGGTGGTGGTGGAGGTGATGGAGAAGAAGGGATGTGGTGGTGGTGGTGGAGGAGGAGGAGGAGGAGAAGTGAGGAGAGATGGAGAAGTGAGAGGAGGTGGTGGAGGAGAAGTGGAGTAGTAGGAGGTGGTGGTGGCGCTTTCGAATTTCAAAATTTCGGCCAAACTTCTGTGGCGCATGGGGGACAAGATGCGCCACAGAATTTTTTTTTCTTTTTTTTGTATTTTGCAGGAAAAAATATTTAACTGCCCGTAACTTTTTACTCTTTTCGAATTTGGCGATTCTAAAAATTGTCCAACCGGGCATGCCCTGGTGAATTCGAATGTAGAATTTTCGTGGGAACATTTTGATATATTGTGCGTCCTGAATGACATCCGGGATCGAGAAGTGGATAATGTTTTACTCGGATTCACCCCGCTAAAACATTATTCATTCCTCGATCCTGAATGACATGAAAATAAAATTACAATAAAATAATTAGTTTGTCTAAAAAAAATTATCGGGGCCACCGGTTTGGGGGTCCCGGTGTGGCAACAGCATCCTCAAATAGAGGATGCAGTGCCGGCGGCCCCTATATGGTTGTGCCGGTGCTCCAGCCGGCGCCGATTTGAAGGGCACCGGTGGAGATGCTCTAACAACCCACACACGCGCTCACACACGTACACACGGGGATGCGCACGCACACACACACTTTGTAAAGATGGAAAATCATCTACTTTATTTAATTCATTTTGGATGACCACAAAGCTAAAAGAAAATATGTGAGATGAGAAACTGTATTCCTTTAACCCACTGTAACTTTTTCTAATGTTCAAATATTCAAAAATAAACGAATCGCTTTCCTAGAAAACTAGGCTGGAAGATGAGGACTTGACGAGAAATGTCTTTCTTCTATGCACGAGACCTCTTGTGCATGTTTTACTGAGTTTTCAGAGTTTGATTTTGTCCAGTTCCCCTGCATTCGACCAAAACTGAGTGATACCTGATGAACCACAGTGGCACAAATCTTAAAGCACAACATTCACAGGAGATTCGCCGTGTTCAAGGATTGGACATTATATAGTTCAAGAAAGCACTACGTAGAACATGAACCCATTCCTGTTAGAGCATGCGCGGCACAAACGGGCAACCGTTTGTGTCCGTCGTGACCGAAAATGCGTCTGGCATCACCTCCAGCGGCGCGACACAAAGTGACCGGGCCATCCGAGGAGACGCAAACCTGGCCCAAATATGCGCTAGGTTTGCGTCTCTGAGGATGCTGCGCGGACGCGCAAAGTTCCGCTCGGTCCTCGCACGGGCCCGCTTGGCAGCGGCACAACTGCTTCATCTTCCGCGGTATTACTTGCGGGCGGCGCGCTGCAGCCTTTGCAGGGCCGCGTTAATAGCGTGCATCGGCTTCCGCGAGCGTGCGCAGCTAGACGGCGTTGCAGTGGCAGGCCATTGAAAGCGAGATGGCGTCCGAGCCTCTTAAAGGGACGCTGCCGGCGCCCATTTCCCTGACCAAATCATTGCCAGATCCCACATTATCCACCCCACCGACGCCATGGGGAAGAAATGCTGACCGTTCGGCAAGACCAAGAACGACCACGAGGCAAGCGGCTCGCGGTCTGGCAAGAAGGCACGGGTCGGTCGGTACGTCCGCATTGACCTCTCGCGGCAGCTATGGGAGGAAAACCGGCCGGTACCATGGCCGGACGCGAACTTGCCGGGAGGGGGCTGGTACCTGAACTCGCGGCGCGTGCCGGTCCCCCCCGTGCCGCGCGAGGGCCGAGAGCGGCGGGACGAGGTGCGCCGCCGCCGAGCGATCTTGCCGCCGGATCTGCGGGAGGATCAGGCGTACGCGCTGAACTCCTACAACTGGATTACATTCGGGACATGGGAGTTCGACGCGCGACGCCGCGCTGGCTACCTCGACGACGTGGACTACTTTGACCGCGAGATCGCCGTAGAAGAAGAAAAGAACGACCAGGAGGACGCGTACGAGGACGAGGACGTGAACATGGTAGACTACGACCACAACGACGGCGGGCCGGCGTGGGATCCGGAGACCCAGTCGCCGGACATTTCCGAGGAGGAGGCCATTACCATGGCACTGGCCAACAGCGAGCAGGACGAGCTCAACGAACTCGCTTTTTGGGACGGGCTCGCAATCCAGCTCCGCGAGTCCGCGCTCGCGCAGGGGAGGCCGGCGACTCCTCCGGCCACGCCGACGCGCACTAGTGGAAAAAAGGCTATCTGTGGCGCACCAAAATCAAATTCTGTGGCGCATATCCAGGTCGCCACAGTTACCACGCGACTAGTATTGAAACTTCTGTGGCGCATATGTACGTGCGCCACAGAATTTTGAAACTTCTGTGGCGCACCAAGCCAATATGCGCCACAGAATTGTCTGTCAAACTTCTGTGGCGCACCAAGCCAATATGCGCCACAGAATTTTTTTTCGAATTTCAAAAAAAAGTGGCGGCCAGATCTAGATCTAGATCTAGATCTGGGCCACCGGAATTTCGCCGATTTTTTTCGAATCTCGCCGGAAGGTGGTGGTGGTGGTGGTGGGTGGGTGGTGGGTGGTGGGTGGAGGAGGTGGTGGTGGTGGTGGGTGGTGGGTGGTGGGTGGAGGAGGAGGAGGAGGAGGCCGGCCGGTGGTGGTGGTGGTGGTGGTGGTGGTGGAGGAGATGGTGGAGGAGGAGGTGGTGGTGGTGGTGGTGGTGTTGGCCGGAGGAGGAGGAGGAGGAGGTGGTGGTGGTGATGATGATGGTGGCCGGAGGAGGAGGAGGAGGTGGTGGTGGTGGTGGTGGTGGTGTCGCCGGTCGCCGGAGGTGGTGGTGGTGGTCGCCGGTCGCCGGTCGCCGGAGGAGGTGGTGGTGGTCGCCGGAGAAGAATGGAGGAGGAGGTGGTGGTGGTGGTGGAGGTGATGGAGAAGAAGGGATGTGGTGGTGGTGGTGGAGGAGGAGGAGGAGGAGAAGTGAGGAGAGATGGAGAAGTGAGAGGAGGTGGTGGAGGAGAAGTGGAGTAGTAGGAGGTGGTGGTGGCGCTTTCGAATTTCAAAATTTCGGCCAAACTTCTGTGGCGCATGGGGGACAAGATGCGCCACAGAATTTTTTTTTCTTTTTTTTGTATTTTGCAGGAAAAAATATTTAACTGCCCGTAACTTTTTACTCTTTTCGAATTTGGCGATTCTAAAAATTGTCCAACCGGGCATGCCCTGGTGAATTCGAATGTAGAATTTTCGTGGGAACATTTTGATATATTGTGCGTCCTGAATGACATCCGGGATCGAGAAGTGGATAATGTTTTACTCGGATTCACCCCGCTAAAACATTATTCATTCCTCGATCCTGAATGACATGAAAATAAAATTACAATAAAATAATTAGTTTGTCTAAAAAAAATTATCGGGGCCACCGGTTTGGGGGTCCCGGTGTGGCAACAGCATCCTCAAATAGAGGATGCAGTGCCGGCGGCCCCTATATGGTTGTGCCGGTGCTCCAGCCGGCGCCGATTTGAAGGGCACCGGTGGAGATGCTCTAACAACCCACACACGCGCTCACACACGTACACACGGGGATGCGCACGCACACACACACTTTGTAAAGATGGAAAATCATCTACTTTATTTAATTCATTTTGGATGACCACAAAGCTAAAAGAAAATATGTGAGATGAGAAACTGTATTCCTTTAACCCACTGTAACTTTTTCTAATGTTCAAATATTCAAAAATAAACGAATCGCTTTCCTAGAAAACTAGGCTGGAAGATGAGGACTTGACGAGAAATGTCTTTCTTCTATGCACGAGACCTCTTGTGCATGTTTTACTGAGTTTTCAGAGTTTGATTTTGTCCAGTTCCCCTGCATTCGACCAAAACTGAGTGATACCTGATGAACCACAGTGGCACAAATCTTAAAGCACAACATTCACAGGAGATTCGCCGTGTTCAAGGATTGGACATTATATAGTTCAAGAAAGCACTACGTAGAACATGAACCCATTCCTGTTAGAGCATGCGCGGCACAAACGGGCAACCGTTTGTGTCCGTCGTGACCGAAAATGCGTCTGGCATCACCTCCAGCGGCGCGACACAAAGTGACCGGGCCATCCGAGGAGACGCAAACCTGGCCCAAATATGCGCTAGGTTTGCGTCTCTGAGGATGCTGCGCGGACGCGCAAAGTTCCGCTCGGTCCTCGCACGGGCCCGCTTGGCAGCGGCACAACTGCTTCATCTTCCGCGGTATTACTTGCGGGCGGCGCGCTGCAGCCTTTGCAGGGCCGCGTTAATAGCGTGCATCGGCTTCCGCGAGCGTGCGCAGCTAGACGGCGTTGCAGTGGCAGGCCATTGAAAGCGAGATGGCGTCCGAGCCTCTTAAAGGGACGCTGCCGGCGCCCATTTCCCTGACCAAATCATTGCCAGATCCCACATTATCCACCCCACCGACGCCATGGGGAAGAAATGCTGACCGTTCGGCAAGACCAAGAACGACCACGAGGCAAGCGGCTCGCGGTCTGGCAAGAAGGCACGGGTCGGTCGGTACGTCCGCATTGACCTCTCGCGGCAGCTATGGGAGGAAAACCGGCCGGTACCATGGCCGGACGCGAACTTGCCGGGAGGGGGCTGGTACCTGAACTCGCGGCGCGTGCCGGTCCCCCCCGTGCCGCGCGAGGGCCGAGAGCGGCGGGACGAGGTGCGCCGCCGCCGAGCGATCTTGCCGCCGGATCTGCGGGAGGATCAGGCGTACGCGCTGAACTCCTACAACTGGATTACATTCGGGACATGGGAGTTCGACGCGCGACGCCGCGCTGGCTACCTCGACGACGTGGACTACTTTGACCGCGAGATCGCCGTAGAAGAAGAAAAGAACGACCAGGAGGACGCGTACGAGGACGAGGACGTGAACATGGTAGACTACGACCACAACGACGGCGGGCCGGCGTGGGATCCGGAGACCCAGTCGCCGGACATTTCCGAGGAGGAGGCCATTACCATGGCACTGGCCAACAGCGAGCAGGACGAGCTCAACGAACTCGCTTTTTGGGACGGGCTCGCAATCCAGCTCCGCGAGTCCGCGCTCGCGCAGGGGAGGCCGGCGACTCCTCCGGCCACGCCGACGCGCACTAGTGGAAAAAAGGCTATCTGTGGCGCACCAAAATCAAATTCTGTGGCGCATATCCAGGTCGCCACAGTTACACGCGACTAGTATTGAAACTTCTGTGGCGCATATGTACGTGCGCCACAGAATTTTGAAACTTCTGTGGCGCACCAAGCCAATATGCCACAGAATTGTCTGTCAAACTTCTGTGGCGCACAAGCCAATATGCGCCACAGAATTTTTTTTCGAATTTCAAAAAAAAGTGGCCAGATCTAGATCTAGATCTAGATCGGGCCGAATTTCGCCGATTTTTTCGAATCTCGCCGGAAGGTGGTGGTGGTGGTGGTGGGTGGTGGGTGGTGGGTGGAGGAGGTGGTGGTGGTGGTGGGTGGTGGGTGGTGGGTGGAGGAGGAGGAGGAGGAGGCCGGCCGGTGGTGGTGGTGGTGGTGGTGGTGGTGGTGGTGGAGGAGATGGTGGAGGAGGAGGTGGTGGTGGTGGTGGTGGTGGTGTTGGCCGGAGGAGGAGGAGGAGGAGGTGGTGGTGGTGATGATGATGGTGGCCGGAGGAGGAGGAGGAGGTGGTGGTGGTGGTGGTGGTGGTGTCGCCGGTCGCCGGAGGTGGTGGTGGTGGTCGCCGGTCGCCGGTCGCCGGAGGAGGTGGTGGTGGTCGCCGGAGAAGAATGGAGGAGGAGGTGGTGGTGGTGGTGGAGGTGATGGAGAAGAAGGGATGTGGTGGTGGTGGTGGAGGAGGAGGAGGAGGAGAAGTGAGGAGAGATGGAGAAGTGAGAGGAGGTGGTGGAGGAGAAGTGGAGTAGTAGGAGGTGGTGGTGGCGCTTTCGAATTTCAAAATTTCGGCCAAACTTCTGTGGCGCATGGGGGACAAGATGCGCCACAGAATTTTTTTTTCTTTTTTTTGTATTTTGCAGGAAAAAATATTTAACTGCCCGTAACTTTTTACTCTTTTCGAATTTGGCGATTCTAAAAATTGTCCAACCGGGCATGCCCTGGTGAATTCGAATGTAGAATTTTCGTGGGAACATTTTGATATATTGTGCGTCCTGAATGACATCCGGGATCGAGAAGTGGATAATGTTTTACTCGGATTCACCCCGCTAAAACATTATTCATTCCTCGATCCTGAATGACATGAAAATAAAATTACAATAAAATAATTAGTTTGTCTAAAAAAAATTATCGGGGCCACCGGTTTGGGGGTCCCGGTGTGGCAACAGCATCCTCAAATAGAGGATGCAGTGCCGGCGGCCCCTATATGGTTGTGCCGGTGCTCCAGCCGGCGCCGATTTGAAGGGCACCGGTGGAGATGCTCTAACAACCCACACACGCGCTCACACACGTACACACGGGGATGCGCACGCACACACACACTTTGTAAAGATGGAAAATCATCTACTTTATTTAATTCATTTTGGATGACCACAAAGCTAAAAGAAAATATGTGAGATGAGAAACTGTATTCCTTTAACCCACTGTAACTTTTTCTAATGTTCAAATATTCAAAAATAAACGAATCGCTTTCCTAGAAAACTAGGCTGGAAGATGAGGACTTGACGAGAAATGTCTTTCTTCTATGCACGAGACCTCTTGTGCATGTTTTACTGAGTTTTCAGAGTTTGATTTTGTCCAGTTCCCCTGCATTCGACCAAAACTGAGTGATACCTGATGAACCACAGTGGCACAAATCTTAAAGCACAACATTCACAGGAGATTCGCCGTGTTCAAGGATTGGACATTATATAGTTCAAGAAAGCACTACGTAGAACATGAACCCATTCCTGTTAGAGCATGCGCGGCACAAACGGGCAACCGTTTGTGTCCGTCGTGACCGAAAATGCGTCTGGCATCACCTCCAGCGGCGCGACACAAAGTGACCGGGCCATCCGAGGAGACGCAAACCTGGCCCAAATATGCGCTAGGTTTGCGTCTCTGAGGATGCTGCGCGGACGCGCAAAGTTCCGCTCGGTCCTCGCACGGGCCCGCTTGGCAGCGGCACAACTGCTTCATCTTCCGCGGTATTACTTGCGGGCGGCGCGCTGCAGCCTTTGCAGGGCCGCGTTAATAGCGTGCATCGGCTTCCGCGAGCGTGCGCAGCTAGACGGCGTTGCAGTGGCAGGCCATTGAAAGCGAGATGGCGTCCGAGCCTCTTAAAGGGACGCTGCCGGCGCCCATTTCCCTGACCAAATCATTGCCAGATCCCACATTATCCACCCCACCGACGCCATGGGGAAGAAATGCTGACCGTTCGGCAAGACCAAGAACGACCACGAGGCAAGCGGCTCGCGGTCTGGCAAGAAGGCACGGGTCGGTCGGTACGTCCGCATTGACCTCTCGCGGCAGCTATGGGAGGAAAACCGGCCGGTACCATGGCCGGACGCGAACTTGCCGGGAGGGGGCTGGTACCTCAACTCGCGGCGCGTGCCGGTCCCCCCCGTGCCGCGCGAGGGCCGAGAGCGGCGGGACGAGGTGCGCCGCCGCCGAGCGATCTTGCCGCCGGATCTGCGGGAGGATGAGGCGTACGCGCTGAACTCCTACAACTGGATTACATTCGGGACATGGGAGTTCGACGCGCGACGCCGCGCTGGCTACCTCGACGACGTGGACTACTTTGACCGCGAGATCGCCGTAGAAGAAGAAAAGAACGACCAGGAGGACGCGTACGAGGACGAGGACGTGAACATGGTAGACTACGACCACAACGACGGCGGGCCGGCGTGGGATCCGGAGACCCAGTCGCCGGACATTTCCGAGGAGGAGGCCATTACCATGGCACTGGCCAACAGCGAGCAGGACGAGCTCAACGAACTCGCTTTTTGGGACGGGCTCGCAATCCAGCTCCGCGAGTCCGCGCTCGCGCAGGGGAGGCCGGCGACTCCTCCGGCCACGCCGACGCGCACTAGTGGAAAAAAGGCTATCTGTGGCGCACCAAAATCAAATTCTGTGGCGCATATCCAGGTCGCCACAGTTACCACGCGACTAGTATTGAAACTTCTGTGGCGCATATGTACGTGCGCCACAGAATTTTGAAACTTCTGTGGCGCACCAAGCCAATATGCGCCACAGTAATTGTCTGTCAAACTTCTGTGGCGCACCAAGCCAATATGCGCCACAGAATTTTTTTTCGAATTTCAAAAAAAAGTGGCGGCCAGATCTAGATCTAGATCTAGATCTGGCCACCGGAATTTCGCCGATTTTTTTCGAATCTCGCCGGAAGGTGGTGGTGGTGGTGGTGGGTGGGTGGTGGGTGGTGGGTGGAGGAGGTGGTGGTGGTGGTGGGTGGTGGGTGGTGGAGGAGGAGGAGGAGGAGGCGGTGGTGGTGGTGGTGGTGGTGGTGGTGGTGGAGGAGATGGTGGAGGAGGAGGTGGTGGTGGTGGTGGTGGTGGTGTTGGCCGGAGGAGGAGGAGGAGGAGGTGGTGGTGGTGATGATGATGGTGGCCGGAGGAGGAGGAGGAGGTGGTGGTGGTGGTGGTGGTGGTGTCGCCGGTCGCCGGAGGTGGTGGTGGTGGTCGCCGGTCGCCGGTCGCCGGAGGAGGTGGTGGTGGTCGCCGGAGAAGAATGGAGGAGGAGGTGGTGGTGGTGGTGGAGGTGATGGAGAAGAAGGGATGTGGTGGTGGTGGTGGAGGAGGAGGAGGAGGAGAAGTGAGGAGAGATGGAGAAGTGAGAGGAGGTGGTGGAGGAGAAGTGGAGTAGTAGGAGGTGGTGGTGGCGCTTTCGAATTTCAAAATTTCGGCCAAACTTCTGTGGCGCATGGGGGACAAGATGCGCCACAGAATTTTTTTTTCTTTTTTTTGTATTTTGCAGGAAAAAATATTTAACTGCCCGTAACTTTTTACTCTTTTCGAATTTGGCGATTCTAAAAATTGTCCAACCGGGCATGCCCTGGTGAATTCGAATGTAGAATTTTCGTGGGAACATTTTGATATATTGTGCGTCCTGAATGACATCCGGGATCGAGAAGTGGATAATGTTTTACTCGGATTCACCCCGCTAAAACATTATTCATTCCTCGATCCTGAATGACATGAAAATAAAATTACAATAAAATAATTAGTTTGTCTAAAAAAAATTATCGGGGCCACCGGTTTGGGGGTCCCGGTGTGGCAACAGCATCCTCAAATAGAGGATGCAGTGCCGGCGGCCCCTATATGGTTGTGCCGGTGCTCCAGCCGGCGCCGATTTGAAGGGCACCGGTGGAGATGCTCTAACAACCCACACACGCGCTCACACACGTACACACGGGGATGCGCACGCACACACACACTTTGTAAAGATGGAAAATCATCTACTTTATTTAATTCATTTTGGATGACCACAAAGCTAAAAGAAAATATGTGAGATGAGAAACTGTATTCCTTTAACCCACTGTAACTTTTTCTAATGTTCAAATATTCAAAAATAAACGAATCGCTTTCCTAGAAAACTAGGCTGGAAGATGAGGACTTGACGAGAAATGTCTTTCTTCTATGCACGAGACCTCTTGTGCATGTTTTACTGAGTTTTCAGAGTTTGATTTTGTCCAGTTCCCCTGCATTCGACCAAAACTGAGTGATACCTGATGAACCACAGTGGCACAAATCTTAAAGCACAACATTCACAGGAGATTCGCCGTGTTCAAGGATTGGACATTATATAGTTCAAGAAAGCACTACGTAGAACATGAACCCATTCCTGTTAGAGCATGCGCGGCACAAACGGGCAACCGTTTGTGTCCGTCGTGACCGAAAATGCGTCTGGCATCACCTCCAGCGGCGCGACACAAAGTGACCGGGCCATCCGAGGAGACGCAAACCTGGCCCAAATATGCGCTAGGTTTGCGTCTCTGAGGATGCTGCGCGGACGCGCAAAGTTCCGCTCGGTCCTCGCACGGGCCCGCTTGGCAGCGGCACAACTGCTTCATCTTCCGCGGTATTACTTGCGGGCGGCGCGCTGCAGCCTTTGCAGGGCCGCGTTAATAGCGTGCATCGGCTTCCGCGAGCGTGCGCAGCTAGACGGCGTTGCAGTGGCAGGCCATTGAAAGCGAGATGGCGTCCGAGCCTCTTAAAGGGACGCTGCCGGCGCCCATTTCCCTGACCAAATCATTGCCAGATCCCACATTATCCACCCCACCGACGCCATGGGGAAGAAATGCTGACCGTTCGGCAAGACCAAGAACGACCACGAGGCAAGCGGCTCGCGGTCTGGCAAGAAGGCACGGGTCGGTCGGTACGTCCGCATTGACCTCTCGCGGCAGCTATGGGAGGAAAACCGGCCGGTACCATGGCCGGACGCGAACTTGCCGGGAGGGGGCTGGTACCTGAACTCGCGGCGCGTGCCGGTCCCCCCCCCCCCGCGCGAGGGCCGAGAGCGGCGGGACGAGGTGCGCCGCCGCCGAGCGATCTTGCCGCCGGATCTGCGGGAGGATCAGGCGTACGCGCTGAACTCCTACAACTGGATTACATTCGGGACATGGGAGTTCGACGCGCGACGCCGCGCTGGCTACCTCGACGACGTGGACTACTTTGACCGCGAGATCGCCGTAGAAGAAGAAAAGAACGACCAGGAGGACGCGTACGAGGACGAGGACGTGAACATGGTAGACTACGACCACAACGACGGCGGGCCGGCGTGGGATCCGGAGACCCAGTCGCCGGACATTTCCGAGGAGGAGGCCATTACCATGGCACTGGCCAACAGCGAGCAGGACGAGCTCAACGAACTCGCTTTTTGGGACGGGCTCGCAATCCAGCTCCGCGAGTCCGCGCTCGCGCAGGGGAGGCCGGCGACTCCTCCGGCCACGCCGACGCGCACTAGTGGAAAAAAGGCTATCTGTGGCGCACCAAAATCAAATTCTGTGGCGCATATCCAGGTCGCCACAGTTACCACGCGACTAGTATTGAAACTTCTGTGGCGCATATGTACGTGCGCCACAGAATTTTGAAACTTCTGTGGCGCACCAAGCCAATATGCGCCACAGAATTGTCTGTCAAACTTCTGTGGCGCACCAAGCCAATATGCGCCACAGAATTTTTTTTCGAATTTCAAAATGGCGGCCAGATCTAGATCTAGATCTAGATCTGGGCCACCGGAATTTCGCCGATTTTTTTCGAATCTCGCCGGAAGGTGGTGGTGGTGGTGGTGGGTGGGTGGTGGGTGGTGGGTGGAGGAGGTGGTGGTGGTGGTGGGTGGTGGGTGGTGGGTGGAGGAGGAGGAGGAGGAGGCCGGCCGGTGGTGGTGGTGGTGGTGGTGGTGGTGGAGGAGATGGTGGAGGAGGAGGTGGTGGTGGTGGTGGTGGTGGTGTTGGCCGGAGGAGGAGGAGGAGGAGGAGGTGGTGGTGGTGATGATGATGGTGGCCGGAGGAGGAGGAGGAGGTGGTGGTGGTGGTGGTGGTGGTGTCGCCGGTCGCCGGAGGTGGTGGTGGTGGTCGCCGGTCGCCGGTCGCCGGAGGAGGTGGTGGTGGTCGCCGGAGAAGAATGGAGGAGGAGGTGGTGGTGGTGGTGGAGGTGATGGAGAAGAAGGGATGTGGTGGTGGTGGTGGAGGAGGAGGAGGAGGAGAAGTGAGGAGAGATGGAGAAGTGAGAGGAGGTGGTGGAGGAGAAGTGGAGTAGTAGGAGGTGGTGGTGGCGCTTTCGAATTTCAAAATTTCGGCCAAACTTCTGTGGCGCATGGGGGACAAGATGCGCCACAGAATTTTTTTTTCTTTTTTTTGTATTTTGCAGGAAAAAATATTTAACTGCCCGTAACTTTTTACTCTTTTCGAATTTGGCGATTCTAAAAATTGTCCAACCGGGCATGCCCTGGTGAATTCGAATGTAGAATTTTCGTGGGAACATTTTGATATATTGTGCGTCCTGAATGACATCCGGGATCGAGAAGTGGATAATGTTTTACTCGGATTCACCCCGCTAAAACATTATTCATTCCTCGATCCTGAATGACATGAAAATAAAATTACAATAAAATAATTAGTTTGTCTAAAAAAAATTATCGGGGCCACCGGTTTGGGGGTCCCGGTGTGGCAACAGCATCCTCAAATAGAGGATGCAGTGCCGGCGGCCCCTATATGGTTGTGCCGGTGCTCCAGCCGGCGCCGATTTGAAGGGCACCGGTGGAGATGCTCTAACAACCCACACACGCGCTCACACACGTACACACGGGGATGCGCACGCACACACACACTTTGTAAAGATGGAAAATCATCTACTTTATTTAATTCATTTTGGATGACCACAAAGCTAAAAGAAAATATGTGAGATGAGAAACTGTATTCCTTTAACCCACTGTAACTTTTTCTAATGTTCAAATATTCAAAAATAAACGAATCGCTTTCCTAGAAAACTAGGCTGGAAGATGAGGACTTGACGAGAAATGTCTTTCTTCTATGCACGAGACCTCTTGTGCATGTTTTACTGAGTTTTCAGAGTTTGATTTTGTCCAGTTCCCCTGCATTCGACCAAAACTGAGTGATACCTGATGAACCACAGTGGCACAAATCTTAAAGCACAACATTCACAGGAGATTCGCCGTGTTCAAGGATTGGACATTATATAGTTCAAGAAAGCACTACGTAGAACATGAACCCATTCCTGTTAGAGCATGCGCGGCACAAACGGGCAACCGTTTGTGTCCGTCGTGACCGAAAATGCGTCTGGCATCACCTCCAGCGGCGCGACACAAAGTGACCGGGCCATCCGAGGAGACGCAAACCTGGCCCAAATATGCGCTAGGTTTGCGTCTCTGAGGATGCTGCGCGGACGCGCAAAGTTCCGCTCGGTCCTCGCACGGGCCCGCTTGGCAGCGGCACAACTGCTTCATCTTCCGCGGTATTACTTGCGGGCGGCGCGCTGCAGCCTTTGCAGGGCCGCGTTAATAGCGTGCATCGGCTTCCGCGAGCGTGCGCAGCTAGACGGCGTTGCAGTGGCAGGCCATTGAAAGCGAGATGGCGTCCGAGCCTCTTAAAGGGACGCTGCCGGCGCCCATTTCCCTGACCAAATCATTGCCAGATCCCACATTATCCACCCCACCGACGCCATGGGGAAGAAATGCTGACCGTTCGGCAAGACCAAGAACGACCACGAGGCAAGCGGCTCGCGGTCTGGCAAGAAGGCACGGGTCGGTCGGTACGTCCGCATTGACCTCTCGCGGCAGCTATGGGAGGAAAACCGGCCGGTACCATGGCCGGACGCGAACTTGCCGGGAGGGGGCTGGTACCTGAACTCGCGGCGCGTGCCGGTCCCCCCGTGCCGCGCGAGGGCCGAGAGCGGCGGGACGAGGTGCGCCGCCGCCGAGCGATCTTGCCGCCGGATCTGCGGGAGGATCAGGCGTACGCGCTGAACTCCTACAACTGGATTACATTCGGGACATGGGAGTTCGACGCGCGACGCCGCGCTGGCTACCTCGACGACGTGGACTACTTTGACCGCGAGATCGCCGTAGAAGAAGAAAAGAACGACCAGGAGGACGCGTACGAGGACGAGGACGTGAACATGGTAGACTACGACCACAACGACGGCGGGCCGGCGTGGGATCCGGAGACCCAGTCGCCGGACATTTCCGAGGAGGAGGCCATTACCATGGCACTGGCCAACAGCGAGCAGGACGAGCTCAACGAACTCGCTTTTTGGGACGGGCTCGCAATCCAGCTCCGCGAGTCCGCGCTCGCGCAGGGGAGGCCGGCGACTCCTCCGGCCACGCCGACGCGCACTAGTGGAAAAAGGCTATCTGTGGCGCACCAAAATCAAATTCGTGGCATATCCAGGTCGCCACAGTTACCACGCGACTAGTATTGAAACTTCTGCGCGCATATGTACGTGCGCCACAGAATTTTGAAACTTCGTGGCGCACCAAGCCAATATGCGCCACTGAATTGTCATCAAACTTCGTGGCGCACCAATATGCGCCACAATTTTTTCAATTTCAAAAGTGGCGGCCAGATCTAGATCTAGATCTAGATCGGGCCACCGGAATTTCGCCGATTTTTTTCGAATCTCGCCGGAAGGTGGTGGTGGTGGTGGTGGGTGGGTGGTGGGTGGTGGGTGGAGGAGGTGGTGGTGGTGGTGGGTGGTGGGTGGTGGGTGGAGGAGGAGGAGGAGGAGGCCGGCCGGTGGTGGTGGTGGTGGTGGTGGTGGTGGTGGAGGAGATGGTGGAGGAGGAGGTGGTGGTGGTGGTGGTGGTGGTGTTGGCCGGAGGAGGAGGAGGAGGAGGTGGTGGTGGTGATGATGATGGTGGCCGGAGGAGGAGGAGGAGGTGGTGGTGGTGGTGGTGGTGGTGTCGCCGGTCGCCGGAGGTGGTGGTGGTGGTCGCCGGTCGCCGGAGGAGGTGGTGGTGGTCGCCGGAGAAGAATGGAGGAGGAGGTGGTGGTGGTGGTGGAGGTGATGGAGAAGAAGGGATGTGGTGGTGGTGGTGGAGGAGGAGGAGGAGGAGAAGTGAGGAGAGATGGAGAAGTGAGAGGAGGTGGTGGAGGAGAAGTGGAGTAGTAGGAGGTGGTGGTGGCGCTTTCGAATTTCAAAATTTCGGCCAAACTTCTGTGGCGCATGGGGGACAAGATGCGCCACAGAATTTTTTTTTCTTTTTTTTGTATTTTGCAGGAAAAAATATTTAACTGCCCGTAACTTTTTACTCTTTTCGAATTTGGCGATTCTAAAAATTGTCCAACCGGGCATGCCCTGGTGAATTCGAATGTAGAATTTTCGTGGGAACATTTTGATATATTGTGCGTCCTGAATGACATCCGGGATCGAGAAGTGGATAATGTTTTACTCGGATTCACCCCGCTAAAACATTATTCATTCCTCGATCCTGAATGACATGAAAATAAAATTACAATAAAATAATTAGTTTGTCTAAAAAAAATTATCGGGGCCACCGGTTTGGGGGTCCCGGTGTGGCAACAGCATCCTCAAATAGAGGATGCAGTGCCGGCGGCCCCTATATGGTTGTGCCGGTGCTCCAGCCGGCGCCGATTTGAAGGGCACCGGTGGAGATGCTCTAACAACCCACACACGCGCTCACACACGTACACACGGGGATGCGCACGCACACACACACTTTGTAAAGATGGAAAATCATCTACTTTATTTAATTCATTTTGGATGACCACAAAGCTAAAAGAAAATATGTGAGATGAGAAACTGTATTCCTTTAACCCACTGTAACTTTTTCTAATGTTCAAATATTCAAAAATAAACGAATCGCTTTCCTAGAAAACTAGGCTGGAAGATGAGGACTTGACGAGAAATGTCTTTCTTCTATGCACGAGACCTCTTGTGCATGTTTTACTGAGTTTTCAGAGTTTGATTTTGTCCAGTTCCCCTGCATTCGACCAAAACTGAGTGATACCTGATGAACCACAGTGGCACAAATCTTAAAGCACAACATTCACAGGAGATTCGCCGTGTTCAAGGATTGGACATTATATAGTTCAAGAAAGCACTACGTAGAACATGAACCCATTCCTGTTAGAGCATGCGCGGCACAAACGGGCAACCGTTTGTGTCCGTCGTGACCGAAAATGCGTCTGGCATCACCTCCAGCGGCGCGACACAAAGTGACCGGGCCATCCGAGGAGACGCAAACCTGGCCCAAATATGCGCTAGGTTTGCGTCTCTGAGGATGCTGCGCGGACGCGCAAAGTTCCGCTCGGTCCTCGCACGGGCCCGCTTGGCAGCGGCACAACTGCTTCATCTTCCGCGGTATTACTTGCGGGCGGCGCGCTGCAGCCTTTGCAGGGCCGCGTTAATAGCGTGCATCGGCTTCCGCGAGCGTGCGCAGCTAGACGGCGTTGCAGTGGCAGGCCATTGAAAGCGAGATGGCGTCCGAGCCTCTTAAAGGGACGCTGCCGGCGCCCATTTCCCTGACCAAATCATTGCCAGATCCCACATTATCCACCCCACCGACGCCATGGGGAAGAAATGCTGACCGTTCGGCAAGACCAAGAACGACCACGAGGCAAGCGGCTCGCGGTCTGGCAAGAAGGCACGGGTCGGTCGGTACGTCCGCATTGACCTCTCGCGGCAGCTATGGGAGGAAAACCGGCCGGTACCATGGCCGGACGCGAACTTGCCGGGAGGGGGCTGGTACCTCAACTCGCGGCGCGTGCCGGTCCCCCCCGTGCCGCGCGAGGGCCGAGAGCGGCGGGACGAGGTGCGCCGCCGCCGAGCGATCTTGCCGCCGGATCTGCGGGAGGATGAGGCGTACGCGCTGAACTCCTACAACTGGATTACATTCGGGACATGGGAGTTCGACGCGCGACGCCGCGCTGGCTACCTCGACGACGTGGACTACTTTGACCGCGAGATCGCCGTAGAAGAAGAAAAGAACGACCAGGAGGACGCGTACGAGGACGAGGACGTGAACATGGTAGACTACGACCACAACGACGGCGGGCCGGCGTGGGATCCGGAGACCCAGTCGCCGGACATTTCCGAGGAGGAGGCCATTACCATGGCACTGGCCAACAGCGAGCAGGACGAGCTCAACGAACTCGCTTTTTGGGACGGGCTCGCAATCCAGCTCCGCGAGTCCGCGCTCGCGCAGGGGAGGCCGGCGACTCCTCCGGCCACGCCGACGCGCACTAGTGGAAAAAAGGCTATCTGTGGCGCACCAAAATCAAATTCTGTGGCGCATATCCAGGTCGCCACAGCCACGCGACTAGTATTGAAACTTCTGTGGCGCATATGTACGTGCGCCACAGAATTTTGAAACTTCTGTGGCGCACCATGCCAATATGCGCCACAGAATTGTCTGTCAAACTTCGTGGCGCACCATGCCAATATGCGCCACAGAATTTTTTTTCGAATTGTGGCCCAGATCTAGATCTAGATCTAGATCTGGGCCACCGGAATTTCGCCGATTTTTTTCGAATCTCGCCGGAAGGTGGTGGTGGTGGTGGTGGGTGGGTGGTGGGTGGTGGGTGGAGGAGGTGGTGGTGGTGGTGGGTGGTGGGTGGTGGAGGAGGAGGAGGAGGAGGAGCGGCGGTGGTGGTGGTGGTGGTGGTGGTGGTGGTGGAGGAGATGGTGGAGGAGGAGGTGGTGGTGGTGGTGGTGGTGGTTGGGGAGGGAGGAGGAGGAGGAGGTGGTGGTGGTGATGATGATGGTGGCCGGAGGAGGAGGAGGAGGTGGTGGTGGTGGTGGTGGTGGTGTCGCCGGTCGCCGGAGGTGGTGGTGGTGGTCGCCGGTCGCCGGTCGCCGGAGGAGGTGGTGGTGGTCGCCGGAGAAGAATGGAGGAGGAGGTGGTGGTGGTGGTGGAGGTGATGGAGAAGAAGGGATGTGGTGGTGGTGGTGGAGGAGGAGGAGGAGGAGAAGTGAGGAGAGATGGAGAAGTGAGAGGAGGTGGTGGAGGAGAAGTGGAGTAGTAGGAGGTGGTGGTGGCGCTTTCGAATTTCAAAATTTCGGCCAAACTTCTGTGGCGCATGGGGGACAAGATGCGCCACAGAATTTTTTTTTCTTTTTTTTGTATTTTGCAGGAAAAAATATTTAACTGCCCGTAACTTTTTACTCTTTTCGAATTTGGCGATTCTAAAAATTGTCCAACCGGGCATGCCCTGGTGAATTCGAATGTAGAATTTTCGTGGGAACATTTTGATATATTGTGCGTCCTGAATGACATCCGGGATCGAGAAGTGGATAATGTTTTACTCGGATTCACCCCGCTAAAACATTATTCATTCCTCGATCCTGAATGACATGAAAATAAAATTACAATAAAATAATTAGTTTGTCTAAAAAAAATTATCGGGGCCACCGGTTTGGGGGTCCCGGTGTGGCAACAGCATCCTCAAATAGAGGATGCAGTGCCGGCGGCCCCTATATGGTTGTGCCGGTGCTCCAGCCGGCGCCGATTTGAAGGGCACCGGTGGAGATGCTCTAACAACCCACACACGCGCTCACACACGTACACACGGGGATGCGCACGCACACACACACTTTGTAAAGATGGAAAATCATCTACTTTATTTAATTCATTTTGGATGACCACAAAGCTAAAAGAAAATATGTGAGATGAGAAACTGTATTCCTTTAACCCACTGTAACTTTTTCTAATGTTCAAATATTCAAAAATAAACGAATCGCTTTCCTAGAAAACTAGGCTGGAAGATGAGGACTTGACGAGAAATGTCTTTCTTCTATGCACGAGACCTCTTGTGCATGTTTTACTGAGTTTTCAGAGTTTGATTTTGTCCAGTTCCCCTGCATTCGACCAAAACTGAGTGATACCTGATGAACCACAGTGGCACAAATCTTAAAGCACAACATTCACAGGAGATTCGCCGTGTTCAAGGATTGGACATTATATAGTTCAAGAAAGCACTACGTAGAACATGAACCCATTCCTGTTAGAGCATGCGCGGCACAAACGGGCAACCGTTTGTGTCCGTCGTGACCGAAAATGCGTCTGGCATCACCTCCAGCGGCGCGACACAAAGTGACCGGGCCATCCGAGGAGACGCAAACCTGGCCCAAATATGCGCTAGGTTTGCGTCTCTGAGGATGCTGCGCGGACGCGCAAAGTTCCGCTCGGTCCTCGCACGGGCCCGCTTGGCAGCGGCACAACTGCTTCATCTTCCGCGGTATTACTTGCGGGCGGCGCGCTGCAGCCTTTGCAGGGCCGCGTTAATAGCGTGCATCGGCTTCCGCGAGCGTGCGCAGCTAGACGGCGTTGCAGTGGCAGGCCATTGAAAGCGAGATGGCGTCCGAGCCTCTTAAAGGGACGCTGCCGGCGCCCATTTCCCTGACCAAATCATTGCCAGATCCCACATTATCCACCCCACCGACGCCATGGGGAAGAAATGCTGACCGTTCGGCAAGACCAAGAACGACCACGAGGCAAGCGGCTCGCGGTCTGGCAAGAAGGCACGGGTCGGTCGGTACGTCCGCATTGACCTCTCGCGGCAGCTATGGGAGGAAAACCGGCCGGTACCATGGCCGGACGCGAACTTGCCGGGAGGGGGCTGGTACCTCAACTCGCGGCGCGTGCCGGTCCCCCCCGTGCCGCGCGAGGGCCGAGAGCGGCGGGACGAGGTGCGCCGCCGGCGAGCGATCTTGCCGCCGGATCTGCGGGAGGATCAGGCGTACGCGCTGAACTCCTACAACTGGATTAGATTCGGGACATGGGAGTTCGACGCGCGACGCCGCGCTGGCTACCTCGACGACGTGGACTACTTTGACCGCGAGATCGCCGTAGAAGAAGAAAAGAACGACCAGGAGGACGCGTACGAGGACGAGGACGTGAACATGGTAGACTACGACCACAACGACGGCGGGCCGCGTGGGATCCGGAGACAGTCGCCGGACATTTCCGAGGAGGAGGCCATTACCATGGCAGGCCAACACGAGCAGGACGAGCTCAACGAACTCGCTTTTTGGACGGGCTCGCAATCCAACTCCGCGAGTCCCTCGCGCGGGGAGGCCGACGACTCCTCGGCCTGGCGACCCTAGTGGAGCGCTCAAAATCAAATTCGTGGCGCATATCCGGTCGCCACAGTTACCACGCGACTAGTATTGAAACTTTGTGGCGCATATGTACGTGCGCCCCATTTTGAAAATGCGGCGCACCAATATGCTGCCATGTCATCAAAACACGTGGCGCACCAAGCCAATATGCGCCACAATTTTTTTTCGAATTTCAAAAAAAGTGGCAGATCTAGATCTAGATCTAGATCGGGCCACCGGAATTTCGCCGATTTTCGAATCGGGAAGGTGGTGGTGGTGGTGGTGGGTGGGTGGTGGGTGGTGGGTGGAGGAGGTGGTGGTGGTGGTGGGTGGTGGGTGGTGGGTGGAGGAGGAGGAGGAGGAGGCCGGCCGGTGGTGGTGGTGGTGGTGGTGGTGGTGGTGGAGGAGATGGTGGAGGAGGAGGTGGTGGTGGTGGTGGTGGTGGTGGTGTTGGCCGGAGGAGGAGGAGGAGGAGGTGGTGGTGGTGATGATGATGGTGGGGGGGAGGAGGAGGAGGAGGTGGTGGGGGTGGTGGTGGTGGTGTCGCCGGTCGCCGGAGGTGGTGGTGGTGGTCGCCGAGTCGCCGGTGGCCGGAGGTGGTGGTGGTCGCCGGAGAAGAATGGAGGAGGAGGTGGTGGTGGTGGTGGAGGAGAAGAAGGGATGTGGTGGTGGTGGTGGAGGAGGAGGAGGAGAAGTGAGGAGATGGAGAAGTGAGAGAGGTGGTGGAGGAGAAGTGGAGTAGTAGGAGGTGGTGGTGGCGCTTTTTTCAAAATTTCGGCCAAACTTCTGTGGCGCATGGGGGACAAGATGCGCCACAGATTTTTTTTTCTTTTTTGTATTTTGCAGGAAAAAATATTTAACTGCCGTAACTTTTTACTCTTTTCGAATTTGGCGATTCTAAAAATTGTCCAACCGGGCATGCCCTGGTGAATTCGAATGTAGAATTTTCGTGGGAACATTTTGATATATTGTGCGTCCTGAATGACATCCGGGATCGAGAAGTGGATAATGTTTTACTCGGATTCACCCCGCTAAAACATTATTCATTCCTCGATCCTGAATGACATGAAAATAAAATTACAATAAAATAATTAGTTTGTCTAAAAAAAATTATCGGGGCCACCGGTTTGGGGGTCCCGGTGTGGCAACAGCATCCTCAAATAGAGGATGCAGTGCCGGCGGCCCCTATATGGTTGTGCCGGTGCTCCAGCCGGCGCCGATTTGAAGGGCACCGGTGGAGATGCTCTAACAACCCACACACGCGCTCACACACGTACACACGGGGATGCGCACGCACACACACACTTTGTAAAGATGGAAAATCATCTACTTTATTTAATTCATTTTGGATGACCACAAAGCTAAAAGAAAATATGTGAGATGAGAAACTGTATTCCTTTAACCCACTGTAACTTTTTCTAATGTTCAAATATTCAAAAATAAACGAATCGCTTTCCTAGAAAACTAGGCTGGAAGATGAGGACTTGACGAGAAATGTCTTTCTTCTATGCACGAGACCTCTTGTGCATGTTTTACTGAGTTTTCAGAGTTTGATTTTGTCCAGTTCCCCTGCATTCGACCAAAACTGAGTGATACCTGATGAACCACAGTGGCACAAATCTTAAAGCACAACATTCACAGGAGATTCGCCGTGTTCAAGGATTGGACATTATATAGTTCAAGAAAGCACTACGTAGAACATGAACCCATTCCTGTTAGAGCATGCGCGGCACAAACGGGCAACCGTTTGTGTCCGTCGTGACCGAAAATGCGTCTGGCATCACCTCCAGCGGCGCGACACAAAGTGACCGGGCCATCCGAGGAGACGCAAACCTGGCCCAAATATGCGCTAGGTTTGCGTCTCTGAGGATGCTGCGCGGACGCGCAAAGTTCCGCTCGGTCCTCGCACGGGCCCGCTTGGCAGCGGCACAACTGCTTCATCTTCCGCGGTATTACTTGCGGGCGGCGCGCTGCAGCCTTTGCAGGGCCGCGTTAATAGCGTGCATCGGCTTCCGCGAGCGTGCGCAGCTAGACGGCGTTGCAGTGGCAGGCCATTGAAAGCGAGATGGCGTCCGAGCCTCTTAAAGGGACGCTGCCGGCGCCCATTTCCCTGACCAAATCATTGCCAGATCCCACATTATCCACCCCACCGACGCCATGGGGAAGAAATGCTGACCGTTCGGCAAGACCAAGAACGACCACGAGGCAAGCGGCTCGCGGTCTGGCAAGAAGGCACGGGTCGGTCGGTACGTCCGCATTGACCTCTCGCGGCAGCTATGGGAGGAAAACCGGCCGGTACCATGGCCGGACGCGAACTTGCCGGGAGGGGGCTGGTACCTCAACTCGCGGCGCGTGCCGGTCCCCCCCGGTGCCGCGCGAGGGCCGAGAGCGGCGGGACGAGGTGCGCCGCCGGCGAGCGATCTTGCCGCGGATCTGCGGGAGGATCAGGCGTACGCGCTGAACTCCTACAACTGGATTAGATTCGGGACATGGGAGTTCGACGCGCGACGCCGCGCTGGCTACCTCGACGACGTGGACTACTTTGACCGCGAGATCGCCGTAGAAGAAGAAAAGAACGACCAGGAGGACGCGTACGAGGACGAGGACGTGAACATGGTAGACTACGACCACAACGACGGCGGGCGTGGGATCCGGAGACCCGACGCCGGACATTTCCGAGGAGGAGGCCATTACCATGGCACCGGCCAACAGCGGCAGACGAGCTCAACGAACTCGCTTTTTGGGACGGGCTCGCAATCCAGCTCCGCGAGTCCGCTCGCGCGGGGGGAGGCCGGCGACTCCTCCGGCCACGCCGACGCGCACTAGTGGAAAAAAGGCTATCTGTGGCGCACCAAAATCAAATTCGTGGCGCATATCCAGGTCGCCACAGTTACCACGCGACTAGTATTGAAACTTCGTGGCGCATATGTACGTGCGCCACAGAATTTTGAAATCCGTGGCGCACCAAGCCAATATGCGCCACGAATTTCGTCAAACTTCGTGGCGCACCAAGCCAATATGCGCCACGAATTTTTTGAATTTCAAAAAAAGTGGCGCCAGATCTAGATCTAGATCTAGATCTGGGCCACCGGAATTTCGCCGATTTTCGAATCTCGCGAAGGTGGTGGTGGTGGTGGTGGGTGGGTGGTGGGTGGTGGGTGGAGGAGGTGGTGGTGGTGGTGGGGGGGGGGTGGTGGGTGGAGGGGGAGGAGGAGGAGGCCGGCGGTGGTGGTGGTGGTGCTGGTGGTGGTGGTGGAGGAGATGGTGGAGGAGGAGGTGGTGGTGGTGGTGGTGGTGGTGGTGTTGGCCGGGAGGAGGAGGAGGAGGAGGTGGTGGTGGTGATGATGATGGTGGCGGAGGAGGAGGAGGTGGTGGTGGTGGTGGTGGTGGTGTCGCCGGCGCCGGAGGTGGTGGTGGTGGTGGTGTGGTCGCCGGGAGGAGGTGGTGGTGGTCGCCGGAGAAGAATGGAGGAGGAGGTGGTGGTGGTGGTGGAGGTGATGGAGAAGAAGGGATGTGGTGGTGGTGGTGGAGGAGGAGGAGGAGGAGAAGTGAGGAGAGATGGAGAAGTGAGAGGAGGTGGTGGAGGAGAAGTGGAGTAGTAGGAGGTGGTGGTGGCGCTTTCGAATTTCAAAATTTCGGCCAAACTTCTGTGGCGCATGGGGGACAAGATGCGCCACAGAATTTTTTTTTCTTTTTTTTGTATTTTGCAGGAAAAAATATTTAACTGCCCGTAACTTTTTACTCTTTTCGAATTTGGCGATTCTAAAAATTGTCCAACCGGGCATGCCCTGGTGAATTCGAATGTAGAATTTTCGTGGGAACATTTTGATATATTGTGCGTCCTGAATGACATCCGGGATCGAGAAGTGGATAATGTTTTACTCGGATTCACCCCGCTAAAACATTATTCATTCCTCGATCCTGAATGACATGAAAATAAAATTACAATAAAATAATTAGTTTGTCTAAAAAAAATTATCGGGGCCACCGGTTTGGGGGTCCCGGTGTGGCAACAGCATCCTCAAATAGAGGATGCAGTGCCGGCGGCCCCTATATGGTTGTGCCGGTGCTCCAGCCGGCGCCGATTTGAAGGGCACCGGTGGAGATGCTCTAACAACCCACACACGCGCTCACACACGTACACACGGGGATGCGCACGCACACACACACTTTGTAAAGATGGAAAATCATCTACTTTATTTAATTCATTTTGGATGACCACAAAGCTAAAAGAAAATATGTGAGATGAGAAACTGTATTCCTTTAACCCACTGTAACTTTTTCTAATGTTCAAATATTCAAAAATAAACGAATCGCTTTCCTAGAAAACTAGGCTGGAAGATGAGGACTTGACGAGAAATGTCTTTCTTCTATGCACGAGACCTCTTGTGCATGTTTTACTGAGTTTTCAGAGTTTGATTTTGTCCAGTTCCCCTGCATTCGACCAAAACTGAGTGATACCTGATGAACCACAGTGGCACAAATCTTAAAGCACAACATTCACAGGAGATTCGCCGTGTTCAAGGATTGGACATTATATAGTTCAAGAAAGCACTACGTAGAACATGAACCCATTCCTGTTAGAGCATGCGCGGCACAAACGGGCAACCGTTTGTGTCCGTCGTGACCGAAAATGCGTCTGGCATCACCTCCAGCGGCGCGACACAAAGTGACCGGGCCATCCGAGGAGACGCAAACCTGGCCCAAATATGCGCTAGGTTTGCGTCTCTGAGGATGCTGCGCGGACGCGCAAAGTTCCGCTCGGTCCTCGCACGGGCCCGCTTGGCAGCGGCACAACTGCTTCATCTTCCGCGGTATTACTTGCGGGCGGCGCGCTGCAGCCTTTGCAGGGCCGCGTTAATAGCGTGCATCGGCTTCCGCGAGCGTGCGCAGCTAGACGGCGTTGCAGTGGCAGGCCATTGAAAGCGAGATGGCGTCCGAGCCTCTTAAAGGGACGCTGCCGGCGCCCATTTCCCTGACCAAATCATTGCCAGATCCCACATTATCCACCCCACCGACGCCATGGGGAAGAAATGCTGACCGTTCGGCAAGACCAAGAACGACCACGAGGCAAGCGGCTCGCGGTCTGGCAAGAAGGCACGGGTCGGTCGGTACGTCCGCATTGACCTCTCGCGGCAGCTATGGGAGGAAAACCGGCCGGTACCATGGCCGGACGCGAACTTGCCGGGAGGGGGCTGGTACCTCAACTCGCGGCGCGTGCCGGTCCCCCCCGGTGCCGCGCGAGGGCCGAGAGCGGCGGGACGAGGTGCGCCGCCGGCGAGCGATCTTGCCGCCGGATCTGCGGGAGGATCAGGCGTACGCGCTGAACTCCTACAACTGGATTAGATTCGGGACATGGGAGTTCGACGCGCGACGCCGCGCTGGCTACCTCGACGACGTGGACTACTTTGACCGCGAGATCGCCGTAGAAGAAGAAAAGAACGACCAGGAGGACGCGTACGAGGACGAGGACGTGAACATGGTAGACTACGACCACAACGACGGCGGGCCGGCGTGGGATCCGGAGACCCAGTCGCCGGACATTTCCGAGGAGGAGGCCATTACCATGGCACTGGCCAACAGCGAGCAGGACGAGCTCAACGAACTCGCTTTTTGGGACGGGCTCGCAATCCAGCTCCGCGAGTCCGCGCTCGCGCAGGGGAGGCCGGCGACTCCTCCGGCCACGCCGACGCGCACTAGTGGAAAAAAGGCTATCTGTGGCGCACCAAAATCAAATTCTGTGGCGCATATCCAGGTCGCCACAGTTACCACGCGACTAGTATTGAAACTTTGTGGCGCATATGTACGTGCGCCACAGAATTTTGAAACTTCGTGGCGCACCAAGCCAATATGCGCCACGAATTGTCTGTCAAACTTCTGTGGCGCACCAAGCCAATATGCGCCACAGAATTTTTTCGAATTTCAAAAAAAAGTGGCGAGATCTAGATCTAGATCTAGATCTGGGCCACCGGAATTTCGCCGATTTTTTCGAATCTCGCCGGAAGGTGGTGGTGGTGGTGGTGGGTGGGTGGTGGGTGGTGGGTGGAGGAGGTGGTGGTGGTGGTGGGTGGTGGGTGGTGGGTGGAGGAGGAGGAGGAGGAGGCCGGTGGTGGTGGTGGTGCTGGTGGTGGTGGTGGAGGAGATGGTGGAGGAGGAGGTGGTGGTGGTGGTGGTGGTGGTGTTGGCCGGAGGAGGAGGAGGAGGAGGTGGTGGTGGTGATGATGATGTGGCCGAGGAGGAGGAGGAGGTGGTGGTGGTGGTGGTGGTGGGGTCGCCGGAGGTGGTGGTGGTGGTCGCCGTCGCCGGTCGCCGGAGGAGGTGGTGGTGGTCGCCGGAGAAGAATGGAGGAGGAGGTGGTGGTGGTGGTGGAGGTGATGGAGAAGAAGGGATGTGGTGGTGGTGGTGGAGGAGGAGGAGGAGGAGAAGTGAGGAGAGATGGAGAAGTGAGAGGAGGTGGTGGAGGAGAAGTGGAGTAGTAGGAGGTGGTGGTGGCGCTTTCGAATTTCAAAATTTCGGCCAAACTTCTGTGGCGCATGGGGGACAAGATGCGCCACAGAATTTTTTTTCTTTTTTTTGTATTTTGCAGGAAAAAATATTTAACTGCCCGTAACTTTTTACTCTTTTCGAATTTGGCGATTCTAAAAATTGTCCAACCGGGCATGCCCTGGTGAATTCGAATGTAGAATTTTCGTGGGAACATTTTGATATATTGTGCGTTTTTATTCGGGATCGAGAAGTGGATAATGTTTTACTCGGATTCACCCCGCTAAAACATTATTCATTCCTCGATCCTGAATGACATGAAAATAAAATTACAATAAAATAATTAGTTTGTCTAAAAAAAATTATCGGGGCCACCGGTTTGGGGGTCCCGGTGTGGCAACAGCATCCTCAAATAGAGGATGCAGTGCCGGCGGCCCCTATATGGTTGTGCCGGTGCTCCAGCCGGCGCCGATTTGAAGGGCACCGGTGGAGATGCTCTAACAACCCACACACGCGCTCACACACGTACACACGGGGATGCGCACGCACACACACACTTTGTAAAGATGGAAAATCATCTACTTTATTTAATTCATTTTGGATGACCACAAAGCTAAAAGAAAATATGTGAGATGAGAAACTGTATTCCTTTAACCCACTGTAACTTTTTCTAATGTTCAAATATTCAAAAATAAACGAATCGCTTTCCTAGAAAACTAGGCTGGAAGATGAGGACTTGACGAGAAATGTCTTTCTTCTATGCACGAGACCTCTTGTGCATGTTTTACTGAGTTTTCAGAGTTTGATTTTGTCCAGTTCCCCTGCATTCGACCAAAACTGAGTGATACCTGATGAACCACAGTGGCACAAATCTTAAAGCACAACATTCACAGGAGATTCGCCGTGTTCAAGGATTGGACATTATATAGTTCAAGAAAGCACTACGTAGAACATGAACCCATTCCTGTTAGAGCATGCGCGGCACAAACGGGCAACCGTTTGTGTCCGTCGTGACCGAAAATGCGTCTGGCATCACCTCCAGCGGCGCGACACAAAGTGACCGGGCCATCCGAGGAGACGCAAACCTGGCCCAAATATGCGCTAGGTTTGCGTCTCTGAGGATGCTGCGCGGACGCGCAAAGTTCCGCTCGGTCCTCGCACGGGCCCGCTTGGCAGCGGCACAACTGCTTCATCTTCCGCGGTATTACTTGCGGGCGGCGCGCTGCAGCCTTTGCAGGGCCGCGTTAATAGCGTGCATCGGCTTCCGCGAGCGTGCGCAGCTAGACGGCGTTGCAGTGGCAGGCCATTGAAAGCGAGATGGCGTCCGAGCCTCTTAAAGGGACGCTGCCGGCGCCCATTTCCCTGACCAAATCATTGCCAGATCCCACATTATCCACCCCACCGACGCCATGGGGAAGAAATGCTGACCGTTCGGCAAGACCAAGAACGACCACGAGGCAAGCGGCTCGCGGTCCGGCAAGAAGGCACGGGTCGGTCGGTACGTCCGCATTGACCTCTCGCGGCAGCTATGGGAGGAAAACCGTACCATGGCCGGACGCGAACTTGCCGGGAGGGGCTGGTACCTCAACTCGCGGCGCGTGCCCCCCCCCCCCCCCCCCCCCCCGGTGCGCGCGAGGGGAGAGCGACGGACGAGGTGCGCCGCCGGCGAGCGATCTTGCCGCCGGATCTGCGGGAGGATCAGGCGTACGCGCTGAACTCCTACAACTGGATTAGATTCGGGACATGGGAGTTCGACGCGGCGCGCTGGCTACCTCGACGACGTGGACTACTTTGACCGCGAGATCGCCGTAGAAGAAGAAAAGAACGACCAGGAGGACGCGTACGAGGACGAGGACGTGAACATGGTAGACTACGACCACAACGACGGCGGGCCGGCGTGGGATCCGGAGACCCAGCGCCGGACATTTCCGAGGAGGAGGCCATTACCATGGCACTGGCCAACAGCGAGCAGGACGAGCTCAACGAACTCGCTTTTTGGGACGGGCTCGCAATCCAGCTCGCGAGTCCGCGCTCGCGCAGGGGAGGCCGGCGACTCCGGCCACGCCGACGCGCACTAGTGGAAAAAAGGCTATCGTGGCGCCAAAATCAAATTCGTGGCGCATATCCAGGTCGCCACGCTACCACGCGACTAGTATTGAAACTTCGTGGCGCATATGTACGTGCGCTACAGAATTTTGAAACTGTGGCGCACCAAGCCAATATGCGCCACAATGTCTCAAACTTCGTGGCGCACCAAGCCAATATGCGCCAGAATTTTTTCGAATTTCAAAAAGTGGCGGCCAGATCTAGATCTAGATCTAGATCTGGCCACCGGAATTTCGATTTTTTTCGAATCTCGCCGGAAGGTGGTGGTGGTGGTGGTGGGTGGGTGGTGGGTGGTGGGTGGAGGAGGTGGTGGTGGTGGTGGGTGGTGGGTGGTGGGTGGAGGAGGAGGAGGAGGAGGCCGGCCGGTGGTGGTGGTGGTGGTGCTGGTGGTGGTGGGGAGGAGATGGTGGAGGAGGAGGTGGTGGTGGTGGTGGTGGTGGTGTTGGCGGAGGAGGAGGAGGAGGAGGTGGTGGTGGTGATGATGATGGTGGCCGGAGGAGGAGGAGGAGGTGGTGGTGGTGGTGGTGGTGGTGTCGCCGGTCGCCGGAGGTGGTGGTGGTGGTCGCTGGTCGCCGGTCGCCGGAGGAGGTGGTGGTGGTCGCCGGAGAAGAATGGAGGAGGAGGTGGTGGTGGTGGTGGAGGTGATGGAGAAGAAGGGATGTGGTGGTGGTGGTGGAGGAGGAGGAGGAGGAGAAGTGAGGAGAGATGGAGAAGTGAGAGGAGGTGGTGGAGGAGAAGTGGAGTAGTAGGAGGTGGTGGTGGCGCTTCGAATTTCAAAATTTCGGCCAAACTTCTGTGGCGCATGGGGGACAAGATGCGCCACAGAATTTTTTTTCTTTTTTTGTATTTTGCAGGAAAAATATTTAACTGCCGTAACTTTTACTCTTTTCGAATTTGGCGATTCTAAAAATTGTCCAACCGGGCATGCCCGGTGAATTCGAATGTAGAATTTTCGTGGGAACATTTTGATATATTATGCGTTTTTTCGAGTTCGTATGCAACCAGAAATCCAGTTTGATGATTTTTCCCACGCAATTTTGCAAAAAAGGTCAAAATTCATGTTTGTTAAATTTCAGTGGTGCTAGATGACATAATATATGGGAATCTCGAAGGATTTTATTTTTTGAAATTTCTATCTATTTTTTTTATTTTTTACAAAGGTAAAAAGGCGATCCACGGGGGGGGTGGAGTTGCGTGGGGAGAAAAAATCCTTCGTGGCGCATATTGTTGGTGCGCCACGAAGTTAATAATTCTGTGGCGCACATGCCACCATGCGCCACAGAATTTTGAACTCGTGGCGCACATGCCACCATGCGCTAAATTCTCTTCGCCCATGTGCAGTGCTGGCCCCGCGTGGGCCCATGGAAATTCTGTGGCGCATCCAGCCACATGCGCCACGAAAGTCGACACCGCCAGGTCCATCCATGCGCCACGAATGTGGACTTTCGTGGCGCATATTTTTGGTGCGCCACAGAAATAATTTTTGTGGAGCATATTTTTTAGGTGCGCCACAGATGTCATTTCTACCTATAATGGTTTTCCTACTAGTGGCGTTCCAACGGCCGCGCTCCGCCTGCTGCTCCGGCGTGGGATCACTGGCCACAGCATCCAGCGCAAGCGGCGGTACCTCCTCCACCGCCGGAGTACGAGCTTCCATGGCCGACGCCGGAGTTCATTGACCTCGTCAGCGACGACGAGCAGTAGGCAGCACCTACTTTTACCACGCCTTTATGGCTTTTTATATTTTTTTAATGTAAATTATGGCTTCATGAATGGAAAAAAAATTATGCGTCGTGACGCTGAAGCCACCCCCGACGCAAACGGACGCCCGGACGATTTCGACCATTTGGGCCGATACAAACGGACACGACGCGTTTGTTTGGACGTTCAAAATATGTCGCACCGCTAGAGATGTCTTTGACAATGTTAACATGAGCCTGGAGATCATGCGCAGCTGTGCGATTGTGTAAGAATCACATGGTGTGACAATGAATGGAGCGGACAGAGGAGAATCCAACTTGTGAGCTGTGCAGAGTAATCATGCATCTCAAGGATTAGCTCCTGCTTATGGAGCAGGCGGCCGGTAAACTGTTGTTTGCATGTTCATTAACCAAACCGGTTCCATTCAGAGAAAAAATATCCTTTCAAAAAAATTAACCAAACCAATCAATTCAATATGGTACTACCGAACAGTATTTCCAGCTTCCGAGTTCTTCACTTTTGAACAAAGAGACATAAACTTGCTACTCCAAGTCGGATACTATACTTTCTAAAAAAATACTTTCCCTTCCGTCTAAAAAATACACTCTTCATCCACCACCAAGACAACACCTGAAATACACATTCTCCAAAAGCGACGCCTTCAAGGAGTGAACAGTGCACCATCGCTGTCGTCGTCCGATCAAAGATCTTAGGTTTTCACCCTGAAGATAGTTCTCGCTCTTAAAACAATGCCTTCAACAAGGTCATTGTCAGGCACAACCAATTAAGGCCAGACCTTGGGTTTTCACCCTGAAAGGTAAGACTCTGAATTTCACCTGTGTTGTCGCCCCCACTTTCATACCACTGCTGCGAAGCCCAGAACACCAAGCAAATCCTCAACAGCACGGAGACTTGAACCTCCCTTAGGTAGTCATCTAATCCGGCATTCATGATATTCTCTTCTTCTGACTTCACCATAGACCAAAATGTTACTTGATGTCAACACAGAACAGAGCTTCACGCCGCTCCCTCCAAAACCAAACGAATAAAACATAGGTGCGCACGACCAAATACCAACCGGTCCGTGAAAATTTGTAGTCTCAGGTATATATATTAGAAGTTTCCAGGCCACCCGTGGCCGTAGGAGTAAGTCCCCATGATGTAGGAGGGTTTTCCTGATGTTTTATTACCCTTCTCAAAACGCCTTCTATGTAACATGTTTGGCGTTCTCTTCTCTATATGAACAGACATAGCTCTGTCAGGTTTTTAAAAACATATTCAAACAAGCATGCATTAGAAAGTACATTTTTATAACAAATGAAGTAATATTAATTAGATATTCTAGCAAATAATATTTCTTTCTTTATAGATGTTCAAACATAAAAAAAGTTTTTTCATGATAAAACTTAAAACTGATTGAGTGGCAATATTAAGGGCTTCCATTTTGTGTTGGAGGTAGTAGCTATGCACTTGTTACCTAAACTTCTTCTTATTTAATCAATTAAGGCAAGTCTTTTGCCTTTCTTTCAAAAAAAATTATGATTTGGTTCCGGTATGGGCATTTGTGGAAGCAGGTTTTTTTTTCCCGTTAAGAAGCTATGATGAAAGGATTAGAACTCCAACTTCTCTTTCTTTCAATTCACTCTGCGGTAGCTCAACCAGATTCAGAGAGCCATGTCGGTAGGTAATGGCGCCACAAGATACTCCTGCTTGCTTGGTCGAGTAATCTCATATACATATCTCGATCATGGCTCTTCAGAGCACCAGATTCCATATTCCCCATTAAACTACGTTTTGACTCCGTTTTGTTTCTCCTACTTTGTGATCAGGGGCACTACCAACACCAATTTGGCAGGCTAATTATAATTTCATTTACTTATTCAGGGCACCATTTTGTTCAGCATTTCTAAAGAAAAGGTATCAGGCATTAGTTCGACAGATAAGTACCTGCGTGCCGTCCATTCGATCTGGCCGTTCCGTTCTCATTGCATTTGCAACTGCCACATCGTACCACTGATTAAGTAATAGAGACGTCAATCTCCAGGGTCAAACTGCAAAGCAATAATTGAGGAAAAACTATTTCAGATCACTCGTTCACGAGCTCTATCCGCGGCAAGATTCTTCCGTCCTCTTTTGGGTATCTCCAAGAGGCAGCTAGACCCGGGAACAAACTTAATTAATTCAATTTCTACCATGATAATCGATCAGATGCAGCCATTGTTTACGCTGTATAATGCAAGTGAGAGAGGCTTAGACAGACGGCTTAATCAGAGGAGGGAGGTGGTAACCGGAGGACGATTGATCCGGCACATGACTGCTGCTGCGAGCTCGGGAAGCAGAGATGATCATATATACTTAGAGCATGTCTAATAGGCCCCGTATTTCGCTGCCCCGTATAAGTCTCTTTTTTCGCCCCGTATCGAAAAACTGCAACATTTCGAGCCATTCCGTCTAGCAGACCCCGTATTTCGCCCCGTATTTTCAAAAATAAAAAGCCCGGGAAGATCATCTTCATTGATCATACTAGGATTCATACATACATATTGGTGATCATACTACGGATCAAACTAAGCTAACCTACCTCTAGTCGTCAAGAATGACGTAGGGGATGAAGGCGATCCTCGCCGCCTCCTCCCGCGCCTCCGCGCCTCCCGCTCCTCGCTCCGCCTCCACCAGCGATGGCCGCCGCCTCTCCTCTGCCTCCGCCCGAGCTTTCTCGGCGGCATCCGCCTCGGATAAGGCGAGCGCACGGCGGGAGGCCGCCTCCTCTTCCGCCGCCTCCTCTTCCTCGTCGCCGCCTCCGCTTCCTCCGCCGCTGCTGCCGATGGTCGCCTCCATGCCGCCTTGGACGCGCGGTCGCGCCGCCGCCGGCGAGCCACTTCTCGCATCGCCGCTCATTGGCTTGAGCGGCGGGTCCTGCTGTACCACCGCCCACCGGCGGCGTACTCCGGGCGGCTCCGGCACGTACTCCGCCCGGCGTACTTGCAGGCCGCGCGACGGCTCCCGCGGCGGAGTACTTGCATTTGAGCCGCCATGCTTCCTCTACGGTGTCCGGCGAGCGGGATCGCTTCGATCCGCTCGCCGGCGATGCACTGGCGGCGGGAGTCCATCCTAGCGGCGCGGGGCGAATGCGGCGCGGGGAGCGGCTAATTGCTCGCGGAGCAGGGAGGAGGAGGCGGCGGCGCGGCGGAGCTAGGGTTGCGAGTGAGGGAACCCCTCACTCACTACTATATGCGGGCGACGGGGCCGATTTCTGGCCCCGTATTCCCACGGGCGGCCCGAATACGGGGCCTGCTAGACGGCCCAAACCGCGCCTGCCCCGTATGTCGCCGGAATTTTACGGGGTGGGCGGGTTATACGGGGCCTGTTAGACCTGCTCTTACTACAGTACCTCTAAATTTAGACAAATTTGCAACTTTCTTTTATGAACGGAGGAAGTACTTTTTCTGGATTCAGGCGTGCATATCTGGGGAGGTGATCGCCTGCCCGGACTAGGGGGGCAATCTAGGTGTTTGGAGAATAGCCAATTGTCAACGTTGGTACGAGGCGTCGCGTCCCGTTCAGCCTCGCCTTTCCCGGCAGGCCAAACGGTAGCTTGAATAAGAAATGCATGGAGGAAGCTGGTGAAGAAACACGAATACGTTGTGCAGACTGCAGAGCTGGTTGCAGAGGGCAAGACTCGAAGGTGTGTTACGTATTAGCTGACGGCTCGAGATGGCGTTGACTAGTGACTGGTTATTCGATTTTTTTGGTATTGTTATTATTATCTAAAAAATGATACTCTCGAGATGGAGTATTTTAAGTTGTGGTGTGGCACATTTAACCAAAACGTAGGCTAAAATGTGTCTAAAAAATGATTTTTTTGGTATTGTTATTATTATCTAAAAAATGCCACGAGATGGAGTATTTTAAGTTGTTGTACTCTCGTGGCATCCGTGCATGCCTCTTAGAAATGAGCCTAATACCAGGTAGACAGAACTTTTTGTTTTGACATATTTCAGAAATTAATGCTCACATGAAATACTCCTTTCGGTCCTAAATGAGCTAATGGCACCCACAGTCACACAACTTGTCCCGCATGTGCACTTAAGTCACACATGTTGCAAAACGAACTAACCGATCACACAACTTGCGAAACATGTGCACCAGAAGTCACAAAACGGTTTGATGTCTGGTTTTTTGGCAAACCCAGTCACCCGCGGGCCACGTGAGGTAGACGGGGCAGTCAAAATTTACACAAAACCACCTATTTTTTTCTTCTATGTTCACCGCAGTTCAGTTTTGTCATGTTTGACAGCAAAAGAGAGTCATCTGACACGAATAATTGTGTTTTGTGACCGGTTTTTGCAAAAAGCCGGACATCAAACCGTTTTGTGACCTGTAGTGCACACGTTTCGCAAATTGTGTGACTGGTTAGTTCGTTTTGCAACATGTGTGACTTAAGTGCACATGCGGAACAAGTTGTGTGACCGCGAGTGCCATTAACTCGTCCTAAATAGTTGTGGTGTGGCACATTTAGCCAAAACGGTAGGCTAAAATGTGTCTAGATTGTTTAACTTGCGTCTTTATTTAGTTCTTTTTGCATGGAATGAGAGAAATACGTCATACGTACTTTTTGCGCGGAGTAGTTGAGTTCATATTTACCCTGCGTTCTAGATTTAGTAAAAGTCTACTTTGTAAATTTGACTAAGTGTGTAGAAAAAATATAAAAATCTATAATATCATATGTATATAATGTAAAATATATAATTTATAATGGTTCTAATAATATTAGTTTTATATTTTAGAGATTGGTGTGTGTTTTCTATATATTTGGTCAATCATTACAAAGTTTACCTTTAACTAAACGGGGTAATTAAAAACAGACTAAGTTGTATCTTTTTTTTGTGGAGAACCAATTGCTTAATGGAATGGCCCCAAAATAAGGTGTGGCTGATTACCAATAGCCTATGTTCATGTTGAAGTCTTGGATTTTCTTTGGATCACCGATAGCTTATGTTCATGGCTAGCTTGGGTCACTGGGCACAAATTATACAAATTCATTGAATAAAAAGTTCAAAGGTAGGCACACAAGTGCATCGAGTCGACCACCATTGGCTCGCGCGAGGAACCGCTGGCCGGGGCGGAGAAGGAGCGCCAGCCTGTGAAATCTCAGCTGGAAGGAAGAACGGACGGTTTTGAAATGGGGTGACGACGACGATTTGATAGAGGTGGAGCACGCCGAGGGCACGGGGGAAAGATGAGGTGGGTGGGTAGAATGGGCTTGGGTTATTGACAAGTGGTTCGCGCATGTCGTTTTGTTGCGTCCGGTACTACCAGTCTACTCCCTATGGGACAGGGGCTGGGTTTGGAGCGTCGGGCAATTTATTGGCCGTGCCGGCGTGAAGGAGTCTTTGGGGTGCGACTGGGCATATTTTTTGGTCCGACCTACTAAATAGTCTTTTGGGAGCGACTGAAGATGCTCCGAAGGAGCCAACCAAGTCTAGAGCGAAACATATTTCTGTTGAATATATAATGAAGCAATGTTCTCATAGTGGTCATAATTTAAAGGTTTACACACCAAGGGGAACAAACATTATAAGAAGGGTGAATGATCTAATTAACCCTGTTAGGAAGAGTGGGGCTCATTCGGGATTTGTTTGACCGGTTAATGTTCGTGCAATTCTCTGAATTCCACTTTATTCAGACAGGGAAAAATTTGCTGCATGCCATATTCAAAAACTTCGTTACTATGGAGAATGGGCTCGTAAGTTTTCGTCAAAGTATAGTGAATGGAAATGGAGCAGGAGGCTCGAGGGCAAATGAAGTGTGGATGAACTTGTGGAAATCAATACTCCGGTGAAAATTAAAATATTTGGTTGGAGGACTATACATGGTGTTTATACCGTGTTTGGGACTGTTAGCTAATAGGCATGTTCCTGTATCAAGACAGTGCTCTTTTTGTTCGTCGGGTTTTGAAGATTTGCTGCATATGCTTTTCCTATATCCGTGAACTAAGGAAATATGGCAAAAACTTGAGCTCAATGACCATGTTTAGGACGCATTTGCACTGGATAGACCGGATTCTGTGGTATTCGAGGAGATGATTAAATCAACTTAATGCTCGCCGGTTATACTAGAGGTTCGCATCCGAGAGCTAGTTCTAATTACAGCATGGTATATATGGTGAGAAAGTAGACAAGTGACGTACCGTGAGACTGCTCAGACTGTCGCAAAAGCGATCATGTCAATTGGAGTTATGGCTTTGAATTACACACGGATTTATAGTAAGCCAAAGTCTGAACCCCGCGATTGATGGAGTTGCCCACCGGAAGGGATGTACAAGATTAATTTTGATGCTTCATGTAATCCAGACACTAAAGAAGGGATGGATTGTGGTTTGCGCAGCAGATGGAACTTTTCAGAATTATTTTGCAGGCCGATTGTGAGTTAGCGCCTTATTGGAAGGAGGCGAGTCCATGACCGCTAGACGGCTAGTGCAGCAATTTTCCGTGATTGTATGGTTAGAGCAAGTGGGTTTGATGATATTCATTTTGAGCATGCTCCAAGGGAAGTTAATATGGTGGCACATCCGGTAGCTAGGTTTGTTTCTTGTTTATCTGAATCTGTACCTGGGTCGATGAACCACCTAGATTTTTTTTGCATTTTCTTTTGAACGTTATAACTGCGTTCAGCGATCAATAAAGTAAGCCGTAATGGCTTTCCTTGAGTAAGCAAAAGGGAGAGAAAAACATGTATTCTCGACTGAAAAAAAAACGGAATTGGATTTGATGATGACTAACCAACAGAAGGGCCCAAAAATGCCATGTGTAAACGTGTCTGCGCGCACCTGGAGACCCATTAAGTTGCCACTGTAGCCCAATAACGAATCACAAACGTACCCATGAACTGCCATTCTAGGTCTGCATCTTTGTTGCTTCATTTTCTTAATTTCGTATGTACTCTCCCTCGGACAAATAATACTTGTTGCTGAAACAAGTGGATAAACACACTAAAATGTATCAAGATACATAGGATTTAGCGACAAGTATTATGGATCAGATGGAGTATTTCTTTTTAGCTTTGGAGCAAAAGCATACACATGCAGGTATAGCCTCTCATTTTTTCTTTAAGCAAATAAATACAGCTATAACTTCTTATCCGGGCTGGTTCGTTGATTAATCCTACTCCAACCATATTATCAGTCTGTTGTTGGCCGTAACGCATTGAGGCGCACCCTGCTTGCAATTCTAAAAACAAAATGGTACATAGTGGATCCTGGGGTCATCCATCATCTTCAACAGGAGCTTTCTCTCAAATGAAACAAATAGTCAACAACAACCACGCACTCCAATAGTTCTCAAGAAGCAAAAATACAGAGCAATTCAAACAAAAGAGTACATACTACATAGTGACATTGAGGTGAGATTTCTCTCCACTCAATTAACTGTGTTATGCAAAAGAGCCTCACTATAACGTTGCTTTGGGGACACACCAGGCATCCCTTTGATTCCATGATGTAATTAATATCTAAACATGCACCATGTTACTCCTCATCGGTATACATACATGTCAGAAATTTCCATCAAAGACAAGTGGAGAAATGATATTATTGACAATTTTAGCAACAATGTTAGCAAAAGTATTACCAGTATACAGAAATAGGATGACAAGGAGAAGAGAACATTTTAGCTCTTCTTTATACGATAGATGTGAGAGGAACCGATCAATTATGTACCTTAAAAAAATTAGTGTGCTGCCAACGCCTACTACTCCCTAAACACTTGCACTGGTGTACAGCATGGACCCCCGTGGCTTCATATTGTCGCAGAAACTGCCAAATATGTCATTGCAGCCAACCCATTTCCTATGCTCTCTTGCCTCCCAGTAGCCCCCGACATAACGGTATGTTCCATCCTTGGTGTCTCTTTGGAACCATCTTGGCTTCCAGCCACTCTCCTGCATGTTCCTTGCCTGTTTCAGAATAAGAAGATACAGCCATTGCAGATTAGAGCACAGAAGCACCAGACATGTAGTCCTTCCACGAAAAACTAAATGTGGTTGCATGTACAGGCAAACTGAATCAAGGTGGGCAAATGTAGGACAATATAGAGTGAGGGTATTATACCATCCGTTGCCTGGTCTCGAGGCGTAGTTTCTCAGAATATGCCTTCTCGTACTCTCCATTCTCTAGATGTCTCTGATCTGGTCTCAGTCTTGAATCTGTTGGTGGAAGTTTCTCCTTAACAAGTGAGAAAATCGTTCTTTAGATTCCGAGCTAACAAAAGGTTGCAATAATGAGCTATATATGCACGTTGTATGTCTACCTTGAGGCCTGGTGTCAGCTCGTTTAAAGTAATCGCAAATGATGACAAGTTATATCGAGTGGGATCTGTAGGCGGCTCATTTTTCTCCCACAACAAGGTGGCACCACCGCTCTGATGTGAAATATGTGAGTTCAGTTTAGAAGCATCATCACTAACAATGCAATACATGCTCTCGTCCCACTTCCCCATCAGGGATGCAACCTTGGTCCCATCAGCATCTTTAACAAAGCCTTGAACCTTGCATAGAATTATATATATTAGTATGATCTGTGCAGGCAGAAGAGACAGAGAGAATTTTGATTCAGAAATTGTTCATCATACCTGGCGAGGATTACGTTCCAGGAAAGACTGCTCTTTAAACATCAGCTTGCATGAATATTTTCTGTTTCCGCTGATGTTCATTATGCCATGGTGATGACAATAGACTCGACCAATGATAAGGTTGTTAATGGTAGTTGTAACCTTAAAATGTAAACACAAAAAGTTAGGCATTTATTCACAACAAGTTATATTGAATACTTGCAGATCTAAGAACTCCATGTGTGCATAGTGACGTTGTTTCTAGATATAAATGAAATCACGTTATCTAGAGGCATTGAAATTTATTTGGGGTGCATCATACGACCTATGGAGAACAGGAAGGGTATACTATGCCAGAAGAACTAAAAAGCAGGCCAATCAGCAATCATCAAAGTGTTTTCTCAAGAATAATCATCAAAAAGTTGAATAGTATGAGTGCCTCTTGTGAACAGTTTGTACCTTACTCCACTGGAAAGTTTCCCCATCATCAAACTCTAGAGTTAATATGCCGCTAGGATCCACTTGAATCGACTGTCCCCAAAATTTACTCTTTACGTTGCTGTCTCCCCAAAATTTCCAACCTTTCCCTTCGCAATGGCATGCCATCGCCATCGGATGATGACTAACCTAGTAACATGAATAAACTAACAAATCAACTCAAAGAAGGTGTGTCATATCAATATATCATATGTAACGAAATATAGGCCTGGCATCAGATGCCTGATATCACTTCCATGCTTTCAATCAAACAAACACTTGGTGCAAAGGAAATTTCGTCTTGTTTCAGTACACTGGATCGAATGAGAAAATGCAGATGCGTTGGATACCAGACTAACCTTTTCAGAGAAGAAGCGTATTCCCTTTTCAGGGTAATCAGCTTCATAGGTTTCCCCTAACAATGGATTGAAAGGTTTGCATGGACGGCTCTCTGTGGAAGCATACCCAGAGACCGCAAAAGCAGCAACATACATAATTCTCATCAGACTGTTTCCCTACATATGTCAAATTAAGATATTATCAACTCAAATCAGGGACAAGTACATAGGTAATAGTACTAGTGAGAATTTAGGTGTTAATATTGACTGAATTGAGAAATAACTTCATTATCTGCAATCTGATATTGCTACCAATTTCAAGTGCTTTTAACAGCCAACGTGCATATTCATAACTTTGTGCTATATACAGATTTATATATTGCACTGCAATTCAGTCATGTGCGGAGTTATGTTCCACATGTTTAATTTGCTTATAATGGTGCTCTAACCAGAAGTTACGTAAAGACATACCCTTGAGCCACATTCATATGCGCGGTCCAATAAAAAGGAGTATTCCAAGTCTTCAAAGCACTTTTGAAGCGACGAAATTGGCTCATTAAAGTAAACAGGAAGACAAACTCTTGTAAGATCCTTGCCAACATTATCTTTGATCATTGACCAAAGGCTAAAACTTCTCTCCTTTTCTACTGGTTCAGGTAACTTGGAACGCCTCTTTGAAGATGAGAGTAAATATTCGTTGGTCTTGTCAGCAGCTAATGAATCACCAAATTTGCAAGCTTCATCACCATAATTTAAGTATCTGCTTTCTAGGTCAGGACTAGCAGTCGAGTCACTGAAACTTTGCCTTGTATCATAGAAATGAAACTCATCTTCATCTTGCATTTGACCTAGTTTTTCTTGCTTGCCAGCATCATCAGAAGACTCTGTATTGCTGTATTCTGATGGCAAATAAAAAACATACGGTAAATAAACGGAAGATGGAATAACTGTTTCCAGTGAAAATGCATTCAGTGAAGATGTAGTGATGTATTGGTCTAAACCATGATATTTCCATCATTTGACAGTCAGATTAATCCTACGGAAAAACATAGATGAGTTGTAAGATATTCTTGATTTCTACCATGTTATTGAAATACTGATGCCCAACGGACAATGGTAGTCATCGCTTCGTTGGCATTAATTTTCAACTTGGCATGATGAAAAACTACTAATCATGCTTGAAATTGTTTCTTGTCATGCAGAAGCAGTGTAAACATCAGCAGTCCAAGAAAATGTGCAATTAATACCTTCACGTCCTCTGTGTTATAAATCCGAAAAATCACAGGCACTAGGAGAAATCAGTAGAAAAAAAAACCAATATATAAGAAGTCTAACATTAGCATTCTAAGAAAAATGTATAGTCCAGAAGCTCTGAAGGTACTTGGAGAAATGAATAGAAAACATCCAAAATAAACGTTTACTGTGGTAAAACTCATGCACCAGTGGTAACTGCTAGAGGAGAACAGATTAAAAAAGAAGAAAAAGTACCACTACATTTTCCAGAGCTGGAACAGTCAGGCTTGAACAATTGCAACTGTGGATTGTCAACAATAGCTCCATCTCCTGAATTAACTACCTGACAGAGCACGATATGTCAGCAGATGATTTGACGACACCATCTAGCATAACCATAAATTATTAAGTATTTGATTTTTGGACCACACTCCAGAATAACTTTTTGACTTTTCTTTAACACACAAATTACGGAATTATCCAAACTAACCTTTCCTTTACTATTTTTCTTACTTTCCAGTAATAATAAGGATATGCTTGGGCCACAATTCGGTTTCATTTTTCATGCATAATAGTTGATTATTGAGCAAGAAAATATTGATGGAACCTGGTAAAAATTGCCAGCTGAATCCAAGGAAGACAGCCACATGGAACAAAAATATCCAATTATCTTTTGGCACAACTAACAAAAATTTCCCAACTAAGAAAACCAATTGAATACAGTTCTGAACAGTGGTCGACAATTGTTACAAATGCATGTTTGTGACTAAAGTTAGTCAGAACGAAAATTTAATCAAGTTTCCTACATCTTTAGCCTACAGGGGTCCAGGAAAGCATTACCTCGAGTTCCCGGGGAAGATTGCCAATAAAGCTTAAATACGATTCGCAACGTTGCTTCATCTGTGTGTGATACTGTGAAAATTCTGAATGAACGATCTGCTCGCAGTCTTTAACAATTGCTGCTCCAACACCTTCAGCGTGCAAGCGATCCCTGAGCCTTTCTGTAGAAAATGACTCGCCATTCTGGTCACATGGTAAAACACCACTAAGAGAAGATTCACTTCTAGCTGAAACAAGTGCTTCAATCCAAGCCACACGGTCCTTAGCGCAACCAGTCCTCAGCTGAAGCGTCTTGGTCGGAGTAATAATATAGAACCGTTTGTCATCTGATTTACTTTCGCTGAATGATGAGATCTACAAGCAGTTCAAAACAATTGCAAGATCAGCAGCCAGGCTGGCATTTCAAAACCAAAATAGAAGCCCTTGGGTTAGAAGCATACAAACTATTATTAGACACGGTGATGCACGATGCTATTTATAGGTTCGTAAACTGATGAGATGCTGGTAGAAACCGACATGAACAGACAAGTGATTCAGATAGAAGACAAACAATGCCCATCTCCTACGCTGTAAAATACAAAAATGAGCACTGAAAATTAAGATTTATCCTCGAATAGCTTTCGAAACCTCCCAGCTCTGTAATGCAGATTTGCAGGATTCTCAAAATGCAAAAAAATAGGAAAACCGCGTGATTAGACTGACATGTCCTCTTGCATCCTACAGGAATCTGGATCAAAGAGTGTTTGACACCATAGGAAAGAAAAGAAATCGTAGCAGGAGATTTAACTGGACCGAAATTTTCCTCCAAAACAGAGTGCAAAGGAATCCATGGGAAAGATATTCATAAGGATTCTATTCAAAACAAACGAGCTATGTGGGAACAATTGCTAAGGATCCAAGTCCTCCAAAATCCTAATCAACCAAAGGAGCCAACCCTGTTACATTTATAGTTAGAAAATTTAGCAGTTACCATCTGAGTTCTGAAGGGCTGCTCACTCAAGCAGCAGCCGAGAGAGACCAGGAATGAAAAAAGGCAAGGATTAGAAACTCCCAGAGCATTTAAATGGGTACGGACAAATTGCTCCCGTTCCCAGTAAATATGACGACAGAAACAGAGGCGCCAACTCATCATCTCCCCAGGCCGTCTGAACAAAATACAGCTGGGAGCCGGCTGTCCCCGTACGCTGCCGCGAATTAAAGGTCTCGCCGGGCCGGCCAGTCGGCGTGGCCCCGTCCCCTTGAGCGCGCGCGGCGACAACGACGGCTCCTGTAGCACGCCGATGAGAACACTGTTGTTTCACACCCCGCACTGGTAGCCGATCCCCAAGCCAAGCTACAATCCAAGCAAGGCACCTCTCTCTTTTTCCGACAGAGGCGGCAGATAGCTCCGGCGGGCCGCGCGAAACCTCCGCCGTCGATCGCGACGATGTGCGGCCGGCGATGCGCGCTGGGCAGGAAGGGGCACTGTTGGACTGTTCCGAACCTCCGATCCGCGCGACGCGGAAACCGAGCGCACCAGCTACTAGCCTACTAGTCAAAACAAAAGCTACGGAATCGGCGGATGCTAGCTAGGGACGTTCGATCGATCGCCGGATGAAATGCGCCGCGCGTCGAGGAGCGGTTGGCGGCGAGATTGCGGTGTGGTGTGGCAGAGGGGGGGAATGGAGTGGAGTGGAGTGGGGAGGAGGTACCTACCTTGAGGTGGACGAATCCGACGGGCTGCTCCCCGGCGCCGCGGGCCGCGGCCCCGATCAGCCTCGCGCCCGCGCCCGCGGCGGAGGCGGAGGCGGAGGTTGATGGCGACGAAGACGCCGTGGCGTCCTCGGCGGCGGCGACGCGGCGGCGGATCTTCCAGTAGGCGAGGACGCCGCCGCGGATCGCGAACCAGCGCGGGCGCCAGCCCCGGCCGATGTTGGTCCACTTGCTGAGCACCCCGGCCACGGCCGCCCCGTCGGCCGCCGCCGGGGGCGGGGAGCGGTCCCCGGCGTCGGGCTCGGCGGCGCCGGCGCCGGGGCAGTAGTCGGCGGCGAGGCAGCAGAGCGGGTGCATCTCCCTGGCCCGCATCGTCACCCGTCACGCGGCTGGCGCCTGCATTGGGCTTAGTTTATGGCGATCCGCCCGTACGGACTACACCTTCCACGCGGCGGATTGGTTGGATTCGGTTGAGGTGGCGGTGGCGGTGGCGACTGGCGAGGTGGGTTTGGAACGGGAGGACTTGAGGAGGAGGAGACTCTGTGCAGGAAGGCAGGCTTGTGCTTAACGCTCACTGCTGCTGCCTCGCTTTTGGAACGGCATCTTTGAGCGCGCGATCTTCCTTCCACTTGCTTGCCTTGCTCCGGACCGGACGCGTGGCCCTGCTGTTGGGCTTTGTTTTGGTTCAGTCAGTGGCTGGTCGAATACTCGAGACGCCGATGCGTTGCGTTGCGGTCGTCGGACGATCTAATCACATTTCGTGGTACTTCATGTGCCGTAGAATCAACGCCTGCAAACGGCCAAACTGTAATAAAACGCGGTGCGAACGTCACCGTGGCCCAACATATATGCAAACCGCGAACTGCAGCAAATTAAGAAGAAAAAGATGTTCACGCCAGGTTTTTGAAAAGTAGTCTCTGTGGTTTCATCAATTCCGCATATAATCTACGTAGATTATCAACGATCCAATCCAAAAGGGGAAGTAGATCTACACTTGCTAGACTGATCATCATACAGTGGAGCACCGCGCTAAGTCTGGATGATTATGCTCTGCATTACCACACGGGCATTCACAAGCTTGGAGCACATTAAATCCCCACGCGACATTCTTCCTACAACTCTCACACCACGTGGCAGCAGGATTTCTTCTCCATAAAAGGGTGACAAATATCGATCATTTTGGATAGATGACATCGACGAGGTAGTACCGTGCCAAATTCACGGGTCATGATCTACCACAACTTCATCAACCATATTGCACTCTCTAGCTAGTATGACCTTTGTACATCCCTAGCCAAATAAATGGACAATTCATATATCTCAATACATGCAGTCGATGCTTCGAAGCATCATAGAAAATCCTCTTTCCTCGTTCCGCGGCAAGACCCGAGTTATGTCTTCTTTATTTGGCACTCTGAAATAGAAAGCTCAAAAACTGCAATGAGTGGCATGCATTTGGCATACTGTTTTGGCATGTCGACTCAGATATGCGTAGTTATGTATCTGGAAGAGCTGCATATGCAAGACACCTCAAGGCAGCCATGCATTCCTTACCAGAGGTGAAACCAAGCAATTGGGTGTAGTCTTTCTTGCACTTGAAGTACTCATCATACTCCCTTGTACCATACACAGTCTTCATGATAAGCTTTTTTTCATCCTAAAGCGCAACAAAAAAAAATCCTTAGGTGTATGTGTTGTATTGTCGGCAAAATAGTCAGCCTCGCCCTCACGCATCACAACACCCTACATCCGCTGCGGGCCCTTGTTCTTCATCTTCCCCCTTCCCATAACCACCCCGCCAAGGTTTGATGTTTCAAGTAAACACAGCTGGATATGGAAGCCAGAACACGATCACTCACTGTGCACCTGGATGGGCATGGATAATGGCCAGGATTTGCGCAACGTCAACAGGAGTGATACTTGTGGGAGTACTATTGCTAACTTGGCACTGGTAGCTTTTTGTGTGGTTGAACATTGTGCAATATTGTTTGAATTCTTCGCTAAATGTATGCAAAATATTGTAACTGGATAAAAAAGAAAATTCCCAAAAAAAAAATTTGGGCAACGTCAACAGGAGCAGGACTTGTGGGAAAGGAAGTGCATGCCGACTACAACTATTGCTAGTAACTTGCCACTAGTAGGTCGCATTAAGTTGGAGACGAGACAAGTGGTCCAGGAAATGGCTGGTTTGCCAGAGCCGGTCGATCGTTCAACGGACACTCCTCCGGCAGCATGAGTCGATGAGTGTGACGGCGGACCAACGGCGTGCGTCTCCTGCTCCTGCTCATGCACCGGCGCACGCGCATTGGCAGTTGGCAGCTAGGTGAGGTGAGGTGGATGGATCCAAGACATCGCAACCAGCTACACCAGGATAGCTTGAAGAGACCCAACGTGTGCACGGCCCCCGCCACTCGTGCACCGACAACACTGCTCACGCACCACCAGGCACCAGCTCGTTGGCCCACGCCACGATCGTGCAATAAAACCCGTGCTCCCATCGGGCTGGTGCTCGGTCAAGGCGGGTCGCGGGCTAGCTCGCGTTTCTTGTACAATGATAGTAGTGATCAGCTCATTCCTTAACGCGCGCCCCAGGTCCACCACGCGCGGCACGGGCCGGCCCAGTAACGTGCTAGCAGTATTTTTTGTAGTCATGTTTTTTTTCTGTTTATTTTCTTTTCTGTTTCCTTTTTACGATTCAAAAAACGGAGAAACTTATAAACCGTTTAAATTTGAAAAATCTGCATATTTTGAAAATAATCATACTTAAAAAATTCAGATTTTTTTTGAAAAATAAAGTAATTTATATTCGAAAAAATGTGTATATTTAAAATTGTTTAAATTTTAAAATAATCATTTTTAAAAACCAATCTCAAAAAATATTCATATCCGAAAAATGTTCAATAAAAATCCTTAGATTTTGAAATGCTTAGTTTCTGGAATAAAATCAGATTAAAAAATAAAATTTTAAAAACAAAAAATAACAGAAAAGAAAAAGAAACGAAAATTCAAAAAGATAAAAAGCACAAAGCTGGGCCGGCCTAACATACAGCGGCACCTAGTCCGCGCGGACTAGGATGGGGTATAGGCGCTCCCAACGGGAGCTCCTCGCCACCGATCTGGTCGGTGGCTGTTCGGCACCGCACACCCTCCCACGATCCAGGTAATTTAGTGGGCCGCGGCCCATTACGTCAGGTGAGTTTCTTTTTTCCTTTTTCTTCCTTCTTTTCTGTTTTTTCTTTTCTGTTTATATTTTCGTTTTTTAAAATCTAACCGTTTTAAAAACTTTTTTTGAGAAAAAGTTTTTCATAAAATTTGAACAGTTCTTTGAAACCAAAACAGTTTTAAAATTTGAACATTTTTTCGATTTGAATATTTTTCAAAATTTGAAATTTGAATAAATTTTTAACTCGAACAATTTTCAAAATTGAACGTTTTTAAAATATGAAAAAATTTCGAATGAACCTTTTTTCTATTTGAACATTTTCATATTTGAACAATTTTCAAATTTGAACGGTTTTCGAATTTGAACGTTTTTCAGATTTGAACGGTTTTCAAATTTAAACATTTTTTAATTTAAACATTTTCTCAATTTGAACAATTTTTAAAAATAAAATTTTTCGAATCTAAAAAAATACAAACAAAACCGAAACCAGAAAAAAGAAAAAAGAAAAGAAAACAGAAAAAAGAAACCAGAAAAGAAAAAAGAAAAAAGAAGAAAAAAAGAAAAAACGAACTGTTACAGGCCAAATAGCCACAAATGGGCCTGGCCCATACCCGACCAGGGGTGTGCGGTGGCTGGTAACCACCGACCTGGTCGGTGTATAGGTTTTGCCCTCCTTTACACCCTGGACGGCGCGAGTAGAGTTGCTGCACACCCCCGACCGCACATGGGCTTGGCCCATTATCGCGCAACGCCTGCTGTTTCCGTTCGCTGCAGTTTCGGTTCGCTGCTTATATCGACTGTTTGTTCGGGAACTGACTTATGAATTTTTTTTTTCCAGTATGTTCAGATTTGAAATTTTTGAACATTTTCCAAAAATGTTCAGCTTTTTTATTTTTTTCAAATTTTGAACATTTTCGTATATGAACATATTTTAAATTTGAACATTTATTTATTTTATAAAAAAAAGTTTTAAATATGAACATTTTCTAAATTTGAACATTTTTCACGTTTGAAGGGTTACAAATTTTGAATGGTTTTCAGATTTGAACGTTTCTCAAAATCAAACGATTTTCAAATTTAAACATTTTTTAATTGGCGCATTTTCATATAAAAAAAGAAAAAACTTTAAATGTAAATAGTAACATTTTGAATTTGCACATTTTTTAATGTAAAAGTACCATTTTAAAGAGAGAAAAAACGAAAATGAAAAAAACCTACCTGGGCCAGGCCCACACCCGCGCGGGGGGTTTGCGGTGGCCGGTAGCCACCGAACTGGTCGGTGTATAGGTATTCCCCTCCCAGCTAGCTCGCTGGAGAATTCCTTTGATGCGCTTATTCTCATGGGTTCGCATAGAACTGGGCCTCGCGGAAGTTCAAAACAAGGCGAGTCCCACAATGTATCGGGCTCAATTCAGCCCATTTGGCAATACCAAAATCATCATGGATGAAACAAATTTGGGAGTAAGAATTATTTTCCCTAGGCATGTCGAGCGCGGGTGCCGCCTGGTTCTCTAGTGCCTCCCTTTTCTCTTCGACCTTAGTCAACAACGAGGGGCGAAGAGGGACAGAGGTGTGTGAGTCTTCAAAATATTGGAAAGTGTGTCATAATAATTTTAGTGAATTTTTATCTGATTTGCGGGGAAGAAAATATTGGAAAGCGTCTCGTATGAAATATTACTTGAAATATAACTTTGATTACTATTTCCCATGTCCATATGGAATATTTTATGAAAATAATAATTACTTTTCATTTAGTTCACTCGGAAAGAGATGTTGAGGCTTCGAAGATGAAGCAAGAAACATGTATCCCTCCGGTTGTATGATTTTAGATATTACTCCAAAGAAAGCCCAAACGTCAAACTCATCATCAACAAGAGATCTTAGTCAATTTTAGCAATTTATATTTTGTTTGAGGCGTGATGAATCTTGGTAAAACCGGTTTGCGATAATATTTTGAGTTAATAACAACATCAACATGCCACCACCTTTTTTTGCAAAAAAAAAAAAAAAAAAAAAACATGCCAGCACCTTGTCCTGTGGCATGGCATCTCGAAATGAAACGCTAGAATCACACCTGCGTGAACATTTTGGCTTTAAAAAAGAATGCTGCATATTAATGTCAAGCTCAGCTTTAATCCTCTTTGTAGCTCGATTTGGACGAGGCAAAGGTTTCTCCGCTTTTACCTGATTACTCCTCCACGTTCTTGTGCCAAATGCGCGCTAGTGATGTGCCACGAACGTGTTGCCCGATGCATGCAGATAGGTAGCCGACTTTCAGGAGTGGTTGCTGGGCCAACAAAAAGAACCCAACAAAGTTCCCACGCACAACCACGCCTGTGCCTGCGCGCTCGTGCCGGCGAGAACAGTGTCGAATCGAGGCCGCCGGCCCACTTGCGTTCCCATACATGCTTGGGTCGTTGTAGATACTGTCACTCTACTTGTGCTAGTCCCTGGTTGTTCTAGCCCAGTGTCTGCTACCACTGGGCCTAGAGACACATCCGCCGACCTGTACGTGCGCGTATCTACCCTTGTCTCCTTCCTCCCGCTCGTATACTTCCAACCCAACAACCCCCGTGCTTCTTCTTCCCCACTCCGCGCGCGGCTCTTCTTTCGTGGCTGCCATCTCAATCTCCCCATGCCGCCTTTCTCCCTTTTTGTTTTCTCGGCACTGGGCTGGGCACTTCTTTTCACATTTGGATATTCCAATACCGGCTGCTGCATGCCCTCTACCGTTTGCTCCCCTCTTACTCACTCTCTCTGCCAAAAATGCAAAAGTCGGCAACTTTCTTGTTGGCCTTTTCCGGCCTGAAACTGAAAGACCTGACCAGCTAGTTTTTCACTGCTGCACTGCTAGTGGAACTGCCAACTTTTTTCACCATGTCCACCGTGAAAGCACGCGTTACGTCTCTCCGTTTACCGATGATGGATGTGCATGTCTGGTCTCACCATGACACCGACGTATACCATCAGGATCGATGCACACATCTACGTACTGTATCAAATAGTATAGCTGTATATGTTAGCTAGAGCGAGTGCAGCTCTGTCGTCTCGTCGGCCCCAAGCAAAAGCAAAGACTACACGACTAGCTGGCTATAGTATAGTAGTAGCATGAGTGTAGAGGTACAACAATGGCCTGGCGATCGATGGATGGCCGCGCGCGTCTGTGAGTGTGTTAGGTGCAACTGCAACGAGTGCTCCTGAATTCCTGAACCATCCTGATGTAACACTTGCACTGCCTTGACTTAGTTAATTCGGTTGACGGCCATGCATACATAACCGCACATCCTAATCTCGCTTGCACATCAGTCATTTACTATTCGATGCAACAGGGCTTTCCTTCGCAGGATTGCTTGCAGGGATCGGGCCATATGCCATGCGCAAGTTAAGGGCCAAACTTGCCATACTTATCTTTAATTAACAATCGAAAGCTCTTTCACTTAAACTATAGGATGTATGAGCCTGAAGTCTGAACTACACTAGCTACAGTTCACGATTAGATTCTCCAGCCGGAGAGTTGGCAGCAGATCCCTTTCGGAGTTCGGAGTTGCAGAGAGTTTCACAGCATCGCTGATTAAGCTTGCCGTCAATGGCGGAAATTAAAGCATCGGGCCAACCTGCGCGCCGTTCTGTGTGCTCTTCTCAATATCAAAGGGCAATGATTCGTCGAGAACTTTCGGGGGTGATCGAGAAGAAGATCGATGGCGACGGATTTCGTCTCGGAATGACTATACGCAGCTCATTGGACGCCATCATATCCTTGATCATTTTTCGATAATGTCATGTCCTTGATCATGAGGTAGCTTAGCTTTGCCTCGGTACTGGCAGGGAGGGATCGAGCAAGCCAAGGTTAGATTGCGATGCCGCTTCTGCCTTCGTGTTGCCATCATGCGTGGCGTGGGTTGGCTGCCATTGTGACGCGTCAGAACTAATTAACGCGTTATTGTTTAAGAGCATAAGCAAGATCGATTTAATATGTAGTACACAGATTACAGAGTGTTGCCAATTGCCATACGTGTATTTCATTTTCATACAGGCTGCCGTCGGTTCATGCTTCAGAGATTTCTGCTCTTGTCTCTTCCTGTGCAAGGGAAGTTAACAAACAATGCCCCTATCAAGCTAGCTATCACACACGTGCACCCTACAACCGCCGACTGACAATAGATGTATGATTTCTTACTACGGTTGATTACATTATCATCTTGGTATCTTCATATGCATACCTGCAGTGGATTTGCAGTTGGCCAAGTGGTTGAGGAATGGGATGTTGCAGCTGAATACCGTTCAGTGAGAGACGAGTTCGTCGACACGAATCTTTCTTATTCCTGATTCAGATCATCAGATGACAACGTGATTAACAAATTCCCAGGCGGTTAATTAACAATCTTGATACTGTCTCTCTGGGACCAGCAGGGCAACGTGAATGATAATCTTGGGAGATTATCGCTAACCCTGCTTGTCAACGTGGACACGTGCTAACTTCCAAATAATTTGTGCCCTGCAGAATTCAAACTGCAGACAGTTCGAGCGCGAGCCTTGTGTAATGCGTCTGCCGTTACTACTGAACTGAAGAAAGCGGGGAGGGATTCCATAAAGTTGTGAAGCGGGCCGAGCTTTAGACTTGCAGTTAATGGCAAGCCGTTTATCGGCGGCAGCACTTTAATTTACTCCTTTTTTTTAATTCAAAGTTCTTCCGTTCCACGAGTTCTCTCTCTAGCTCCTCTTTTTAATACTCCCTCCGTTCACAAATAAGGTACATGCGGGTTTTTCAAGACAAATTATGAAGTGGAGTAAAAAATACATTGAGAACATGCATCTCTTCTCTTAAATTTTTTAACATCCAATAAGCTAAGTGCATGTAAAAAACAAGAAGAATATGTGCTTAATATTATTGGATTTGATTTCCGTGCGATGAGAGAGAAGCAATTAAAGTGCATTACGAAGATAGGAGTACACTCTTTTGTGGACAAAGTTTAAGAATAGATGTCCACTTATTTAAGGACGGAGGGAGTATGTGCTGAAAACAACGTAAAAAAAATACCCGGAGCAGTACCCACCACAGACAAGTGTAAGGCCATCTCCAGCTCGGACACGTTTTATGTCGATCTTATCCGTTTAGAGCAAAACCAATACAAGAGTCATCATTTGGCTATATGTTTTTGCCATGTCATCTATAGTCTACTTATAGTCAGCCCATATAATAGTTAGATACTAGTATGAACTATTTTTTATATGCATATGGCTCACCTTGTAATCTTACAAAGTGCCTAGAAGCACGCGCTGTAGCTGGCTACACTAGTGGAAAATAGGCTATCTGTGGCGCACCAAATTCGAATTTTGTGGCGCATATCCAGGTCGTCACAGTTGCCACGCGACTAGTATTTGAATTCTGTGGCGCATATGTACATGCGCCACAGAATTTTTCAAAACTTCTGTGGCGCACTAGGTCAATATGCGCCACAGAATCTCCGCCAAAACTTCTGTGGCGCACCATGCCAATATGCGCCACAGAATCTTCACCAAAACTTCGGTGGCGCACCATGCCAATATGCGACATAGAATTTTTTTTTCAAATTTTTTAAAAAAGTGGCAACCAGATCTAGATCTAGATCTGGGGCCGCCGAAATTTTTTAAAACAAGTGATGGTGGTGTTGGCCGGAGGAGGAGGAGGTGGTGGCGGTGGTGTTGGCCGGAGGAGGAGGAGGAGGAGGTGGTGGTGGTGGTGGTGTTGGCCGGAGGAGGAGGAGGAGGAGGAGGTGGTGGTGGTGGTGTTGGCCGGAGAAGGAGGTGGTGGTGGTGGTGGTGGTGATGGTTGTGGCCGGCCGGAGGAGGAGGTGGTGATGGTGGTGGCCGAAGGTGGTGGTGGTGATGGTGGTGGCCGGCCGGAGGAGGAGGTGGTGGTGATGGTGGTGGTGGCCGGAGATGGTGGTGGTGGTGGTGGCCGGAGGTGGTGGTGGTGGTCGCCGGAGGAGGAGGAGGAGAAGGTGGTGGTGGTCGCCGGAGAAGAAGGGAGGAGGAGGAGGTGGTGGTGGTGGAGAAGAAGTGAGGAGGTGGTGGTGGTGGTGGTGGGAGGAGAAATGAGGAGATGGAGAAGTGGTGGAAGAGAAGTAGAGTAGTAGGAGATTTGGCGCCGGAAAAATTCAAAAATTTCGCCAAAACTTCTGTGGCGCATGGATACCTGGTGCGCCACATAATTTTTTTTTCTTTTTTTTGTATTTTGCAGAAAAAATATTTAACTGGTCGTAACTTTTTACTCTTTTTGAATTTGGCGATTCTAAAAATTGTCCAACCGGGCAAGCCCGGGTGAATTCGGATGTAGAATTTTCGTGAGAACATTTTGATATATTTTGTGTGTTTTTTCGAGTTCGTATGCGACCAGAAAACCAGTTTAATGATTTTCCCACGTAATTTTGCAAAAAAAGTCGAAATTCATGTTTGTTAATTTTTAGTTGTGCTAGATGAGATATTATATGGGAATCTCTAAGGATTTTATTTTTTAAAATTTCTATCTATTTCTTTCTTATTTTACAGTGCTAAAAAGGCGATCCAGGGGGGTGTGTGTGGAGTTGCGTGGGGAGAAAAATCCTTCAGAATTCTGTGGCGCATATTTTTGGTGCGCCACATAAATATGATCTTCTGTGGCGCATATGCCACCATGCGCCACAGAATTTTGACTTTCTATGGCGCATGTGGCATATGCATCACAGAATTCCTTCGCGCATGTGCAGTGCTGGACCCCGCGTGGGCCCCATGAAGATTCTGTGGCGCATCCGTCCACATGCGCCATAGAAAGTTGATATTCTGTGGCGCACCAGTCCTACATGCGCCACAGAATTCACAAATTTCTGTGGCGCATATTTTTTGTGCGCCATAGAAATAATTTTTGTGACGCATATTTTTTAGGTGCGCCAGAGATGCCATTTCTACCTATAATTGTTTTCCTACTAGTGCTATTATCAGTGCAAGTACAATAAGGTTCAGTCAGCTGGCTATAAGAGAAAAAATATTATAAGTTTGTTCAGTTGGAGGAGAGAGATTAGGAAAGAGAAGGGAAGTGGGGTCTTATCTAATGCCATCTCTAGCATGTGCTCCTAAGCACTATGTGAGAGTAAAAGGTGGGTCATGTATTGTAAAAGTACTAAACTTTTATAGCTTACGATTGTACGTGCTAATTATAAGTTGACTATAGATGATGTGGTAAATTGTTGTAGCTGGCTACCGGCTACACTATTGTTCTTGCTTTGTAGCCTTCTTCTCTTCTCTCTCCTCTTTTCTGTTATCCAACTCAGCAAAACTATATTATTTTAATTTTGATAGCCTATTGACTGTATATTATTGTACTTGCTCTTAGGTGGTCGCGCGGTTAAAGATGGACAAACCGTCCGAGTGTACATTTGAATGGCACGTTACAAATTTGATCCGCGAAGACATACAAATTATTTTAGCAATCGGGCATATGGGGCTATACAGATATCAAAAACAAATGATAAAAACACATAAATATGTAATCTTTATTACACAAATAATTCATACATGAATTAAATACCATAGTTCGTGAAGCAATTGAATACGTCGCGGCGTGGCGGAGGGCGTTGGATACGGTGGTAAATCGGCGATCTTGAGCTAACGAATGGTCATAGGGTGGGATTTCCCTGGGAAAAGGGATGGGTGGACTAGCATTGGGACGGCGACTGGCCGGCTAGCGGGAGAAGAAGGAAGGACGCTACTAGCATATACTACTACTACCTCCATTTCAAGGCTTAAGGTCTATTTTTTCCAAAAAGTCAAACTATGTTAAGTTTGATTAAGTTTTTATAAAAAAATCATTAACATGTCAAATACAAAATTAATATTATTAGATAGATAATGAAATATATTTTCGTGTGCTATCTACAAAATATCTTATTTATTGATAGATTATTTTAAAATTTTGATCAAACTTTACTTGCTTTGACTTTTTTTTTAAATATAAGCCTTAAGCCATGGGATGGAGGTGGTAGTACATTATGTCCGCACACACACAACGCTGACCCAAATTTGGGTTGGCTTTGGATCCTCCTAGACACAAAACCAGACAACTAGAAAATGGGTGGCATGTGTTTACTGTCCACGGCCACGGGCGCACAAAATGGGTGGCCGCCTTGAAGATTACCTAAGAGCATCTCCATCGGCGTACCCATAGTGATCCCAGCGATTTGGGGGTCTGGCCTTTTTTGGGCCTCACCGACGCGCCCAATAATGCGACGGGACCATTCAGGGCCCAATAAAATCACCGGCAACCCCGTGCCGGCCCCTTCGCATGGGGTGTCGAACGGGCGCGCCGACACAATGCCATGTCGGATTCCAGGGGTGGGACCGGCATGTCAACGACTCAACGGCCGACCACGTCCTTAAATGCGATGCCTCGTATGCTATGCGGCGCGTTGCCGTTAATGAACCCACTGGTTCTCCACGCGGAGACGCCGCCGTAAATGCGACACCTCGGATCTTCTGCGGTGAGTCATTGCCGCCTATTTACTACTCCCTCTTTGCTCACCTTCGCCGTACTAGCATCTTCACCACTATCGTGCTCCTTTGCCTGCGCTCACCTCTACCCATAACGATGTCGCGCCGGATCGCGGTCACCTACTTGATGCTAGGCCAGAACGTCCGCAACCACCACCGCAGCCAGAGCTCGTGGCCCCGTTGCAGCCCGACGTCGAGTTCGATTTCAACTTCAACGACTCTAAATTTGATGAGTGGAACGATGTGTTCATAGCAGATGCAGAAGCCGAGGCGGTGCAGTGGGGCGAGGAGGAGCAGTGTCACGATGACCTGGAGTAGGCGGCGATCTTGGCCTCCTTCAACGCGCATTGCTTCCGGAGGCCCCGTGAGGATGAGCTAGAGGAGATCAACGACGCCAACTTGGAGCATGTCATCGAGATCTCACCAGCGGGCGGCCATGGAGGAGGCAGGTCGCCTCGTCATGGCGGCTGAGCCAAGAAGGCTGCTGAAAGGACACGGATGTCGCCTAGAGGGGGGGTGAATAGGCAATTTAAAACTTTTACGAGATGGGCTTAACAAATGCGGAATAAAACTAGCGTTTACTTTGTCAAGCCCAAAGCCTATATACTATTGTTCACCTATGTGCACCAACAACTTATGCTAAGCAATACAAGCAAGTATGTGATAGCAAGATATATATAACTTCAAGCACGATGGCTATCACAAGGTAAAGTGCATAAGTAAAGAGCTCGGGTATAGATAACCGAGGCACGCGGGAGACGATGATTTATCCCGGAGTTCACACTCTTGCGAGTGCTAATCTCCGGTGGAGAGGTGCGGTTGCTTAGTGCTCCCGAACGCCACAAGAGGCTCACCTTGAGGTGTGGTTGCTCGATGCACACCAACGCCACAAAGGCCTCACCCCAAGATGCGGTACTCACACCACACACCGAACGCCACGAAGGCGCCTCACCTAAATCTCCGGTGACCCTCGCCACAAAGGCCTAGGTCACGGTTCCACTAAGGGATTTCCTTCGAGGCGGAAACCGGGCCTTACACAAAGGTTGGGGCACACATCCACAACTTAATCGGAGGCTCCCAACAAATCACCACAAAGGTCTAGAATCCGTCTAGGGTTCCAAGAACCCAAGAGTAACAACCTTCTTGCTTTCACCACCACGAATCACCGTGGAGAACTCAAACCGATGCACCAAATGCAATGGCAAGAACACCACAAAGATGCTCAAGTCCTTCTCTCTCAAATTCCAACAAAGCTACAAAAACTATTGGGGGAATAAGAGAGGAAGAAAAAAAGAAGAACACAAAGTTCCCCAAGATCTAGATCCCAAAGATTCACTCACAAAGATATGATTTGGTTTGGTCAAAGTGTGGATCTAGATCCCCTCAATCTTTCTCTCAAATAGATGCAAGAATCATGGGAGGGGGAGAGATCTCAAGCTTCAAAAAGTCAACAACAATGGAGGTGAGCTTGAGAGAGAGAGGAGGAAGAAGAAGGCAAGAGATTGAAAAAGAGAGAGGGGGCATAAAAGGAGGCCCCAAAATCTGCCCGTTGGAGGCCGGTGCGCGCGGGGGGGCCGGAGGTACCGGCCAGGTAGGGCCGGTACTACCGGCCATGGTCGAGCAGCCGGGAGAGGCGTGGGGGCGGGAGGGAGGCGGAGCCTGGCCGGTACCGGCCAAGGTACCGCCGGGCTCAACCTCCTGGCACATGTCTTGAGCCACAAATGGCTCCCGTGCCACGGGCGGTACCTAGCCGGAGGCTCCGGCCATGGTGAGGCGGTGGTACGCCCGTGCCTCCGGCTGCCCCTCCTCCCTTTTCCTTTCTTTTTACTTTTCTTTCTTTTAAACCCAAATATGAAGACAAACTTCAAAAGACAATATCAAGAGTTTGGAAACTCGGATCAAGACGAAACCAATTTTGTTGGAAAGAAGACGACAAGAGCTACCCAACAAAAAGTGAAAATATGGAAACTAGTTGGGGGTGATTTTCTATTAATTTTAGAGGTGCAACACCTCAACATGAGAAACCGAGAAAATCTCCAAACTCGAAAACGCAACAAGAGATCTATGCAAAATCCATTTTCGATGAACTAGAGCTTGTCATGAGAATAAGCACAAGCTCCAAAACATCACATGGATAAGATCCAAATAACAACCAAGAAAGATGATGCAAGGATGCAAAGGTTTGAGCTCTCTCCGAACGATACGATCGAGTTACTCACTCGAGCCCTCTTGATAGTACGGCAACTAAACTATAAACCGGTCTCCAACTACACTATGAGACCGGTGAGAAAGAAACCCTATCAAGAGCAAACCTTAACCTTGCGCGTTCCTCTTGAGCTCGATGAAGACGATCTTGATCACAACAAGATGAAACGCCTTTCTTGATTGTGCTTGCTTGATGAAGTCTTGTGGATTGCTCCCCCATAATCCACCATGGGAGAGCTTCTTCTTCACATCTTCACATATCCATGATCACCATATGGATGGCAAGATTCAAGCAAATGATCTCTTAGAGATGGCTCATCTTGAACTTGCACTCCATTTCTTCATTCTTCATCATGTTGATGTCTTGAGATAACTTGAGGGATCACTTCATATTCATCTTCAAGACATACTTGACACTTGATATCCTTCATCAATTTCTTCTTATTGCAACCTTGAAGCCAACATATGGTTCAAGCATTGCCTATGGACAACACCTACAAATATAACTTAATGCAAACATTAGTCCATAGGGATTGTCATTAATTACCAAAACCACACATGGGGGCTCCATGCACTTTCAGCTGCCCACGAGCAAGCCAGGCTCACGCGCAACGAGGAGTCTCGCCAGTGGTAGGGGTCGCGAAGGGGGCAGCGTTGTCGGCAAACTCCGGCTTCACCGGCGGCCATGCTGCATCGCGACATGCGCGAAGTAAGGGGAGACAGGCAGGCAAGTCTGGCGGCGGCAAAGGGGAAAAACGACGACAAGGCCCGTTGCACGCCCCAACCGACAACTAGTAGATTGAGATTTATTTTTAGTCTAGTTTAGTTCAAGTTTCATTCAAAATTTTGTAATAATCCTAAATTTAAATAAAATTTCATAGTGAATTTATATTTGCTTGTTTGAAGTTTTTTTTTTTGAGATTTTTTATCGGAATTGCCGGTGTGTGCAACCTCTTTCAAATTAGGAACATGTGTACTTGCCAGTGCCTATTTGAGATTATTGGTGGAGACGCTCTGAGAAAAGGAGAGAAGAGAGTCAACAAAAAATAGCAAAAAGAGAAGCCTCTTTCGTAGATACCCAGATACGAGAGCCACAAACCAAACATGACAAGCGCGTGCCACCCGGAGATCCACGAAAGAACTGGACTCCACTCCATGCCGAATACTCCGAGAAATGAAGAAGCAAGCGGCACGCACCACCGGCCACGGCTCCAGCAAAAGAAGTGAAGAAAAAAGGGGCAGAAAATCCAATTGCAAATGATCACTCCCACCCTTTTGAGTTCATCGATCTCCACTCTAGCTAGTGGGCCCGAGCACCCGTGGCCACAAATCCAGTCAAAATAGAATTCAAAAACACGAAACGAAAACAAAGCAAATCGAACGCAGAGGAGCACAGCTCGAAAGACTAGCGCAAAGTGCAGTACCTTGTTTTAAATAGATGATCTTGATCATGTTAGGCAGCTCACATGATCTAAACAATGATAGCACATGCGGAGAAGACAACCATCTAGCTACTCCTATGGACCCATAGTCCAAGGATGAACTACTCACGCATCAATCCGGAGGCGGGCATGATGATGTAGAGCCCTCCGTGATGATTCCCTCTCCGGGGTGCCGATCTCCTGAATCCCGAGATGGGATTGGCGGCGTCCTCTCGAAATGTTTTCCGTATCGTGGCTCTCACGGGGGTTCGCGACGAAGGCTATTTGTAGGCGGAAGGGTAGGTCGAGGGGCGGCGAGGGCCCGGACAACGGGCCGCGCGGCCGGGCACGGCGCCGCCGCCGGTGTCCGCCACCTCGTGCCCCCACTTCGTCTCCCTTTCGGTCTTGGAAGCTTCGTGTAAAAATAGGCCCCGGGCGTTGATTTCGTCCAATTCGAGAATATTTCCTTACCAGGATTTCGAAACCAAAAACAAGGAAAAACAGCACTAGCACTTCGGCATCTTGTTAATAGGTTAGTGCCGGAAAATGTATAATAATGCGTAAAGTATGTATAAAACATTCAAGTATTGTAATAAAAGTAGCATGGAACATAAGAAATTATAGATACGTTTGAGACGTATCGAAACGCTATACGTGACGGTATAGCCGATGCCACCTTGTGCCGAGCCCACGACGGCGCCAATTGTCGAGGGTGCTCCTCGGCAATTCCCTCCGATAGGGGGTTAGGGTTGATGGAATCCGCAAGCGACACGAGTCATCGGTACACGACAAGCGGGGAGAGCGATTTACCCAGGTTCGGGGCCCTCGATGAGGTAAAACCCTTACGTCCTGCCTGTCTGTTCTTGATTATGAAGATAATGGGTTACAATGGGGTGCCTAATAGTTCGGCTGAGATCTCGTCGAGATGGCTAAGTACTAGGGTAACCTAGGTCTACATGCAGGTACTGCCCATCCAGTGCCCTCTCCAGTTGTTCAAGTGGAGGGAAGTCACCTGAACAAATGTTCTGGTTCCTTGCCTCCCTAGGATGCAGGCCATGGACTCTTCTTGGCAGCTCAGACATGTCTGGCTGTTGAGGTCAACAAGCCCTTCTAATTTGAGCTGGAAATCTTGGAGTTGGCAATGCCATGACTTGAGTTCTCACCACACATTCACCAAGCCGCTCTAAAGCAACTATAGCTTCCTGCTCCCTAGCAGTTCTAGTCATATCCTCTGCCAACTCCCACTCTCTCACACTTCTCCTATGGTACACTATGTCATTTGGTTGTGTACTGCTACCATTCGACCTTCTCCTATGGTACACTATGTCTTCTGTGCTATCCATGGCTTGTCTTGCGAAGAACACAGAGTATGTACTATTTATATGCAAACTGGATAGGTAGAAAACAACCAAATTCACAAGTTAACAGTACCATTGCCAGGAGAAGCAATCCAATTTTAAAATCAACCTTGTGTCATTGCATGGTCATTCACTTGGTTTTCATTGCATGGTCATTCACCTGGTTGGCATTGCATGCTTTTTATGCTTCCTATGTTGCCTTTGCCAAGCTCTTACCAATCTGTCTTAATCTTCGCAGAATATATTTCCCTAAGCACTTGACCCACGACTGGACCCTTCCAATAGACTGGACAACATGGTTTACATGATGGTCCAAGAGGTATAAACATTAACTTGGTAGCAATTGTTGTGGTGGATAATTCATGACATATAATAAATTAACTGTAAATGGAAAATGCAGGCATCAAACAATGTACCACTTGCTAGAGTGCAAGAACCACTACCAGAGAGTGATTTTGTGGTAGAAGCTAGAGAAAGCATCCCACTAGGAAGGCAAAATTTAACTACTGCAACAAGAAGATGAAGAGCAGCAATTGCAACAAGGGGAAGGGGTGCATCAACTCAGCAAGAAAGAGGAAGAGGAAGGGGAGAAGTGCAGACACAGGAAGAGCAGCAACTGCAACAAGGGAAAGAGGTACATCAAGTGATCAACAAAGAGGAAGAGGAAGGGGGAACAGGTGCTACCAGAAAAAGATCAGCTGAAGCAAGCACAAGTGGAACTGCACACCAAGCTGTAAGAGGAAGATCAAGAAGAGGTTATGCAACAGGCCCTGGCAGTGTCTACTACATGTGTTTTGGTGATGACAAGATTGGCCTCAATGCATTTTCAGACTTGAATGAAGAAATCTGTGCAGATGTCAATGCACATGAGATGTCTTTGAGTCAAAATGCACCATCCCCAGCTGACAACTAGCGGCAATGAGAATTCATCAATGAAGTTGTTCTCTGATTATGTACTGATCAATGCATATGGCATTGCTTGATTATGTACTGAACAATGCATGAGAAGTTGATTTGCTAGACATTACATTGATGAATTGTTCATGCCATTTCAATTGATTTTCCTATTGTAATTGCAATGAACACAATTTGAGTAAGCAGCTAACCTCAAGGAAATTTTATGTCATCAAGTAAACAGTACAAGTTAAATCAAAGAAAGCCCTTGTTCATCAAGTATCTCTTCGTCGACGTGCACCTCGCCGTCGCCGTCGCCTCTCTACGGCCTAGGGTTGGGGACAAAATCGAGTGGCAAAGGGAATGGACGAAAACGCAACACAAAACATCCCATGGGGGGTATTAGCAAAAGCAGCAACGGTCAGCGCGCCAAAGGTTGGCCACCATGGCATCCACGTGTTGCGCGCTCATTCGTTAGGACCACATCTTCAGGGAATTACAAAGTTTCCGGACGGCGGTCTCACGAGACACGATTTGCAAGTTCTAGGACTAAACTATCACATCCTAGACAAGATGTTGGACCTCCGGTGTAATTATCTCTAGTTTGATACTGGTGCATCACATAAGTTGAGATATGGGTTGGAAACAACGCAAAAAGTATCCCATACCCACCACAGACAAGTGCTAGAAACGGTGAGAAGAGGATCAACAAAAACTAGCAAAAAGGGAAGCTTCTTTCGTAGATGCCCAGATACAAGAACCACAAATCAAACCAGACCAGCGCGTGCCACGGAATTCCAAGAAAGAGAACTGGACTCCACGCACCACACACCACCGGCCAGCCATGGCTCCAGCAAAAGAAGTGAAGAAAAAAGGGGCAGAAAATCCAATTGCAAATGATCACTCCCACCCTTTTGAGTTCATCGATCTCCACTCTAGCTAGTGGGCCCGGACACCCGTGGCCACAAATCCAGTCAAAATAGAATTCAAAAACACGAAACGAAACCAAAGCAAATCGAACGCAGAGGAGCACAGCTCAAAAGACCAGCGCAAAGTGCAGTAGTAGTACCTTGTTTTAAATTATTTTTACAAGGTACGTCGATTTCAAAAGGATAAAAAAGTACGGTACTGCCACAGCCAGTGTCCTGCTGAGCGTCTGGAGGCGCCAAACGCATTGACATCTCGCTGACACTGGGTCCCGAATTTCACGAGGGCCACATGTCGGTGAGGATGGATAGGTAAGGGTAGTGTGAGATGGTGGAGGTGGGAGGCAGGTGTGATGTCACTGACACAGCGCCCCACGGTGGCGAATGAATAAATCGGCCCGCCATAATAACGCCCGGAGCCACGCACAGCCAAGCCCAGCCAGCCGCGCGGCCACCACCACCACACCAGTCACCACCCGTCCATCCACCACCACCACCCAGCGCAATCCCCGACCAACAACGCGCCGCCGGCTCTCTGCTCCGTTCTGCTCTTGGCCGCCACAATGGCGACGGCGTGGGTGCGGTCCCTGAGCTGCAGATCCTACGGCGTGGCGGACGCCGTCGTCGCGCCGTCCCCGACCCCGAGCAAGAAGGCGTCGCAGACTTTCCCCGTCTCGTGCGCCGCCGCGGAGGACGTGAGGGACTCGGTGGCGCCTCCCGCGCGGCACGCCAGCTCGAAGCACGAGAAGCCGCCGCGCAGGGAGAGGCGGAGGGGCGGGCACGAGCGGGAGCGGGAGAGGCAGGACGCGAGGCCGCGGGCCAGGAAGAAGCCGAAGCAGGCGTTCATGCCGTCCCCCTCGCCGGCCGCCGCGGCGCCCTCGGCGTTCCTGACGATGGCGGAGCTGCCGGAGGGCCACTCGTCGCGGCAGGTGGTGGAGCTCATCTTCTCCTCCGGGTGGGGCCCCGCCGCGTCCGCCGCGCAGGCCGCGCCGGAGGTGGAGGCGATGTTCAAGGTGCACAGTGCGGCCAGGGCGGTGGCGCGGTTCGAGGACGCCAGGGCGGCCGCCCGCGCGCACGGCGCCGCGGCGCGGTGCGGCGCCGACGGCAACGAGATGATGCGCTTCCAGTGCCGCCCGGCCGCCGGCGCCGTCTTCGGCGCCGGCGTCGCCACCTGCCAGCTCGGCCCGTGCAGCTCCGCGGTGCGCACCTTCGCCTGCAGCGGCGCCGCCCACGCCAGGGCCGCCGCGTCGTTTTCGCCGTCGCCCGGCGCGGGCCGGAGGGCCATGCTGGTGTGCCGGGTCATCGCCGGACGCGTCCGGCCGGCTCACGGCCTGGACCAGCCGGGCCGGCACAGCCGCTCCTCGGACTACGACTCCGTGGACATGGGCGACGGCGAGCTCGTCGTGCTCGACAGCCGCGCCGTGCTCCCCTGCTTCCTCATCATCTACAAGGCCTAGCCGCCGCAGGGCGGCGCGCCAGTTAACCACCCGTTGATCCCCGTTCATCCACCCGTACTTAAAAATCACCATCCTCTCATCTTTTTTGCCTCTCGTTTAACTTCCCGGAGGCGGCGAGCTTCCAGCCACTGCCACTCCGGCAGTACGTAGGATTAACAGAGATTGGCCCGTGTGTAAAACTGTAAAAGATTGCTTCTTTTCTTCTTCTCCGCTTTGAATCTTGATGAAATGGTATAGAAATGTTTTCTGCTTGCTTCTCCCTGCTTTATTACCATCCATTCAAACATCTCTTTCTCCCCCTCTTTCTCTGCATTGTACTATGTACGAATTCAGCTCTGAAATTTCATCTTTTGTGGCGCGGACATCTTTTCCCCTCTTTTCCGGCGCAGAGATTTGTCGCCCTAGGTTTAAAGCTTTCTTGTCGCACATCTCTCGTGTTCGCTTCTCCTTTTGGCATTGCCAGGCAGAATTTGTCGCCGCCCTCAGATGATTAGCAGCCGTATGGTCTGTTTTGTCAGGTAGGATATAAGAGGAAGTTGGCAACATCTTCAGAGGGCTGCCCCAAAGTTTTCGGGCTCGTGGTCTGGTTTTTACAGGAAACTGACGCTTATCTGCAGTGTTGGATGCTAGCTTCATTCTTGGTCCCTTTGCTAGCTGCTGATACTTGTCCGTATACACCCCTTGCCAAATTATTTCTCTAGTTAGTGTTCTAGGCTCTCCTGTCAGGAGTATGTAGAACTAGTAGGCATTCTTGGTATAGTTCTCTTCAGGTGATCTTGCCCTGCTGCATATGTTGCAGTGTCATTTTCGTCGACACCCTGATTCTGTCAACCACACATCGCACTGATTCCAAGTAGCATCATATAATACCGTTTTCTATAATTTGCTGTCTTGTCTGTACCGTCGCCTATGTTCGTAGAAGTACTTGTTTTTCATCTTTGTTTCAGCCTTAGGTCGTCTCATCCATGTTCATGCTACTGCTGCCTAACACGTAGGCCCAACAAAAGTATATCCCCGCAAAGATTTCACCCTCTAGCTCTTGGATCTTGACGAGGGATCATGGTGTGTAGCATGGCATGTTATGGTGTCTCTTGTTGAGGCAACTGAATCCAGCTCACTGCAGCTAACACTCGGCAGCATGTCTCGCCGCTCGTCGGACCACCCTCTGTGTGAATCATTGGGCAGACAAGGATATAGGAACCCTGGATAAATGGATAGGATAATAGGACCTTGTTCTTATGGTAAACGCCTACGTGTTAACAGTCGCTAGTGGCACTAACAGCAACTGCCTTCTTATTTTTCTTCTCGTTGCTGTTGTCGGACGTGCCAATCTATCCCCGTGCAGGAAGAGACCTGGAGCAACAGGAATTAGTCTTTCGCTTAAATATTTGGAGGATTGGGATCAGATGCGGTGCTGCATATCTGACTGGCTAATTACTGCAGATCAGGCCATGTGGTCAGGTCAAGCAGTCTGAAGAGTATAATACACTACAACAGCGATCGTTTGATCCATCCATCGATCCCTGGAGCCCATGCCAGTTATTCATCCTCGACTGCTCTCGTTATGCTGCATCGCACTGAAGTTCTACTGTACCTGCACGACATGTAGCAGATGGCCGTATATCTCTGGACGGGTATAATTGGGCATAATTCGCCTGTGTTCGTTGCAGGCCCCAGTACATGATATTGTACAGCAGTGTACGCAGATACGAGTAGACATGAAGGTACACCAAGATAGTCCATACTTTGACCTAGCTGGCTTGGCCTTGTCAAGGCTCCTTCACTGCTACTCTGAAAGTCTGAATCCTGGATAGGTAGACAGAGATCGTCGATGCATGTTTCTCTGACCGGCGGAGTAAATCTGGAGCAATGATGCGCGCAGCGCGGGATGTGCGAGTGCAAGCGCCTGCTCTGCCTTTGCCGCCTCCCGCCGACCATGTACAACCTTCATTACGAGTAGATGTGCCACTACTGATCTGCCGCTGCTGCGAAGCTCAGGTCATCATGGTGAGATCCTGTGTCTCGCCGCAACACTAGTGCGTCATGATCAAGGATCTCGTTGAGCGCACAGCGATGAAATGCCTGCCAACGGCGCGCCTGCGAGTTCATGAACCAAAGAATAGATGTGGCATATCATGGAGTGAAATGCACGTGTAATCCCTGAACTTGTTGGTCATGTCCAAAACAGTCCTTGAAGTCAGAAAATGCATTAAACCGCTCGGGGAAGCACAAAACCTATATCAAGTAGGGTTCACCTCTATGCACCAAACAACTAATGCTAAGCAATACAAGAAACACTATGTGATAGAAAGATATATAACACTAAAAATGAAAGTTATCATAAAGTAAAGTGCATAAATAAAAAAAATCTTGGGTACAGGAATAACCGAGGGGACACAGATACATCGATGTATCCCGAAGTTCACACCCTTGTGGATACTAATCTCCGTTAGAGCGGTGTGGAGGCGCAATGCTCCCAAACGCCACAATGGCTCGACGTATTAACCTCGAGTCTTTCCAACAAAAGAGAAGTCTTCGCTCCACTACGGAATCTTGGGGGTGGTCACTGAACCCGTACAAACTTGGAGCAATCTTCACAACTTAATTGAAGGCTCCTAAGACATCCGCCAGAAAAGACCTCAAGCTTGAGGAATCTCCACAACTTAACTGAAAGCCGCAAGTAATCACCGCGAAGGTCAGAAACCATCTAGCGTCCAAGGACCCAAGAGGAACAAGCTCCAAGTGCAAGCACCTAAGAATAGATACTCATGAACTTTCACTTCCACGAATCACCGTTAAGAACTCAAACCGATGCACCAAATGCAATGGAAAGTTCTTCGCTCCCAGACTCCAACATAGCTACAAAAGCTATTGGAGAATAAGGGAGGAAGAAAACAAGAGGAGAACATCAAATTTCGCCAAGATCTAGATCTAAGGATTCCCTCATGAAGAGGGGATTTTAATTGATCGGATTGTAGATCTAGATCTCCCCTCTCTTTCCCCTCAAAAGGATGCAAGAATCATAGGATGAAACAAGACATGGGGCAAGCTCTTCAAAGTGAACAGTGCAGGAGAGAGAATAAACAGAGCGACCAACTCACGGGGACGAAGACCCCTTTTATACTCCTTTAGCAAATATGACCATTTTCTGCGTGACACGAGTGGTAGTACCACTCGGATAAGAAGTACTATCTTTTAGACTATCCAAATTGAGCCTAGGCCTTGATACTTCACCGCTCAAAGAAATGGGGAGCAGTACCAATGGACTGGACATCGGTAGTACCCGCTATTACAAATTTCTTTGCAATAGGCGGTACTACATGCCACTGCCGGCCTAGTACCGCTCGGGATACAAAGCGTGGGAAGGGGTCGAGCAGTACCGGCCCGGTAGCAGGGTCGACACTACCTCTCCTAGGAAAGGGGGTGGTACTACTGTCCAAGCTACCATACCCAGTTAGTACCAATTTTTTTCCTATCAGAACTACCGTCCAGCATGGAACACACAACAATTTTTCAATCCGAACTCCAAATAAGATGAAACCAATTTTGATTGAAATCTTAAGAACAAGCAGGGGAGATATTTTCATGAATTTAGAGGGGAAACCATTCAACATGAAGACCATAAAAACTCCAATATCAAAATTGAAAAATGTTTTCTATATGAAATCCGTTTTCAATGAACTAGTGATTTTTAGGATAATAAACATAAGTTCTAGATCACCGCATGGATAAAATCTAAATCAAAACCAACAAAGATGATGCCAAGGATGCACACATTTGAGCTCTCTTCGAACGATACGAATCAATTTACTCATTCAAGAGCCCTCTTAATCAACACACCAGTAAAAGAGAGGCCTATCAAGAACAAATATTAACCTTGTGCATTCCACTTGAGCTAGATGATGATGATCTTGATCGCAATAAGATGAAATGTCTTTCTTGATTGTGCTTGCTAGATGAAGTCTTGCGGATTGTTTCCCATACTCCACTATGGATAGCCTCTTCTTGGGATATCTTCATATATCCATGATCACCATATGGACAACAAGCTTCAAGCATATAATCTCTTCTAGATGGATCATCTTGAACGTGCGTTTCATTTCTTCGTCATGTTGATGTCTTGAACATACACATGAGAGCACACTCAATTTTCTTCTTAAAGGTATACTTGTTATAGGCACAGCTTCAATCATTACCATCTTCGGATCACTCCTGTAATAACACCTTGGTCAACACTTGATCTTTTTCACTTTCTTCTTCTTTCAACCTTGAAACCAACATACGGTTCAAGGAATGGCTATGAACAATCTTACAAATATAAATCAATGCAAATATTAGTCTGTATAAATTATCATTGATTATCAGACCCACTCATCGAGGTTCCAACTCTCAACTTTGTAGAGGGAATTTTTGGGAGCTTCAACAGTCTCTAACTTGAAACCCACAATATTCTCCATCTACAACAATTTATGTGATAATTAATTTGCCACCACTAACTATTCTTGTGGTCTATAGTGTAAACAGTTTTTTTTATTTTTAAATCATCCTCAAATCAGTTCCCCCTCATTGTTTACTATGTATTGTATTTTAGAGCGCTATTCTAAATAGAGTAGTGTTGTACTACCCCTTTCAATGAATAAGACGCACAAGTATTTTAATATGAACTTTGACTGAATAAATTGGAAAACAATATCTCGACTATATAGCATATAATTGATATTGTTAGAATTGTATTCAAAAAAATACTTTCTAACAATATCATTTTTTTTGAACAGGTACAATATCAATTTAACATCAATTTTTTTCTATACATAGATGAATTTTGGGTCGATAAAATACGAAAAAGAGGACGCCTTATTCATGTGTGAGTATATTTTTTGAGGGTGGTATCCAAACAAAATTGCATTTGATGAGTTTGAGCTTATGTATTTGTGTGACTACAGGAACCGTGTTTTTCTTATGGGAGTAGTGTGTAAGTTACAACAATGCTCCCTTTTATCATTGATTATAGGGCAACACCAACATTTTATCTATGGTAATGTGGTAATAAAATTTCATTGGGATGGCTAGTAAAAATATGATGGATCGAGTATGTTAGAAGTCTGGTTTAGAGAATATTTTGTCATTGTATATTTATCAATAATAATACCCTCTAAATTCCAATAAATAAGGCTTAATTGTTTTTAGGCCAAGTATAATTTTACCAAACCTTTTTGGAAAAAATATCAACAAACATGATATTCTAAAGATACCATATGAAAATACATTTCAAGATTTATCTAATGGTATTGATTTTATATTTTGCATGTTGCTAATTTTTATAAAAACTTAGTCAAACTTTATATAGTTTGAATTTTCAAAAATAATATAGGCCTTACTCATGGGAACAAAGGTAGTAATTTTTATTAACTTACAAATTATGTTCCAGAAAAAAGACGCATGATTTTTTCAAAAGAACTTTGGCCAATTTTTAATAAAAAACTATCAATACCTGTCATACCAAATCAGTGTCAGTAGATACATCATGACATACATTTTCATATTATATTTATATAGTATGATAGTTCTCCACAGATTTTGAACTTAGTCAAACTCTACCTCGTTTGTCTTTTAGAAAAAAATTATACGCCATACATTATGGAAGGGAGGTAGTCCTAGTATTCTACAATCTACTATTTTAGTTAATTAGAAAACAAATTGCATAATACGTTTTCCTCTCACACTTTTCGTAAAGTGAGAGCAACTCTACCAGATCTCGGAAAACAGCCCAGAACCAGATAACTCCGGGCCTCTTTTTTTTTTAGATTAGGCTCTTTTGTCGACCAAATACATAAAAGTGACCCACCTTAGAAAAATATATCAAGGGTACCTGATAACGGTTTGGGTAGCCACCATATAACCAGTGCGGAGGGTGATTTAGGGTTTTATTACACGAGCTCTGCACCGCAATTTATCACCATATGTCGCCTCTCCTGCTCTCAACTCCGGCAAGCAATCTAGCAAGCGATGGCCAACAGAGCACCCGCTTCTCATCGTGGATCAAACCCAGTGCGTGGCCCGTGTTGCACACCCTCTGACTACGAGGCGGACCGGGAGCGCCTCTGTTGTTTGGAGCACGTGTATGCATGTGGCGCCCTCTCCCTCTGGATGGTGACATTCCTAGCGCCGAACGGGTTCCACGACATTAAGGAGAGTCATGCGCACATGCGTGGCCACGGCACCCCACGGGGCCCAATGATACCAACATGGTGAGCTCCCATGCCACCCGTGGAACCATGGCTCTCACGACAAGCATGTCCTGCAACACCCTCTCTCACAACATTCTTAGGTCACACATCAAGGTATTGTCAGTAGCAAATTCAGCTATGGTGATGCCAGAGCAAAGAAAACCATTAGCAAACATTTTAGAAGATATACATCGAACTAGGGTATGATGTGTCTTCATTTTAAAAGATATACATCAAACCAGGGTATGATGTGTCCCGTCTTTGTGATCTCTCGGGTGCTTCTCCGGTGATGCGATTGTATCACGGTGGGTCCTCGCGAATGCCGATGATTTCCCCTCTCTTGGAGTGATTGGTATGTGGTTAAAATTCCATGGCTCGGGCGAAAGCCGTGGCCATTATGTACGGAGCCAATGATGGTGACACTCTTGGACGCTATTCTCCTCCTTGGAGGCATCTTCGTTGAACCTCGACTTTGCCCCATCATGGTCGGATGTCTCTAGGTGAAAACCTTGACCCTTGATGGGTCGAGCAACGACGTCACTTTGGTGTTGCTCCCCTTCATGGCGGCATTTCTTCTGAGACCTCGTCGTTCTATTACTTCTCGTTCCGTGGTCACATGTAGCTGGCATCTCTATGTGGTAGTCCGTTGGTTGGGATTCAGGTGGTGTCCGCCGACAACACCCTTTGCTCTTGATTTGTTCAAGACGTGGACCTCAAAGCTTAAGTTTTATCTATGTTTATTGTAGTCGTGCTCCTCTTGTTATGGGTATTTTGCTCTGCTATGTGCGTGCATTGTAAGAGCATCTCTAGTGGGACGTGTAAATTTGGACATGTATATCTCCATATACACATCCATATACACCTTGCTAAATTTTACACCTCTCAGTTTTTTAGTGGAAACGTGTATCAGGACGTGTATATTCCAACGGCTATATTTTCAACGGCCATATTTCTGGTCTATATAAACCACCCCGACCACCTCTTTTCCAGCATCTCTACCTGTGATTTCTCTTCTCACTCCTAGATTTCTCTATCATCTCTCACGCAACACAATGAACACATCCAATTGAACTTTCAGGTTGTGTTTGTGAGTAACCAAAACTAACTGTGTCCAAGAAACTTTGGTCATCATCCATCTGCAAACAATCAACAAAGACACACAACCAACATCAAATTAGTAATCAGAGAGCTTTTCTTCTACACATCAGGTTGTAGATCAGTACGAAATCTGTAGCAAAACACTATCAAAGCACAGCTATTTTAGCCCCAGACCACAATTGTGCATCAAATTGACATGGACAAGCACCAAATTGACATGTTCAAATACCAAATCGACATGGCCAAGTTGTACAGCCCGTCGCCCTCACTGCCTCTCCCCAGGCCGCAGGCCGCCGGCCTCCCCATTGTCCACGGCGAGCACCGCCGCCCTCCAGGCCGCACCCGCCGCCATCCCTTTCTCCAGGGTGAGCGCCGCCAGCCTCTAGACCGTACCCCGGCGCCATCCCTTTCTTCACGAGCTCACGAGCGTGGCTTCCCATCTTCAGGTCACCGCCGCAGCCCCTAGCCTATCTCCCTCCTCCGTCGCGCTGCAGCACCCCAGCCCCTCTCTCCGTGCCCTCCCATCTCCATGGCGCTCACCGTCGCCGCCGCATCTGGCAAGCCATGCGGCCGCCGCGCGACTCCCCGCGCCTCCCCTGACCTCTTCTCTACATGCGGTAATGAAAAAAAGGGGCGAGAGAGAGCTTACCGGAGGGGGTGGCCGCTGGCGAGCTTCGATGGCTCCGGACGGAGGCGAGATGCGAGCGGGAGCAGAGCTAGGGAGAAGAGGTCAGTTGCCTCGCTTCCGTTTTTCACGAGCGTGGTTGGGCCGTGTTTACTTCCACGACGAGTAGCGTCGTGGATGGACATGTAAAACTTCCACGATCATATACACGACCCATTACCCATTGAAGACCGATTTTGGGCCAGAAGTAAACGAGCTCATATAGACCATCCACTAGAGATGTTCTAAGGTGGTAGCCCCAACATAGTCCGTGTATTTGTTCGGGTTGTGTTGTAATATAGCCGGTTAAGAACTTTATTAATTCAAAGTTAGACTACTGTTTAAATTGATCATTCTCATCCAAGAACAACATGGCTAAATTATTGTATTCGTGTAAAATTAAAACACGGGGCAAACAGAGCTGGCTCTGGTGGTTAGGTCCCTTGTGGTGGAACCAGTCCATCCAGGTTCAAGTCCTAGACTTGACATGGGTGTTTGCATTTACGTGGATTTATTCCAGGATTTCACCGGCGCTATGCTTTCAGTGGTAGGTGACGTGTCCGTCAACAGCGAGGCGCCAGTGGTGATTTCGTCAACCTCAAGATATGCCGGTTCAGTCCCTCAGAGGTGCTCATAAGGGTACGGTGTGCGTGTGTTTATAGGAGCATTTGTACGTGCGTGTTTGTGAGGGTGTGCGTTGTACTCTGTTCTCAAAAAAAAATTAAAACACGGGTATTGTGCTAGTGAATCATGATCCAGCAAGCAGCTAAAACGGTTGGTGAGGCCTTCCCTCCAAATCTCCGACGCCCGAAGTCCCGAAACCCGAACGAACAAAAACAAACAAGAACTCGAATCGAACACGACTCCTCGGCTGAAAAAATCGGGATAGCACAACGATCGCAAGCCATTCCAGCTTCTAGCTCCGCACACGTCTCTTCCCCCCTCTCATCTGCGGTCGGCGCCTGCCATGCCGTCGCCCTCGCTCCGCCTCGCCGTCGTCGGCGCGGGTGCGGCCGGGCTGGCGGCGGCGCGTGAGCTCCGCCGCGAGGGCCACGCCCCCGTGGTCTTCGAGCGCGCCGCCGCCGTGGGGGGCACCTGGCTCTACGCCGCGCCCGCCCCCGCAGCCGCCACCGACCCGCTCGGCGCCGCCGCAACCCACTCCAGCCTCTACGCCTCGCTCCGCACCAACCTCCCCCGCGAGGTCATGGGCTTCCTCGACTTCCCCTTCGCCGCGCCCAGCTCCGCCGTCGACGCGCGCAGGTTTCCCGGCCACCAGGAGGTGCTCCGGTACCTCGAGGACTTCGCGCGGCGGTTCGATCTGTACGGGCTCGTCAGGTTCGAGACGGAGGTGGTTGGTGTCCGCAGGGAGGCCGGCGGGAGGTGGGCGGTGACGTCCAGGAAGGTCGGGGAGAAGGGGGAGCAGGACGAGGAGGTGTATGATGCCGTCGTGGTTTGCAATGGGCACTACTCCGAGCCTCGCATCGCCTCCATACCCGGTAATCATTCTCTACAGTACGAACTTGGTAATTCTGCAAATTTGATTTAAACTCCAAAGCACATTTGATGAATTCTTGAACGAAGTGACGCAATTTAGTGCCTTGTCTGTAGTTTAGTTACAAAATTGCGGTGCCATGATAATCAGATCCACAAACACAATTGTCAGGAACTTGAAATCACACGAGTTGATTGAGTTTGGTCCATGATATCTGTATTCTTCAAACATTGACAGGGGCAGACGCCTGGCCCGGAAAGCAGATGCATAGCCACAATTACCGTGTTCCAGAGCCATTCCTTGATCAAGTGAGTATGATTCTGACCGTGATTTCGCCTCCCCTTGTGTGTTGCGGTGCTTAACCATCTTGAATTTGAAGTACACATTGCATTGTAGGTAGTGATCGTGATCGGAGCCTCGGCAAGTGCAGTTGACATTTCGAGGGACATTGCAAGCGTTGCAAAGGAGGTTCATATTGCGGACAGATCAGCACCGGCTTCCACTTGTGAACAGCAGCCTGGATATGACAATATGTGGCTCCATTCCATGGTAAACGCTAGTTTTTTCGTTGTGAGTTGAAGATGGAAGCTTCATCTATTAAAGTGTCCACCAGTGTTACGAAAGATTACATAACATATTGTGATAACCTAATTATGTTCTGCTTGCAGATTGACCGAGCACAGGAAGATGGCAGTGTGGTGTTCCAGGATGGCCACTCAATCAAAGCAGATGTCATCATGCACTGCACTGGGTATAGTCATGTAGCTTACCTGAAACCCATCTGTTACACAAACCTTTCCATATCGCTATATTTGTTCAACCTAATCATGTGTTCACTGCTTCTGTATGCTGTCTAGCTACCTGTATGACTTCCCATTCCTTGGCGATGATAGCACCATTTCTGTGGACGACAACTGTGTTGATCCATTATACAAGCATGTTTTCCCTATAGACGTGGCTCCTGACCTATCTTTCATCGGATTGCCGTGGAAGGTCAATTTGCTTGCAACTTACTGCTCTTCTGTGCAGACGCACTTACATTTGCCTTTCCGATGCTCTAGGATCTATAACTCGCGGCTTCTGTTTAATTCAGGTTATCCCTTTTCCACTGTTTGAACTCCAAAGCAAATGGGTTGCTGGTGTTCTGTCTGGACGAATCAAGCTTCCATCCAAAGATGAAATGATGGAGGATATCAAAAACATCTACTTGAGACGGGAAACTCGTGGATGGCCTAAGAGATACACCCACAATTTTAGTGGTGGCTATCAGGTAGCCTAGAGATGCATTTGAAGAGTTCTAGTTAACATGTTTTTCATCAATTGTGAATGTCATATGTCAACATTTCACAGTAGATGCAATCCTTGTACCCGCTAAGCATGTTGCGTTTGCAGTTTGACTATGATGATTGGCTCGCGGAGCAATGCGGCCATCCACCAATTGAAGAATGGAGGAAGCTGATGTATGCTGCTAATTCCAAGAACAAGGCAGCTCGTCCGGAGACATACCGTGATGAGTGGGATGATGATCATTTGGTGGCACAAGCAAATGAGGATTTCAAGAAATACCTATAATCTATGTTGTTGATCCTGATTCTCATCCCTATTCGGAGATACTTTACAGGTCAAATATGTTCAGTGCATATGAGGTCCCAAAACTAGAATGTGATTTATGATCCCCATTGCTTTGACTTGTGAATCAGTTCATAATTCATAATTTGAGTATTCCTGAATGCCATCTCAAGTAATGCTCCTAGCTCCCAAAACTAGAATGTGAATCCTAATCCCCATTTCTTTGACTTGTGAATCAGTTAACACTTGAGGATTCCTGAGTGGCATCTCAAGTAAAAAAAAAGGACTACAAGGTCATGATCTCTATTGCTTTGACTTGTGAATCAGTTCATAATTACAGATTCCTGACGAATGGCATCTCAAGTAAAAAAACAATTCTGCACCAGCCGGGAATCGAACCCGGGTCTGTACCGTGGCAGGGTACTATTCTACCACTAGACCACTGGTGCTTGTTGAGTGCTAATGCTAATTAATTTACTAGTCCATTACCATAATGGTAACTGAAGCAAAACATACAATCCTGAATCCTGCGACTCAACTTACGACAGTACCAGTATGGTAACTGATGTCTGAAAACCCCCAGCCGTTTAAAAAAATATTTGAATAGGGACTTCTAAAAATTTGAAAAGAAACCCACATGCACTTATAAATTTCAGGAAATAATATGTTGTATTCTGAGCTATAAATAAAAGGTTAAATTTCTGATAAAATCTGAGTTTTCCATTGAAGTTGGTGCTAAACCATTTTGAAAGTGCGCTACTAGTCTACTATGGAAACACTTGAAAGTTAAAATGCAATGCAAATGACTTGAGACATTTGTAAGGAAAACAAAACTAGCAATGACAAAGAGGAAATTTCCACTCGACAAAGTGATGGGGAAAAAGAAAGATTGAAGTGAAACGTGAACTGCACATTACAAATATGGGAAATATTGCCCAAATCCAGGCTAAGAGAATGTCGTCAAGAGCATTTCATTTCTTAGTCCTACGTCTCGACAATGTCATCCTCCTGTGCGTATATCCTCTCCGGCTGGCCTTGGTCCAGCGCGAGCACCCGCCTGCGTACCCTCCGGAGCACGCCGTCCACGGCGAGGTCGATGGCGTCCTTGCCGGCCTCTCTCAGCTCCTCCGTGCTCCCGTGCCTCCGGTACAGCACCCTGGGCGCCATCTCCAGAGCGCGCTCCCGCATCCTGCGCACCTCTGCGTCGGGCACGGCCGCGAGCGTCTCGGCGATGTTGACGCCCCCGAGCACCACCGTCTCCTTCTGTATGTGCACCGAGAACTCGTCGTAGCGCCCGGGGGGAAGATGCCAGCCGTACTGCCGCCTCGCCGCCGCGTCCTCGAAGAACACCGGCACGCACCCGGCCAGGATGGCGTCGAACGTGGACCGCCGCGTCGGCGTGTCCCCTGGCGGCTGCAGGCAGAACTTGGCGCCCAGCATCGGACGCATGTACCGGACGGGGTCGTGCGAGCACTTGCCGGCGGAGCAGTCCACGACGACGCACGCGTCGGTGCGGTTCGCGCACTCCGCGAGGATAGAGCCCCGGATGTTGGGCCTGGACGGGCGCGAGACGCCGCCGGCGTAGAGCATCAGCGTGGCGCGGCGGGAGCGCCGCGCCCGCGCGAGCCAGGCGTCGAGCCGCGGGAGGGAAGCTGGGTGGAAGGAGGTCGGGTGCGGGATGGCGTGCTCCTGCCACGGCCACGAGCGCGACTCGAACGCCAGGAAGGTGAAGTTCTCGAACTCCGGCAGCCGGACCAGCGACGTGGTGCCCCAGAGCCGGGGCTCCGAGCGCGGCGGCTGCGAGTGGTCCCACGCGGACCCGGCGAGCACCATGAAGTGGTCGTGCCCGTGCCGCCGCGACAGGATCTGGGCCCGGTCGCGCGCCAGGAACTGGGCGAGGGACGCGCCGTGGAGCGCGGAGGAGTTGAGGAGGGAGGGGTCGAGGACGTAGGGGAGGGAGTCGAGCGCCGCGTAGTACGGGACGAAGACGGCGTCCGCGGCTGCGGGGTCGGCGACGAGGCAGCGGCGCTCGAGGAGGCGGCGGTGGAAGAAGGGCTCGAGGAGGCGCGCGTCGGTGCGGTACCAGGAGTGGCTGCGGGCGTGGGTGCGCGGGCCGAGGCCGTGGTTGGCGAGCGACTCGCAGGATGGGGCGGAGGTGGCCGCCGCGGACGGGTCGGCGAGCGGGAAGGCGGCGTCGCAGTGGCGGAGGAGCTGCGTGTTGAAGCGCGGGGGGAGGGTACGGATGTGGATCCGGCGTCCAGCGCATGGGTCTGGCGCGTCTCCGGCGGCGTCCCCGGAGTCGCCGGCAACGGCGCGGAGGACGACGAAGAGGAGGAGCAGGAGGGAATTGGGCATCTTGCGGGAGTGGGCGAGTGAGTGTGAGAGTGGGGTCCTCGTGTAACTGTCAGGATATTGTTAGATCGCTCATGTAATAAGGCCGTAACTGTCAAGGGCTGAAACCGTCAGATAGTTTGAAGCCCAAATAAAATAACTGGCGGGCTGCTGAACCCTATTCGCCGCTGAATGCGGGCCCGATCATCAATGCTGCCTAAAGCTTGAACGCGCTGGGCCCGGCCCGTTACTGAGTGGGGGTTGTTTTCGGGTTTTGTATTTCGTTAGTTTTGTTCGGTTTCTGCCGTTTCTCAATGGTTTCTGTTTTTTTGTTTGTTTCCTGGCTTTAGGTTGGTCGTTTTTTTGAACTTTCAAATTTTTAAATATTTTCAAGTTTCAACATTTTACAAATCTAAAGATTTTTAATGTGATTTTTTTTCAAGTTTGAGCTTTTTAAAATTTGAATAATTTTCAAGTTGAAATGATTTTAAATTTATCATAAAGAAAAAACTATAAGAAGAGCCAATACCTTTTTGGTGGGTTAAGTTGGACCGGCCCATGAACTCTGAACTTGCCGGCATTGCTTTAGCTGGACGGATGGCCAGTCCCGCTTATCGTGCCAGTAGCTAGCTTATACAGACCAAGGAAGACAATGTTAGGATATTCGCCCATCTCTATTCGGCCTAGGAAAGCGGAAATTCAATTCGGCTCCCGGGTGCGTATGCTCCCTCTACCAAAAAACATATTTTGAAATGTCGAAAAATTTGGACAAAAAATTCTACATGTACATCTCCATAATATACGTGGGTTCGTCAAGTTTCACGAAAAACCAATATTTTGTGTGGCCTATATAAAAAAGAAAAAGTTTATCTTGTGAAAAGCATTATTTTTAGCACTAAATTTTGTCTTTTTTACACACGTCACATGATAAGTTAATTTTTTATGAAACGACTTTATGAGCATGTAGCACGTGAAGATGTACGTGCGAACTTTTAGTTTCAATTTTTTAAAAAATTTAAAATGTATGTAAGATGCATTTTAAAATTTAGGGAGCATATGCACCCATGTTCCAAAACACCGCTCCCCTAGGAAAGCAGCTTACATATGTGGGAGTGGTATTTTGGCACCGGGGAGCATATGCTCGTTTTAAATACATTTTCAAAATGTTGAAACTGACACTAAATATATGAGTACATCTCGAAATTCTACACACTCACAAAGTTATTCCACGGAAAATTGACATTTTCAGTGTTATGTGTTAAAAAGACTAATTTTTGTGTAAAAAAAGTTGTCAACATGATATTTTTTGTGTCTTTTTCACATAAGTCACAAAAAATATCATTTTTCACAAAATTTGATATGCGCACGTAGAATGTCGGTACGTAACTCAAAAATTTGCGTTCAATTTTTTTTACATTTAGAAAAGTTTTTCACGGTAGCAGGAGCATATGGTCTCATGTGCCAAATTGTATATCTGCTTGTTGTCCAAAATGTTTTGTACATGTCTTATCATTGATGCTTTTAAAAAAACTTTTTTAACAGGATACACTAGTACTTATTACTACATTGCTTAAAACTTGCATGAGATTCCCTAGGAAACAAAGAAACTCAAGGTTTCCTAAAAATAGTATGGACATACTACCAAGGTTACCTGACAACCCTTAAGTCAAGGTACATACACCATCACATCAAAGTATTTATTTTTTCAGCAAATAAAGGTTCTTTCCGAGGGACACGAGATGTGGGAGGGAACCATATTAGAAAAATCTACTCCCTCCAAACTATAATAATTTAAACTAAAACCATAACATTTATTATAGATCGAAATGAGTATTAATCTGTCATTGTGCCTCTCTTTGAGATGATTAACATTCTACGATATGTCTGGAAGTTCATTCCGGCCGTGATTCATTCAGTTGTTGGTTTATGTATTTCAGTTGACATGTCATTGTGGGTTGTGGCCATCTGCCGATCGACACGAGATCAACCACCATGCGGCCTACACTTCTCATTTCTCGAGAGCACGATAGCTAGGTCGTTCGTCTAACTTGATTTTAGAGAAAAAGCTCGTAGACTAGCTAGCTAGATTGACTAATTAGAGATAAAGTTCCTAGGCGATAGTAGTAAAAGTGCGTGCATGCAACACGGCCTAACTTTTTTTCTTTGAGCAGGGGTCTGGTCCCGAAAGTTACAATGGCAACAACTATAAAACAGAGAATGCAAATTAACATGCTTAATTATTTAAATTGTCTACAAATTAAATAATAGCAGCATTTTACTATTATAGCTAGTAATGAATCAAGTAGAAATTATAATGTGCAGGGACTGCTAATCCATATGTTCATGGACTTAAAATTTGTATCATCGGTGAGAAAAAGGGCCACATGAGTGGCCAGGTGACCGAGCACGAGATCCAGAGGGTGTATAGCATTTATGGTCATCGCTTCAGCGCTTGGAGAACCGCGACCTCTTTATGAAAACATCTACACGGTTGGAGGATACGGTTAAGGAGTTTTTTACTCAACATGGGTGGCTGCATAATCGCAGGATAGCGCATCCTATGTCTTAGTTGGCTGACCAGACTTTTACTATTTGCTTTGTGTAACGAATTGTGTGGTTCATATTATTCTTCGACGGCTGGTTGCATCCTAGCTATGCAGAAATCGAGTGTAATATTTAAAACTTTTAAGTAATACAAACACCTTTTATCGAAATACATGGCAACGTAGCAGGATCGGCCGATGACGTCTCCTCTCGCCGAGCACATATATGTACAGTCTATTGGCTTCTTCTGCGGTAAACTAGTCTCTTGACTAAAGAAACATCTTCTAGACTCGTACTATGATTTACATGCGTTTTTTCTTTACACGGGATAGGCCATTTATATTCAGAAAGGTCGCACTAACATCTGTCTGCTACCTTGTGCTTGACCTGTTAAACGGCGCGCGGCTGTGTGGGCGACCCCGTCGAGATCACCAGGCGAGGACAATTGACATGGGATGTACACATAGGCACCGACCATCCCGTCTTGTTCCAATTTTCTTTTTCCGAACGAGGATCGTTCACAGTATGGTCCGTTCGTCGTTCGACCTGTCGGCGAGTCGTGCTTTTCGCTCTGATCGAGTATGTAGGTACGGAGTTTCCAGGCTGTTCCAGTTCTAGACCTTGATCTATATTGATATATACCGCACCTGTGTAGCAAAAACTTTGCGCTATTGTTACATTTTATTCCACTGGTCAAAATTGCATAAAAATCATGGTAGCATTTAAAAACGGCATAAGATAAATATTAGTATGCAGCAAATTCTCAGTTGTGGCATCAAATCTCCATGAAAAAAGTCAACACATGCATGCAGCATCTGGGGCACCTTTTGGAGCACCCCATGGAAACATATGCAGCGTTGAAGCAACACTTGCAGCGTTGAAGAAATGTCTGGCTCGTGTTCGGCGGCGCGTGACCGAGCAGCGGATCCAACCGAAGAAGTTCTGGCCCGCCCGTCCTGATGATTCCGGTGGAATCAAGGCGAGCTGATTTAATCCAGCATGCGCCTCTCGTGCGTGCATGCGTCTCATCGTGTGCGCGGCGGTTTTGCGTTCTATTGCGTTCACACGGTTCTAAAATGCATCAGGAATCAGGCGGCCTCACGCTGGTTGGGTCGTCCGTGAAGACGCAAACGCGGCGCAAAAAAGGTAAATCAAAAAAAAAAATGCGGCGTGCCGCTGGAGGCACCCGGCGTAAACGAAAACACGATCGATTTTGACCATTTAGACCGACGCAAACAGATGCGCGGGGACATTTTGGGTGTCCCAAATACATCGCCCGGTTGGAGATGCCCTAATTGGTCCAGCGGTTACCTAATCTGATTGGTCAGAGATACGTAATTTGTCACACACCAGCAAGTGGTCCAAGTTGCAGCCCGGGACGAGCGTTGACGATGCCCGTGGCCCCGTGCCCTCTAGCACATTTCTAGAGCTAGCCGACAGGAGCATTGTATCGCCCCACATTTTGCTCCTAGTATTTGAGTTTGTGAACTGGAGCCACTAAGGAATGGGCCGATATGCCGAGGGCCGGGAACCTTCGGTGTAGCCTGTTTTGACCGTTGGCATAAGCTACGCCGAGGGCCGCCCTCGGCGACTACCTCCCTCGGCAGAGTCACTATTTCTGTCGGCGTAGTCTGGCCCTCGGTGTAGGACGCTACGCCGACGGCAAAACCGTCGGCATACAAATTTAAAAAAATCAAATTTCCATTTTCAAAAAATAAATTCCAAAAGAAATTGAAAAAAAATCATTTTTGGCTATGCCGATGGCAAAACCCTCGGCATATAGTTTAATCTTTTCAAATTTTAATTTATTTTACAACATTTTTTTTTCTTTTTTTACTTGTTTATCTTTCACCCAAGATACTTTTAACTCTAAGTACACTTAATTTTAGGTCAAATTACAATCATGGTTAAACTTCTCAATCAGTCACCCATCCTCACACTACTCCAGGCTCAGCATGCTTAACTTCTTGGTTCCATTCGAATGAGTTTCCATTACAGAATTGACACCTTGCTGATAATAATAGCATACTAACTCTATTAACCCTTGGACCGTGATGTCACACCTCTTTATTTTTAAATTCCAAATAATTACTTAAGTAAACAAAAATGAATATATAAGTAATAATAATATTGAATTCAAATAACAATAAAATGATATTTTTTGGTATTTTTTCTATTTAATATGGAATAATTAATATCTTTAAATTGGAAAATCGAAATTCCACAAATAATATGTCTAAATTGATCAGAAAAATGAGAGGAATCTAAATATAACATCCATATTATTAGTTGAACCTAAAATAGAGGAATCCAAATATGACGTCCAGTTTGCCATTTGGCCAAAACGGGCCCCCGCGGAGATGCGGTATGGCCGTACCGGGCGAGCTGGTGCACCTGTTCACCACCGCGATAAATGGAAAAAAGCAGCACATAAAGTGATGTGTCATAGATCTAAAAACATTTTTTCCGAAATTTATTGAGCGATGGAAAGTGTACCCCTAGTTTAAATCCGGTCAGTTTCCAGCAGATTCGGCTGGACACCGCAGGAAGCCGCATGGATTCCCAGATAGCTAGCGCGCACAAATGACATGTGATATGTGGTGCTAAGGCGGTGTCCTACCACTACGTGGAGGTCTCACGCAATACTAAAATGCGTCCCATGTAGCTGTTTTACAAAAAAAACCGTTTTGGCACCCGAAAATGAAAAAACCATCGCCCATGGGTCGGATTGGAAATCCGGTCCCGAGACCTTGCTTCCCATCCCAGGGACCCCACACGTGCCAAATATGGCCTCGTTCTGACAAACTATGCGGTGTCACGGGCCATTTCCTACTCATTTCCCCTAAGAGTCATAGAACTCCGGACTTGATAGCCCTGTTTGTGAAAGGTTTTCCAAAATAATTGTTGTATCATAATTACGACTATTGGAGTGGTTACTAGGACACATAAAATAACGTCATGCGGCTCCGTGGAATATTCCGACTTCGTTTAAATTGCCATCTGGTCAAGACGGGAACTCGAGGACATATAAGAAAGTGTTTGAATTGTCAGTATGTTACTGTACATGATTCGAATATGCATTATTTTGACATAAACGGATAGAGGATGTTTTTCTGAACATTTTGATACCTTATACGTATTTTTCTAACATCGTATGAATTAGTTATGATTTTTAGAAAATTAGGCAAATTTGAAAAATAGCCTACGCCGAGGGTGGCCGTCAGCGTAGCCCTGTCTACGCCTAGGGCCAAACATATGCCGAGATCTTCCCTCGGTGTAGACCTAGCTACGTGATATGTCCAAGACGTATCTACTTTCCCGAACACTTTTGCTATTGTTTTGCCTCTAATTTGTGTATTTTGGATACAACTAACACGGACTAACGCTGTTTTAGCAGAATTGCACTGGTGTCTCGTTTTTGTGCAGAAACTCGACTTTCAGGAAAATCCCGGAAATAATCACAATGGGCCTATTTTCACCGTGAAGATGAGAGGCCAAAGGGCGAGCCGGGGGGCATGGCCCCCACACCACGAGCCGGCGCGGCCTGGAAGGGGGCGCGCCGCCCTATGGTGTGGGCGCCTCGGCGGCCCCCGCTCTCCCGGGCTACATATCCCTTCGACCTAAAAACGCCAGGGTTCGACCATATTTCGAGAAGACGTCCAGTACGCCGCCGCCATCGCGAAACTCCGCCTCGGGACCAGAAACTCCGTTCTGGCACTCCGCCGGGACGGGGAATTGGAGGGGATCATCGTCGCCATCACCACCGACGCCTCTCCATCGACCAGCCATGTTTCCCCCATCCATGTGTGAGTAATTCCCCTGTAGGCTGAAGGGAATGGTAGGGATTGGATGAGATTGATCATGTAATAGTCATAAGATTGTTAGGGCATGGTGCCTAGTATCCGTAGATGGTACTTTTATGATATTATTGCAACTTGTTATGCTTAATGCTTGTCACTAGGGCCCGAGTGCCATGATCTCAGATCTGAACATGTTATTGTTTCATCATGATATGCATTGTTTTATGATCTTACCTGCAAGTTGTATACACACGTTGCTGTCCGGAACCCGAGGCCCCAAAGTGACAGAAATTGGGACAGCCGAGGGGAAGGCGGTGATGTGAGGATCACATGTGTTCACGGAGTGTTAATGCTTTGCTCCGGTACTCTATTAAAGGAGTACCTTAATTTCCGTAGTTTCCCTAGAGGCCGGCTGCCCTTGGTAGGACAAAAGATGTTGTGCAAGTTTCTCATTGCGAGCACGTACGACTATATACGGAACACATGCCTATGGATTGATTAGTACTTGGATACCGCATTATTATTATCTGCAAATGCCCTACCATGATTGTTATATGAATTCTCTCATCCATGCAACGCGTTCATCCATCCCTGTGCCTACGTATTTTAATCTTACTATAATCACTAATGCTCTTTATTTCACTGCTTTGTTATTTCACTATTCCTACTGCTATAAAACTGTTGTCGATAAACTCTTGCGAGCAAGTGTTTCGTGTGCAGCTGAATTGACAACTCCGTTGTTAAGGCTTACAAGTATTCTTTGTCTCCTTGTGTCGAATCAATAAATTGGGTAATACTTCCCTCGAACTGTTGCGATCCCCTATACTTGTGGGTCATCAAGACTATTTTAATGCCGGGAGCATAGCTTTATTTGCAAGTTCACTTGGATTGATATTGTTCGCAAATCCTCCATCATGGGTAAACCTCGCGATACTAAAGTCGCCATATTACCATCCACTACAAGAAAAGGTACAACTCTGAGTACCTCTGCTGCTCTTGATTCACTATCTGTGATAAGTCAACTTGTTTCACCACCACAAGCTTCGCGTGTTGGTATTTCTGCTGAATCTGAAAATTCCTCTGATAATTTTGATGATGCTTCTACTGTGCTTGATAATACTGGTTCATTAGGTCCTTTTCTAGATGCTACAATTGCTAGGTCTAGACAAATTGAAAATACCGAAACTCCTAATGAAAATACTGTTACACCTGTTAATTCACCTGAGACTGATGATCTTGATGAAGATTATGTGGAACTTGATGATGATTTTATTGATAAATGCAATGCTACTACTAGTACAAGTAACCTTAAAAAGCTTATTGCACAACATGCTGTTAGATATAAACTGTCTCCTGATCCTAAATTTGCCACATCTCCTATAAACATTAAGGATAAAGATTATGACTTTTCTCTTGATTTATCTCATATATATATCTATTGTTGAGAAAACACCTTTCTGTGGTACTGAAAAAGAGAGTGTTGTAGAACATATGAATGAGCTTTCTACTTTAAGTAGCTTGTTTTCTGATGATGTTAAGATGCGTACTTATTTTGTTGCTAATATTTTTCCTTTCTCATTAAAGGATGATGCTAAGATTTGGTATAATAATTTGCCTCCTGATTCTATTGATAGTCCAAGTCGTTTGCTTGATGTTTTCTTTCGAAAATACTTTCCCGCTAGTGCTCAACATATTGCTCTGCAGAGAATTTATAGTTTTGATCAAGAAGATGGAGAGAAATTGCCTGAAGCTTGGGCAAGATTTTGCTCTCTTATTAGAGCTCGGCCTAGACATGATTTGAAAAAGCATGATTTACTTGATATATTCTACAGTGGACTAACCATTGAGTCTAGGGCATACCTGGATAGTTGTGCATTGTGTTTTCAGAAAGAACTCCGACGAAGTGAAGAATTATTGGCTAAAATAAGCAAAAATCATGATGATTGGTCTACACGAACCACCCCGACACCAATATTGAAGAAGAGGGGTATGATTGAATTAAATAATGAAGATATGAGGGAAGCCAAGAAATCTCTTATGGAGAAAGGTATTAAATCTGAAGATGTGAAGAATTTACCTCCTATAGAAGACCTATGTAAGATAATTCCCCCTTCATCCACAATCGAGTTACATTCCCTTCAACGCTTTGATAGAGGAGATATCCCTTATTCAAAACCTCCTGATCAATATTTAGATGAATTTGATAATTATATTGTTAAGCAAAATAATTTTAATATGAGAGTAGAGAATCATCTAATGGAAAATTCTCAAGCTATTAGTAAATTGCATGATATTGTGGAGAGAACCTCCAATGATGTTAAGATGCTTGTTAAACATTTTAATATGATTCAAACTGAAATTGATCAACTTACTAAAATGCAAAATGACTTGTTAAAAAATACTCATGAAGAAAAACTTATGAAGTAACAACTAGAGGCGGTGTTTCTACCCAGGATCCTCTATATCCTGAAGGGCATCCCAAAAGAATTGAACAAGATTCTCAACGAACTAAAGAAACTAGTAGTCCTTCTAAGAAAAAGAAGAAGAAACATAAAGCTGTTGTAGAATCCTCTGAACCTGTTAATGATCCTAATAGTATTTCTATTTCTGATGCTGAAACTGAAAGTGGTAATGAACATGATAAAGATAACGATAAGAATGATACTCCTGATAAAGAAGAGATTGAAAATGAACTGAAAAGCATGCTAAAAATAAAAAGTACACTAAAGAAGATTTTATTGCTAAGAAACATGGTAATGAAAGAGAACCTTGGGTTCAAAAGCAAATGCCTTTTCCTGCTAAGAAATTAAAATCAAAGGAAGAGGAACACTATAATAAATTTTGTGATTGGATGAAACCTTTGTTTTTGCAAATCCCTTTGACTGATGCTATTAAATTGCCTCCTTATTCAAAGTACATGAAAGATATTGTCTCTAACAAAAGGAAAATTCCAAATGAGGAGATTTCCACTATGCTCGCTAATTACTCTTTCAATGGAAAGGTTCCAAAGAAGCTGGGAGACCCAGGTATACCGACTATTCCTTGTTCCATTAAGAATAATTATGTTAGAACTGCTCTATGTGATTTGGGAGCAGGAGTTAGTGTGATGCCTTTTTCTCTTTACAAGAGACTTGATTTAGATAAGTTGATACCAAATGATATATCTTTGCAAATGGCGATAAATCTATGTTCCTGTTGGTGTATGTGAAGATGTTCCTGTTCAAGTTACTCAAAATTGCTTAATATTAACTGATTTTGTTGTGTTGGAAATGCCTGAAGATGATAATATGTCTATTATTCTTAGAAGACCCTTTCTTAATACTGCAGGGGCTGTTATTGATTGCAATAAAGGAAAAGTTACTTTCAATGTTGATGACAAGGAACATACTGTCTATTTTCCAAAGAAGATTGATAAAGTATATGGAGTTAATACAATTTGTAATTTGAAAACTATCAAGGTGGGATCATTTGATTGTCCTATATATGAGCCTAAAGAAGAATATCAAACTCTTGTGATTGGATCTATATCAATTCAATATAAGGTAACATGATTGATTTGAGGTTTATTTCTTCTTATGTCATATAAAATTTATTTGGTAGCAAGACCTGATCAACCTTGTTAACAAGTATATTTTAATGCATAAGAGAGCTAAACAACATTTCTTTCTTCCTCCACTTGTTTTACTTGCTGTAGCACTTTAAGTTTTGCAATATGCTTTAGTCGTTTAAGATTTTGGAAATCATTTTCCTGCGCTGTAATAATTACTTTAACACCCAGAAATGTGCATTTTTCAAAGTTCTCAAAAATTTACGAAAATTATACTGGTAGTCTTATTTTTCGAAGGGGCACCCGGAGCACTGGGATGACCGCACCCTGGGTGGCACGAGCCGGCGCGCCGCAAAGCGCGCCACCGTTGTGTGTGGGGCCCTCCTTGCCCCATTTCTTCATCTCTCTCTCCCATCTCACTCTCTCTCCCGAAATAACTCGCACCATCTTTCTTTCACTCGTGTTTCTGCTCAAGAACTCAAGATTTCTCGATCTCTTTGCTCAGCCCAGATTTCTGTTCGAAATTTGGCACATTTGCTCTCCTATGTGACTCCTTTGATTATCCAATTAGAATTTTGTTTGGTTGAGTATATATTGAATATTTTGCTGCTGTAGGTAACATGTTTAGTGAGCTTGCATGCTTGTTCTAAGTGGTAAAAACTAGTTTTGATGCATGTTTATTACTCTAGCAAGTTCCTATAGTAGTTTCCCTCAATTATATACCTTGAAATCAAATTTTATAATGATTGTTGAAAAATTTCAGAAAAGGAAAATGGACAACTACAACTTTGGAGAGGTGTTCGAAAGAGACACGACAAGCACGGGAAGGCCCTCGAGGGCATCCACTCGGATCAGGCGATCCTATAATGAAGACGTCATCACACCGAGCTTCGAACCCGAAGAGGACAATGGAGTCCCTAACGCTTCATCTTTCCCATGTTATAACTTTTTGAGTAATGCAGGGTTGCTGGATGATTTCTTGACTCTCGTTGGTAAGGCGGGTTTAACCACCTATATGGAGGATGAGAGGAAGCAATACTACATGCTCACTAAAATCTTTGTGGAGAGCTTCAAGTTCAACAACAAGCACTATCACCCGACAGTTGCATTTAGGATCTATGGTAATCCTATTACTATGAAGTTGAAGGATTTTTGTACTGCATTGGATATTGCCCCTGTAGGTACAGCAAAGAAGATCGAGGACAACCCCAAGTCTTTGCTGGAGCTCTATCGAGAAATCACCAATGACGATTGCTGCACCATTCAGCGTGGCAAGATAAGAAACATCCAACTCCCAGCCATTAAGTATTTTGCTTATTACCTTGCTACTAGCATTCTTGGTAGGGAGAATACTAGTAATATTTCTAGTTATCATCTTGCTTTCTTAATTGCTGCACTCACCGGAGAGACACCTTATCATCTTGGTGCTCTTGTTGCTTGCCGTTTGTCTAACAAGGGGCCTATTTTTGGAGGAATAATTGCATCGCGTATTTTGGCGCATCTAGATCTTCCTCTTGACCCTACTGTGGAACTAACCCCTGCTAGGTTAGATATTGCTGCTATGAAGAGTCACCAATTTGTTACAACTGACTCTAGTATAGATAATATTGTCTATAGAATGTTATTTGCTGACGGGGATGAGAGGGAAGTCCTTTTGCCGCAGCCAGATTTGTTCAGTGTTGACAAGAAACCATGGTCGCGCTCTAAGGAGGAGGTGGATGAGCAACTGAAGATACAAAGCTTCCACCAGCAGCATGACTCCGAGGACGCCGAGCCCTCCTACGACTACACCGTCACGTATCCTGTTGCTTCTTCCAGCACATACCCAGAACAGGGTCCTAGCTTCTTCGTCATACTACGGAGACACCACTTCATGGGGACCGTGGGAATGATCTCCACTTAGGCCAAAAGCCTAAGCTTGGGGGAGGTATACGGCATCACTCATTCTTTGCATATTATGGTTGGGATACTTGTACATACTTGTTTAGTTTCTTAGAGTGGTTTTCTAATGAGAGGGAGATGATATTTGGGGAAGTGCTGTCCAAAAACAGATTCTGGGCTGTTACCAAAAAAATCGTGCGCACAGCCAGAACGTTATTTTGAGATGAAATTTTTTGTGCATGTTCCCCAGGTTGTTATCGAACTTTCATTAGTTGAACACTTTTTGAACTGAGCAATGGAAGAATTTTGTAAAAATCGATTTCTGTACTGCTGTCAGGTTTTGGCAGATTTCTGCCATCCTTTTGTTTCTGTTAGTTTTCATTTTCTTGTTTTTGCTTTGTTTCTTTCCTAAAACACAAAAAGACCAAAAATATTTCTGTTGTTTCTCTTCACCATTTGTTTATTTGGTTCTTTGCTCTTATTTTACTTTATTTGCTATCGTTGGTTTGCTATGAGAAAATCCAAAAATATTTTGCTTTGCTTGCTTGTTTCTAACCCGAAAATACCAAAAATATTTGTTGTTCTTCTTTGGTTTTGTAAAGTTCATTAGGGAGTTCAGAGGTCTCCGGTGGTGGGAGCTTGATTTCATTCCATATTATTATTCAAGCTGCACAAGTGAAAGGCAATAATGACGATCTACGACAACTTGACTGTGGTGAGAGGCTGGTATGAACTCTATTTGTTTTCATTTTTATACATATACTCATCCATGTGAGCATGCTTAGTTGGTTCATGTGAGGTATATGTCATTTAATGAAAGTCTAGTAGTTCATGATCTCTCATGATTAGTTCCAATCTATTAATAATGAGTAGCATGACATGAATATTCGCTTGCATTGTTTTATTCATGGATCGGTACGACATTGTGGTATCCTCCTCTGAATAATTCACTTGAATCGACTTGGCACATGCTCACGCATGCATATGACTAAACAAAAGTCAATTAAGCCTCGATGATTTACTTTGCTTCAGAGTTCTCGTATCACTTTTATGCCTCCGTTAATTTTATTTTGTCGCAAGCTTGATTATGACAGTTATTGCTCTCTTGATTGTCGCTTCCCAGTCTATTGCTAGCCTTCACTTGTACTGAGCGGGAACGCTGCTCGTGCTTCCAAATACCAAAAAACCAAGTTGTTCCAAAGTGTTCACCATAAATACCTATGCATGGCATTTCAAACCATTCCAAGTAAATTCTCATGTGCTACCTTTAAACCTTCAAACTACTTCTCAATTTGTGTTAATGTTTTATAGCTCATGAGGAAGTATGTGGTGTTTTATCTTTCAACCTTGTCATTTACTCGGACAGACTTTCACCAATGGACTAGTGGCACATCCGCTTATCCAATAATTTTGCAAAAAGAGCTGGCAACGGGGTTCCCAGCCCCAATTAATTACCCTTCATTAATAATTCTCTTCACGTGTTTTGCTCTGATTCATCAGTAAGCAACTTAACCTGCAAATAGACACTTCCCCATGGTATGTGAATGTTGGAAGGCACCCGAGGATTCGGTTAGCCATGGCTTGTGTAAGCAAAGGTTGGGGGAGTGTCATCCATAATGAAACTAAAATGCATGTGTAAACAAAAGAGAAGAGGGATGATCTACCTTGCTGGTAGAGATGACGTCCTTCATGGGAGCCGCTCTTGAGAGTCTGGTTGGCGAGGTGGTTAGAGTACCCACTATCATTCGTTGATAACAACAAACACCTCTCAAAATAATTTTACTTGTTTGAAAAATGAAAAGCTCTAGCACATGTTAATCCCCTCCCTCTGCGAAGGGTCAATCTTTTACTTTTATGTTGAGTCACCATCCTTTCTTTGAGCACCTTCTTGAGACCATAACTGTCATTCTTAGTATAATATGCTTGTCCCAAAATATGATCACCAGTGGTATAACTTTGATGCTTTTATCTTTGACAATTTTACTTCTAGTCTTTCTATGAACTTCAGAGGTGCCTGGGCATTTATGTTTTGCTGTACAAATATAGGCAAGCGAGATACCACTTTATCATATCTTTCTATGAACATTGCAATCCTGCTTATAGAAGTGTTTCATGATGCTTGTTATTAGTTTGTTGGTATCTTTTTCATGATTGACACAGCTACTAGATGACTTTATTTGCATGTACCTTATTATGAATTGCTTAAGCGCTTGCCATATCATGAGAATATTTACATCATATGAACAAATGTGTTCGTGAAAGTTCTTTTATCGCACTCAGTTGTTAACTGAATTGCTTGAGGACAAGCAATAAGCTAAGCTTGGGGGAGTTGATACGTCCAAAACGTATCTACTTTCCCGAACACTTTTGCTATTGTTTTGCCTCTAATTTGTGTATTTTGGATACAACTAACACGGACTAACGCTGTTTTCAGCGGAATTGCACCGGTGTCTCGTTTTTGTGCAGAAACTCGACTTTCAAGAAAATCCCCGGAAATAATCACAATGGGCCTATTTTCACCCGTGAAGATGAGAGGCCAAAAGAGCGGGGGGCCATGGCCCCACACCACGTGCCGGCACGGCCCGGAAGGGGCGCGCGCCCTATGGTGTGGCGCCGGCGGCCCCCGACGCTCCTTCGGGCTACATATCCCTTTCGACCTAAAAACGCCAGGGTTCGACCATATTTCGAGAAGGTGTCCAGCGCCGCCGCCATCGCGAACTCCGCCGGGACCGAAACTCCGTTCTGGCACTCCGCCAGACGGGAATTGGAGGGGATCATCGCCCATCACCACCGACGTCTCTCCATCGACCAACCATGTTTCCCCCATCCATGTGTGAGTAATTCCCCCACAGTAGGCTGAAGGGGATGGTAGGGATTGGATGAGATTGATCATGTAATAGTCATAAGATTGTTAGGGCATGGTGTCTAGTATCCGTAGATGGTACTTTTATGATATTGTTGCAACTTGTTATGCTTAATGCTTGTTACTAGGGCCCGAGTGCCACGATCTCAGATCTGAACATGTTATTGTTTCATCATGATATGCATTGTTTTATGATCTTACCTGCAAGTTGTATACACACGTTGCTGTCCGGAACCCGGCCCCAAAGTGACAGAATTGGGACAACCGGAGGGGAAGGCGGTGATGTGAGGATCACATGTGTTCACGGAGTGTTAATGCTTAGCTCCGGTACTCTATTAAAAGGAGTACCTTAATTTCCAGTAGTTTCCCTAGAGGCCCGGCTGCCACCGGCTGGTAGGACAAAAGATGTTGTGCAAGTTTCTCATTGCGAGCACGTACGACTATATACGAAACACATGCCTATGGATTGATTAGTACTTGGATACCGCTTTATTATTATCTGCAAATGCCCTACCATGATTGTTATATGAATTCTCTCATCCATGCAACGCCCGTTCATCCATCCATGTGCCTACGGTATTTTAATCCTGCTGTTTACTATAATCACTACTGCTGTCTTTATTTCACACTGCTGTTATTTCACTATTCCTACTGCTATAAAACTGTTGCTACTGATAAACTCTTGCGAGCAAGCCTATTTCCAGGTGCATCTGAATTGACAACTCCGCTGTTAAGGCTTACAAGTATTCTTTGTCTCCGCTTGTGTCGAATCAATAAATTGGGTAATACTTCCCTCGTAGACTGTTGTGATCCCCTATACTTGTGGGTCATCACTACGCCGACGGCAACGCTACGCCGAGGGTCGAACTGTAGGCTGGCCTCGCCGGGCCATACGCCGACGGCCCTGACTTTTAGCCGTCGGCGTATAGCCTGGCCCTCGGCGTAGCCTCCCATTCCTGTAGTGAGCATGGTCATGGACATGCAGCAGGTGTATAATAATGCAAGATCGTCTTGTTTACTCGTTGTGCCCCTGCATGAAACTTCGTCATTTTTTAGATACATATATGTATCTATAATTAGAATGTGTATATATACTTTCGTATCTAGACAAAAATTGATCAAATTATTTTAGGATGGAGGAACTACTTTCTTATTAGGTGGTTCATCTTGCATTCACACAAAGTATCTAGGAGCATGTGTTGTAGCTAGCACTTAGAGCAAATACAATAAGACCGAGCATGCTCTAATATAACGATTTAAATATTATATTTCCACTTAGTTGTTTGAGAGAGAATATGAAAGAGAAGATAAATAAGTTCTTATGCAAGAACCAGCTCTAGCACGAGCTTCTACGCACTTTTGTGAGAGTGAGAAGTGGACCATGTATTAGTAAAATATTACATCTTTTTACCTAGATATTATATATATTGATTATAAGATTAGCTATAGATGACATAGCAAAGGTCTTACAACCAGCTGTTGGCTATACTATTGAACATTTGAACATGCTCTTGCATGAAAGCTCTCTTCTTTTTTCTACTCTCATCTCCGACTCATCAAAAATAAATTATTCTAATTCTTATAGCCTACTTACATCAATCTATTATTGTACCTGCTCTTGATCTTAGGTTGGACGTATTTGGGAGTACTATATACTCCCTATTTTCTAATTTAGTCTACTTCATTGAAAAAATAGACAAACTAATACTGCATGTATTAGACTATTTTTTTTTTGAGATATGTATTAGACTATTAGTGGTACTTCAGTCAATCAAAGTACATTGAAAGTAACGATATTAAAAGAAGAATAGCATAACTGCTTTGCTTTCTATGTCGTTGTTGATTACGAAACTAAAATACAGACTAATTCCGAATTTTTTTCAACAAATATAAAGTACTTCAGAACGGAGGGAGCATGCGTAGACAACCTTGTGTCCACTCTTCTTGGTCCATACATATGTGGTTGAGCGAGCCCTGCCGAGAAATTTAATTAATCAGGAATCTAGACTACCAGATTTTTTTATTAAAATCTCTTAAGCTTGTCGCACTTTCAGTCATGGCACTATGCGATCAACCGACGACATTCCCTACCGGCGAATGAATAAATATATTTAAAGGCTCTTGACTTTTTCTGTTGTGAAATACTTCTTACATTTCAAAATATTTGTAACATTTGTTGCAGATTTATTTAGATACGCATGTATCTAGACAGTTTTTAATATGTAAATATATGCGTGAATGTAGAGAAATCTGCGATACTTACAACTGAGGTTGTAGTGTTTAACTTCTTAATTAAAGCAACGCACCTTTTACTTTCTAAACTCATATTCTCTCCTACTCAAAATATGATATATACATATAAATTTTACTAAAAGTTAAACTTTTTTAAAGCTTTACCAACTATAATGAAAATATATTAACATTTATAATCTTAAAACAATATATTAAAGTTTGACATGGGCAAAAGCTATATGCATCTTGTTTTAGCAAGGAGAGAGTATATTTTGCAGATGATTTTATTCATAAGGAATAAGCCGTGTATATTAAGCACTATGGCAGCCAAAATTCAGAATAATGTACTATCATTTGTCTACTAGCTTGTGCTTCACTTGGTAAACGACGGCACATCGTTGTTTACATGGCCCTGTCGAGATTGCTAGGCGAGACATGGATACGTACGGACTGACCTTTCCCTCTTGTTCTACAGCTAAGCACGAACCTCGGTGATAGTTTGGGTAGTAAGAGCATCTCCAGCCGCGTCCCCCAAACCGTCTCCCAAACCGCGCCAGATCGAGCGTTTGGGGGACGTGTTTTGTTCGTGCCGCGTTTGGGGGACGTCGCTCCCCAGCCGCGTCCCCCAAACGCCGCCAAACATTTAAAATAATTTTTCTTGGCATTTTTATTTCAATTTCCACAAACTAATACATAATTGGGAACGTGGTTTACACGAAGACATAGTTTGGAACATGGTTTTCCACAAACTAATACATAGTTTGAACCATGGTGGACACAAATATAAAATATTGCAAAAAAACTAAACCTAACTAGGCCGTGCATCGGCGGTTTCCTGTGTTCGCTGCTAAGAAACAACACTCCGGGCACACCCAGTCACCTAAACTGGAAAATCCAGCGGGAGGATGGTGCCCTTGTTGGTTCTACCGATGAGGCGAACAGGCAGAAACCTCCGTGCACGTATTCGCAAGAAACAACACTCGGTCCCCGAGTCGGTCGTCGGCTCGTGGGAGTCCCTGTCGACGTGGTAGTCCCGGCGCGCGACTCTCGTCGAAGACCTTGATGCTCATGTCCCTGTTGCCGAAGTAGGAGAACACGAGGATGAAGCCGGCTTGGAGGCTGTGGTGGCGCGCGAACTTCTCCCAGCCGATGTTGAGGTACATCTTGCCGCGCGCGTCGTAGATCGCGTCGACGATCCACCGGCAGTAGCCGCACGAATGCTCCCGCAGATGCATCGTGCGCGGGCGTACGCCGCGACGTACTCGGCGAAGGAGTCCGGCAGCCTCTGGATGCCGCGCGGGTCGCCCTTGAGGACGTGGACGAACTCGAATAGGACGTCCGGCTCCACGTCCATCTCCGACGATGAAGACGACGGCGCGGGAGGCGACGGCGATCGTTCAGCTATGCCGCGGCCACGACCACGACCACGGCCGCGGCCGCGGGGTCGGCTCCGCCTCCTGAGCGGCGAGTCTTGTTGAGAGATGGTGGCGGCTAGGGTTTGGGAGAGGCGCTAGGGTTTGTGTGTGAGAGGGACGATGAGAGGCGCCCTTTTATAGGCCGGAGGGGCGGAGGAGCGGTGGCGCTCATAACGCCGGCACGCAGAGCTAGGCGCGACGGGACGCGTCGCTGCGCCTCTGCGGAAGCACCGTCGCGCGCCAATAACTTCCGTCGCGAGGTAGGCGACGGTTAGGTTTAAATTAATTGTGCCGCTGACGGGTCGGCCCCGCCACTCCCCGCCTCGCTGTGTCCGGCGTCCGGAGCGTCCCCTGTGGGACGGGGACGGGCTCGGGCGCCGGACACCGTATCGGGACGCGCCGGACAAAAAAGAGCTTTGGAGTACGCGGCTGGAACGCCTTTTTGGTCCGGCGCGTCCCAAATCTCTTTGGGGGGCGGTTTGGGGGACGCGACTGGAGATGCTCTAAGCTTATTGTGAGTTACTCTGTAGGGATTAACAATGATTTCACAGATTAATGCTTTTGTCTATTTATCTTAATAACCTTTGGAGCCCCGCAAGACGTGGAGTCACGGTTGGACAAGTGTATCCATAGAGCATAGTACAACAGTAGCATATATATAGTGTTGTTAGGACGCATTCCCCATTTATGATTGTATCTATATCTATTATCCTTTTTTTATTTTAACTTTTGTTATCCCATTTGTGTGCGCATCTAGAGGTGAAACCTCGGCTCTTTCCTTTTTCTATCCGTCGAGACAAAACCCAAAAAGATAATGTGTGGTCCGATGAACATAGTAATACTACGAAGTTCTTGAAGTCTTGTTTGTAGTGATCTTACACCACTACAAGTATTTTCTAAGGATTCGATAGACCTAAATCTCTAGAAAAAAAAAATATTACATTTGTAATACAGATCAAATGTATCAGATAGTGGGCATTTTCACTTGCCAGAACGTGAATCTTTTGTTGTATCCAACAACGAAAGATCTAACTTAAGCGATGTCATGTCGTCAAAATTCTGTAATGCAAACACAGGCTCTGATAGTACTTGATATAATCACGACAAACAGACAGAACGAATATATATATCAAATCAACACAGGGACACAAGCATTTAATCTCGAACAACCCCTACATAGAAAAGGATGAAAAAAAAAGCACGGACTTTAGCTACCAAAACTCCACTATTGTGATAGAGTTTACACAACAATGTGGATTCACGGATTCAACGTATCCGGTGCGATGGCTTAAAAGGAGGTACATATAGTGGTGGTGACATATAATGACGATGATTCATACGCGCGCGGGGGAGGCTCAGGCGAGCGTGTGAGCTAACTTCTGCCTCCGGTTTGGCCCAATCCTATCGCAACAGGTCTTACCGGTCGATAGAAGTTAGCCTTTATACGAATTTGGATCGCAATATGGAAGCACGGTCTAAGATAGTCGGTTGGAGTTTGGAGATGCGCAATTGACTTCACGGGTGCGCGCTCAGAAGAGGAGTGTTCCATAAGTAGCTCGATTCCTCTAATGATCCCTCCACCTCTCCATCGGAAACATTGTGGGGGCAAATTAATCAACTATTTTTTTCATCTATAACACCATAAATAATTTTTCTGTTAGTAACTATTGGAAGTTTGGGGTTAGTGCCTCCCCCCCCCCCCCCCCCCCCCCCCCGAGACTTGCACACAGGACTTACGAACATGACTTATGGCAACGGAGCCCAATATCTTGGTGGCAGGACTCACTCCAGTCATCCAAAATTAGTCTTTATATGAATTTGGATTGCACTATAACACATAGTCGCCCCCTCTGAGTAAACACATGTGCAGTCTCTTGACTATTTAATTATGCGGTAAACTAGCCTCTTGACTTCTTAACTAAAGCAAGGCACCTTCTAGACTTGTATGCTTTCTAGATGTATTCTTTTTTTCATATGGAATAAGCCAATTATATTCAGTACTACCTCCATTGTAAAAACGTTTCCCGGTTTTATCTAGATACGGTATAGCCATATTTTAGCTATAGGTTGATTCGTATCTAGAAAAAATTATGAAACTTTTTTACCATAGCGGCCAAAATTGACAAGAACAAACTAGCATTTGTGTGTGCTTGACCTGTTAAACGGCGGCATAGCATAGCGCTGTCCGGCCGGCCCCGTCGAGATCACCAGGCGGTGGCATGGGATGTACACACGCACCGACCTTTCCTGCTTCTTGTTCCGATTTTCTTTTCCTGAGCGAGGAATTCCTTCTTGTTCTTGGGAAGATTCTGGGATCCACCTCATGCACAGTCAGCACGACGTAGGGCCTGTTGGTGTGGCTTTTGGAGGCTTTCCACCAAAAAAAGCACCCCAAACGAGCCAAAGGGCTCGGCTGCGCGGTGGGCTTTTCCAAAAGCCACACCGTTTCCTTCAGATGGGGAAAAGCACCTGGAAGGGTGCTTCCCGAGCTTTCCCCAACCGAGCCGCACCCTCCTCTACTCGTTATTTCCCGTGTTCGTGCTCGCCTCACCGCGCCTCTGCTAGGGTTCGGCGCCGCCGCCGCCGCACGCCGCGCCTCCCTAGCCGCCCCCGCTCCCGTCCGGTCCCCGCGACCCAGCTCGCCTCCGCCTCTGCTAGGGTTGCGTCGCCGCCGCACGCCGCGCCTCCCCATCGCCTCCCTAGCCGCCCCCGTCGCCTTCGCTCCCGTCCGCTCCTCCTCGACGCCCAGGACCGCGCCGTCCGCTCCTACTCGACGCCCAGGACCGCGCCGTCCTCGAGGGCGCAGCTACAGCACCCCACAGTCCCGCTGCAGTTCTTGGTGAGGACAAGTCCAGGCTGACCCCCTTGCCCATTTCTTCAATTATATGATGTTTTCAATTTGTGATTTGATTTGGACTGTGAGTATGAAGTAATTGGATGATTTGAATTGGACTGTGAGTATGCTAGTAATTGGATGAATTGATGCTAGATGGATATGGTAGCAGCCAGTACATATTTGTTATGTGTTTTTTGTGTGTTATATTGTAATTCTGCTTGCTTAGCACATTGTAATTCTGTAGTTTTTTGTGTGTTATAGCTTGTGTCCTCCGTTTCCATGGAGAAGGCAATTTGGGATGCACACTACCTTCGTTTTTTTGCGACATTTGTATGGAGGAAGTGAATGCAAACAATAGGGATGGAGGTTGTTTGAGTAGGAAGGGGTACAAGAATCTTGAGGATAAATTTGCCGAGAAAACGGGAAAAAGGTTAACAAAGAAGCAATTTAAGAACAAATGGGATTCTCTAAAAAAAGAATACACCGGTTGGATGGAGTTGCTAAATGCAACCGGCCTAGGTTGGAATCCGGAAACAAAAACTATCGATGCAGATAATGATTGGTGGCAGACTCACCTACAAGTAAGTTATATATTCATGTTATGTATTATCTTCTTGTCTATTGTGATTCGATGATAATAGTTCCCTAATTTATTTGTTGTACTCTATTTGCAGTATCGTCCTGAGCATGTCAAGTTCAGATATGGACCACCCGCTAACTTGACACAACTTGATGTCATGTTTAATAAGGCTCATGTAACCGGAGAATCTTCGGCCATCCCGGGGGAAGAGGAAACGGGAGCGGACAAGGAAGCTGCAATTCCAGTGGATGATGACGATGATGCGTCCAAAAAAACACCAAACTTCGTGAAGCGCCTCAAGTTTGGTGGTGGAGAGAAGGAGAGCCCCTTCTACAGGGACTACAAAACAGCCTTGACTAGCCTTGTTTCATTTGGAAGGGGGGATGCTGGAGGTTCAAGCGGCATGGGTGACTCTGTCCCAACAATGAAGGAGTTTCTATGTATGGTTCGAGAGTGTGGAATCAAAGAAGGCACTGACCTCATGTTCACAGCTAGTAAGCTAGCAGTGAAAAAGGAGCATAGAGAGTTGTTGGCGGCATTTGAGACATCTGAGGGGAGGCTTGACTATCTTCAAAGGATGCACAATGAGATGAACAAGTAGAATCATCACTTGTGATCATTCTAGAACCATAACTTGTACTATTTATTTGCTCAAACTATTTGTGATCATTCTGGAACCTTGTACTATTATATTTGTGAACCATATGTAAGCTTTGTGAACCATATGTACGATTTGCTACCTTCCATGAACCATTATATGTGTTGTTTGATATTACCTGACAATTGTTGCCTTTATTTAGCTATGCCATGTCCAAAAATTTGACATGATCTTATATGAAATTTGTAGGATGGATGGTGGTGGCGACAATGGAAGTGATGAAGAAAGGATTCGACACCTCCTTGGGGTGGCGCATGACATGGCCGTGTTGGGCTACCTTGGTAATCTCTATTCAGATAAATATTGGAACAAGGCACCTCAGCGGATTCCACAACAAACTGGGAATGAATGGGTGCATGAACAACTTGCTGATAGAAAAAGGTGCTACAAAATGTTTAGAATGTATCCTGATGTGTTCCACAAACTGCACAACCTCTTAGTTACCAAGTATGGGTTAATTTCAAGTAGATACATGGGATCTGTTGAATGTCTAGGGATGTTTCTATGGACTATTGGAGCACCTCAATCATTTAGCCAAGTCCAGAACCATTTCAGTCGGTCTCTTGAAACAGTTCATAGAAAATTCCATATGGTGTTGAATTGTTTGTACCAACTGGGTAAAGATAATATAAAACCAGTGGATAGAACTTTCAAGGATGTGCATCCAAGACTTCAGGATGCACGTTTTTATCCTCATTTCAAAGGTGCCATTGGCGCCATTGATGGCTCACACATCCCTGTTGAAGTTGCAAAAGATGAAGAGGTCAACCACACAGGAAGACATGGGTACACATCACAAAATCTGTTAGCGATATGTGACTTCGATCTCAGATTCACATTTGTGGTTGCTGGATGGCCAGGTTCGGTACATGATAAACGCATTCTGCAACACAGCATGGAGAAGTATCCACTTCAGTTCCCAACCCCTCCTGATGGTAGTACTCTAATTTTCATTATGCGCATTTTTTTCTATGCATTATTGTTTTCAGATTTCTTAAATTTGTTCTCCTGTGTGTAGGTACATACTATCTTGTTGATTCTGGTTATCCAAACAGAAAGGGATTTCTAGCTCCTTACAAAAACAACACATACCATATTCCTGATTTCCGTCGAGAAGGGCCACCAACGAAGAAGGAAGAAATTTTCAACCATGCCCACTCATCGTTGCGAAATTGCATCGAGCGCATCTTTGGGATCTTGAAGAATAAGTGGCGCATTTTGAAAGGCATCCCTCATTTCGACTTGGTTACACAGAAGAAAATTATCATTGCTTGTTGTGTGCTTCACAATTTCATTAGAGACTCCAACTTGCGTGATAAACAGTTTGATCGATGTGATGCAGACGAGGATTACATGCCAAAGGTCCAGAGGCAAACAATTACCTTGCCTAGTGATCATGTGTCGGGTGAACTACACACAAGAGGCACGAACGGAACACGTGACGACATTGCCAACACGTTGTTCATTTCTAGACAACGGAGGAATTAGCTAGTACAATGTAGTGGAAATGTATTTTGGACAACTATATTCCCGATGGTTATGTAATGACAATTGTATGGCGACTTGAATTTTAGATGCATATTCTATTTATTACACGTGGAGCGGCGACAGTACAACTTTTCATTAATGTAAGGGTGTTTCAGACAATTCAACAGTTTACAGCCAGACAGCCAGCTGGTTTGCCAAAGACTTCTCCTAGACAGCAGCTTTTCTGCACAGCACCCACAGCCAGCCACAGCCAGCCACACCAAACAGGCCCGTAGTCACGTACGCACGGTGCGGTGCCTTCTTTGGCGGGCACCAGCTCGCTTCCACCGACAGAAAACGTCGCCATCCGACGGCACTACGCGCCGGCCGGCCGGTGCGGCCGTGAGCCCGGCCGTATGGAGTTCAGTTGGCAGCGACAGCCCACATTGCTTCGCAAGTAATTATACTCTCGACTTGGCGAACGGCCGAACGCGCGTGCGTGTATTTCTGTCTACTTAATTCACCTGCCTCCTACCTCGTCTGCCCGAAATACATGTTGCGGGCTTTATTTTGTGAAAGGAGCTATGTAAAATTTTCCAACATAACCTCAACTCTTTGCAGGCTCAACTCTTTGCAGGCTCAACTCTTCGTAGGAAGATTTGCGTTTAAATTTTAAATTTAACGATTAAATTTGAAAAAGTTTGAACATATAAAGTTCTTTCTTTGCAAAATCAACTTCACGCTGTCCCCGCGATAGGTATTTCGGGCTAGTCGGCTAGAGGGAGTAGTCTATTACTATAGTCAAGTCTACCTGGCATGCTAGTACTGGTCATGGTCAGCTGTTGAATCAAGCAAACGGTTGTTCGTTGCAGTACCTGATCGACACGACACATGCATATATGCTGATGTATGCAGCAAAGACATACAGTCCGTTCGTCGCTATCGATGTGTCGGTGGGTCATGCTGGTCGGTCTGACTTCTGAGTACGTACTTCCGGAGTTTCCAGGCTGTTCTAGACCTTGATGTGGTCCATTCTTTGAGAGACCGATATATACATGCATATATGAATGCGTATACAAACAGTATTGACGTTTAAAGTATAAGAATTTAAAGTACACTAAACAGTATTGACGTTTGCTGATGTCACCCCCTCTTCAAGGAATGCGTTTGCACTATCTGTACAAGGCATCCTTGAGATTGTACATAAACCCTTGTACAGCTCGTTGTCGATCTCGCACTTGTTTCTTCATAAACCATGGGTGGAAGTGTAGTAAAGAGCATTAGTTTTTTTTTCTCAAAGTCAAATCTTATAAAGTCGAATGGAATCATCAACGTGTACAACAAAATGCCATTTTTCCAAGAAAAAGAAGATCAATTGGAATCATTACAGAATATACTTGCATAATGCATATACTTCCTCCGATCCATATTAATTATTTTAATATAAATTTATCTAGACATATTTTAGTTATATATACACTCATACTAGCACCAAGTAATATGAATCAGAGGGAGTATCTACCTTAACGTTAACATTATCTAGACATATTTTAGTTATATATACACTCATACTAGTACCTCTGTTTCGATTTAACAGGCCCGCACGCAGTTTAAGATAAACGTTGACCATTGATTTGGTCAATAGAATATAACTTTTATGTCTACAAAATATATATCGTTAGATTCATATGTAAAAAAGCTTTCCAATGATATAATTTTTGTGCCATATGTTTCATATTTTATTGACTAAAATAATGGTCAAAACAATTTCTTAAACTACTGCACGTCTGTTAATCTGAGACGGAGGGAGTAGAACCGGAGAGAGTTGCAGAGTTGCATTTCGTGGCTTACCACCGGCCGTTTTGCACGAAAATGCACGGGTAAATAGCTCCTCTGTGACGCTTTTTAAGCGAATTGAACGGAAAGTGACGTTGTTCGTGGCAATAGCTAGCATGTGATGTTTCTTCGATATGAAATACCCACGGCCACGCGGGCCATAAATCAGTCGTTAGCGGCACTGTTATGTTAGTTAATGTTAACGTTAAGGTTAATTGGTCGCACCTGACAGACGAGTCAAACTAATCGCTTCCCACCGAGCGTGCGCGACAGTTCTGTAGCTTCTCGGCGGCGGCGGAGCTCACCCGTCCTTCCCATCGGTGGCGGCGAAACATTCTCATCGGCGGCGGCACTTTCTCTCTACGGCGAAGGTGGTGAGTGCCAGTTGAAACCCTAATTCCTCTTCCATCATTCTCAAATCAGATCTGAGCGTTCTCATTTGAACCCTAGATTATGGAGGCCCGGCGTGTTGAACGAGAGGAACGAGATGGAGCCGCTAGAGGGAACTTGTAGTCGGTATTTCCCGCATCTTGCAACTTAATTTCAGTTTGATTTGCTTGTTCGCTTCCGCTAGCTTATAGTGGCCGCCAAAAAACAGGGGAGATGGGGTTGAGCACATTCGAATTTTTTTATCAAATTATTTCCCTGTAAGGCAGTGTTAGTTGATGGCAGCATGCGGGTGATTGATAGAGACACGATGGTTAAATGGGAGGTAGAATATGCAGACATTGATCTCCAAGAACTACAAAGCATGGGAAATAATGTGGTGAGGAATTTGGTGGACAAAATTAGGGAGAGTGTAGTTTGGGGGCTAGAGCAAGAAGTATGTTTGTTAGCATTTGATGATTGGAAAGGTGAGTATGTTAGGATTGAGACAAGAGAAGAAATGGTTGATGAAATCGATCGGCGAGACGGCTAGACCAGCAAAAGTGCTATGTATTTAGCGGGGCTCATTGATCTGAAGTCCGATTCGAGAGTTGGATATGTGCCCTCGAAGTTGGCTTGTCAGATGGTTGATGATGATTGGGCTGCACAAAGACAGGTAATGCCTATTGTTACTGAGTTGGCAATGTTAACAGGGGAGGCTAATGCAGATGCAAAACCGGCAGTTAACTGTGCTGAAAAGGTTGTATCTGTTGATTAGAATACAGTTGAGATAACTGACCGGATAGATTTGGTCATTGCATCAATGTTTGACATTCAAATGGCAAATATTTTTGGCATTCATGTAGATGTCAAAGACAAGGAGAAGGAGGGGGATGAAGCTGCAGATGATGGACACATGCGTACAAGGCATGATGCAGATGATGATTCAGAGTTGATGTAGAATGTTGCAGTTGTTGTAGGTGATGGACATGAAGATGAGCTCATAGTGTTTATGACAATGAAAATCCAGTTTATTGACGTAGGGAGATTGTTTCCAAGCATGGATGAGTTTAGGATGTGTTTCAGGACTTATGTAGTCAAACATGAATTTGAAACCAAGACTTTGTGGACAGATAAAAAGAAATTCTATGCAAGGTGCAAAGGTTTTGATGGTGGTGCCATGCCATGCAAGTGATATATATCTTCTAGACGCCAACCTGGTGGAAGGATAATAAGGGTGAATCAAATTCCAAAAGCACATACTTGTATTACAAGTTCACAAAAAAATTCAACCATGACATCCCAACTTTGGGTGGCAGAAAAAATCACTCCAATTTTAGCCAAGACACCAAACACCAGTGCAAAGAAACGGAAAGTAGATTTGAAAAGGTAGTACCCAATCAAGCTAAAATATACTACATTGTGAAAGGCAAAGCAAAGGGCAATGAAAGAATTATATGGTGATTGGACAAATACCTTTAGAATGCTTTATTATTTTAAAGAAGAAGTGGAGAAGAGGTCACCTGGGAGTGTTGTTGAGATGGATACCAAGGTAACACCAGATGGGAAAGTCTACTTCTCTAAATTCTTCATGGCTTTAAAGCCTTGCATCGATGGCTTCAAAGGAGGGTGTCGTCCATATTTGAGCATAGATTCATCACTTTTGACTGGCAAGTGGAATTGTCAACTAGAAGCGGGCAACACTCTAGATGGACACGATGTTCCCTCTAGCTATTGGCATGTTTCAGTCTGAGACAGAGGCTTCATGAACATGGTTTATGATGCAGATGAAAAGATGCATTGGGCCAGTGTCACCTTTGGTAGTCCACACTGATGCATGTGAAGGGCTAGAAAATCCAGTCAAGAACATTTTTACCCTTGCTGAGCAGAGGGAGTGCTTTGGTCATATGTGGATAAATGTTATCAAAAAAATTCAGGGGAGATGAATTTGGACTCCTCTGGACCAAATTAGGATCATGATCATGAGGTTGTGGAAATTGAGAGCAAGGAATGGATAAGCTGCATGTTGTAGTGCAGCAGGTAGTCAACCGAAGTAGAAATCCTTGCACATTTGTGTGTTGAGAAATCCTCATTGGGGGGTGATGAATTTAGAGATACAAAGAATGGAAGAAGGCATGTTGTTGACACTGAAAAACATGAAGGCGCATGCCTTGAGTGGCAACACACTTAAAACCTTGTGAACAAGCCATCCTTTTTTGGCCTCCAAACCAAAGCTAAATAAGCACTCATATTTGCATGAATATTATTCAGTTGACAAATTCAAAGATGCATATATATGCAAGTCCAATTCCAGCACTTACAGATCAGTCTCAGTGGCCTAAAGTGGACATAGAATTCACCTTCTGCCCTCCTTTGATGAGAAGAAAGACTGGCTGGCCTAAACAGAGTAGATTCAAGCCTTGGTTAATGTGGGAGCAGTGAGAAGGGGAAGAAAGATGCCAATCCAAAAAAAGGCCCAAAAACGTAACAAAAATAGATGCAAGCTCTCTGAAGAACTTGGACACCGACCTGGATCTACCAAGTATAGATCGATACACTGCTGAAAAGCCAAAGTATGTTCATATTCATCCAAAATATTTGTTTTCATGATTTTTTCAATTACTAACCATATGACAAGAATTGTTTTTCAAGAAGAAGCGTGCAGTGGAGCCCCTTGTAGTTGAAACTTGTTGGCCAACGAAAAAAAATCAAGAATTGGGGGTGGTAGAATGAAGAGGAGTGTCGATGTTGCTGTGGGTGTGCAAACTGAAGATGTCCAGGTGCAAACTGAAACAATTTTGGACGATGCTATGCAACCTGGAACTATTTTGGAGGGTGTTGTGCAACCTGAAGCAGTTTTTGTGGATGTTGTACAACTTGAAGCTGTTCAGATGCAAATTGAAGTTATTTTGGATGAAATTTCACCTCTAGGTCATGATGTGGGGAGGCCTACTGAAAGTGATGCAAAGAAAAACAAGAAAAATGACTGATCTTCTTAGTACAGAAGCAAAAGAAAGCAAAGATAAGCCGAAGAAGAAGAAATCAAATGCTAAGAAGAAGTGACGTATTGTCACTGGTCCTTTCATTCGTTCAAACTTGTGCGATGTATTTGTTACCTATACTTAAATTCGTGAAAACTAGTATGATTTGCAATACTTCTATATCTACATCTGATCAAATTTGAGCAAAAATTAAATTTGGGCCAAATTTCAAATATGATGCTAAATTTTAATTTCAACCAATGTAGCAATTTGTACATTTCTATGTTTGTTTGAGCTTCCTAAGTTTTATCTAATGTACAACACCTCCCATGATCACCCTGATCTCTTTTGTGAGGTACAACTCATCGTCGCTAAAAATGTGCTACAATGGCCTCCAAAGCTAAGGGGAAACGACTCCATTTCTAAGTTGCTTATTTTTTGACCTTCTCGAAATCATCCAAAAAATGTCCTTGACATCTATTCTATCTATATAGTACCAATATGAAGTCTGACTATATTAATCTTCATATTATTAAATTATTTTTGAAAATAAATGCTTAATACAAATCATTAAAAAGCAACTTTAAAACATGAAAATGCAAAAGTAACTTCACATCCTGCTTAGTCACTCCAAAATGAAGCTAGGGTGAGGTTTTTGATATTGTGCGTTTTCAAAACCTCAAAACCTCTACTCTCTCCTTTGAACCCTCTACAACCTCACTCGAGGTTGTTCATTTTGTGAAGGATTTTTCGTACAAATTGTTGTACGTCATGTTTATAATTTTTTAATTGTAACTATTTCTCATAACATGACTATCTACGAAGATTTATATTTTTGCAAAAAAATTTGTACTAGATATGCACGGTCAAAGTTGTCAAAACCCCGTTGACTGAGCCCAAAACCCTCAAAACCCCGTTGGTTGACCAGGCTAACCCTAACGACCAACCTCGACCGTCGATCTAACCCTAGCGTGCTACCCCGTCAGTTCGATTTGTTCTTCTAGAAGGATTCCGTGTGAGGCTGAGCAGACCAATCGTGGCCATTCATCTGACGCTGCCACGTTCAGCTCCCGCCATGCGATATGGTCTTCTAGAAGGAATCATGTGCGATCCGTGAGAGCCCCGGTTCTTGGACGTGATTGGCTGGCTTCTGGTTGGGCGGGGCACACTGGAAATGTCTGTTGGGCCGTCCACGCCTCGTCCAATAGGATGCTCTGCTCCTCGCAGCCACGCCTCTGCTTGCATGCGCCATGCATCGTCGCAACCTAGCTATTGCGCTCGTCACAGCGTTCAGTGTCGTAGTCTAGCTATTGCACACCTTTGAATGCTTTGGATGCGTGGCAACGGTTTTGTCCTCTTTTTTTTCATTTTAAGTGATACTCGATTTTATTTTGCAACCCGTCACGCGTACATAGGTACACACGCAAAAGACGCTTTAGATGCTCTGCCGTCGCTTTAGGTACCCGCCGCTTTGGATGCTTGACGGAGATCAAACGACACCGCATTCTCTTCAGCTTCTCTGACACCGTGCCTATATAATGGCACCATCTCGTCCCCAATCTCCTCAAAACTCTCAAGCCGCCATTGCATCTTCTTCTCGACCAAAAGCCACCACCTCATCTTCTTCTCGACCAACCCAAGCCACCATGCAGTTTGTCGGCCCCACCTACCGTTACCTAGCCACCATGTCGGACCGGGAGTTCTCGGTGGGTATCATCATGTAGAATGAGTTGTGCGTGTGGGCTATCTCAAGGTGGAGGGGCCCAAGGAGCCTAGCACATTTCTTCCTCTCGGTCGGCTACCGCCACCTCCCTCCAGGATCGCCGTAAATGTTCACGCTCGAGAGGCACTTCGACGGCCAAAGGAACATGGTGATCGGCCTCTACGTCCACTTCACCAACCCCTTTGACGCTTTCGAGCTCCTCGGGCGTGTGTTCTGGTGTGGGTGCGAGTTCATCGCATTCACGACCTACAATGTCTTCACCGACTTCCACGCTATCTTCCCCAGCCCTAGCAACATGCACACCCTCCCCTACCATATGTCGGAGGACAACGACGAGTGAGCTCCCCTACCCCAAGGAGGAGCCAAGCTGGAGCCAAAAGAGCCAATGAGGGAAGACGAGAGGGTTGTCTACCTGGTTTATGTGTTTTTTCTAGTTTGCATCCGTGTTTTTCTTATCTATGTCTAGTTACCCGTTACACGTTTAGTGTGTGCGTTTGTGTCGTGTCCGTGGGTTTATGTAATGCTACTATCATGTTATATTTTATCTATGTGGTCATAGTTTGTCAAAAAACCTTTTTTGTCTAATTAAAGTTTTCACATTGTTATTTGTAGAAGTTTTCATTTTATTTGGCATAAAATGGATGAATAGCTCGTGCAAACTAAGGCTTCTCAATATTTGGCATATATAATGGATGAATAGCTCGTGCAAACTAAGGCTTCTCAATATTTAGCCTAAAATGGATGAATAGTTTCCGTTTTATTTGGCCTTAGATGGCCTAAAATGTATTGATGTTTATTTCGTAGTTATAGGACAATATATTTTTCGTAAACACGCAAAATTAGTTGCAATGGAAACTATTCATCTGAGTCGAGGTTGTCCACTTTGTGTAGGAATCTTCATACAAAATTCTGTACATCATGTTCAATTTTTTTTCTAATTTTCTTACAAATTGTTGTACATCATGTTTAATTTTTTTATAATTTTCTTACAAATTGCTATACATCATGTTCATATTTTTGCGATTTTTTTGTAGCAGATATGCACGGTCTAAAATAGCCTCCAATATATGTATTGATGTTTATTTCGTAGTTAATAGAAAAATATTTTTTGTCTATACGATCACTCAAAGTTATAGGTGGGATTCTTTTCTCAATGGGCCAAGGGCAGCAATTACATCTTTTTTCGGAATGCAACACTTCGTGAACTGACAAAACTGAAGAAACATAGAAATTTTTGGTCGAATTGCTGCCACATTTGATTCATGACGAAAAGCGAGCGCCCATGTTATACATCTCATTGTGCATACATTCAAACACATACTAACATAACCACTAGATCTAAATAAGAACCACACTAATAATCACGTCTAACGAGTGAACAACTGAAGGTAAACAATTTCTAGAGAAATTATAGCAAAATAAAATATTGCAGTGATCACATTTGCTTGCTTCTTCAAAGCTACCATCTGCCTTAGGTGCTTGTTCATTTTCTTCGCTTTCCCAATCAGTTCCCCATCAAGCGTGGCAAATTTCTCCACCGCCGGCGTTTGATTGATCTCTCGGTTGCACCCCTCCTAAAATCAATGATACCCTCCACTTCAAGCCTCTCAACGTACTTATCAATCCACTCAAAATTATAGCATTTCTTCATATTCTAAAATAGAAACACATGAACCCTAATTTTCAAATTGGTCGAAAAATAAAATAAAAATCTGCACAAATTACAGAAAAAGGGCAACGGATAACTTAGATCTAACCTTTCCCGGCTCGGTCTTGCTCTCGCACTTCAAAAATTCTCGCCCAAAGTTCTCATTGTCTTCCTTAATTGTGATCAATTGCTTCAATGGTGCGGCGGGTGTCCAGTCGGGACATCTTGTCATCGGCAGTACCCCATTCTTAGGCCATGAGTGGCGGGAGGCTGAACTAGAGGTCGGCATAAATCATCGGCCGTAGTCGCGCTCCATCGCCGGAGAAGAAGAAGAAGAATGAGCGGCTCCAAAATAGGGGCGGCAGGCGGGCGGCGGCTGCAGACACGCACGGGCGAGCGAATAGATGTGAAGCAGAGGAGCTGAGTTGGGCCACTTGTGGGTCCCACAACGAGGTGGGTCTGAGGCTCACTGGACTGTGTTTGTGTGGGTTAGCGCTGACGTGGATAAGTTGTGGGTCCCGCTCAGTTCACATAATCCAAACTTTTAACGACCTCTACTGAGCTTAAGGTCCGTGTCGCATGAGAGCTATTTGGGCCACGTGAAGTGTCATCTTGCAGCTATTCAGACGAAGGACATTGCGTTTCAACTAATTCTGTTGAAAAATGTCGCGTAGGAGCTATTCACCCTAAATACACACTGAGTAGGGTACGGCTGAACCCATGTTCCGTGGGAGCCCAATAATCATATTTATAAGTCTTAAAAACTTCAGCCCACTAAAATATAAACCTTACATTTAACACTTTGACATCTTATCAAAGGATGCAACATTCCTATCGATAGCGAGGCTTTTGTGATGACTTCGCCCATCTTAGATTGATTTCATGTACTCGGTCTACTAGTTTTTTTCTTTTCAGCTCGTGTTCACTGGCACGCGTCTAGTTGAAGTCTGAGGTTCTGGCCTGTCCAGTCCTGATTCGTGCAGGGTCCAAGTTGCATTTTGTGATGTATCACCCCCCGTTTTGCAGCAGAATAAACATTGAATAGGGTTACTGTTGAACCCATGTTATGTGGAAGCCCAATAATTGTACTATTTTTAAGTCTTAAAAAATTCAGCCCACAAAAGTTCAAACATGAGATTTGACACTTTAGTCTCTTGTAAAAGCGGAACATTATTTAGTGGGAGTCAGTATTTGTCAATGGAAAACGCTCTAAATCATCCTGGGGATCGCGCGTCCTCCCATCCTCCGCCTCCTGGTGATGTCTGATGTCTACGCACGTTTTTATTCTTGTAAATAGTGTTGGGCCTCCAAGTGCAGAGTTTGTAGAACAACAACAAGTTTCTCTTAAGTGGATCACCCAAGGTTTATCGAACTCAGGGAGGTAGAGATCAAAGATATCTCTCTCAAGCAACCCTGCAATTACGATATAAGGAGTCTCTTGTGTCCCCAACACACCCAATACACTTGTCAGATGTATAGATGCACTAGTTCGGCGAAGAGATAGTAAAATGCAAGTGATATGGATGGATATAAGTGGTAATAACAATCTGAAATAAATATGGCAGCAAGTAAACATGCAGTAAAACATAAAATAAACGGTGATTCGATGCTTGGAAAAAAGGCCTAGGGATCATACTTTCACTAGTGGTCACTCTCAACAATGATACCATAAAGGAATAAAAATATAAGCACTTCACTATGCTACTCTGAACTACTCTTCGGTGGATAACGAACACTAATTCACCGCGTAGGGATGCAAAAACAAACCCTAAAGATGTATTCCCAAGTACTAATGAACACCCCACTCCGTCACTTTGAGCATTCATAGGAGGTACTAACACACCACAATTTCATAGAGACATCCAACTCAAATCATAATTCAGTGAACAAGTATTATGTAAAATATAGCCTAAGAGACCCACACAGTGCACACACCGTCACCTTTACACACGTGGGACAAGGAGTCTCCGGAGATCACGTAAGTAAAATCCACTTGAATAACATAACGATATCTAGATTACAAAACTCATGGTCACATAAAGATCACATCATGGGAGAGAGAGATAAACCACATAGCTACGGTAGAGCCCTCAGTCCCGGGGGAGAACTACTCAATCCTCATCGTGGGAGTCAGCAACGGCGATGGAGATGGCGGTGGAGTCGATGGAGATGGCTCCGGAGGCAATTCTCCATCCCGGCAGGGTGCCAGAACAGAGACTTCTGTCCCCCGGATCTTGTCTGCGACGGCGGCGGAGCTACAAAACTTTTCGTGGACGGAGGCTTGTATATTTAGGGTTTTTGCGTCGGGAGCTTTATATAGGCGGAAGGGCAAGGTCGGTGGAGGCCTGGTGGCCCCAGACCACCCCTAGGCGCGGGCTAGGGCCATACCGCTCCTAGGGTAGGTTTGGCCACCCTGTGGCCCCCTTCGTCTCTCCTCTAGACTTTGTCTTCGCTCCGGGAAAAATAGGAAATTTGGCTTTTGTTTCGTCCAATTCCAAGAATATTTCTTGTACAACTTTTCTGAAATACAAAAATAGCAGAAAACCGGGAACTAGCACTGTGGCATCTTGTCAATAGGTTAGTTCCGGAAAATGCATAAAAGTATCACAAAGTGTAAACAAAACATATAGCAATTGATGTAAAACAAGCATGGAGCATCAAAAATTATACGTTTGAGACGTATTAAGCATCCCCAAACTTAACTCCTGCTCGTCCTCGAGTAGGTAAGTGATAACAAAATAATTTTTTGAGGTGACATGAAGCCAACATAATCTTGATCAAGTCATTGTAAAAGCATTGTAAGCTGGGGATCAAAGTACTCTAAACATAGGCATGATAGATATAATTCAATAGAACTTAGCAGCTATGTTATAACATGAAGAGTAGCTCAAACAAAGGATCATGAGTAATAGTGCATTGAAAGCAACTGTTTGTTTATGGCCATAGAGTAAACATAACAAAGTGGTACTCAACATGTCCTTTATATATGGAGTAGCAAAACATAAATGTTAGAACACCTTTAAAGTTTAAAGGGTGACTAGATGCAAGTAATTTTGAGAGCAAGCAATATCACAATCATGAATCAATCAATAATAATTTTGGGACTGCACATTTCACTAAAAATGACAACTATGCTCTCTTAATCGGTGCATAAAGCAGAAGATGAAGACTCAACATAATAGTAAAAGAGAGACTCTTTGCAGAGTAAGCAAGATAAACAAGTTTTATAAACCTTTCAAAAAGTATGGTACTTATTAGTTTTGAGTTCTCATTGCCCCTATCATAAGCATCTTGAATGGTTAAAGTTAATGTGAGTCAAATATGAGCTATATGCTTACAAATCACAAGTTTAAAATCTCATGCCCCTTGAATGCGAGTACCTAAACCTCATGATACTCAACTTAGGTCCCAAATAAGTTCTTGTCATTGTAAGTATACATGTATCATTGAGAACCGCCAACGGGTTACCTCTCGCCTGATGATATGGAGGTACTCTTGTAGGAGCAATCCCATGCCAAAATGACAAGACAAACAGACAATGAGCATCTTAGCAATTTTTTATTTACTATGAGTATAGCTTTTTATTGCAAATGCTTCATAGAATGTTCACTATGGTTTAGCTATAAATTTCCACCATGAATAATGCATGGATTAGATTAGCGGCCCAGGCGTTTCTCTAACTCATATACAAACTCCATGAATTTACAAGTTTCCATTTTATTTCGCACCGCTAGGCATCCATAAACAAAAGAACATGACATCAACTAAATATAAGTGCATGTCGAAAGTGTTCCCCATGAAAGCATGGTTCTACTAACCCCCAACTCGCAATTTGCAACCATATAAACTTCATAAGATAGAGACAATGATCAAATTTATTAAGTGTAAGAAAGTAAATGTGCCATCAAGTTCGTGAGAGCTTTACTGACTCATTTTCTCATGACAAAATTTAATTTGGAAGATAAATAAAACATGATGAATTTACTTGGAATAGCAATAATGCTAGTAGGTAGTTATGGTTGATGGCGCGTGATGCACACGTCCGTTGGGAACCCCAAGAGGAAAGTGTGATGCGCACAGCAGTAAGTTTTTCCTCAGAAAGAAACCAAGGTTATCGAACCAGTAGGAGATGAAGGCCACGTGAAGGATGTTGGTGGAGGAGTGTAGTGTGGCGCAACACCGGGATTCCGCCAACGTGGAACCCAACACAACCAAGATACTTTGCCCCAACGTAACAGTGAGGTTGTCAATCTCACCGGCTTGCTGAAAACAAAGGATAAACGTATGGTGTGGAGAATGATGCTTGTTTGCGAACAACAACAGAGAACAGAGATTGCAGTAGATTGTACTTCAGATGTAAAAGAAAGGACCGGGGTCCACAGTTCACTAGTGGTGTCTCTCCAATAAGATAAATAGCATGCTGGTGAACAAATTACAGGTGGGCAATTAAGAATAGAGATTCATATACATATCATGATGACTACTATGTGATTTAATCAGGTATTACGACAAAGAACATAGACCGCCATCCAGATGCATCTATGCCTAAAAAGTCCACCTTCAGGTTAGCATCCGCACCCCCTCCGTATTAAGTTGCAAACAACAGACAATTGCATTAAGTATGGTGCGTAATGTAATCAACACAAATATCCTTAGACAAAGCATTGATGTTTTATCCCTAGTGGCAACAGCACATCCACAACCTTAGAATTTCTGTCACTGTCCCAGATTCAATGGAGGCATGAACCCACTATCGAGCATAAATACTCCCTCTTGGAGTTACAAGTATCAACTTGGCCAGAGCCTCTACTAGCAACGGAGAGCATGCAAGAACATAAACAACACATATAAGATAGATCAATAATCAACTTGACATAGTATTCAATATTCATCGGATCCCACCAAACACAACATGTAGCATTACAAATAGATGATCCTGATCATGATAGGCAGCTCACAAGATCTAAACATGATAGCACAAGAGGAGAAGACAACCATCTAGCTACTGCTATGGACCCATAGTCCAAGGATGAACTACTCACGCATCATCCGGAGCGGGCATGGTGATGTAGAGACCTCCGGTGATGATTCTCTCCGGGGTGCCGGAGACGATCTCCGAACTCCAGAGATGGGATTGACGGCGACATCTCTGGAACTTTTTCATATCGTGGCTCTCGGTACTAGGGTTTTCGCGACGGGAGATTAAGTAGGCGAAAGGGGGGGCACCCGAGGGGCCCACCCCATAAGGTGGCGCAGCGAGGGGTGGGGCCGCGCCCCCTATGGTGTGGCCGCCTCATTGCCCTTCTCCATCTCCTCTTCGATGCTCTGGAACCTTCCGTGAAAAATAAGGCCGTGGACTTTTGTTTCGTCCAATTCCGAGAATATTTCCTGTGTAGGATTTCTGAAACCAAAAATAGCAGAAAACAAGAACTGGCGCTTCGGCATCTTGTTAATAGGTTAGTGCGGAAAATGCATCAAACATCATAAAGTGTGAACAAAACATGTAGGTATTGTCATAAAACTAGCATGGAACATAAGAAATTATAGATACGTTGGTATCAAGCATCCCCAAAGTTTAGTTCCTACGCCCTCGAGTAGGTTAACGATAAAAACAATAATTGAAGTGACATGCTACCAACACAATCTTGATCAACATTATTGTAAAGCATATGAGATGAATGAAGTGATTCGAAGCAATAGATTGCTAACAAAGAGATAATGACTAAAAAACTGAATCATATAGCAAAAACTTTTCATGAATAGTACCTTCAAGACAAGTATCAAAAAGACTTGCATAAGAGCTAACTCATAAAGCAATAGATTCAAAGTAAGAGGTTTCGAAGCAACACAAAGGATGATTAAGTTTCAGCAATTGCTTTCAACTTGTAACATGTATATCTCATGGATAATTGTCAACATAAACTAATATAACAAGTGCAATAAGCAAACATGTAAGAATCAGTGCACACAGTTGACACAAGTGTTTGCTTCTAAGATAGAAAGAAGTAGGTAAAATGACTCAACATAAAGTAAAAGAAAGGCCCTTCGCAGAGGGAAGCATGGATTACTCGTGTGCTAGAGCTTTTTATTTTGAAAGCAAATTCAAAATACATTTAAGTCTAACATGCTTCCTATGCATAGGAATCTTGTAAATAAACAAGTTCATGAAGAGCAAAGTAACAAGCATAGGAAGATAAAACAAGTGTAGCTTCAAAAATTTCAGCACATAGAGAGGTGTTTTAGTAACATGAAAATTTTTACAACCATATTTTCCTCTCTCATAATAACTTTCAGTAGCATCATGAGCAAACTCAACAATATAACTATCACATAAAGCATTCTTATCATAAGTCTCATGCATAAAATAATTACTACTCCCAACATAAGCATAGTCATTCTTATTAATTGTAGTGGGAGCAAATTCAACAAAGTAGCTATCAAATATAGGAGGTATATTGTAATCGTAATCAAATTTATCCTCCATAACAGGTGGTAACAAAAGACTACTATCATTATAATCATCATAAATGGGAGGCAAAGTATCATCAAAGTAAATTTTCTCCTCAATGCTTGGGGGACTAAAAATATCATGCTCATCAAAGCCAGCTTCCCCAAGCTTAGAATTTTCCATAGCATTAGCAACAATAGTGTTCAAAGCATTCATATTAATATGTTCCATGGGTTTTTTAATTTTCGCATCAAACCATCCATGTCTTAAATCAGGAAATAGAATAAGAAGCTCTTTGTTGTCCATTATGCCTAACTAGTGTAAACAAGAAACCAAATGTCGCAATTATAGTCTAAAGGAAATAGCTTCGAGCACACACACAATGGCGCCGAAAAGTGTTACTGAACCGAAATATGAGTGCCTTTTACCTTTCCCCGCAACGGCGCGGAAAAGTGCTTGATGTCTTTGGTGCTTCTATTCTTGTAGACAGTGTTGGGCCTCCAAGAGCGAGGTTTGTAGAACAGCAAAAGTTTTCCCTTAAGTGGATCACCCAAGGTTTATCGAACTCAGGGAGGAAGAGGTCAAAGATATCCCTCTCATGCAACCCTGCAACCACAAAGCAAGAAGTCTCTTGTGTCCCCAACACACCTAATAGGTGCACTAGTTCGCGAAGAGATAGTGAAATACAAGTGGTATGAATGAATATGAGTAGTAGTACGCGCGTAAAATAGCTCGCAAGGCGTTGATGGTAGTAATATTGTAGGAAGTAAACAAGCGTAGTAACGGTTAGTAACGTAGTAAACAAGAAACAAGCACGATAGCATATTTAGGAACAAGGCCTAGGGATTAGACTTTCACTAGTGGACACTCTCAACATTGATCACATAACGTAATAGATAAATGCATACTCTACACTCTCTTGTTGGATGATGAACACATTGCGTAGGATTACACGAACCCTCAATGCGAGTTAACAAGCTCCACAATTCAATGTTCATATTTAAGTAACCTTAGAGTGTAAGATAGATCAATACGACTAAACCAAGTACTAACTTAGCATGCACACTGTCACCTTCATGCTTATGTAGGAGGAATAATACACATCAATACTATCATAGCAATAGTTAACTTCGCAATCTACAAGAGATCATGATCATAGCATAAACCAAGTACTAACACGGATGCACACTGTCACCATTACATCGTGCAGGAGGAATAAAACTACTTTAATAACATCACTAGAGTAACACATAGATAAATTGTGATACAAAACACATTGCAATCATAAAGAGATATAAATAAGCACTTCACTATGCCATTCATAACGTGAATAAGTATTCTGTGAAATATAGCCTAAGAGACCCACACGGTGCACACACTGTCACCTTTACACACGTGGGACAAGGAGTCTCAGGAGATCACATAAGTAAAACTCACTTGACTAGCATAATGACATCTAGATTACAAGCATCATCATATGAATCTCAATCATGTAAGGCAGCTCATGAGATTATTGTATTGAAGTACATAGGAGAGAGATTAACCACATAGCTACCGGTACAGCCCCGAGCCCATGGAGAACTACTCCCTCCTCATGGGAGCAGCGGTGATGAAGATGGCGGTGGAGATGGCAGCGGTGTCGATGGAGAAGCCTTCCGGGGCACTTCCCCGTCCGCGGGTGCCGAACAGAGATTCCTGTCCCCGATCTTGGCTTCGCGATGGCGGCGGCTCTGGAAGGTTTCGCGACCGTGGCTTCCTCCGTAAGGGTTTTCATGGGCTTTATATAGGCGAAAGGGCAGCGTCGGAAGGTCGAAGGCGACGACACCAGGCGCGCGGGGCCTGGCCGCGCCACCCTATCATCTCGGGCCCACCTCTCCTCCGCGCTCTCGGGTGTTCGGATGCTTCCGGGCAAAATAGGAACTCAGGCGTTGATTTCGTCCAATTCGAGAATTTTTAGTTTCTAAAACCAAAAACAGCAGAAAAAACAGGAACCGGCACTTCGGCATCTTGTTAATAGGTTAGTTCCAAAATGCACGAATATGACATAAAGTGTGCATAAAACATGTAGATATCATCAATAAAGTAGCATGGAACATAAGAAATTATCGATACGTTGGAGACGTATCGGCATCCCCAGCTTAGTTCTGCTCGTCCCGAAGGTAAAACGATAACAAAGATAATTTCTTAAGTGACATGCCATCATAAACTTGATCATATTGTAAACATATGTAATGAATGCAGCGATCAAAACAATGGTAATGACATGAGTAAACAAGTGAATCATAAAGCAAAGAATTTTCATGAATAGTACTTTCAAGACAAGCATCAATAAGTCTTGCATAGGAGTTAACTCATAAAGCAATAAATCAAAGTAAAGGTATTGAAGCAACACAAGGAAGATTAAGTTTCAGCGGTGCTTTCAACTTATAACATGTATATCTCATGGATATTGTCAACATAGAGTAGTATAACAAGTGCAATATGCAAGTATGTAGGAATCAATGCACAGTTCACACAAGTGTTTGCTTCTTAAGGTGGAGGAGATAGGTAAACTGACTCAACAATAAAAGTAAAAGAATGGTCCTTCAAAGAGGAAAGCATCTATTGCTGTATTTGTGCTAGAGCTTTGGTTTTGAAAACATAAAGAGAGCATAAAAGTAAAGTTTTGAGAGGTGTTTGTTGTTGTCAACGAATGGTAGTGGGCGCTCTAACCCCCTTGCTAGACAAACCTTCAAGAGCGGCTCCCATGAATTATTTTTATTTTTGGGCACTCCTTCCAACCTTTCTTTCACAAACCATAGCTAACCGAATCCTCGGGTGCTGCCAACAATCTCATACCATGAAGGAGTGCCTTTTTATTTTAGTTTTATTATGATGACACTCCTCCCCACCTTGCTTTCACGAGCCATGGCTAACCGAATCCCTGGGTGCAGTCAACAATCACATACCATGGAGGAGTGTCTATTTTTGTTAATTAATTTGGGACTGGGAATCCCATTGCCAGCTCTTTTTGCAAAATTATTGGATAAGCGGATGAAGCCACTAGTCCATTGGTGAAAGTTGCCCAACAAGATTGAAAGATAAACACCACATACTTCCTCATGAGCTATAAAACATTGACACAAATAAGAGGTGATAAATTTTGAATTGTTTAAAGGTAGCACTCAAGCAATTTACTTTGGAATGGCGGAGAAATACCATGTAGTAGGTAGGTATGGTGGACACAAATGGCATAGTGGTTGGCTCAAGGATTTTGGATGCATGAGAAGTATTCCCTCTCGATACAAGGTTTAGGCTAGCAAGGTTATTTGAAGCAAACTCAAGGATGAACCGGTGCAAAAACTCACATAAAAGACATATTGTAAACATTATAAGACTCTACACCGTCTTCCTTGTTGTTCAAAACTCAATACTAGATATTATCTAGACCTTAGAGAGACCAAATATGCAAATCAAATTTTAGCAAGCTCTATGTATTTCTTCATTAATAGGTGCAAAGTATATGATGCAAGAGCTTAAACATGAGCACAACAATTGCCAAGTATCACATTATCCAAGACATTTTAGCAATTACTACATGTAGCATTTTCCAATTCCAACCATATAACAATTTAACGAAGAAGAAACTTCGCCATGAACATTATGAGTAAAGCCTAAGGACATATTTGTCCATATGCAACAGCGGAGCGTGTCTCTCTCCCACAAAGTGAATGCTAGGATCCATTTTATTCAAACAAAAACAAAAACAAAAACAAACCGACGCTCCAAGTAAAGAATACAAGATGTGATTGAATAAATATAGTTTCAGGGGAGGAACCTGATGATGTTGTCGATAAAGAAGGGGATGCCTTGGGCATCCCCAAGCTAGACGCTTGAGTCTTCTTAAAATATGCAGGTGAACCACGGGGCATCCCCAAGCTTAGAGCTTTCACTCCTCTTGATCATAGTATATCATACTCCTCTCTTGACCCTTGAAAACTTCCTTCACACCAAACTTCAAGCAAACTCATTAGAGGGTTAGTGCATAATCAAAAATTCACATGTTCAGAGGTGACACAATCATTCTTAACACTTCTGGACATTGCACAAAACTTCTGAAAGTTAATGGAACAAAGAAACTCATTCAACTAAACAAAAGCGGCAATGCGAAATAAAAGGCAGAATCTGTCAAAAACAAAACAGTCCGTAAAGACGAATTTTAAAATGGCACCAGACTTGCTCAAACGGAAAAACTCAAAACTAATGAAAGTTGCGTACATATCTGAGGATCACGCTCGTAAATTGGCAGATTTTTTCGATTTTCTACAGAGACTTGTGCCAGAATTCGTGACAGACAGCAATGCTGTTTCTGCGCAGCGATCCCAAATATAACATCAACTTTAACATAGAAACTTTACTTGGCACAAAAACATGATAAGGAGAGGTTGCTACAGTAGTAAACAACTTCCAAGACTCAACAAACAAAAATTGCTGTAGTAAAATAAACACATGGGTTATCTCCCAAAAGTTCTTTCTTTATAGCCATTAAGATGGGCTCGGCATTTTAATGATGCACTCAAGAAATAGTATTTGAAGCAAAAGAGAGCATCAAGAAGCAAATTCAAAATACATTTAAGTCTAACATGCTTCCTATGCATAGGAATCTTGTAAATAAACAAGTTCATGAAGAGCAAAGTAACAAGCATAGGAAGATAAAACAAGTGTAGCTTCAAAAATTTCAGCACATAGAGAGGTGTTTTAGTAACATGAAAATTTTACAACCATATTTTCCTCTCATAATAACTTTCAGCAGCATCATGAAACTCAACAATATAACTATCACATAAAGCATTCTTATCATAAGTCTCATGCATAAAATAATTACTACTCCCAACATAAGCATAGTCATTCTTATTAATTGTAGTGGGAGCAAATTCAACAAAGTAGCTATCAAATATAGGAGGTATATTGTAATCGTAATCAAATTTATATCCTCCATAACAGGTGGTAACAAAAGACTACTATCATTATAATCATCATAAATGGGAGGCAAAGTATCATCAAAGTAAATTTTCTCCTCAATGCTTGGGGGACTAAAAAATATCATGCTCATCAAAGCCAGCTTCCCCAAGCTTAGAATTTTCCATAGCGTTAGCAACAATAGTGTTCAAAGCATTCATATTAATATGTTCCATGGGTTTTTAATTTTCGCATCAAACCATCCATGTCTTAAATCAGGAAATAGAATAAGAAGCTCTTTGTTGTCCATTATGCCTAACTAGTGTAAACAAGAAACCAAATGTCGCAATTGCAGAGTCTAAAGGAAATAGCTTCGAGCACACACACAATGGCGCCAGAAAAGTACTGTACCTGGAACCGAAATATGAGTGCCTTTACCTTTCCTCCCGAACGGCGCCAGAAAAGTGCTTGATGTCTACGGGTGCTTCTATTCTTGTAGACAGTGTTGGGCCTCCAAGAGCAGAGGTTTGTAGAACAGCAGCAAGTTTTCCTTAAGTGGATCACCCAAGGTTTATCGAACTCAGGGAGGAAGAGGTCAAAGATATCCCTCTCATGCAACTGCAACCACAAAGCAAGAAGTCTCTTGTGTCCCCAACACACCTAATAGGTGCACTAGTTCGGCGAAGAGATAGTGAAATACAAGTGGTATGAATGAATATGAGTAGTAGTACGGCGCCAGAAAATAGCTCGCTGGCGTGCAGCTGATGGTAGTAATATTGTAGGAAGTAAACAAGCGTAGTAGCAGCAGTAGTAACAAAGAAACAAGAAAACAAGCGATATAGTATTTAGGAACAAGGCCTAGGATTAGACTTTCACTAGTGGACACTCTCAACATTGATCACATAAGAATAGATAAATGCATACTCTACACTCTCTTGTTGGATGATGAACACATTGCGTAGGATTACACGAACCCTCAATGCCGGAGTTAACAAGCTCCACAATTCAATGTTCATATTTAAGTAACCTTAGAGTAAAGATAGATCAATACGACTAAACCAAGTACTAACTTAGCATGCACACTGTCACCTTCATGCTTATGTAGGAGGAATAATACACATCAATACTATCATAGCAATAGTTAACGCAAATCTACAAGAGATCATGATCATAGCATAAACCAAGTACTAACACGGATGCACACATTGTCACCATTACATCGTGCAGGAGGAATAAAACTACTTTAATAACATCACTAGAGTAACACATAGATAAATTGTGATACAAAACACATTGCAATCATAAAGAGATATAAATAAGCACTTCACTATGCCATTCATAACAGTGAATAAGTATTCTGTGAAATATAGCCTAAGAGACCCACACGGTGCACACACTGTCACCTTTACACACGTGGGACAAGGAGTCTCCGGAGATCACATAAGTAAAACTCACTTGACTAGCATAATGACGTCTAGATTACAAGCATCATCATATGAATCTCAATCATGTAAGGCAGCTCATGAGATTATTGTATTGAAGTACATAGGAGAGAGATTAACCACATAGCTACCGGTACAGCCGAGCCTCGATGGAGAACTACTCCCTCCTCATGGGAGCAGCAGCGGTGATGAAGATGGCGGTGGAGATGGCAGCGGTGTCGATGGAGAAGCCTTCCGGGGCACTTCCCCGTCCCGGTGCCGGAACAGATTCCTGTCCCCCGGATCTTGGCTTCGCGATGGCGGCGCTGGAAGGTTTCGCGTGGCTTCCTCCGTAAGGGTTTTCGATGCGGGGGCTTTATATAGGCGAAAGGGCAGCGTCGAAGGTCGAAGGGCGACACCATCAGGTCAGGGCCGCGGGCCGGCCGCGCCACCTCTCATCTGGGGCCCACAGGCCCCTCTCTGCGGCTCGGGTGTTCGGATGCTCCGGGCAAAATAGGAACTGGGCGTTGATTTCGTCCAATTCCGAGAATATTTCGTTACTAGGATTTCTGAAACCAGCAGAAAAAAGGAACTGGCACTTCGGCATCTTGTTAATAGGTTAGTTCCAGAAAATGCACGAATATGACATAAAGTGTGCATAAAACATGTAGATATCATCAATAAAGTAGCATGGAACATAAGAAATTATCGATACGTTGGAGACGTATCACACGCAAGCAATTTACTTTGGAATGGCAGAAAAATACCACATATAGGTAGTTATGGTGGACACAAATGGCATGAGTTTTGGCTCAAGGTGTTTGGATGCACGAGAAGCATTTCCTCTCTACAAGGCTTTGGCTAGCATGGTTGTTTGAAGCAAACACAAGTATGAACAGGTACAACAAAACTTACACAAGAACATATTGCAAGCATTATAAGACTCTACACTGTCTTCCATGTTCTTCAAACACTTTTACCAGAAAATATCTAGACCTTAGAGAGACCAATCATACAAACCAAATTTCAACAAGCTCTACGGTAGTTCTCCACTAATAGATTTAAACTACATGATGCAAGAGCTTAAACATGATCTATGAGAGCTCAAAACAATTGCCAAGTATCAAATTATTCAAGATAATATACCATTTACCACATGAAGCATTTTTTGTTTCCAACCAAATAGCAATAACGAAGCAGTTTTCAGCCTTCGAACATTAAAGTAAAGCTGAGAACACCTGTTCAATATGAAAAAGCGGAGCGTGTCTCTCTCCAATACAAGGATTGTTGGGATTCGAATTTATTCAAACATAAACAAAAATAAAAGAAAACAGACTCCAAGTAAAGAACATAAGATGTGACGGAATAAAAATATAGTTTGAAAGAGAGGTGACCTGATAAGTTGTCGATGAAGAAGGGGATGCCTTGGACATCCCCAAGCTTAGATGCTTGAGTCTTCTTGAAATATGCAGGGATGAACCACGGGAGCATCCCAAGCTTAGACTTTTCACTCTTCTTGATCATATTATATCATCCTCTTCTCTTGACCCTTGAAAACTTCCTCCACACCAAACTTAAAGCAAACTCATTAGAGGGTTAGTGCAAAATCAAAATTCACATGTTCAGAGAGGACACAATCATTCTTAACACTTCTAGACATTACTCAAGGATACTGAAAGTTAATGGAATAAAGAAATCCACTCAACACAGCAAAAGAGGCAATGCGGAATAAAAAGGCAGAATATGTCAAAACAGAACAGTCTGTAAAGATGAATTTTTCTGAGGCACTTAAATTTGTCAGATGGAAAAACTCAAAACTAATGAAAGTTGCGTACATATCTGAGGATCATGCATAAATTTTCGCTGATTTTTTTGATTCTTCTACAGAGAGAAGGACGCGAATTCGTGACAGACAGCAAATCTGTTTCTCCGCAGAAATCCAAATCTAGTATCAATCTTCTATCAGAGACTTTACTTGGCACAATAACATGATAAGGAGAGGTTTCTACAGTAGTAACAACTTCCAAGACTGAACAAAACAGTAGTAAAAATAAAAACACATGGGTTATCTCCCAGGAAGTGCTTTTCTTTAACGCCTTTCGGCTAGGCGCAGAAAGTATCAAGAGAAGAAACATCAACAGAGGCGTTTGGAGTTTTCTCAACTATGCATTGTATATTATCTATGTAAGAAACTCCTTTTCCATTACCTTTAGGCTTACTATCCTCCTCAAATAAACTTTCAGGAACAATCCAATCAAAATTCTTTTCTAATGCCTCATGCATTCCTATGAGTTTATAAGGTATTGGTATTTTAATCTCCCCCTCACAATTGGCTTTATTAGTGTATCTTAGCCTATCTTTTTCCCTCCTTTCAAGGATATTTGCAAAATTGGTACACAAGCCTAGCATCTTATGTCGAATAAATACTTTCCTAGCTTCTCTAGCTACATCACCAAATTATCTAAGAAGGGTTTCTAAAATAAAATCTTTCTTTTCTCCTTCTTCCATATCACCGAGTGTAAAAAACATATGTTGCATTATTGGATTAATATTAACAAATCTAGCTTCCAACATGTGCACTAAAGAGGCAGTAGCAATTTCATAATTAGGAACAAGTTCTACCAAGGATCTATCTTCAAAATCTTCAGCCTTACTAACATGAGTGAAAAATTCTTCTATATTATCTTTTCCAATGATAGACCCACTACCTACCGATATATCTTTCAAAGTGAACTTAGGATGAAGCATGATGAAATAAACAAAAGTAAACTTGATGAAGTAAATGCAAGTAACTATTTTTTTGTGTTTTCGATATAAGAAAGCAAACAAGACAGAAAATAAAATAAAGTAAAACAAGACAATAAACAAAGTAAAGAGATTGGATGTGAGAGACTCCCTTGCAGCGTGTCTTGATCTCCCCGCAACGGCGCAAAACAGTCTTGATGGCGCGTGATGCACACGTCGTTCGGAACCCCAAGAGGAAGGTGATGCGCACAACGCAAGTTTTCCCTTAGAAAGAAACCAAGGTTATCGAACAGTAGGAGATGAAGGCCACGTGAAGGTTGTTGGTGGAGGGTGTAGTGCGGCGCAACACCGATTTCGACGCCAACGTGGAACTGCACAACACAATCAAGATACTTTGCCCAACGTAACAGTGAGGTTGTCAATCTCACCGGCTTGCTGAAAACAAAGGATTAAACGTATGGTGTGGAGAATGATGTTTGTTTGCGAACAACAACAGAGACCGAGGTTGCGGTAGATGTGTATTTCAGATGTAAAAGAAAGGACCGGGGTCCACGGTTCACTAGTGGTGTCTCTCCAATAAGATAAATAGCATCTTGGGTGAACAAATTTGGGCAATTGATAAATAGAGATTCATATACATATCATGATGACTAGTATGAGATTTAATCAGGGCATTACGACAAAGAACATAGACCGCCATCCACCATGCATCTATGCCTAAAAAGTCCACCTTCGAGTTAGCATCCACCCCCTCAGTATTAAGTTGCAAACAATAACAATTGCATTAAGTATGGTGCGTAATGTAATCAACACAAATATCCTTAGACAAAGCATTGATGTTTTATCCCTAGGGCAACAACACATCCACAACCTTAGAATCACTTTCCCAGATTCAATGGAGGCATGAACCCACTATCGAGCATAAATACTCCCTCTTGGAGTTACAAGTATCAACTTGGCCAGAGCCTCTACTAGCAACGGAGAGCATGCAAGAACATAAACAACATATATATATGATAGATCAATAATCAACTTGACATAGTATTCAATATTCATCGATCCCACAAACACAACATGTAGCATTACAAATAGATGATCCTGATCATGATAGGCAGTGTCACAAGATCTAAACATGATAGCACAAGAGGAGAAGACAACCATCTAGCTATCCCTATGGACCCATAGTCCAAGGATGAACTACTCACGCATCCGGGCGGGCATGGTGATGTAGAGCCCTCAGGTGATGATTCCCCTCTCGCGGGTGCCGAGGCATCTCGAATCCCAGGGGGATTGACGCACGTACGCTTCTGGAACTTTTTTCTGTATCGTGGCTCTCGGTACTAGGGTTTTCGCGACGGAGGGGATTAAGTAGGCGAAGGGGCAGCGCGGGGGGCTCCCGAGGGCCACCCCAAGGCGGCGCGTTAGGGGTGGGGCCGCGCCCCCTAGGGTGTGGCCGCCTCGTGGCCCTTCTCTGTCTCCTCTTCCGTGCTCTGGAACCTTCCGTGGAAAATAAGGCCGTGGGCTTTTGTTTCGTCCAATTCCGAGAATATTTCCTGTGTAGGATTTCTGTTCAAAAACAACGAGAAAACAGGAACTGGCGCTGCATCTTGTTAATAGGTTAGTGCCGGAAAATGCATCAAAACATCATAAAGTGTGAACAAAACATGTAGGTATTGTCATAAAACTAGCATGGAAATAAAGAAATTATAGATACGTTGGAGACGTATCAAGGTGAACACAATTGGAAAACTTTGGTTTATGGTGGTTGGATGCATAGCGAGTTCATACTCAAGTGATGAAGGCTAGCAAAAGACTGGGACGACCAACTAAGAGAGCAATAATGGCCATAATCATGCATAGCGACAAAACATTATCAATCAAAGCATAAAGTGATATTACAAGTCAAAAACTAAATGATCATAGAGGCTTTAGTTGACTGGTTATAGTCATAACATGGTATAAGCATGCGCCAAGTCAACCCAATAAAGCATCGAAGGAGAATACCACAATATTATGCTTTTATGATAGAAATAACACATGATTCTTTCAATGACACATTATGCACTGTCAGTCATTTGAGACAAGTCATGCTACAATAATACATACTAAGCATAAGACAAGAATAACATCCAACATGACATGCCAAAGTCTATGCCACAGTCTAGACAAGCTTTCTTTTGCATCACTATAGTCATGAAATATTTTACTCGTATCCAACACCAATCAACTTATTTGAAATAACTCTAGAGATGAAATACAATATGGACCAGAGAGCTAATCATACACAAATAAGAATAATAACAAGCTCTGAACAAAATTCAAGTGAAAGAACAAGAGCTAAACGCAGTACCAGAAAACTAGAACACTCCCATAACAATAAAAGTGAAAACTAGAGCGTTCTATGCAATGTAAGCGGAGCGTGTCTCTCTCCCACACAAGAATGATTGGATACAACCATATGCTAGAGCAAAAAAAACAAAAAAAACAAAAATAAAGATGCTCCAAGAATAACACATAGCGTATGAAGCAATAAAAACATAGCGCATAGAAAGATGGCATGTTGCTTTGTTGATGAAGAGCGGATGCCTTGGGCATCCCCAAACTTTGACGCTTGTACCTCTTGGATATTTCTTGAGGTGCAGGGCCATCCCCAATCTTGAGTTTTGGTCCATACTTTATCTCATCACATCATTCTTCTCTCCCTACACTTGAAAACTTCCTTCATACAAAACTTCACATAATTCTTTATTAGCACCATTAGTTCAATCAAAATAAACAAATCCACTTGGGTTCAGTTATAACATATAACAAACATCTATTAAAGAATTAGATACTGTAGCAACTCTTCAAAAAGCTCTTTGATCAAAAGAACTCAAAAAGAAAGAGATTTAAGAGGCAAATGCAAATAATGCAGAAATCTGTCAACACATAACAACAGGTAAAGATCATTTTTTATGAAAATCCTATGTTGCTTCTATCGAAAAGTGGTCAACTAACGAAAGTTGAATAATAACCTGGGGCATATGCATAAAAAATTACAGCTCAACATTCCACTCTAGCTATTTTTACAAATTTTTATGGTAACAGCACAAAATCTGTTTTCAGGACAGCAACTTCCTCAAATCTTACTTTCTTCCTTTTAGAGGCTATTCTTGGCACAAAAACGAACTAAAAATGATAATGAGATGTTATTACAGAGGTAATAACTTCCAAGACTCAACATAAAAAAATTACAGAAAATAATCATGGATTATCTCTCAAGAGTGCTTTTCTTTAACGCCTTTCAGCTAGGCGCAGTAATTTGAGAAGATACTCACATAAGAAATATGAATTGAAGAAAAAGAGAGCATCAAGGAGCAAATATGAAACACATTTAAGTCTAAACCACTTCCTATACATGGTAATCTTAAACAAAATCCACAAGGATCAAAGTGATAATTATAGGAAGATAAAATAAGAGTAACTTCAAAATTTTCAGCATATAGAGATGTGTTTTAGTACCATGAAAACTTCTACAACCATATTTTCCTCTAACATAATATCTTTTAGTAGCATCATAAATAAACTCAGCAATATAAATATCACATAAAACATTCTTATCATGAGCCACATGCATAAAATAATTATTACCCCCAACATAAGCATAGTCATTCTTATTAATTATAGTGGGAGCAAATTCAACAAAATAGCTATCATTATTATTCTCATCACCATAATCATCAAATATAGGAAGAATATTGTAATCATAATTAATTTTCTCCTCAATAGTAGGTGGACTAAAAATAACATAATCATCATATATTGGAGGCATAGTATCATCGTAGCAAATTTCCTCCTCAAAAGCTGCGAAACTAAAAAGATCATTTTCATAAAAACTAGCTTCCCCAAGCTTAGACTTTTTAATAGCATTAGCAACAATGGTGTTCAAAGAATTTATACTAATAACATTGCTACTAGCATGCAAGTAAAGTTCCATAGGTTTTTCAATTTTCTCTTCAAACACCTCATGTCCTAACTAAAGGTAAATACTATAAAGCTCTCTAATTTTGTTGTTGTTTTCCATTAAGCCTAACTAGTGAAAGTAAAAACAAGAAACAAAAATATATAATTGCAAAATCTAAAGGAAATAACTTCGAGCACTCACCAGCAACTAAAAGACTTAGTAGCCAAAGGATGTGAGTACCTTTTACCTTACCTCCCCGGCAACGGCGCTAAAAAAAGAGCTTGATGTCTACGCACGCTTCTATTCTTGTAGATAGTGTTGGGCCTCCAAGTGTAGAGGTTTATAGAACAACGACAAGTTTCCCTTAAGTGGATCACCCAAGGTTTATCGAACTCAGGGAGGTAGAGTCAAATATATCCCTATCAAGCAACCTAATTAAGATACAAGAAGTCTCTTGTGCCCCAACACACCTAATACACTTGTCGGATGTATAGGTGCACTAGTTCGGCGAAGAGATAGTAAAATGCAAGTGATATGGATGAATATGTGAGTGGTAATAACAATCTAAAAATGGCAGCAAGTAAACATGCAGTAAACAGTAAATAAACGGTGATTCGATGCTTGGAAACAAGGCCTAGGGATCATACTTTCACTAGTGGTCACTCTCAACAATGATACCATAAAGGAATATAAATATAAGCACTTCATTATGCTACTCTGAACTACTCTCCGGTTGGATAACAAACACTAATTCACTGCGTAGGGATGTAAAAGCAAACCTTAAAGATGTATTCCCAAGTACTAATGAACACCCCACTCCGTCACTTTGAGCATCCATAGGAGATACTAACACACCTGATGGCGTGTAACTCACACGTTCATTGGGAACCCCAAGAGGAAGGTATGATGCGCACAGCAGCAAGTTTTCCCTCAGAAAGAAACCAAGGTTTAATCAAACCAGGAGGAGCCAAGAAGCACGTTGAAGGTTGATGGTGGCGAAATGTGATGCGGCGCACCTGGGATTCCGGCGCCAACGTGGAACCTGCACAACACAACCAAAGTACTTTGCTCCAACGAAACAGTGAGGTTGTCAATCTCACCGGCTTGCCGTAACAAAGGATTAACCGTATTGTGTGGAAGATGATTGTTTGCGAAGAAAACAGTAAAGAACAATTGCAGTAGATTGTATGCGATGTAAAGAATAGGGCCGGGTCCACAGTTCACTAGAGGTGTCTCTCCCATAAGATTAAAGCATGTTGGGTGAACAAATTACAGTCGGGCAATTGACAAATAGAAAAGGGCATAACAATGCATATACATGATATGATAAATATAGTGAGATTTAATCAGGGCATTACGACAAAGTACATAGACCGCCATCCAGCATGCATCTATGCCTAAAAAGTCCACCTTCAGGTTCATCCGAACCCCTTCCGGTATTAAGTTGCAAGCAACAGAGACAATTGCATTAAGTATGGTGCGTAATAATCAACAACTACATCCTTAGACATAGCATCAATGTTTTATCCCTAGTGGCAACAGCACATCCACAACCTTAGAACTTTCTGTCACTGTCCCAGATTTAATGGAGGCATGAACCCACTATCGAGCATAAATACTCCCTCTTGGAGTTAGAGCAAAAACTTGGCCAGAGCCTCTACTAATAACGAGAGCATGCAAGATCATAAACAACACATAGGTAATAGATTGATAATCACCATAACATAGTATTCTCTATCCATCGGATCCCGACAAACACAACATAGAGTATTACATATAGATGATCTTGATCATGTTAGCAGCTCACAAGATCCGACAATGAAGCACAACAGGGAGAAGACGACCATCTAGCTACTGCTATGGACCCATAGTCCAGGGTGAACTACTCACTCATCACCCGGAGGCGATCATGGCGATGAAGAGTCCTCCGGGAGATGATTCCCCTCTCCGGCAGGGTGCGAGGCGATCTCCTGAATCCCCGAGATGGGATTCGGCGCGCCTCTGGGAAGGTTTTCCGTATCGTGGCTCTCGGTACGGGGTTTCGCGACAAGACTTTAAGTAGGCGGAAGAGAACATGGGGGCCACACGAGGGCCCCACACACCGGGCCGCGCGGCCGGGGCTGGGCCGCGCCGCCTGGGTGTGGCGGCGCCTCGTGGCCCCACTTCCTTTCCCCTCGGTCTTGGAGCTTCGTGCAAAATGGGACCCTGGGCGTTGATTTCGTCCATTCCGAGAATATTTCCTTACTAGGATTTCTGAAACCAAAAACAACGAAAAACAAGAAAGGGCCTTCGGCTCTTGTTAATAGGTTAGTGCTTAAATGCGTAAATACGACATATAATGTGTATAAAACATGTAGATATCATCAATAATGTAGCATGGAACATAAGAAATTATCGATACGTTGGAGACGTATCAGCATCCCCAAGCTTAGTTCTGCTCGTCCCGAGCAGGTAAACGATAACAAGGATAATTTCGGGAGTGACATGCCATCATAATCTTGATCATACTATTGTAAACATATGTAATGAATGCAGCGATCAAAACAATGGTAATGACATGAGTAAACAAATGATTCATAAAGACTTTTCATGAATAGTACTTCAAGACAAGCATCAATAAGTCTTGCATAAGAGTTAACTCATAAAGCAATAAATCAAAGTAAAGGTATTGAAGCAACACAAAGAAGATTAAGTTTCAGCGGTTGCTTTCAACTTATAACATGTATATCTCATGGATAGTGTCAATATAAAGTAATATAACAAGTGCAATATACAAGTATGTAGGAATCAATGCACTAGTTCACACAAGTGTTTGCTTCTTAAGGTGGAGAGAAATAGGTAAACTGACTCAACAATAAAAGTAAAAGAAAGGCCCTTCAAAGGGAGCATCGATTGCTATATTTGTGCTAGAGCTTTTATTTTGAAAACATGAAACAATTTTGTCAACGGTAGTAATAAAGCATATGAGTTATGTAAATTATATCTTACAAGTTGCAAACCTCATGCATAGTATACTAATAGTGCCCGCACCTTGTCCTAATCAGCTTGGACTACCATCATCACAATGTTTCAACCAAGTGTCACAAAGGGGTACCTCCATGCTCCTGTACAAAAGGTCTAAGGAGAAAGCTCGCATTTTGGATTTCCTCGCTTGATTATTCTCAACTTAGACATCCATACCGAGACAACATGGACAACAGATAATGGACTCCTCTTTAATGCATAAGCATGTGGCAACAATTATTATTCTCATATGAGATTGAGGATATATGTCCAAAACTGAAACTTCCACCATGATTCATGGCTTTAGTTAGCGGCCCAATGTTCTTCTCTAACAATATGCATGCTCCAACCATTAAGGTGGTAGATCTCTCTTACTTCAGACAAGACGGACATGCATAGCAACTCACATGATATTCAACAAAGAATAGTTGATGACGTCCCCAGAAGCATGGTTATCGCACAACAAGCAACTTAATAAGAGATAAAGTGCATAAGTACATATTCAATACCACAATAGTTTTAAGGCTATTTTGTCCCATGAGCTATATATTGCAAAGGCGAATGATGGAATTTTAAAGGTAGCACTCAAGCAATTTACTTTGGAATGGCGGAGAAATACCATGTAGGTAGGTATGGTGGACACAAATGGCATAGTGGTTGGCTCAGGGATTTGGATGCATGAGAAGTATTCCTCTCGATACAAGGTTTAGGCTAGCAAGGTTATTTGAAGCAAACTCAAGGATGAACCGCAGCAAAAACTCACATAAAAGACATATTGTAAACATTATAAGACTCTACACCGTCTTCCTTGTTGTTCAAACTCAATACTAGAAATTATCTAGACCTTAGAGAGACAAAATATGCAAACCAAATTTTAGCAAGCTCTATGTATTTTTCATTAATGGGTAAAGTATATGATGAGCCAAACATGAGCACAACAATTGCCAAGTATCACATTATCCAACATTTTAGAATTACTACATGTAGCGTTTCCCGATTCAAACCATATAACAATTTAACGAGTAGTTCAACTTCGCCTTGAACATTATGAGTAAAGCCTAAGGACATATTTGTCCATATGCAACAGACGAGCGTGTCTCTCTCCCACAATGAATGCTAGGATCCATTTTATTCAAACAAAAACAAAAACAAAAACAAACCGACGCTCCAAGTAAAGAACATAAAGATGTGACGGAATAAAAATATAGTTTCGGGGAGGAATCATTTGATGTTGTGATGAAGAAGGGATGCCTCATCCCAAGCTTAAGACGCTTGTCTTCTTAAAATATGCAGATAACGACGGGGCATCCCCAAGCTTAGAGCTTTCACCCTCTTGATCATAGTATATCATACTCCTCTTGACCCTTGAAAACTTCCTTCACACAAACTTCAAGCAAACTCATTAGAGGGTTAGTGCACAATTAAATTCACATATTCAGAGGTGACACAATCATTCTTGACACTTCTGGACATTGCACAAAGCTACTGGACATTAATGGATCAAAGGAATTCATCCAACATAGCAAATACGGCAATGCGAAATAAAAGGCAGAATCTGTCAAAAACAGAACAGTCCGTAGCACGAACCTGAAGGGCACAGAATTGCTCAAATGGAAAAACTCAAAACTAATGAAAGTTACGAACATATCTGAGGATCACGCTCGTAATTTTGCAGATTTTTTCGAATTTTCTACAGAGACTTTGCCAGTCGTGACGAGACAGACAATAGCTGTTTCTCGCAATGATCCCAAATATAACATCAACTTTAACATAGAAACTTTACTTGGCACAAAAACATGATAAGAGAGGTTGCTACAGTAGTAAACAACTTCCAGACTCAAATATAAAACAAAGTATCTGTAGTAAAAACATGGGTTGTCTCCCATAAGCGCTTTTCTTTTCAGCTAGGCGCAGAAAGTGTAAATCAAGTAACATCAAGAGTAGAAGCATCAACATTATTTTTCTTGCAAACACAACTTGTTGCGAGGGTACTTTAGGTGCTCCATTATCCAAATTTTCTATGGTGGTGCTAGGGGTTTTAGCAATTTTAGGCCTATAATAATTCTTTTGTTTAGGCACTTTAGAGGCATACATGAATTTTGCTCTCTACCCACAAGCTTTCTCCTTATACTTGAGAGAAGAAAAGGTTGAACCCAAGGTTCCCATAGCTTTTTCAAGTTCATCAATCCTATTGGTTTGATTATCATGGACAACACAAGTTCCTAGGACACTAATTCTTTCATCAATTCCTCCTAAGGATTTATCAAGTTCATTAGTTTTATCCAATAACATTTCCAATTTAGTTTCAATACTTGGAAAAATTTTCTCTATGGTTTCCAATTTTTCATAACATCTTCAAGAGAGATTTCAATTTTAACTTCATTAACAGGTGGTATTCCAACTAGACTCTCAATGATGCAACTAGCTTCTAAAGCAGGAGTACCTAGGAAATTACCTCCCGAAAGAGTATCAAGAACATACCTATTCCAACTAGATAAACCAACATAAAAGTTCCTAAGAAGGATAGTGGTGGAGTGTTTCTTAATGCACCTATGATGAGCTTTACTAATTCTGTACCAAGCATCTTTAAAACTTTCTCCCCCTGTTGCTTAAAACGAACTTCAACTTCAGGATTACTCATTATAAAAGTAACTAGGCAAAGACAAGTAACTAATTTTTTTGTGTTTTTGATATAGAGCAAGACAGTAAAACTAGCAACTAATTTTTTTGTGTTTTTTAGGTGCAGCAAACAAAGTAGTAAATAAAATAAAGCAAGACAAAAACAAAGTAAAGAGATTGGGAAGTGGAGACTCCCCTTGCAGCGTGTCTTGATCACCCCGGCAACGGCGCCGGAAAAGAGCTTGATGGCGTGTAACTCACACGTCGTTGGGAACCCAAGAGGAAGGTATGATGCGCACAGTGAAAGTTTTCCCTCAAAGAAACAAGGTTTAATCGAACCAGAGAGGAGCCAGAAGCACGTTGAAGGTTGATGGTGGAAATGTGATGCGGCGCAACACCAAGGATTCCGGCGCCAACGTGGAACCTGCACAACAATAACCAAATTTTGCCCCAACGAAGCAGTGAGGTTGTCAATCTCACCGGCCTTGTAACAAAGGATTAAACGTATGTGTGGAAGATGATTGTTTGCGAAGAAAAGAAAAGAACAATTGTAGATTGTGTGGGATGTAAAGAATAGGGTCCAGGGGTCCAAGTATAGAGGTGTCTCCCATAAGATTAAAGCATGTTGGGTGAACAAATTACGAGTCGGGCAATTGACAAATAGCATAAGAATGCAATGCATATATGATAAATATAGTGAGATTTAATCAGGCATTACGACAAAGTACATGACCATCCATCATGCATCTATGCCTAAAAAGTCCACCTTTCGGTTATCCTCCGAACCCCTTCCGGTATTAAGTTGCAAGCAACGACACTGCATTAAGTATGTTGCGTAATGTAATCAACAACTACATCCTTAGACATAGCATCAATGTTTTATCCCTAGTGGCAACATCACATCCACAACCTTAGAACGCTTCATTGTCCCAGATTTAATGGAGGCATGAACCCACTATCGAGCATAAATACTCCCTCTTGGAGTTAAGAGCAAAAACTTGGCGAGAGCTCTACTAATAACGGAGAGCATGCAAGATCATAAACAACACATAGGTAATAGATTGATAATCACCATAACATAGTATTCTCCATCATCCCGGATCTCAAAACAACATATATTATTACAGATAGATGATCTTGATCATGTTGGGCAGCTCACAAGATCCGAACAATGAGCACAATTAGGAGAAGACGACCATCTAGCTCTGCTATGGACCCATAGTCGGGGGTGAACTACTCACCATCACTCCTGGAGCGATCATGGCGATGAAGAGTCCTCTGGAGATGATTCCCCTCTCCGGGTGTTGAGGGCGATCTCCGAATCCCTTGAGATGGGATTCGCGCGGCGTTCGGGAAGGTTTTCCGTATCGTGGCTCTCGGTGCAGAGGGTTTCGCGACGAAGACTTTAAGTAGGCGGAAGCAACGCGGGGGCCACACGAGGGCCCCACACCAGGGCCGCGCGGCCGGGGCCTGGCCGCCGCCCAGTGGCGGCGCCTCGTGGCCCCTTCCTTTCTCGGTCTTCCTGGAAGCTTATGCAAAATAGGACCCTGGCGTTGATTTCGTCCAATTCGAGAATATTTCCTTACTAGATTTCCTGAAACCAAAAAGCACAGAAAATGGAACTCGGCTCTTCAGCATCTTGTTAATAGGTTAGTGCGGAAAATGCGTAAATACGACATATAATGTGTAAAACATGTAGATATCATCAATAATGTAGCATGGAACATAAGAAATTATCGATACGTTGGAGACTGATGACCCACAAGTATAGGGGATCGCAACAGTCTTCGAGGGAAGTATGACCCAATTTATTGATTCGACACAAGGGAGACAAGAATACTTGTAAGCCTTAACATGGAGTTGTCAATTAGCGCACCTGGAAGCAGACTTGCTCGCAAGAGTTTATCAGTAGTAACAATTTTATAAGAGGAATAGTGAAATAACAACAGCGGTGAAGTAAAGACAGAAGTAGGGATTATAGTAAACAACAGATTTAAAATACTGTAGGCACAGGACAGATTTAACGGCGTTGCATGGATGAGAAAACTCATGTAACAATCAAACAGGGGCATTTGCAGATAATAATAAAACGGTATCCAAGTACTAATCAATCAATAGGCATGTGTTCCATATTTAGTCGTACGTGCTCGCAATGAGAAACTTGCACAACATCTTTTGTCCTACCAGTGTGGCAGCCGGGCCTCAGGGAACCTACTGATATTAAGGGTACCTTTAATAGAGTACCGAGCAAAGCATTAACACTCGTGAACACATGTGATCCTCACATCACTACCATCCCCCGTTGTCCCGATTCTGTCACTTCGGGGCCATTGGTTCCGGACAGCAACACAACTTGCAGGTAAGATCATAAACAACGAATATCTTCATGAATCAATAACATGTTCAGATCTGAGATCATGGCACTCGGGCCCTAGTGACAAGCATTAAGCATAACAAGTTGCAACAATATCATAAGTGTGACATCTACGGATACTAGGCACTATGCCCTAACAATCTTATGACTGCTTACATGACCAATCTCATCCAATCCCTACCATCCCCTTCAGCCTACAGCGGGGAATTACTCACACATGGATGGGGAAACATGGCTGGTCGATGGAGAGGCGTTGGCGGTGTGGCGGTGAAAGATCTCCTCCAATTCCCGTCCCGGCGGAGTCCAGAACAGACTTCTGGCTCCCGCGACGGAGTTTCGCGATGTGGCGGCTCTCTAGAGGGTTTATGGCGACTTCGACTTCTCCCGTGCGTTTTTAGGTCGAACTGGCTAAGTAGTCCGAAGGAGGGCCGAGGCCGCGCCGAGGGCCACACCATAGGGCGCGCGGGCCCCCCAGGCGCCCGCCTTCATGGGGCCCTCGGGCCTCCACCTCACTTGTCCTTCGGCTCCGTCAGATTCTAGTAAAATAGGGCCTTACGCATAAATTCCAGGAGATTTTCCCGAAAGTTGGATTTCTGCACAAAACGAGACACCGGAGCAGTTCTGCTAAAAACGTTAGTCCGTGTTAGTTGTATCCAAAATACACAAATTAGAGGCAAAACAATAGCAAAAGTGTTCGGGAAAGTACGTTTTGGACGTATCAACTCCCCCAAGCTTAGCTTATTGCTTGTCCTCAAGCAATTCAGTTAACAACTGAGCGATAAGAGAACTTTCACGAACACATTTGCTCATATGATGTATATATTCTCATGCTATGGCTAATACTTAAGCGGTTCATAATGAGACACATGCAAATAAGATCATCCAACAGCTATGTCAATCATGGAGAGGTACCAACAATTAATAATAAGCACCATGAATCATGTATAAGCAGGATTGCAATGTTCATAAGAGAATATGATAAAGTGGTATCTCGCTTGCCTGTATTTGATCGGCAAAACATAAATGCCGAGGCACCTCTGAAGTTCATAGAAAGACTAGAAGTAGTGATTGTCAAAGATAAAAGCATCAAAGTTATACCACAATCAATCATATTTTGAGACAAGCATATTATACTAAGAATGACAGTTGTGCTCTCAAGATAGTGCTCAAAGAAAGAATGGAGACACAACATAAAAGTAAAATATTGACCCTTCGCAGAGGCGAGGGGATTAACATGCGCTAGAGCTTTTCATTTGTAAAGCGGGAGTAAAATTATTTTGAGAGGTGTTTGTTGTTGTCAACGAATGGTAATGGGTACACTAACTACCTCATCAACCGGACTCCCAAGAGCGGCTCCCATGAATTATTTGCATGTTTATGTGGCACTCCTTCCAACCTTTCTTACACAAACCATGGCTAACGAATCCTCGGGTGCATGCAACAATCACATACCATGAAGGAGTGCCTTTTTATTTAAGTTTTATTATGATGATGACACTCCCCCCAACCTTTGCTTACAGCACATGGCTAACCGAATCCTTCGGGTGCCGTCCAACAATCACAAACCATGGAGGAGTGTCTATTTAAGTTAATTAATTCGGACTGGGAATCCCAGCTCTTTTTGCAAAATTATTGGATAAGGATGTGCCACTAGTCCATATGAGAATCCGTCAAAAGTAAATGACAAGGTTGAAAGCTAAACACCACATACTTCCTCATGAGCTATGAAACATTAACACAAATTGAGAAGCATTTGAAAGTTTTAAAGGTAGCGCATGAGAATTTACTTGGAATGGTTTGAAATGCCATGCATAGGTATTTATGGTGGACACTTTGGAACAACTTGGTTTTCAGGTGTTTGGAAGCACGAGCGGCGATCCCGCTCAGTACAAGTGAAGGCTAGCAAAAGACTAGGGAGCGACAAATCAAGAGCAGCTAGTCATAATCATGCTTGCGGCAAAATAAATTAACGGAGGCATAAAAGATACAAGAACTACGGAGCAATATAAATCATCGAGGCTAAATTGACTTTTTGTTCAGTCATATGCATGCGTGAGCATGTGCAAGTCGATATAAATGAATTATTCAGAGGAGGATACCACAATGCCATACTTACTTATGAATAAAACAATGCAAGCAAACATCCATGACATGCTACTCATATTAATAAATTGGAGCTAAACATGAAAGATCATGAACTACTAGACTTTCTCAAATAACATATACCTCACATGAACCAACTAAGCATGCTCACATGGATGAGTATATGTACAAAAATGAAAACAAATAGAGTTCATACCAGCCTCTCACCACAATCAGATTGTCGTAGATCGTCATTATTGCCTTTCACTTGTGTAGCTTGGATAATATGAAATAAAAGCACGCTCCAGCCACCGAAGACCATTGAACTCATGATGAACTTTACAAACCAAAGAAGAACAGCAAATATTTTGGTGTTTTCAAATTGGAAACAAGAACAAAAGAAAACAAGCAAACAAAGCAAAATCTTTTTGGGTTTTCTCATAGCAAACCAACGATAGCAAACGAAGTAAAATAAGAGCAAAGAACCAAATAAAAAAATGGTGAAGAGAAACAACAGAAATATTTTTGGTCTTTTTGTGTTTTAGGAAAGAAACAAAGTGAAAACAAAAGAATGCAAACTAACAAACACAGAAAAGCAGGATGACAGAAATCTGCAAATCCTGACAGCAGTACAGAAATCGAAATTAACAAAAATCTTCCATTGCTCAGACCAAAAAGTGTTCAACTAATGAAAGTTATATAACAACCATGGGGAACATGCTCAAAAATTGGCAGCTCAAAATAACGTTCTGGCTGTGCGTCACGAATTTTTTTGTAACAGCCCAGAATCTGTTTTTGGACAGCACTTCCCAAATATCATCTCCTTCTCATTAGAAAACCACTCTAAGAGACTAAGCAAGTATGTACAAGTATCCAGCAACCATATATGCAAAGAATGAGTGATGCCGGTATACCTCCCCCAAGCTTAGGCTTTTGGCCTAATGGAGTTCATTCCAACGAGGGTCCAGTTCCACGCCAGGTGGATCATACATGGAGTGATAATAAGGCCCCTGCGCAAGAATATCGTGAAGGCTCCACATGACCATGATGTTGATATGAGGAGCTCGCTGCATCGGATGAAGAGTCGGGGTGCTCCTCGTCCTCCTCACCTTCCCTTGCACGACGGCTTTCCCTTTCTATGTATGCGTTTAGCTCATTTTCTGTGATCTACTAATCTTTCCACTATCATTGGAGAAGCTCCTCCCATTACAAATCATTTTATAAAGATTCGAGAGCTCCCGCGGCGTTCCCCTGATCTTCTCGCAGGGATCCCCACCACGCACTCTAATTGCTGTACAAAAATCACTGAAAGGCAAGTTGATAGTTTTGTTATAAATCTTGTACCGGACCATGGGGTTAGTTTGAGACCGATGAAATTCGAAATCCTGCACAACCGACACCGTTAGTTTAGCATATTGGTGAGGTTCACCAACAGTAAAACCTTCCAACCATATTGGAAATCGGTGTTTGAACATCTTGCAGATTCCTGCATTCCGCATAAAATCCGTGCATGGGTAATAAGAGGGGTATACTCCCTCTTCACGATGAACTCTCATGACTGCTGTACCTCCAACTCTTGTTGGTTAAGTTGGTGCATACTCCCTCCATTTTCTAAAATTTTCAACAACCATTATAAAATTTGATTTCGAGGTATATAATTGAAGGGAACTACTATAGGAACTTGCTAGAGTACTAAACATGCGTCAAAACTAGTTTCTTCCACTTAGAACAAGCATGCAAGCTCACTAAACATGTTATCTACAGCAGCAAAATATTCAAGATATACTCAACCAAACAAAATTCTAATTGGACAATCAAAGAGTCACATACCAAGGAGTAAATGTGCCAAATTTCAGCACAAATCTGGGCTGAGCAAGGAGATCGAAAAATCGCGAGTTCTTGAGCGAAACGCGAGTGAGAGGAACTTGGTGCGAGTTTTTTCGGAGAGAGAAGATGATGGGAGGAAGAGATGAAGTAGTGGGGCAAGGAGGGGCCCACACCACAGGTGGCGCGCCCACCTCCCTGGCCGCGCCTGTGGTGTGGCACCCCCCGGTGCCCCACAGGTCATCCTCTAGTACTCCCAGGTGCCTCGTCGAAAAATAGGACCAACGGTGTAATATTTGTAATTTTTAGAGAACTTCGAAAAATGCACATTTTCGGGTGTTAAATTAATTATTACTGCGCAGGAAAATGATTTCCAAAATCTTAAACGACTAAAGCATATTGCAAAACAAAAGTTGCTACAGCAAGTAAAATAAGTGGAGGGAGAAAGAAAGAAAGAAATGTTGTTTAGCTCTCTTATGCATTAAAATATACTTGTTAACAAGGTTGATCAAGTCTTGCTACCAAATAAATTTTATATGACATAAGAAGAATTAAACCTCAAATCAATCATGTTACCTTATATTGAATTGATATGGATCCAATCACAAGAGTTTGATATTCTTCTTTAGGCTCATATATAGGACAATCAATGGATCCCACTTTGATAGTTTTCACATTAAAAATTGTATTAACTCCACATACTTTATCAATCCTCTTGGGAAAATAGACAGTATGTTCCTTATCATCAACATTGAAAGTAACCATGCCTTTATTGCAATCAATAACAGCCCCTGCAGTATTAAGAAAGGGTCTTCAAGAATAATGGACATATTATCATCTTCGGCATTTCCAACACAACAAAATCGTTAATATCAAGCAATGCTGAGTAACTTGCACAGGAACATTTTCACATAAACCAACAGGAATAGCGGTAGATTTATCAGCCATTTGCAAAGATATATCAGTTGGTATCAATTTATCTAAATCAAGTCTCTTATAAAGAGAAAAAGGCATCACACTAACACCGCTCCCAAATCACATGAGCAGTTCTAACATAATTATTCTTGATGGAACAAGGAATAGTCGGTATACCTCGTCTCCAAGCTTCTTTGGAATCTTACCATTGAAGGAGTAATTAGCGAGCATAGTAGTGGAAATTTCCTCATTGGGGATTTTCCTTTTGTTAGTAACAATATCTTTCATATACTTTGAATAAGGAGGCAATTTAATAGCATCAGTCAAAGGGATTTGCAAAAATAAAGGTTTCATCCAATCACAAAATTTATTATAATGTTCCTCCTCCTTTGATTTTAGTTTCTTAACAGGAAAAGGCATTTGCTTTTGAACCCAAGGTTCTCTTTCATTACCATGTTTCTAGTAATAAAATCTTCTTTAGTGAACTTTTTATTTTTAGCAGGCTTTTCAGGTTCTTTTTCAATTTCTTCTTTATCGGGAGTATCATTCTTATCATTATCTTCCTCATGTTCATTACCACTTTCAGTTCAGCATCAGAAATAGAAATACTATTAGGATCATTAACAGGTTCGGAGGATTCTACAACATTCTTATGTTTCTTTCTTTTTCTTAGATGGAGCACTAGTTTTAATTATTGAGAATCTTGTTCAACTCTTTTGGGATGCCCTTCAGGATATAGAGGATCCTGGGTAGAAACACCACCTCTAGTTGTTACTTCATAAGCATGTTTTCTTTAGAATTATTTCCCAACAAGTCATTTTGCACTTTAGTAAGTTGATCAATTTGAGTTTGAACCATTTGAAAATGTTTAACAAGTATCTTAACATCATTGGAGGTTCTCTCCACAATACCATGCAATTCACTAATAGCTCGAGAATTTTCCATTAAATGATTCTCTACTCTCATATTAAAGTTTTCTTGCTTAACAATATAATTATCAAACTCATCTAAGCATTGAGCAGGAGGTTTTGAATACGAATATCTTCCCTAGTAAAGCGTTGAAGAGAGTGTACCTCAATCATGGATGAAGGGGAGTTATCTCACATAAATCTTCTATAGGAGGTAAATTCTTCACATCTTCAGGTTTAATACCCTTCTCTTTAAGAGACTTCTTGGCTTCCCTCATATCTTCATCATTTAATTTAATCATACCTCTCTTCACTATCGGTGTCGGGGTTGGTTCAGGTGTAGACCAATCATCATGATTCCGGCCTATTTTAGCCAATAATTCTTGACGTCTCTGGAGTTCTTTTCGAAAACACAACCAGCACAACTATCCAGGTATGCCCTAGACTCAATAGTTAGTCCACTATAAAATATATCAAGTAAATCATGCTTTTCCAAATCATGGTCAGGCTGAGCTCTAATAAGAGAGCAAAATCTCGCCCAAGCCTCGGGCAATTTCTCTCCATCTTCCTGGTCAAAATTATAAATTCTCTGCAAAAGCATGTTGAGCACTAGCAGGAAGTATTTCCGGAAGAAAACATCAAGCAATTCTTTTGTTTAAATAGAACCAGGAGGCAAATTATTATACCAAGTTTTAGCATCATCCTTTAATGAGAAAGGAAAAATTTAGCGACAAAATAAGTACGCATCTTAATATCATCAGAAAACAAGCCACTAAGAGTAGATAACTCAGTCATGTGTTCAACAGCACTTTCTTTTTCAGTACCACAAAAGGGTGTTTTCTCAACAATAGCTATATGAGATAAATCAAGAGAAAAATCATAATCTTTATCCCTAATATTTATAGGAGATGTGGCAAATTTAGGATCAGGAGATAATTTATATCTAACGGCATGTTCCGCAAGCAACTTTTTTTTTTCTTGCATCAGTAGTAGCATTGCATTTTTCAATAAAATCATCATCAAACTCTACATAATCTTCATCAAGATCATCACTAGAATATTCAACAGACTCGGTGAATTAACAGGTGTAGCAGCATTTTCATTAGGAGTTTCAGTATTTTCAATTTGTCTAGACCTAGCAATTGTAGCATCTAGAAAAGATCCTAACGAACCATCATTATCAGCAGAAGCATCATCACAATTATGAGAGGAATTTTCAGATTCAGCAGAAGTACCACATTTGAAGCTTGTGGTGGTGAAACAAGTTTACTTATCACAGATGGTGAATCAAGAGCAGCAGAGGTACTAAGAGTTGTACCTTTTCTTGTAGTGGATGGTAATATGGCGATCTTAGTATCGCGAGGTTTACCCATGATGGAGAATTTGCAGCGAACAATATCAATCCAAGTGAACTTCCAAATAAAGCTATGCTCCCCGGCAACGGCGCCAGAAAATAGTCTTGATGACCCACAAGTATAGGGATTCAATAGTCTTCGGTAGTATTACCCAATTTATTGATTCGACACAAGGGGAGACAAAGAATACTTGTAAGCCTTAACAATGGAGTTGTCAATTCAGCTGCACCTGGAAACAGACTTGCTCGCAGAGTTTATCAGAGTAACAGATTTATGGCAGAGGAATAGTGAAATAACGAGTGAAATAAAGACAGCAATAGTGATTATAGTAACAGCAGGATTAAAATACGTAGGCACAGGGACGGATTTAACTGGCGTTGCATGGATGAGAGAAACTCATGTAACAATCAAAGCAGGGGCATTTGCAGATAATAATAAAACGGTATCCAGTACTAATCAATCAATAGGCATGTGTTCCATATTTAGTCGTACGTGCTCGCAATGAGAAACTTGCACAACATCTTTTGTCCTACCAGCCGGTGGCAGCCGGGCCTCTAGGGAAACTACTGGATATTAAGGTACTCCTAGAGTACCGGAGCAAAGCATTAACACTCCGTGAACACATGATCCTCACATCACTACCATCCCCTCCGGTTGTCCCGATTTCTGTCACTTCGGGGCCATTGGTTCCGGACAGCGACATGTGTATACAACTTGCAGGTAAGATCATAAACAACGAATATCTTCGTGAATCAATAACATGTTCAGATCTGAGATCATGGCACTCGGGCCCTAGTGACAAGCATTAACCATAACAAGTTGCAACAATATCATAAAAGTAACATCTACGGATACTAGGCACTATGCCCTAACAATCTTATGACTATTACATGACCAATCTCATCCAATCCCTACCATCCCCTTCAGCCTACAGCGGGGAATTACTCACACATGGATGGGGGAAACATGGCTGGTCGATGGAGAGGCGTTGGCGGTGATGGCGGTGAAGATCTCCTCCAATTCGTCCGGCGAGTGCCGGAACCAGACTTCCGGCTCCCGCGACGGAGTTTCGCGATGTGGCGGCTCTCTGGAGGGTTTCGCGACTTCGACTTCTCCCCGTGCGTTTTTAGGTCGAACCCGATAAGTCCGAAGGAGGGCGTGGAGGCGGCCGAGGGCCACACCATAGGGCCGCGCGTAGCCCCCGCCCTATGGTGTGGGGCCCTCGGGCCTCCACCTCACTTGTCCTTCGGCTCGAGTATTCTGGGAAAATAGGGCCTTCGCATAAATTCCGAGGATTTTCCCGAAAGTTGGATTCTGCACAAAAACGAGACACCAGAGTTCTGAAAACAGCGTTAGTCCGTGTTAGTTGTATCCAAAATACACAAATTAGAGGCAAAACAATAGCAAAAGTGTTCGGGAAAGTAGATACGTTTTGGACGTATCAGAGACGTATCAACACCACAATTTCATAGAGACATCCAACTCAAATCATAATTCAGTGAACAATTCTGTGAAATATAGCCTAAGAGACCCACACGGTGCACACACCGTCACCTTTACACGTGGGATATAGTCTCCGAGATCACATAAGTAAAATCCACTTGAATAGCATAACAACATCTAGATTACAAAGTTCATGGTCACATAAAGATCACACCATGGGAGAGAGAGAGAGAGATAAACCACATAGCTACCGGTAGAGCCCTCAGCCCCGGGGGAGAACTACTCACTCCTCACCTTAGGAGTCAGCAACGGTGATGGAGATGGCGGTGGAGTCGATGGAGATGGCTCGGGGGCAATTTCCCATCTCGGCGGTGCCGAAGCAGAATTCGTCCCCCGGTCTTGTCTCCGATGCGGCGGAGCTATGGAACTTTTCGTGGACGGAGGCTTGTATATTTAGGGTTTTGCGTGGGGCTTTATATAGGCGGAAGGGCGAGGTCGGTGGAGGCCTGAGCCCCACCACCCCTAGGCACGGGCCAGGGCCAGGCCGCCTAGGGTCCATGCCCCGTGGCCCCTGCCTCTCCTCTGGACTTCATCTTGGCTCCTGAAAAATAGGAACTTTGGCTTTTGTTTCGTCCAATGCCGAGAATATTTCCCAGACAACTTTTTGAAATACAAAAACAATAGAAAACGGAACTGGCACTGTGGCATCTTGTCAATAGGTTTGTTCCGGAAAATGCATAAAAGTGCCACGAAGTGTATACAAAACATATAGCAATTGGTGTAAAACAAGCATCGAGCATCAAAAATTATAGATACGTTTGAGACGTATCAATGCCACGTGTCCCACTCGTGGCTCTCTCCTGTCCACGTATTCCCTATCTCTCTCTTCTTCCATCCCCATATCTTCCTGATTCTGCGAGAGACAGCCACAACCACTCCACGCGGGAGCTCGCAGTCGTCGTATATCCTGCTATAGCGCGGCCTCACCGGATCCCCTTCACCTGCGCGGGCCCTTCCTATCTCCCTACGCGTCCTCCGCTCCTCTTCGCCGGTGCCTCGCGGTGGCACTCGCTGCCATGGACCTCCCGCGCCGGAGTACGCCGCTGCTGCGATGCCAGGGGGTTTTCCGACCCTGAGTCTGCCCACCGCAGTGAAGCGGCGGCGCGGCGGTCATCGATGTTGCAGCAAGGGGAGGCGACACACGACAATATTGGGGCTGCTGCGACAATAGATTGACGTTGTTGCGAGCGGCGGCCGCCCGTTCTACAAAACTACGGTGGCGGTGCTACTAGCCTACCACTGGTTGGTGGTGTTGCTCCAAGTTGTGGGGCACGATGCTACCACAGGTGGGGGGCCCTACTAACGACAGTGGTCGGTGTTGCTACTGCTGGTGGGTGGCGGTGCTACGAGCCACGAGCGGCGGCGAGGGCGATGCTGCCACCCCTGCACGGCGTTGCTGCCAACCCTGTAGTGTGTTGCTACAAGCGGTCGGTGGGGGTGCTTGGAGCCACGGGCGGCAATGGCCGGCGGTGCTTCCAGCGACGGCCGGCTATGCTACTAGGCCTGTATGGCGATGCTACAATCCCAAGACGGCGTTGTTTCCAACCCTGCAGGGTGTTGCTAGTTTCACTAGTAGAAATTAGCTCATCTGTGGCGCACCAAATTTAAATTATGTGGCGCATATCTCTCTCGCCACAGTTGCCACGCGACTAGTATTTTAATTATGTGGTGCATATCTACATGCGCCACAAAAATTTCAAAATTTCTGTGGCGCACCAGGTATTCATGCGCCACATAAATCTTCTATGGCGTACCAGGTATTCATGCGCCACATTTTTTTTAATTAAAAAAGGCGGCCAGATCTAGATCTAGATCTAGATCTAGATCTGGGGCTGCCGGAATTTTGCCTTTTTTTTCGAAATTTCCCGGAGGAGGTGGTGGAGTAGGAGGAGGTGGTGGTGGTGGGTGGAGGAGGTGGTGGTGGAGCAGGAGGAGGCCGAGGAGGCCAGCCGGAGGAGGTGGCGGTGGAGTAGGAGGAGGAGGTAGGTGGAGGCGGTGATGGTGGTGGTGGAGGAGGAGGAGGAGGTGGTGGTGGTAGTGGAGGAGGAGGTGGAGGAGGTGGTGGTGGTCGTGGTCGCCGGAGGAGGAGGAGGTCGCCGAAGGAGGTGGTGGTGGGTGGAGGAAGTGGTGGTGGGAGAAGAAGGGAAGAAAAGGGGAGAAGGAGTAGAAGTGAGGAGAAGTGGCGCCGGGGAAATTCAAAAATTTGGCTAAGAATTCTGTTGCGCATGTCCACATGGTGCGCCACAGAATTTTTTTTCGAATTTTCTATTTTGCATCAAAAAATCTTTAAATTGACGTATCTTTTTACTCTTTTCGAATTTGGCGATTCTAAAAATTGTTCAACCGGGCAAGCCCGGGTGAATTGGACGTAGACTTTTCATGGGAACATTTTGATATATTTTGCGTTTTTTTTGAGTTCGTATGCAACCAGGAATCCAGTTTGATGATTTTCCAACGCAATTTTACAAAAAAAAGTTGAAATTCATGTTTGTTAATTTTCAGTGGTGCTAGATGACATAATACATGGGCACCTCCAAAAAATTTATATTTTGAATTTTCTATCTATTTTTTATTTTTATTCTACAGTGCTAAAAAAGCAATCCGGGGGGGTGGGGGGTGGAGTTGCGTGGGGAGAAAAAATCACATCAACTTTCTGTGGTGCATATGCCTAGTGTGCCACACAAAGATGAACTTGTGTGGCGCATATGCCCATATGCGCCATAGAATTTGACTTTCTATGCCCCATGTGGGCATATGCGCCACAAAATTTTGACTTTCAGTAGCACATGTGGCAGATGCGCCACAGAATTCCCTTCGCCCATGTGTAGTGCTGGACCCCACGTGGGCCTCATGGAGATTCTATGGCGCATCCGTCAACATGCACCACAGAAAGGCAAAGTTTTGTGGCGCACGGAGCATATTTTTGGTGCGCCACATAAATAATTTTTGTGGAGCATATTTTCTACGTGCGTCACAGATGCCATTTCTAGCTAAAATGGTTTTTCTACTAGTGTTTGCTACAAGAGGCCGGTGGGTGTGCTTCGAGCCCGAGGCGGCAATGGCCGGCGGCGGCCGGTGATGTTGCCAGGCCTGTATGGCGATGCTACAATCCCTAGTCGGCGAAGCTACAATCTCTTGTTAGAGTTTCTACAATCCATGGACGACGTCGTTACTTGTCGGAGTTGAGACTAGCAGCCATGGTGGTTCAAGTGGCAGGAGACACGAGGAGCAGTGGCAGTGCACCGGGAGGTGCTCTAAACGCAGGGGGACGCTGACGCTCAACGCTCTCCTTTGTCAATAGCGAGATGTTTCGGGTAACTTCCTTAATTTCAAAACCTGTTGAATAAATTTCTTGTACTCGGTCTATTATTAGCTTTTTTTTTTCTTTTTTTTGGGTCGTGTTCACTCGCGCGTATCCAGCCGAAGTCATAGGTTCTTGCCCGTCCAGTCCTGATTCGTCTGGGCTCGGGGCAAGCTAGTATAAGCGAGCATGCATCCCTCGTGCATGCCTCGTGGTGCGCGCGGCGGTTGCCTAATTGGTCTGCCGGTTACTTAACACGGTATCTAACAGTTTAGAGATTCGTGATTAGTTGGTCAACAACAAGTTGCAACCCCGGACCCGCGGCCAAGATACGCCTTTCCGCGACTCTTGGATCTTGACGATGAGTCGGTCAGCGCAAGCAAGCCAGCGGCAGCGGATACTGTATAAGAGTATTGTATCGCCCCATTTGCTCCTATACTTATATTTGAGTTCGTGCATCGGTGCATGGACCTGTCTGTATACTAATGCAAGATTATTTCGTTACTTGTTGTGCCCCTGCATGAAACCTTGTCCAGGTGCAATGTTCCTACCATGATTTCGCACATGCCAAAGAGGGTAAGCAGCTGTCTTCCTTCACATGTTTGGCAAAACCACACAACACGTTTAAGCAATCAATGCTCGTGCTAAGTGTGGGCTGGTGGGATTAAGGAAAGATTAGCTAGCTGCTCCATATTCATACTACTCCGTACCAACCTTCATTTGTCAAGCAATAATGCTAGATTTACGGGAAGTTTGTTACTTCCTCTGTTTTTTATTAGTTTGCGTTTTGGCCTTTTTAAAAGTCAAACACTATTAAATTTGATCAAAATTATGATGGAAAATATCAACAAATACCGTATTTACACATATGAAATATTGCTTATGATGATTCAAAAATACTATGAAGGATACCCATTCTTATAACTATCCATGACTGTTTTTGTCCTAGCATAACCACTTGATAAAATGTGGAGGAAAGTAGGGGAAATGACCGACACTACTTGAAGAATTCCTCTTTGGCTTATAGGTACTGTAACTGGTATTCCTGTGATTGGTTTAGTAGGTGTTTTCTTTTACGGTTCATATTCTGGATTGGGTTCATCTCTATAGTAACCAGAGGGACGAGATTGTAAACATGAAAAAATAGGAGCTTAGCGGGTCCTTACCCCCTTTATCTGATTAGCGTGGAAAGGACCCGCGGAATTCTTACTCTTATAATGCGACTTTAATCTTTAATGTATAATCTCTTCCATTCACTCTTAGAAAGAGGTATCTTTTTTATAATTTTTGCACAATAAATGTTGATATTTTTTCCAAATATTTAGTCAAATTTTACAAAGTTTGACCTTGACTAAACCCAGAACATGAGTTAATTGTGAACAGAGAGAGTACACAATAGAGCTTGCATAGGGGAGAAATTATGTTCCTACAATCACGGGAGGCAACCAGATCTGAACCAACCGAATCCACCCACATTAGTCCGTAAGTTTATCGCATCAAATTCTTTGCGTAGCTCTAGCATCATTGTTTGTCAAGACACTAACGAACGAAGGAACATTAAGGAACAATCAAACACGCTTAATTTGTTCCACTAGGTGGGGTGTATTTAGGAGTACATATATGTGCAGACAGCCTTGCCGTCCACTCTCTCATGTCCATCGATGTGTAATTGAGCCGTGTCAATAGGTTTTGAAATACTCTATCCATCGAAGCTCAGTATGTTTCTCCGTCCCACAAAGAATGTCTCAGATTTTAAATAAATCAGAAAAATTTAAGACATTGTTTGTGAGATTGGGGGAATACCAGCTATCAAATAATCAACTAGCAGCAATTAATTTAATATGGTGTTGTCTTTCTTGGAGGAGAAGACATGCAAGCAGCACCCCTTTCACCTGTCAGATTAATAGAGGAATTCACTCTTTAAATTAAGAGATAAAAACCAGGTTTGACATTTGTCTACCAAGGCTTGCTCATGCAACTTCCTAGCCACTCCCTTCGATTGTTACACTCCGCGTCGATTAAAAATGATCAGAGGGTACTACCAGGGTTCAGGGTATCTATACTTTCCATGGAAATCTTTTAAACCTGTCACAGTCTTAGTCATGACGCCATGCGATCGATGAACTTCCTGAACTTTGAATGAGTATATATGTACGGTATATTTACTTCTCAGTCAAAGCATGCAAGCTTCTAGACTCGAGATTTTTCATACGGAATAAACCCCATATTGAGTAGCACTATAGTGGCCCAAATTAGAGAAGATCAAGTTTTCCTGTGCTAGCTTGTGCTTGACCAGTTAAAACGGCGGCATACGTGGGCAGCAACAGCGGAGTATTGCTTCGCAAGTAATAGTTGGCGACCGGGTTAACACGCGTGTGTTTTCTCTCTAGTCTGAAATAGCTATTGCGGGTTTTATTTTGCAAAAAAAAAGTTATTTAAAATTTTGGACATAGCATGAACTCCGTAGTCTTATCCTCGCGCTCTTCGTCGTCTCTCCACGCCCACCTCCCCCGCGGAGTGAGAGCGATGGCCGCGAGGCGACATCAACGAGGATGTTTGGGAGAGGGGGTGGCGCTAGGCTCGGCCGACATAGGAGCTTCGGTGCTCCGACGGCGTGGTCGACCAGAAAGAGGCGACAAAGGGTGAGCTCCCGCGGGGGATGGGAATGTGACGAGGATGCCGGTGCGGAAACAGGAGCGACACAGCCTTGCTTCTCAGGTCTTAGCCCTCCATGACCATGGTATTTGTTGAATATATAAGCAAATATCCATATGAAATAATCCGTACAAGTAATTGATAAATCATGACTATGTAAACGAATAAACTAAACGTGCAGTCCAATAAGATAGATGAACAGATCACATGTAAAGTAGACAAACCGATCGCATCTACCACATATACTAGAAGAAGAAACTCTAATAGAAACTGAAAGAGAAACGACAAGATCACATACTTCACAGCAGCGTCGTTGTCGCCCATGTTGAGGTTGTCGAAGAAGTTGCTGAGATCCGGGAAGAAGTTGTCGGTGTGGAGGAACTCGTCGTCCGAAGACGACGTCGTGCTGCCAGTAGTCGCGCCGGAGCGCTCCCCAAAAACCTGATTGCCCCTCACCCGTACAGGTTCACGAGAGGCAGGGTTCCGGAGGCCTACTGTCCCGGCAGTCGGTGCACGCCGACGGACGGGATGAGGAAGACGAAGGCGGCGGCGCAATGAACTGGAAACAGGTAGTCGCATATGTGGCACGTACAGGCTAGGGTTCTCGTCCGCGCTTATATAGTGCGGCTCGGGAAGGTCGTGGGACGCAGCCCACGTACGAGTTCACGATCCAGAAAAACCGGAACGAAAACGGCTGAGTTAACGCGTCCGTTAATAGCTCATAATTGTGATTGATTACACAATTAATTTCCCAAACAGCAAAAAGATAAGCTCGGCTCGGCGAGATTCCCGCAACCCGCGGCGCGTCGTGACGTGTCGTGACGAGGCGAGGCGTGGCGAGGCGGGCGGCGGAGGAGGAGGAGTGCGCGAGGGCTCTCTCTCTTCTCACTCACTTACTAGGACTAGAACAGCCCACCTTATATACCACTCCAACTCTCTCCCAACTAGCAATGTGGGACTAAACTTTAGCCCCCACTAGTGCTGCCACTGATTTATGATATGGGCCATGTGAGTTTCAGAATTTGATAATGGGCCATGGGCCAAAGGCCAAATGCCCACAAATTCCAGCAATCCCCCACAAACTCTCATTGGCACATCTCATCAATAAGTTTCCAGAACATTGTTTTATATACCGGTATGTCGTGGAGACTGTTAAGTTGAACTTCCACTTAAAGCTTCATATTACACTAGATTGCAACTTGGATAGTGGACTATGCCTTGAACTACAAGTTTTCTGCGCACTAGCTTCATACAAAGCCTAGACCGATACTAGGCTGCCGCGAGGCTTCCTCGCGGTTTGGAGCTTATACGTCATACTCCAGGGCCTTTCATGAGTTTACTAGAGAGCACCCAACTCTCATAGATTGCGACGTTTAACAATCGACTCATATAGGTGTGTTCTTCAAAAGATGTTCTGCAGGACAACATCTCTGCTAAAATAAGCCACTTAGAACACATTAAGATAATTATCAACCTGCCATGCAGATTAGGAGAGTATTGCATCTTACGGAGTGGTAAAATTGCTATAGGGATATATACTCTCCTCTCAGCTGACCAACAGCTTGTCTCCCAGTTCTAATTCACGGGATCTCCGATCACATAGAGTGGGTTACCACCGTGGACAGCTCATAGTGTGGGTCTCATACCCATCTCCCTCGATGCATTTTCTATCACATTTCGTGATAGTCCCTTTGTGAAGGGGTCTGCCAGGTTTCTAGACGTATGGATATAATCCAACGCTATAACTCCGGAGTTTCTCATTTTCCTGACAGTTTTCAGTCTCCTCTTCACATGCCTTGATGACTTCATATTATCCTTAGAACTGTTTACTTTGACGATCACAGTTTGATTATCACAGTTCATAGGAATAGCGGGTATTGGTTTCTCAACCACAGGTAAGTCCATCAAGAGCTCACGAAGCCACTCTGCTTCAACAGTGGCTGTGTCTAATGCTGTGAGTTCTGCTTCCATAGTTGACCTCGTAATGATGGTCTGCTTGCAAGACTTCCAGGAAACAGCGCCACCTCCAAGTGTAAACAAATAACCACTTGTGGCCTTAGTCTCATCAGCATCAGATATCCAATTTGCATCACTATAACCCTCAAGTACCCTTGGATACCCAGTATAGTGAATGCCATAGCTCGCAGTGCCTTTTAGATAGCGCAAAACTCTCTCAAGAGCATGCCAATGAACATCTCCAGGTCTAGACACAAAACGGCTGAGTTTACTTACAGCAAAGGAGATGTCAGGCCTTGTGGCGCTGGCTAAATACATAAGCGAGCCAATAATCTGCGAATATCGCAATTGATCTCTAGCAATTCTTTTATTCTTACGAATAATCACACTAGGATCATAAGGCGTTGGAGAAGATTTGCAGTCGCTATACCCGAAGCGACTCAGGATCTTTTCCACATAGTGGGACTGAAGCAATGTAATCCCACCATCGTCATCCTTAAGCAACTTGATGTTTAAGATCACATCAGCTACTCCCAAGTCCTTCATCTCAAAACAACGAGATAGGAACTCCTTGACCTCCTTAATCACATTAAGGCTGGTCCCAAATATCAATATGTCATCGACATAGAGACAAAGAATAACTCCCTCGCCCCCACCATGGCGATAGTATACACACTTGTCAGCTTCGTTTACAACAAAGCCTTCAGCGGTTAAAGTTCTTTCAAACTTCTCATGCCACTGCTTAGGCGCTTGCTTAAGCCCATACAAAGACTTCAGTAATTTACACACCTTTCCTTCTTGACCATCTACTACAAATCCATCAGGCTGCTCCATATAAATTTCCTCTTCAAGCTCTCCATTTAGGAAAGCAGTCTTAACATCCATTTGATGAACGAGAAGACCATGTGAGGCAGCCAAGGATAGTAGCACTCGAATGGTGGTCAATCTGGCAACAGGTGAGTATGTATCAAAGAAATCTTCACCTTCTTTCTGGGTATAACCCTTGGCCACAAGACGTGCCTTGTACTTTTCAATAGTACCATCAGGCCTAAGCTTTTTCTTGAACACCCACTTGCATCCTACAGGTTTCACTACAAGAAAAGTTGCCATGGCCGACGAAGTTGAAGTCGCGCCGTGGTTGCTGGTGCACCATGGCCGACGATTTTTGGTCCCTCCGTGGTGCATGTCAAAACTTTTTTTTTCTCGTTTTTGAGGCCACCTAGCCCGACGAAAGCGGCCAAAACGTCGCGTATGGTGGCCCGGGACGTGGTGCATCGCGAATTCTCGGGTTCGCCGGCCGAGTCAACGCAAATCCGCACCGCCCAGGGATGTAGGGCCCACATGGCAGCCTCTCTAGCATTGTTTTTTTCTCGATCGCGCCATCTCGTTCAACGCTCTCCGATCGAGCCGTTTACGATGCAGGATCATGGGTCCCGCTTGTCATCCTCTATGAACCAAAATTCCTTCTTTTCTTGGATTTTTTTGACCCCCTGATTTCTGGCTACTTCCTTTTTCTTGTGATCCCTTGCCGCCTTGGAAACGTTGAGACCGCTGCAGCTAAATGGGACCACATGTCATCCTCTATGAGCTATCAACTTTCTTTTCTTGGAGTTTTTTTGGCACCTCATATTTGGTCACTTGCCTTTTTCTTTCGATCCCTGCCGCCTCTCAAACGGTGATACCGCTGATGCTAAATGGGACCCGCATGTCATCCTCTATGTACTATAAAACTTTCTTTTCCTGGATTATTTTTGGCACCTCATATTTGGTCACTTGCCTTTTTCTTTCGATCCCCTGCCGCCTCTCAAACGGTGATACCGCTGATGCTAAATGGGACCCGCATGTCATCCTCTATGTACTATAAAACTTTCTTTTCTTGGATTTTTTTGGCACCTCATATTTGGTCACTTGACTTTTTCTTTCGATCCCCTGCCTCTCAAACAGTGATACCGCTGCTGCTAAATGGGACCCGCATGTCATCCTCTATGTACTATAAAACTTTCTTTTCTTGGATTTTTTTTGGCACCTCATATTTGGTAACTTGACTTTTTCTTTCGATCCCCTGCGCCTCTCAAACAGTGATACCGCTGCTGCTAAATGGGACCCGCATGTCATCCTCTATGTACTATAAAACTTTCTTTTTTGGATTATTTTTGGCACCTCATATTTGGTCACTTGACTTTTTCTTTCGATCCCCTGCCGCCTCTCAAACGGTGAGACCGCTGCAGCTAAATGGGACCCGCATGTCATCCTCTATGAGCAATCAACTTTCTTTTCTTGGAGTTTTTTTTGGCACCTCATATTTGGTCACTTGCCTTTTTCTTTCGATCTCATGCCACGTTTGAAACGTTGAGGACCCTGCTGGCTCATGGGACCCGCATGTCATCCTCTGTGTGCTATAAAAGTTTCCTTTGTTGGATTTTTTTCACCCTCTGATTTTTGGCTTGCCTTTTTCTTTTGATCCCCTGCCCCCTTTGAAACGTTGAGTAAGCTGTTGGTTCAAGGGACCCGCATGTCATCCTCTATGTCCATCAAGTTTCTTTTCTTGGATTTTTTTTCACCCCCTAATTACTAGCTACTTTCTTTTTCTTTTGATCTCAAGCCGCATTACAAACATTGAGACCGCTGCTGCAAAATGGGACCCACATGTCATCCTCTATGTACAATAAATCTTGGATTATTTTTGGCTCCTGATATTTGGTCACTTGCCTTTTTCTTTCGATCTCATGCCGCCTTTGAAACGTTGAGTAAGCTGCTGGCTCATGGGTCCCGCATGTCATCCTCTACGAACAATAAAAGTTTCCTTTATTGGAGTTATTTTTGACCCCTAATTTCTGGCTATTTGCCTTTTTCTTTTGATCCCCTGCCCCCGTTGAAACGATGAGGACGCTGTTGGCAGGTCGGTCCCACATGTCATCCTCTATGAACAATAAAAGTTTCCTTTGGTGGATTTATTTTTGACCCCTAAATAATTTCTGGCTATTTCCTTTATTTTTCTTTTGATCCCCTGCCTTTGAAACGTTTGAGAATGCTGCTGCCTCATGGGTCCCGCATGTCATCCTCTCAGAACGATAAATGTTTTCTTTTCTTGGATTTTGTTACCAACTGACTTTTGGTTTTTTATTTTATTTTCGATCCCCTGCCGCCTTTGAAACGTTGACGACGCTGCTGGCTCATGGGTCCCCGATGTCAGCCTCCCCGTACAAGAAACATGTGATATCTTGATTATTTTGCAGACAATAAAGTGTATTTCGCTCTGAGCTATTGCAAACGGATAAATTAAATCTTTATTTTTACATAAACAAACTTATATGTTGAGTGTCCTTGTTTTTTGTTTTTGCGAAGCATAGGACTTTCCTGTTTTTTTTAGAAAAATCCGAACTTTCCTGTTTTGGAGTGGGCTGAAATTGTACGAGACAAAAGGCCCAGCAGGATAGTTCGAAGGCCCAGATGTCCAGATACAGCCCAATTGAAATCTTTCTTTTCTTGGATTTTTTTCACCCCCTGATTTCTGGCTACTTCATTTTTCTTTTGGTCCTGTGCCGCCTTGGAAACGTTGAGACCGCTGCTGCAAATGGGGACCCACATGTCATCCTCTATGTACAATAAAGTTTCTTTTCTTGGATTATTTTTGGCTCTTGATATTTGGTCACTTTCCTTTTTCTTTCGATCTCATGCCATGTTTGAAACGTTGAGGAACCTGCTGGCTCATGGGACCCGCATGTCATCCTCTATGTACAATAAAGTTTCTTTTCTTGGATTATTTTTGGCTCTTGATATTTGGTCACTTTCCTTTTTCTTTCGATCTCATGCCACGTTTGAAACGTTGAGGAACCTGCTGGCTCATGGGACCCGCATGTCATCCTCTATGTACAATAAAGTTTCTTTTCTTGGATTATTTTTGGCTCTTGATATTTGGTCACTTTCCTTTTTCTTTCGATCTCATGCCACGTTTGAAACGTTGAGGAACCTGCTGGCTCATGGGACCCGCATGTCATCCTCTATGTACAATAAAGTTTCTTTTCTTGGATTATTTTTGGCTCTTGATATTTGGTCACTTTTCTTTTTCTTTCGATCTCATGCCACGTTTGAAACGTTGAGGAACCTGCTGGCTCATGGGACCCGCATGTCATCCTCAATGTACAATAAAGTTTCTTTTCTTGGATTATTTTTGGCTCTTGATATTTGGTCACTTTCTTTTTCTTTCGATCTCATGCCACGTTTGAAACGTTGAGGAACCTGCTGGCTCATGGGACCCGCATGTCATCCTCTATGTACAATAAAAGTTTCTTTTCTTGGATTTTTTTCACCATCTGATTTTTGGCTATTTCCTTTTTCTTTTGATCCCCCCGGCCTCGCCGCTTCTTTGAGTAAGCTGCAGGCTCATAGGTCCCACATGTCAGCATGTATGAACGATAAAGCTTTCCTTTCTTGGAGTTTTTTTTACCCCCTAATTTCTGGCTATTTTCTTTTTCTTTTGATCTCAAGCCGCATTTGAAACGTTGAGACCGCTGCTGCTAAATGGGACCCGCATGTCATCCTCTATGTACAATAAAGTTTCTTTTTTCTTGGATTATCTTTGGCTCCTGATATTTTGTCACTTGCGTTTTTCTTTCGATCTCATGCCGCCTTTGAAACGTTGAGTAAGCTGCTGAATCATGGGTCCCGCATGTCATCCTCTACGAACAATAAAAGTTTCCTTTTTTGGAGTTATTTTTGACCCCTAATGTCTGGCTATTTGCCTTTTTCTTTTGATCTCCTGCCCCCTTTGAAACGATGAGGATGCTGTTGGCACGTCGGTCCCACATGTCATCCTCTATGAACAATAAAAGTTTCTTTTGATGGATTTATTTTGAACCCCTAATTAATTTCTGGATATTTCCTTTTTTTTTTTTGATCCCCTGCCGCCTTGGAATCGTTGAGGATGCTGCTGCCTCATGGGTCCCGCATGTCATCCTCTCAGAACGGTAAATGTTTCTTTTCTTGGATTTTGTTTACCAAATGATTTTTGGCTTATTTTATCTTTCGATCTCGTGCCGCCATTAAAACGTTGAGGACGCTGCTGGCTCAGAGGTCCCACATGTCAGCCTCTATGAACAATAAACCTTTCCTTTGTTTGATTTATTATTGACCCATAATTTCTGGCTATTTGCCTTTTTCTTTCGATCTCATGCCGCCTCTGAAACGTTGAGACGCTGCTGGCTCATGGGTCCCACATGTCAGCCTCTATGAACAGTCAAAGTTTCCTTTGTTTGATTTTTTTTACCCTAATTACTGGCTATTTGCCTTTTTTTTATCCCCTGCCGCCTTTGAAACTAAGAGGACGCTGCTGGCCCATGGGTCCCACATCTCAGCCTCTCTGAACGATAAACCTTTCCTTTCTTTTTTTTCGATCCCGTGCCGCCTTGGAAACGGTGAGACGGCTCCTGCAAAACGGGACCCATATGTCATCCTCTATGTACAATAAATTTCTTTCCTTGGATTATTTTTGGCACCTGATATATGGTCACTTGCCTTTTTTTCGATCCCCTGCCGCCTTTGAAACGTTGAGGACGCTGCTCGCTCGTGGGTCCCATATGTCAGCCTCTAGGAACAATAAACATTTCGTTTCTTGGATTTATTTTTGACCGCTGATTTCTGGCAACTTTGCTTTTTCTTTCGATCCCCTGCCGCCTTTGTTAAAGTTGAGGACGCTGCTGCAAAATGCGTCCCACATGTCAGCTTCTCTGTACGATAATTGTTTCCTCTCTTTGATTTTTTTTCCACTGCTGGCCAATGGGTCCCCGATGTCAGCCTCTATGTACAAGAAATATGTGAATTCTCGATATATTTTAAGCCGAGATATGTAGGATGCTTTTTTTTCGATCCCTTCTGTTTGTTTTTACCTTCAAATGTTGAGGGACGCTACTGGCAAATGGGTCCTGCTCTAGCATTCTCAACTGAAGGAAAAACTGAAATATTGCCTATTCATTTGTTTTTCGTACTCCATGCATCTAATCCATACTAATTGTTGATCCGGGTTTTAGTTCAACTTAATTAGATCAAATTTGATCTACGAGGGAGTATGTAATATATTTTGGGTTCACAACACTGCACTTGTTAACAACAATCTGATGAAGAGGTTTGTCATTTTTTTAAAACTACAAATACACTCTAAGATCTTGCACACTAATAGAATAAATCTTGGAACTTTATATAATTAATGACAATTTTGAAATCGACTATATGAATATATCAAAATATAGAGCCCATGTAGATGCGCATACTGGCTATGCGCATTTAAAAAGAATCATAATCATAATTGATACGAAATAAAAATAACTTTATATGTAGAATCTCGGTTTCTAGAGGGCCAATCATAGGATCTCCGTGTTTAAATTAGGAAGGGCCCCAATGGCATGAGTCGGAGGCCCATTAAGTGTTTTTGGATTGTTATCAGCGAAGTAAGCAGGCTGACAGCAATCACCATGTACATGGCCGGCGGCAGCCCAAAAGTACAAACAATTGGCCCATGCAGGGAAGGTAGTACTTTTTTTTATTGGGAAGGTTGTCTGGCTAACCCAAAAAAAAAGTGGTGCTACATGGGGTAATACTTGAACCCGGAATGAGATCGAGTGCCTTGATGAAGGCGAGGCACACATAAATAGTACTCCGTACCATGCCTTGCCCCTCCCTTTCAACCGTTGGATAAAAAATAATTAGACAGATGACTATTAACTAGTAACTGCTACAGTACCAACCAATGTACAGGACATGTGCTACAGTACGTCGTCCACAGTGCATGTGCTTTAGAACCATGAACAGTACATATGCTACATGCTACAGTACTTTGATCTTAGCTATCTATTTTCAATCCAACGGCCAAATCTACAAGTCACCGTACTGTTCATCTGTGCCTTGCTTATGTCAAGGCACTGGATCCTGGACACTTGAACCCATGATCGTTGCTGAGGGTTGCCTATTTGCGCATAATATGTTTTGTCAGCGGGCACTTCACTAGTTTGTGCAAAACATATCCAGCGCAGGATTCAAAAAAACATCACGTTTTTTTCTTTACGTAAACAACAAAACATCTCATGTTCATCACAATCCAGCCAACATAAGCACATAATAATTAATAGTACAACTAGAGAGCTGTACACATAAATAAGGTTTGTCAAGCTTCATGCACTAGCCAACGCAACCAAAAGTCCGAACTAATGGAAAGGGCTAGGCAATCCAATTATACATTTCAACATCCCCCCTCACATGTGACCACAATCCAGTAATGGTACCATCATGTTCACCACAATGCATCATTAAAGAGAGCAGTATACTATTATAGACCAGCTCTCTCTAAAGAACATTTGTAAGACAACTTAATACAGCTGTGATTCATATTGTTGCCCCAGCGATGGGTGATAACCTGAACACCATATAACCTTCTCACAGCAATTGTAACCAAATATGAGCACCTGCAATGATTTGGTGTCAAGCTTCTTGAAGGTCAGGAGGTATCCTACCTTCAAGTCATGTGCTTTGACAAACTCTGGCCATCCTTTGTCCATTAAAACATTGCCATCTTGTTGCTTCAGGTCCACAATCCAGGTGCATGCAGTGGACATCTTCAGGTTGATGGACTCTGGACACCCACCGTAAAACCAGGGTAGAACACGACTGGGGATGGAAATCACCTCTAACTCCGATGTACATAGTACCTTGCAGAAGCTGTCAGGGGTATTCTCCTCATCGATGCGCCCAAACACCTTGCACACTGGGGCTGGCTCTACAGATGTCTCCTTCCATGATAAGCTCTCTCCAAGCTTGAGCTTCTTGTTTGAACACTGCAAAAAAGAGGCCTCAATTAGATAATGCCTCTAGCTTCTGACCGTAATTCCAAGCAAATGCATAATCAAAGGCACCTAGCAAACTCAGCGGATCATTGTTCTTATCAAACACACAGTCTGAACAATAAGCTTCTGAATCTAGCTAGGCTGATATGTACAACCTTGTATCATCAAATTATTCAGCATAGTGTATCATTGTATCGCAGAAGCCAAATCGATATAAATAGTAGCTATGAGAATAGAAATCAAGCTAGCATGAGCCATGCATGCTTGCTGGCTATGTCTAGCATCAGAATAATGCATCTGCAGTTCATCATCCGCCAGTACAGATTGACCAAGCAAACAAAAAAAAATCAGCGTCGGCCTAAAGAGTCCACAAGCCAGACATGCATGCTCGGTGTCCTCATATGTGATCATCGGCCGTGGATTGACCAATAGCATATTTGAACGATTATTACTGCACACATTAGATCCAGTCCCAACATAGCTAGCATGGGTGCATGTGTAACCCGAGTCTTTACCAGAGGATTAATATATACACTGGCTGAGAGAAGTACTGTATATCAAACAATGCTAAGCAACCGGCAATACAGCTTAGATATAATAAAGATGTGACCGGCAACGCTAGTGATTCGGGGGAAACATACCGCCATTGCAGCCATGGACCGAGAGAATCGGGGATGCCGCGCCGCCTTAGTGGAGTTTTTAGATGCGACGTCGCCGCATCCGTAGAGGACGGAGTCCAAGCCGCGTAGTCCGAGCGGTGGTGGACGCCGGTGGTGTAGAGAGAGGACTCAGGGGAGATGGACGGCGAGGGATCTGGGGAGATCTGAAGTTCTGAACATGAGGGGGCTGTGAGAAACTGAGAATGATACATCAGCAATCAGCAAGGGAATAAATGCGCGTGTCCCCCGGTCAAAAAAAATGCGCGTGTCTAGGAGGAACGAAGCCAGGTACGCAGGAATCCACACACAAAACTTCACCCGGCGGGTCACTGGGCTTTATCAGTATCTGGTGGGGTCCGGACCTACAGACCAGTGAGACATGTCGTGTGGGTTATGATCCGTTCAGTGTGCACACAGAAATTGCATTCAGAGCTCAGGGCTTCAGGCTACGTTGTACTATACAGTAATATATCCATTTCTTTTGGTAAAATGAAAACGATACTCCATCTGATCCTCATTACATGATGATAAAATGGATGTCTCTACAACTAATATGTGTCTAGATACATCTATATGAGAGCGTCTGTGTTTGTACTGTGTATCTAAAAAAAATATGGATCGGAGGGAGCATTAAGAGGTGTCCAAAAAAAACTGCAAACAAACATGGATGTAAGCAGTTGAGTATTAAACCAGTGCGTGAAATACCTTTATATCTCGACCATGTAACAATGAATATGAGAAGTTTTTGGGGTTTGACCATCTGCACTTGTGTTTGCTACAATCAGATCAAAAAATTGGTCACTTTTACACTTTCTAAAATAAAATGTATTTTTCCCTGAGATTTTACAAGTTCGTACAAGATAGCATTGACTACATCTGGGATATATCACATTTACACTTACAAATCTATGAATATTTCAAAATATTGAGCTCCGTGTACCTACATATAATACAAATCATCAGACCGCACATTGAAACTACCGCAGCATATCACAGTAAATTAAAATAAAATAAAACAAGTCTAACATATACTATATTAGCTAATTAACAAAGTCTCATCACAGTGTATCTGATCCCCAGTTCAGCTTAATACAAAAACCAAGTTCAGCTTGAACATCAGCAGGGGAGTAACCCAGGTCCAAAAGCAGCATCTAGTTAATTCAATAAAATATTGAGGTTATTCTGATCCCCTCTTCCTAAAAACACTGCAGATCATGCATGCAACTAAGGGTGATCAGCACAAAATATTATCCTCTGGGTGGAGGTGTTACTGTCGTAGATCAACACATTCATCAAGGAAGTGTCTTTCACCTCGAAGACGAGAAGGTCATCAAGCTGCAGTTCATGCGCCTCTGCAAACCCGAACCAACCATCCTTCAAGACCAGTTCACCCTGGTACTCATCGATGTGCACATACCAGGCGCAGCCTACGCTGGTCTTGAGCTTGATAGGCCTGGGAAGAATCCCTTTCAGACATTGCTTGAATTCTCTGGGGATGACCAACATATACATGTCATCGTTGCCGTCCAGTTGCACATAGAAGCGCGAGGGCTGAGGAGGGTCCGCCGAGTGACCAACCCGTTTAGGGCGGCCTTTCCCTCGCCCTTTTAATATACAACGTTGAATTGCTGCATCACGCCTGCCCGTCACCTTTGGCTTTTTGGCTAGTGAATTTCTTTGAATTCTGAACTCGGGGCGGTGCAGAGGACATGTACAATCGACAGTCCTAAGACGTAGTTGCTCATTGACGTTGGAGCGAGTTTGCTTCTGCATCTAGTTAAGCACGGTATATATCAATCAACAGCATATAAATCAGAACGTAGCATACATGGAGAAAATGCATCTAGCTATCTCTTTAATTAGTTTGCACAAAATCTAGCAGCAGCAAGACAATTTGATTTTACAGGTACTGAGCAAGCTTTCAGACTTTCTGAAACAGGTAACATGGAGCATATATTTGTATGTTCAGACTGCGAAACCCTGCTCTGTGATGGATACTATTACTAAACATCTTTTTTTGCCAGAACTAGTACTTAACATCTACTGTTTCCCGTCATTAAAAAAACATTTGCAGAAGAATACTACGGTTTCCCGTCATTAAATTTTAAAGAAAAAAGAACTTGTTTAAGATCCCAACTATCATTGACTACTTACACCTGCATCCTAGTGAGTTCAGGACAACTTACAGCCACTTTTTTGGTGGTGCCGCCACCGGAGAAGACCGTGCCGCGGGGGTTGGGGTCGGCGCAGCCGGAGAAGCTGGTGCCGCCGCCAGGGAAATCAGTGCCGAGCCAGATGGTGCTTCCAGCGGAGAAGAAAGTACCGCGAGAGATGGAACCGACGCTGCCAAAGGGTAAGAAACGGATGTACTCGTAGATCCTTCTCTAGTCACGATCTGGATAGAAGAGACTGGACGTCCATCAAGCTGCTGGAGGATGCGGTGGATCAAATCGGCTGAGTTCAGGAAATATCGGTGATGTTCATCTGTGTCGGCGAAGCAGCTGCCGGTGGAAGGAGGAGGCGAGCCGTTCATGGCAGTCATTAGTGTAAAAGAGGTGAAGTGGGTGGGAGAGAGAGGGTTCGGGACTGAAGTAATTGTAGTCTGCTCTCTCTTTTTTACAAGCATGCGTCCTCAGGCTGATATTTTTTTTAGATACGTACTCAGGCTGCTTTGTCAAACCAGGGCCTCAATGAAGCTAATAGCACGCTATAGCATATCTAGAGGGTCCACGCTTAGTAATTTTGCTCGCTGTGGCGCTATTTGCGAAACAGCATGCTATATCGCCCTAAAACTTCATAGCGTTAGCGCGCTATTTTTTTCAGGCAAGTTGCTTTCACTTTTTCGTGGTGATGAACTAATCTGTTGGTTCCACTTCTAAATCAGAAAATAATATCGCTAATGCTAATATTTTTTAATAAATAATTTATACTATGTTGTTGCCTTGTGAAATGTTGATGTTAGCCTTCTAATATACTTGAGATCTATTTCTATATGTGGTTATGTATGTATGATTCAGTCACTTTTGGACTATATATATCTATTCGTTCTAGTAAAATTATTTATTTTTAGGCTATATTTAGTATTATTTTGAAAATGCTATTTAAAATATACCACACTATTACCACGATATAGCGTCCATATCGTTTGAAGGTGGCTGCCGCTAATTCATTTAGCACGCTATTTTAAACCTTGGTTAAGACGCGTTTGGCGGCCTGCATCCAGGCTGGTGGGGAAATACCGTACCCAAGTGCTTAAAAGATTGCATCTTTTAGCTGGAAAACATTAGGGCATGTCCAACACAGGCGCTACTGCAAGGGCGCTAGGAATTATTTCCTCGTCGTTTGGCGGTTGGAGAGGCTAATCCCAGCGGTAGTCCTAGCGTCGACGCAAAAGAAAGCAGGGGCGTGAAACTCTTTTCACCTGTCCTAGCTAAAGCACCGGAACCAACAGGAAGTCAGTCTGTCATCAGCAATTAGCGCTGCAAGGAGAGTACCTGGAGGATTTTACAATCTTTTGACATTCATTTGTTCTCTATTAGCGCCATATAGTATATAGCATTGTAATGCCCTTATACTCCTCTCAACATTAAAAAAAGGTGTGCATATACTAATAACAGTTGCTGAAATGAAACTAAAAATAAACAGACATGCACGGTTTACGAAGGATGGAAATACAGAGTTCATCACCATCCGTTTTAAATTATAAGATTAGATTACTTCAATGTGGGCTTACATACGCACTAAAATGAGTAAACAGACACACTGAAATGGGTCCAGGTATATAAGATTCAGAAAAAAGGAAGAGCATCTTAAGATACAGAACAGGTTACTAAATTGTTCAAACATATCGTACAAAAAAGATTATTTGCTCCAGAAAGATTCATGGCTCAGTTTAGGGTTGCATCAACATGCGGATATTTTTCAGACTAGGCTTAAACCACATTGTCGCCTGTCGGGGAAATCCCCAACCATCTTCTGGAAGGGTGATAACTCCCATGAGCTCATTTTCCCCTTGCTGCAGGTTACAACGACAAATACAACTAAATGCTGGTTCCCGAAATGCATAGTACGCGATGTACACACAATTTGACCTCATGAATGGAGTCAATGTTCCATCAGGAGCATTGCCATCATTTATCTTCAGGTTCAATGGATAATTCAGTCCAATGAACAGAGAGTGTGTGCCAAGGCTGTCAACTCGACTCCAATTGGGTCCAATCAGGGATAGATCTTTCTCAAAAACATGTATGACAGGGGCAGGACACTCCCGCAGGATAAGGCCATTACCATGATGCAGAACTTCTGCAGGCTCAAGGTGATCATTGCTACGTATATACCGATCTTCATGGATGATCATCAAGCGCTTGCCATCGGCTGATCGAGCTAAAAACCATCTGCCAGATGGTTCCTTCATCGGTGATGGGATCACGAATGGCGGGGCAAGGTGTGCATCTGCATTGTAAACGGAGACAACAAAAAATAGTGTTTGAATGGCTCGGGAAGACAATAATACCAGTAGCTGCAACTTCACATTTGTAGGATCAAATGGAGGATGCAGTCATTATACTTGTATAAAATCTCGAAGAAATAAAATTGTTCCCATTTGAGATGTATGTTAATTACACTCATATTCATTGATGGTAGATACATGTCTCAACCTTATCTGATCCATGATTGTAATGCTTTGAGTACATCGAATATTGAAATAAATTGAAAGTTTGCATGCATCAATTGATGAAGAGGCCAGGGCTAAGCTCCTTATTCATATTCTGACAAGAGCATGCAGTAACTAATTCAGGAATGCATTCATATACTGCAATAATCTGGTTTGGGTTGACAGATTAGTGCACAGCATATACTACTGTAATTCGTTTGTAGCAATGGTTCAGTCAGGTTAGGATAATTTAATGGTGCACAGTCATTTGAAAGGTGAAAAAAAGTCTTAGTGAGCAATTAGTTATTTCAGTTACAATATATCATGAATGGGCTTGATATTAAAATTTATTGCGAAGTATATCATATGGATTGAAGAATTACCAGCCTGTGATTGATCCCAGCAATATGTGGTGCCGGTCCACCCATCCACCGCAACAATAAAGCCGTTGTGCTCGATGGCATCACTGTAATCTACACCCCAACTAGCAAGAGAGAATAACCTCCACTCCTGGCTACCATTAGCCAGGTAAGCGAGTCCAGAATTGAATAGAGCGATGAGCTTGTAATCTGAGTAATGTCCAGCTTTTGTGGGCACTTCGCAAATTACAATCTTCAACAAAAACATGGCACGCCCATACGTCATGTACCTTTCAGGAGGCAAGTCGGGGAAGCCAATCCATTCCTCCCGAAAAATGTTGCAAGTTTCCGACGATGGTAGGGAGATTTCTTGGTGCGTGTAGATGTTCGCGAGGAACCAGTTCCCACCACTGTCCACGCCGGCGATCCAGTCGCCATTCATGCCAACCCAGAATCTATTGTCCATGAACGGCAGGATGGCTGTGCGCCGAGGATGGTCGAGGGGCACAACGTGGTACACCGTGTGGTGCGCACTACTATCATCATAGTGCCAATGGGCAGAATCGGGCATCAGCAAGCAGGGTCCATCCCAATGGTGTAGATTCATGTTGTCGGCGACATGGCGGCACAGCGTTTTGGAGCATGCGGCCAGCCGGACGTCGACTGTAACGTCCAGACTCTGGGCAATGAGATTGAACAGCTCGGCGGGGAGCTTCCCCCAGTCGCCATCCAGCTGGTCGTCGTTCGATGCCGCCATGGAGACGAGATGGATTTAAAAGGGCGGATGCAAGTATGTGTGATTGGAGTTTTGTAGGAGAGTCGAGCGGGAAGGAGGAGTGCTGCGGTTCTGCGGAGGGGTGAGGAGAGAAAGCTATGCAAATGGGAGATCTAGAGGATGAAAAAACTTCTAGCAGCGGTTGGCGAGTGGAGAACGATGATGGAAGTGGAGAGCCAAGGATGGAAACGATGGACATGAAGAGTAGGAGTGGATATGACTTTTTTTATTCTTCAGCAGCTGCATCGAGGCGCCGAGTAAAACTTCGGCTAGGATAGCACGCCACTACGTCCTGGTGCAGTTACTGTCCCGTCAAATCAGTTTGACCACAGAAATGGTTTCTTTATTACAGTATAACTTAATTTTTTCGAACAATATATACTACTCCATTTAATATACTCACTCCGATTCATATTACTTGTCAAATGATATGGATGAATCTAGAACTAAAATGTGTCTAGATATATCTATATTATAGTCAACTAATATGAATCCGAGTTTGTTTGGTTCAAAGGATTTCTAAAGGTATCTTGTACGGAGTAGGATTTTTACACATAGGGATTTTTCCTATAGAGCTTGCTTGATTCAAAGGATTGAGAACCCTCCAAAATACCTATGGATTGCTTTCTCTACAATCCTATCTCTCGGTAATATTGCTATGTGTCTATAACAACTATGAAATGAACTCAATCTCAATAGAAATTTCCTTTGTCTTTCCTAATCAAACAACTAGTTATTTTATGTCTTCGTTTACAAATTAAGATAATTTTTAGGTTATAGGTAATCGTCGAGCTTATGTGATCATCTTTTATGATCAAACTTACTTGATCAGCCGCGGAGGCGCAAAGGAGCAGTGGTGTGCATTAATACGGCCGCATGGGGAAGGCACAGCTAGCGACGATGAGACGTATCGCCAGCATTGGCCTAGGGAACCGTCGCCACCATTAATAAAAGCTATCCCTTTGGGCACCATGTCTCCCACTACTCGTGTCACGCGCGCATGTGGGTTACGGATGGATGGGCTGGGGAAGCCGGACAGAAAACATGACAACCAGGGGGAAAATGAATAAAAATAATACAAAGTCGAAAATATTTCGAAAAATAAACTTTGTAAGAAACTCCATGCGTTTAGCAAATGCGAAGGCAATATGTTGAAACACGTCTAGACCACGTCTAGAACCACTTCCCAAAGCTTAAGGATTATATTGATTTTTAGAAAGTCAAACTATGTTAAGTTTGACTAAGTTTTTACCAAAAGCATTAATATGCAAGATACAAAATCAATATTATTAGATAGAAAATAAATTATATTTTCATATGGTGTCTACAAAATATTATATGTGCTGATAGATTCTTCTAAGAGTTTGGTCGAACTTTACTTGGTTTGACTTTTCAAGAAAAATATACAAAGCTTTAAGCATTGGAACGGAGGTATTTTTCGAAGCACCTACTTGTCTTTAGAAGACAAAAGAAAACATGGAGTAAGGTTGTTTTTTGTGCAAAAGTTTACGTCAAAATCTGGTTATTTGTGTAAAAAGAATCTCAAATTGTGTTATGTGCAAAAACTGCACCAAGAAGTGGTGGTATGTGCAATTTCCTCCGTCACACAAAAGGCAAGCCATTGATACATACATAATTGTGAATAATTACAAAAGTAGTAGGCAGCTAATAAGCGCACATGATTAAACTGCTATGCGAGATCTTCAGCCACCAGAAGTCGTTCCCGCGCCTCTCTAGCATTGAAAATCACGCGTTCTGCGACTTCCATCAAAGAGACAAGCTGAGCTTTGATCCGTTCTCCCAGATGAATGGCCTCGTCACAACTCCTACGAGCACAGGCCGTGATCTCATCCACTTCTAGGAAAGACACCGCCTGCCTGTACCGAAATATCTTGATCCCTAACTCTCTGTTCTCCTCCCGCATGCTGGCAAGATCCAACTTCATCCTCCGACAAGATAAGCAAGGGGAGTGATCCTGCCAAAGGTAACAACAAACATATCGAGCGTTACCGGCAAACGAAGGGCACAAATTGGCTGATTAACGAATATGGTCACTAACATGTAGGACAGACTTAAGTGGTGTCTACATGTCAGTGACTCGAAGTACCCAAAAACCAGCAACCCAAAGTCAGCTAGTAATATTAACCTCCGTCTTCAGCTCCTTCATCCTCTTGAACGGCGGGGAAGCTGGCAACTTATCTTCTTCTACGACCTCTCGCTGGAACCTGACGTCGAAGGATGAGAGATCCTGCGAACGGATGTGCTGCGCCTGCGCGTGCGATTCCCCAGGGCGCTTCTGGCGTAACTCGGAGTTCTCCGCGCCGAGATGCGGAAGTTCCGCTCCCGGGGCCTTGTTGACCCTAAGCCGAGATAGCTCCTGTGTAAGCCGACGAAAAATGTTCAAAATGTTACAGATCAGGCATATCATTACCAGTGCAAACGAGGTAAGTGAATCTCCGGGATCTCGCCCAACGACCGCGGTTGGTCCAATGCCACCACATCTTCTCCGAGATTGACTAACTCCTTTACATCATCTTCTCCGACATTGACTATCTCCTTTACATCATCTTCTGCTCCGAGCTTGACCATCTCCTTTACATCATCTTCTCCTGCGAGCTTGATCATCTGCCTCACATCATCTTCTCCGGCGATATCGACCCTCTCCTGCGGAAGATAACAGATATAAGTCCGAGTATTACCAGCAAAACGAAGGTAATTAAAAGAGGCGTAGTAACCCTTGTGTCCTGGCTAATCAACGGCGGGGACGCTGAGCCCGCATCGTCTCCTCCGAGATCTCCCTTCGCAGGCAGGATTGTTAGAGACAGTGTACTTCTGGTAGTAGTATTTATGCGTGGGGCGCCAGGGGGTCGAGAAGCTAGGACTGCATCTTCTCCTCCGAGCTCTTCCTTGGTAGACATGACAAATGAAACGAGGTGTGGGGGGCGTAAAAGGTATAAAATGGCGGACGGCCGCCCCGCCTCGGCCCTCCAAGGCTTAATTTTTTTGCCTTACTAAACTAAAAACCCTATTTTGCGTCTCACACGGACTGCCCTCAGAGGGCTGCAGGGTCCCATATGCGTGCAGGTCCCACACTTTAGTGAGCACAAATCATATGCGGTAGGTAGGCAAACTTCCAACAATCTTCTTTGTCAAGTGAAGACACGTCGTCAAGACTCTCTCTCTCTCTCCCCCCTTTTGTCATTGAAAAAAAAAGAATATTAGACGGGCGCGTAGCCTGCACTGCAGGGGGGCGATTTTGACAAAAGTAATCCTTTTGGCGAAGAAAAACACAGAAAGCCACACAAAAAGGTTAGTCCAGTGAAATAGATTGCTCAGAGGGTCAGTCCGTGCTTTTCTTTGCCAAAAGGGTTATTTCTGTCAAAATCGCCGCACTGCAGGTTTGCAGCACTGAAAAACCTTGCGTGCCAGTCAACATCACTTCCCGGATAGGTTGAAGCATTTCGAGGCCGTGACTGCTCTCCCTTCCTCTTCTCCTTCCGTGTGATGCCGCTTCCACCTTTTATCCTTTGCAACATTTGCAAAAAATTGTCCGTGACTTGTGCTCACTGAAGTGTGGGACCTCACGCATGGGAACCACACGTAAGTGACAGACATGTTGGTGTAATAATTCGGGTGATCATTATACTGTATTAGAACTCCGTACAAAGTTTCGTATGGATTCAAGGGTAGGAAAGCCAAGTTAACTTATTTACATGACATTATTTTTTCCATGAAGCCAAGTTAACTCATCTAACACTTGGTACATTTTGGTTATATATTCGAAATTTTACTTGAAACTTGTTGGTCATGCCATTTTACTACTCGCCTAACACTTTTTCCGCGCGTGAAGGGATGGGGTGGGCGTGATGCTACCCTAAATTTGTGGGACCCCAAAAAACTTGCAAATCAAGCCAAAGAAACACACTCTTGTCCCCTACCCCCCCCCCCATGATTTTGACCTAAATTTGAAATCAAGCCAAAGGTGGTTCAAAAACGGCAATCGGAAATCATGGATTGTTCATCATTTTTCTATATAGCTAGGGAAAATAGCAGACATGCCATACCAATGTTTTAGAAAAGAGCCCTTCAAAAAAGTGTGGCAACATGTTGGAATTCGACCATCTTAATTTCTTCCCACGTGTGAGCTTTGGTACTACTACTACACAAGAACCATGTCAAACTTTTGAATCATGGCCCATTTTATGTATATATTTGCAACTTTTCATGCACGCATGAAAACTTTGCAAAATATGTGCATTTTGGGTTGTCGCACATAAATGTGTGTTTACTTGTCTGCCACCAATTAATCCAATTCTCATTTGTGGGGAAACATGACACGAGATGGCCATTTCCAAAGTTTCATGAATTATCTCAATGTGAATCCATATATGTACAATTTTTGGGGGCTAAATTTCATGTTTTAAACCTAGCTAGTATTTGACCAAGATTCAAATGGGCATAAAATTCAAAAAAAAAAGAAAAATGAAAAACCAAAGCACATAGCCTTCTTATGTCATATAGTAAGAATTCAAGTTGATAAACAAGGTCTAGACATATTCAAACTAGAAAAATCATGTATCTACCCCTAACACTCTAAACTCTGTCTTATGAAGTCAAGCATGAAGAGAAGTGGTTTTGGGTTTCAAACATGGAAATTTCAAAAACCTCCCAAAAGCTTCATTTTAGAGTGACTAAGAAGGATCCATGCTTACCTTTTAATTTTTAGATTTTAAACTTGTTTAAATCTTTGTGAAACCTAGGATTTGACCAAGATTCAAATGGGCATAAAAATTCAGGAAAAAACCAAAAGAATGATAAACCAAAGCACATAGCATTCTTATGTCATACAGTAAGCATTCAAGTTGATTAACAAGGTCTAGACATATTCAAACTAGAAAATCATGTATATATCTGTCCCTAACCTTAAACTCTGTCTTATATATGAAGTCAATCATGAAGAGAAGTGGTTTGGGTTTCAAACATGAAAATTTCAAGAACATCCCAAAAGTCGCTTCATTTTAGAGTGACTAAGAAGGATCCAGGCTTACCTTTTCGTTTTCATATTATATACTTGTTTAAATCCAGGTCAAACATAGGATTTGACCAAGATTCAAATGGGCATAAAATAAAAAAAATAGAAGAATGAAAAACAAAAGCACATAGTCTTCGTATGTCATATAGTAAGCTTTCAAGTTGATAAACAAGGTTTAGACATGTTCAAACCAGACAAATCATGTATCTAGCCCCTAACCATAAACTCGGTCGATCTTATGAAGTCTAGCATGAAGAGAAGTCGTATTGGTTTCAAACATGAAAATTTCAAGAACCACCCAAAATCTTCAAATGGGCATAAAATTCAAAAAAACCAGAAAAATGAAAAACCAAAGCACATAGCCTTCTTATGTCATATAGTAAGAATTCAAGTTGATAAACAAGGTCTAGACATATTCAAACTAGACAAATCATGTATCTACCCCTAACACTCTAAACTCTGTCTTATGAAGTCAAGCATGAAGAGAAGTGGTTTTGGGTTTCAAACATGGAAATTTCAAAAACCTCCCAAAAGCTTCATTTTAGAGTGACTAAGAAGGATCCATGCTTACCTTTTAATTTTCAGATTTTAAACTTGTTTAAATCTTTGTGAAACCTAGGATTTGACCAAGATTCAAATGGGCATAAAAATTCAGGAAAAAACCAAAAGAATGATAAACCAAAGCACATAGCATTCTTATGTCATAGAGTAAGCATTCAAGTTGATTAACAAGGTCTAGACATATTCAAACTAGAAAATCATGTATATATCTATTCCTAACCTTAAACTCTGTCTTATGAAGCAATCATGAAGAGAAGTGGTTTTGGGTTTCAAACATGAAAATTTCAAGAACATCCCAAAAGTCGCTTCATTTTAGAGTGACTAAGAAGGATCCAGGCTTACCTTTTCGTTTTCATATTTTATACTTGTTTAAATCCAGGTCAAACATAGGATTTAACCAAGATTCAAATGGGCATAAAATAAAAAAAAATAGAAGAATGAAAAACAAAAGCACATAGTCTTCTTATGTCATATAGTAAGCTTGCAAGTTGATAAACAAGGTTTAGACATGTTCAAACCAGACAAATCATGTATCTAGCCCCTAACCATAAACTCGGTCGATCTTATGAAGTCTAGCATGAAGAGAAGTCGTATTGGTTTCAAACATGAAAATTTCAAGAACCACCCAAAATCTTCAAATGGGCATATAACATTCAAAAAACCAGAAAAATGAAAAACCAAAGCACATATATAGCCTTCTTATGTCATATAGTAAGCATTCAAGTTGATAAACAAGCATGTCTAGACATATTCAAACCCAACAAATCATGTATCTACCCCTAACCCTAAACTCTGCATGTCTTATGAAGTCAACCATGAAGAGAAGTGGTTTTGGGTTTCAAACATTGAGATTTCAAGAACCCCCAAAAAGCTTCATTTTAGAATGACTAGCTAGGAAGGATCCAGGCTTACCTTTTCATTTTCATGTTATAGACTTGTTTAAATCTTGGTCAAACCTAGGATTTGACCAAGATTCAAATGGGCATAAACATTCAAAAAAATCAAAAAATCAAAAACCAAAGCACATATAGTCTTCTTATGTCATATAGTAAGAATTGAAGTTGATAAACAAGGTCTAGACATATTCAAACTAGACAAATCATGTATCTACCCCCTAAAGCCCTAAACTAGCTTTGTCTTATGAAGTCAAGCATGAAGAGAAATGGTTTTGGGTTTCAAATTAAACATGGAAATTTCAAGAACCCCCCCCCAAAGCTTCATTTTGGAGTGACTAAGAAGGATCCAGGTTTACCTTTTCATTTTCATGTTTTAAACTGCTTTAGATCTTGGTCAAACCTATGATTTCACCACGACTCAAATGGGCATAAAAATTAAAAAAAATTAAAAAATTAAAAACCAAAGCACATAGCCTTCTTATGTCATATATAGTAAGCATTCAACTTGATGAACATGGCTGGTCTAGACATATTCATAATAGAAAAAACGTGTATCTACCCCCTAACGATTAATTAACTTTGTCTTAATTATGAAGTCAAGCATGAAGAGAAGTGTTTTTGGGTTTCAGACATGGAAATTTTGAAAACCTCCCAAAAACTTCATCTTAGAGTGACAAAGAAGGATCCAAGCTTACCTTTTCATTTTCATGTTTTAAGCTTGTTTAAATATTGGTCAAGCCTAGGATTTGACCAAGATTCAAATGGGCATAAAAATTCTGGAAAAATAAAAAAATAAAAACCAAAGCACATAGTCTTCTTACGTCATATATATCTATAGTAAGCATATTCAAGTAGATAAACAAGGTATAGACATATTCAAAACAGACAAATCTGTATCTACCCCCTAACCCTAAACTCGGTCTTATGATGCCTAGCATGAAGAGAAGTCGTTTTGGGTTTCAAACGTTTAAGCCAAAAGCCCCATTTCATATATTTCAAATTTGGTTCAAATTTGAAAGACATACAAGTTATAGCACACATAGTGCATACATGTTCACACATACTGCACTAGATGCTAATTAACCCTATAGTTTGAGGCCATTTGGATGAGGTCGAAAAAATCTTGGATTAGAAATGGGGTTGTTCGAACCCCGTAGTTGGATTTTTTATGAACTTGATCTGTAGTACTGGGCAAAACCCTAGTTTAACGTATTTAATTATAGATTCGTAGGTTGATTTTTCTACCTTTTTATTATTATTACTATGCAGCACATGTGTGTTTGCCCGTCGAGTGAAACTCGGAGGAAGAGGGATCACTCGGAAGGAGAGAAGAAGGGAGAGCATTATGGTGTCTCCCCTTTTTCGGGTGATGATGTTGACTTTTGTGCAGGGTTTGTCAGTGAGCAGGAGGTGCGAGCGAGCGAGCGAGCGAGTCGAGCGAGGCCGAGAATGAGAGAGATTTGTTTTTTTTTTGTGAGAGGGACAACCGAAGGATCCAGAAGGACCCACAGACTTCCAAAACGCATCCTGATGCGTCTTCTCTTGACAAAGAAGATGGCTTGGAGTTTGCGTACCTACTGCACTTGACTTGTGCTCACTGAAGTGTGGGACCTCACGCATGGGCACCACACGTAAGTGACAGACCTGTTGGTGTAAAAACTCGGTTGATTATTATAGTGCATTAGAACAAAGTTTCCTATGGATTCAACGGTAGGAAATCCAAGTTAACTCATTTACATGACATTAATTTTTCCATGAAGCAAAGTTAACACATCTATCAATTGGTACATTTTGGAGTGACTAAGAAGGATCCATGCTTATTCGTTTTCACGTGTTAAATTTGTTTAAATCTTGCTCAAACCTAGGATTTCACCAAGATTGAAATGGGCATGAAAATTCAAAAAAAAATGAAATACCAATGCACATAGTCTTCTTCTGTCATATAGTAAGCATTCAAGATGATAAACAAGGTCTAGACATATTCAAACCAGGCAAATCATGTATCTACTCCCTAACGACCCTAAACTCCGTCTTATGAAGTAAGGCATGAAGAGAAGTGGTTTTGGGTTTCAAACATGCAAATTTCAAAAACCTCCCAAAAGCTTCATTTTAGAGTGACTAAGAAGGATCGAGGCTTACCTTTTCATTTTCATGTTTTAAACTTGTTTAAATCTTGGTCAAACCTAGCTAGTATTTGACCAATATTCAAATGGGCATAAAATTCAAAAAAAATCAGAAAAATGAAAAACCAAAGCACATAGCCTTCTTATGTCATATAGTAAGAATTCAAGTTGATAAACAAGGTCTAGACATATTCAAACTAGAAAATCATGTATCTACCCCTAACACTCTAAACTCTGTCTTATGAAGTCAAGCATGAAGAGAAGTGGTTTTGGGTTTCAAACATGGAAATTTCAAAAACCTCCCAAAAGCTTCATTTTAGAGTGACTAAGAAGGATCCATGCTTACCTTTTAATTTTTAGATTTTAAACTTGTTTAAATCTTTGTGAAACCTAGGATTTGACCAAGATTCAAATGGGCATAAAAATTCAGGAAAAAGCCAAAAGAATGATAAACCAAAGCACATAGCATTCTTATGTCATACAGTAAGCATTCAAGTTGATTAACAAGGTCTAGACATATTCAAACTAGAAAATCATGTATATATCTGTCCCTAACCTTAAACTCTGTCTTATATATGAAGTCAATCATGAAGAGAAGTGGTTTGGGTTTCAAACATGAAAATTTCAAGAACATCCCAAAAGTCGCTTCATTTTAGAGTGACTAAGAAGGATCCAGGCTTACCTTTTCGTTTTCATATTATATACTTGTTTAAATCCAGGTCAAACATAGGATTTGACCAAGATTCAAATGGGCATAAAATAAAAAAATAGAAGAATGAAAAACAAAAGCACATAGTCTTCGTATGTCATATAGTAAGCTTTCAAGTTGATAAACAAGGTTTAGACATGTTCAAACCAGACAAATCATGTATCTAGCCCCTAACCATAAACTCGGTCGATCTTATGAAGTCTAGCATGAAGAGAAGTCGTATTGGTTTCAAACATGAAAATTTCAAGAACCACCCAAAATCTTCAAATGGGCATAAAATTCAAAAAAACCAGAAAAATGAAAAACCAAAGCACATAGCCTTCTTATGTCATATAGTAAGAATTCAAGTTGATAAACAAGGTCTAGACATATTCAAACTAGACAAATCATGTATCTACCCCTAACACTCTAAACTCTGTCTTATGAAGTCAAGCATGAAGAGAAGTGGTTTTGGGTTTCAAACATGGAAATTTCAAAAACCTCCCAAAAGCTTCATTTTAGAGTGACTAAGAAGGATCCATGCTTACCTTTTAATTTTCAGATTTTAAACTTGTTTAAATCTTTGTGAAACCTAGGATTTGACCAAGATTCAAATGGGCATAAAAATTCAGGAAAAAACCAAAAGAATGATAAACCAAAGCACATAGCATTCTTATGTCATAGAGTAAGCATTCAAGTTGATTAACAAGGTCTAGACATATTCAAACTAGAAAATCATGTATATATCTATTCCTAACCTTAAACTCTGTCTTATGAAGCAATCATGAAGAGAAGTGGTTTTGGGTTTCAAACATGAAAATTTCAAGAACATCCCAAAAGTCGCTTCATTTTAGAGTGACTAAGAAGGATCCAGGCTTACCTTTTCGTTTTCATATTTTATACTTGTTTAAATCCAGGTCAAACATAGGATTTAACCAAGATTCAAATGGGCATAAAATAAAAAAAATAGAAGAATGAAAAACAAAAGCACATAGTCTTCTTATGTCATATAGTAAGCTTGCAAGTTGATAAACAAGGTTTAGACATGTTCAAACCAGACAAATCATGTATCTAGCCCCTAACCATAAACTCGGTCGATCTTATGAAGTCTAGCATGAAGAGAAGTCGTATTGGTTTCAAACATGAAAATTTCAAGAACCACCCAAAATCTTCAAATGGGCATATAACATTCAAAAAACCAGAAAAATGAAAAACCAAAGCACATATATAGCCTTCTTATGTCATATAGTAAGCATTCAAGTTGATAAACAAGCATGTCTAGACATATTCAAACCCGACAAATCATGTATCTACCCCCTAACCCTAAACTCTGCATGTCTTATGAAGTCAACCATGAAGAGAGAAGTGGTTTTGGGGTTTCAAACATTGAGATTTCAAGAACCCCCCAAAAGCTTCATTTTAGAATGACTAGCTAGGAAGGATCCAGGCTTACCTTTTCATTTTCATGTTATAGACTTGTTTAAATCTTGGTCAAACCTAGGATTTGACCAAGATTCAAATGGGCATAAACATTCAAAAAAATCAAAAAATCAAAAACCAAAGCACATATAGTCTTCTTATGTCATATAGTAAGAATTGAAGTTGATAAACAAGGTATAGACATATTCAAACTAGACAAATCATGTATCTACCCCCTAAAGCCCTAAACTAGCTTTGTCTTATGAAGTCAAGCATGAAGAGAAATGGTTTTGGGTTTCAAATTAAACATGGAAATTTCAAGAACCCCCCAAAGCTTCATTTTGGAGTGACTAAGAAGGATCCAGGTTTACCTTTTCATTTTCATGTTTTAAACTGCTTTAGATCTTGGTCAAACCTATGATTTCACCACGACTCAAATGGGCATAAAAATTAAAAAAAATAAAAAATGAAAAACCAAAGCACATAGCCTTCTTATGTCATATATAGTAAGCATTCAACTTGATGAACATGGCTGGTCTAGACATATTCATAATAGAAAAAACGTGTATCTACCCCCTAACGATTAATTAACTTTGTCTTAATTATGAAGTCAAGCATGAAGAGAAGTGTTTTTGGGTTTCAGACATGGAAATTTTGAAAACCTCCCAAAAACTTCATCTTAGAGTGACAAAGAAGGATCCAAGCTTACCTTTTCATTTTCATGTTTTAAGCTTGTTTAAATATTGGTCAAGCCTAGGATTTGACCAAGATTCAAATGGGCATAAAAATTCTGGAAAAATAAAAAAAAACCAAAGCACATAGTCTTCTTACGTCATATATATCTATAGTAAGCATATTCAAGTAGATAAACAAGGTATAGACATATTCAAAACAGACAAATCCTGTATCTACCCCCTAACCCTAAACTCGGTCTTATGATGCCTAGCATGAAGAGAAGTCGTTTTGGGTTTCAAACGTTTAAGCCAAAAGCCCCATTTCATATATTTCAAATTTGGTTCAAATTTGAAAGACATACAAGTTATAGCACACATAGTGCATACATGTTCACACATACTGCACTAGATGCTAATTAACCCTATAGTTTGAGGCCATTTGGATGAGGTCGAAAAAAATCTTGGATTAGAAATGGGGTTGTTCGAACCCCGTAGTTGGATTTTTTATGAACTTGATCTGTAGTACTGGGCAAAACCCTAGTTTAACGTATTTAATTATAGATTCGTAGGTTGATTTTTCTACCTTTTTATTATTATTACTATGCAGCACATGTGTGTTTGCCCGTCCAGAAACTCGGAGGAAGAGGGATCACTCGGAAGGAGAGAAGAAGGGAGAGCATTATGGTGTCTCCCCTTTTTCGGGTGATGATGTTGACTTTTGTGCAGGGTTTGTCAGTGAGCAGGAGGTGCGAGCGAGCGAGCGAGCGAGTCGAGCGAGGCCGAGAATGAGAGAGATTTGTTTTTTTTGTGAGAGGGACAACCGAAGGATCCAGAAGGACCCACAGACTTCCAAAACGCATCCTGATGCGTCTTCTCTTGACAAAGAAGATGGCTTGGAGTTTGCGTACCTACTGCACTTGACTTGTGCTCACTGAAGTGTGGGACCTCACGCATGGGCACCACACGTAAGTGACAGACCTGTTGGTGTAAAAACTCGGTTGATTATTATAGTGCATTAGAACAAAGTTTCCTATGGATTCAACGGTAGGAAATCCAAGTTAACTCATTTACATGACATTAATTTTTCCATGAAGCAAAGTTAACACATCTATCAATTGGTACATTTTGGAGTGACTAAGAAGGATCCATGCTTATTCGTTTTCACGTGTTAAATTTGTTTAAATCTTGCTCAAACCTAGGATTTCACCAAGATTGAAATGGGCATGAAAATTCAAAAAAAAATGAAATACCAATGCACATAGTCTTCTTCTGTCATATAGTAAGCATTCAAGATGATAAACAAGGTCTAGACATATTCAAACCAGGCAAATCATGTATCTACTCCCTAACGACCCTAAACTCCGTCTTATGAAGTAAGGCATGAAGAGAAGTGGTTTTGGGTTTCAAACATGCAAATTTCAAAAACCTCCCAAAAGCTTCATTTTAGAGTGACTAAGAAGGATCGAGGCTTACCTTTTCATTTTCATGTTTTAAACTTGTTTAAATCTTGGTCAAACCTAGCTAGTATTTGACCAATATTCAAATGGGCATAAAATTCAAAAAAATCAGAAAAATGAAAAACCAAAGCACATAGCCTTCTTATGTCATATAGTAAGAATTCAAGTTGATAAACAAGGTCTAGACATATTCAAACTAGACAAATAATGTATCTACCCCTTACACTCTAAACTCTGTCTTATGAAGTCAATTAAGCATGAAGAGAAGTGGTTTTGGGTTTCAAACATGGAAATTTCAAAAACCTCCCAAAAGCTTCATTTTAGAGTGACTAAGAAGGATCCATGCTTACCTTTTAATTTTCAGATTTTAAACTTGTTTAAATCTTTGTGAAACCTAGGATTTGACCAAGATTCAAATGGGCATAAAAATTCAGGAAAAAACCAAAAGATTGATAAACCAAAGCACATAGCATTCTTATGTCATACAGTAAGCATTCAAGTTGATAAACAAGGTCTAGACATATTCAAACTAGAAAATCATGTATATATCTGCCCCTAACCTTAAACTCTGTCTTATGAAGTCAATCATGAAGAGAAGAGGTTTTGGGTTTCAAACATGAAAATTTCAAGAACATCCCAAAAGCTGCTTCATTTTAGAGTGACTAAGAAGGATCCATGCTTACCTTTTCGTTTTCATATTATATACTTGTTTAAATCCAGGTCAAACATAGGATTTGACCAAGATTCAAATGGGCATAAAATAAAAAAATAGAAGAATGAAAAACAAAAGCACATAGTCTTCGTATGTCATATAGTAAGCTTTCAAGTTGATAAACAAGGTTTAGACATGTTCAAACCAGACAAATCATGTATCTACCCCTAACCATAAACTCGATCGATCTTATGAAGTCTAGCATGAAGAGAAGTCGTATTGGTTTCAAACATGAAAATTTCAAGAACCTCCCAAAATCTTCAAATGGGCATAAAATTCAAAAAAACCAGAAAAATGAAAAACCAAAGCACATAGCCTTCTTATGTCATATAGTAAGAATTCAAGTTGATAAACAAGGTCTAGACATATTCAAACTAGACAAATCATGTATCTACCCCTAACACTCTAAACTCTGTCTTATGAAGTCAAGCATGAAGAGAAGTGGTTTTTGGGTTTCAAACATGGAAATTTCAAAAACCTCCCAAAAGCTTCATTTTAGAGTGACTAAGAAGGATCCATGCTTACCTTTTAATTTTCAGATTTTAAACTTGTTTAAATCTTTGTGAAACCTAGGATTTGACCAAGATTCAAATGGGCATAAAAATTCAGGAAAAAACCAAAAGAATGATAAACCAAAGCACATAGCATTCTTATGTCATAGAGTAAGCATTCAAGTTGATTAACAAGGTCTAGACATATTCAAACTAGAAAATCATGTATATATCTATTCCTAACCTTAAACTCTGTCTTATGAAGCAATCATGAAGAGAAGTGGTTTTGGGTTTCAAACATGAAAATTTCAAGAACATCCCAAAAGTCGCTTCATTTTAGAGTGACTAAGAAGGATCCAGGCTTACCTTTTCGTTTTCATATTTTATACTTGTTTAAATCCAGGTCAAACATAGGATTTGACCAAGATTCAAATGGGCATAAAATAAAAAAATAGAAGAATGAAAAACAAAAGCACATAGTCTTCTTATGTCATATAGTAAGCTTGCAAGTTGATAAACAAGGTTTAGACATGTTCAAACCAGACAAATCATGTATCTAGCCCCTAACCATAAACTCGGTCGATCTTATGAAGTCTAGCATGAAGAGAAGTCGTATTGGTTTCAAACATGAAAATTTCAAGAACCACCCAAAATCTTCAAATGGGCATATAACATTCAAAAAACTAGAAAAATGAAAAACCAAAGCACATATATAGCCTTCTTATGTCATATAGTAAGCATTCAAGTTGATAAACAAGCATGTCTAGACATATTCAAACCCGACAAATCATGTATCTACCCCTAACCCTAAACTCTGCATGTCTTATGAAGTCAACCATGAAGAGAAGTGGTTTTGGGTTTCAAACATTGAGATTTCAAGAACCCCCCAAAAGCTTCATTTTAGAATGACTAGCTAGGAAGGATCCAGGCTTACCTTTTCATTTTCATGTTATAGACTTGTTTAAATCTTGGTCAAACCTAGGATTTGACCAAGATTCAAATGGGCATAAACATTCAAAAAAATCAAAAAATCAAAAACCAAAGCACATATAGTCTTCTTATGTCATATAGTAAGAATTGAAGTTGATAAACAAGGTCTAGACATATTCAAACTAGACAAATCATGTATCTACCCCCTAAAGCCCTAAACTAGCTTTGTCTTATGAAGTCAAGCATGAAGAGAAATGGTTTTGGGTTTCAAATTAAACATGGAAATTTCAAGAACCCCCCCCCCAAAGCTTCATTTTGGAGTGACTAAGAAGGATCCAGGTTTACCTTTTCATTTTCATGTTTTAAACGCTTTAGATCTTGGTCAAACCTATGATTTCACCACGACTCAAATGGGCATAAAAATAAAAAAAAATAAAAAATGAAAAACCAAAGCACATAGCCTTCTTATGTCATATATAGTAAGCATTCAACTTGATGAACATGGCTGGTCTAGACATATTCATAATAGAAAAAACGTGTATCTACCCCCTAACGATTAATTAACTTTGTCTTAATTATGAAGTCAAGCATGAAGAGAAGTGTTTTTGGGTTTCAGACATGGAAATTTTGAAAACCTCCCAAAAACTTCATCTTAGAGTGACAAAGAAGGATCCAAGCTTACCTTTTCATTTTCATGTTTTAAGCTTGTTTAAATATTGGTCAAGCCTAGGATTTGACCAAGATTCAAATGGGCATAAAAATTCTGGAAAAATAAAAAAAAAAAACCAAAGCACATAGTCTTCTTACGTCATATATATCTATAGTAAGCATATTCAAGTAGATAAACAAGGTATAGACATATTCAAAACAGACAAATCCTGTATCTACCCCCTAACCCTAAACTCGGTCTTATGATGCCTAGCATGAAGAGAAGTCGTTTTGGGTTTCAAACGTTTAAGCCAAAAGCCCCATTTCATATATTTCAAATTTGGTTCAAATTTGAAAGACATACAAGTTATAGCACACATAGTGCATACATGTTCACACATACTGCACTAGATGCTAATTAACCCTATAGTTTGAGGCCATTTGGATGAGGTCGAAAAAAATCTTGGATTAGAAATGGGGTTGTTCGAACCCCGTAGTTGGATTTTTTATGAACTTGATCTGTAGTACTGGGCAAAACCCTAGTTTAACGTATTTAATTATAGATTCGTAGGTTGATTTTTCTACCTTTTTATTATTATTACTATGCAGCACATGTGTGTTTGCCCGTCGAGTGAAACTCGGAGGAAGAGGGATCACTCGGAAGGAGAGAAGAAGGGAGAGCATTATGGTGTCTCCCCTTTTTCGGGTGATGATGTTGACTTTTGTGCAGGGTTTGTCAGTGAGCAGGAGGTGCGAGCGAGCGAGCGAGCGAGCGAGCGAGGCCGAGAATGAGAGAGATTTGTTTTTTTGTGAGAGGGACAACCGAAGGATCCAGAAGGACCCACAGACTTCCAAACGCATCCTGATGCGTCTTCTCTTGACAAAGAAGATGGCTTGGAGTTTGCGTACCTACTGCACTTGACTTGTGCTCACTGAAGTGTGGGACCTCACGCATGGGCACCACACGTAAGTGACAGACCTGTTGGTGTAAAAACTCGGTTGATTATTATAGTGCATTAGAACAAAGTTTCCTATGGATTCAACGGTAGGAAATCCAAGTTAACTCATTTACATGACATTAATTTTTCCATGAAGCAAAGTTAACACATCTATCAATTGGTACATTTTGGAGTGACTAAGAAGGATCCATGCTTATTCGTTTTCACGTGTTAAATTTGTTTAAATCTTGCTCAAACCTAGGATTTCACCAAGATTGAAATGGGCATGAAAATTCAAAAAAAAATGAAATACCAATGCACATAGTCTTCTTCTGTCATATAGTAAGCATTCAAGATGATAAACAAGGTCTAGACATATTCAAACCAGGCAAATCATGTATCTACTCCCTAACGACCCTAAACTCCGTCTTATGAAGTAAGGCATGAAGAGAAGTGGTTTTGGGTTTCAAACATGCAAATTTCAAAAACCTCCCAAAAGCTTCATTTTAGAGTGACTAAGAAGGATCCATGCTTACCTTTTAATTTTCAGATTTTAAACTTGTTTAAATCTTTGTGAAACCTAGGATTTGACCAAGATTCAAATGGGCATAAAAATTCAGGAAAAAACCAAAAGATTGATAAACCAAAGCACATAGCATTCTTATGTCATATAGTAAGCATTCAAGTTGATAAATAAGGTCTAGACATATTCAAACTAGAAAATCATGTATATATCTGCCCCTAACCTAAACTCTGTCTTATGAAGTCAATCATGAAGAGAAGTGGTTTTGGGTTTCAAACATGAAAATTTCAAGAACATCCCAAAAGCCGCTTCATTTTAGAGTGACTAAGAAGGATCCAGGCTTACCTTTTCGTTTTCATATTTTATACTTGTTTAAATCCAGGTCAAACATAGGATTTGACCAAGATTCAAATGGGCATAAAATAAAAAAAATAGAAGAATGAAAAACAAAAGCACATAGTCTTCTTATATATGTCATATAGTAAGCTTTCAAGTTGATAAACAAGGTTTAGACATGTTCAAACCAGACAAATCATGTATCTACCCCCTAACCATAAACTCGGTCGATCTTATGAAGTCTAGCATGAAGAGAAGTCGTATTGGTTTCAAACATGAAAATTTCAAGAACCTCCCAAAATCTTCAAATGGGCATAAAATTCAAAAAACCGGAAAAATGAAAAACCAAAGCACATAGCCTTCTTATGTCATATAGTAAGCATTCAAGTTGATAAACAAGCATGTCTAGACATATTCAACCCCGACAAATCATGTATCTACCCCTAACCCTAAACTCTGCATGTCTTATGAAGTCAACCATGAAGAGAAGTGGTTTTGGGTTTCAAACATTGAGATTTCAAGAACCCCCCAAAAGCTTCATTTTAGAATGACTAAGAAGGATCCAGGCTTACCTTTTCATTTTCATGTTATAGACTTGTTTAAATCTTGGTCAAACCTAGGATTTGACCAAGATTCAAATGGGCATAAACATTCAAAAATCAAAAAATCAAAAACCAAAGCACATATAGTCTTCTTATGTCATATAGTAAGAATTGAAGTTGATAAACAAGGTCTAGACATATTCAAACCAGACAAATCGTGTATCTACACCTAACCCTAAACTATATCTAATGAAGTCAAGCATGATGAGAAATGGTTTTGGGTTTCAAACATTGAGATTTCAAGAACCCCCCAAAAGCTTCATTTTAGAATGACTAAGAAGGATCCAGGCTTACCTTTTCATTTTCATGTTATAGACTTGTTTAAATCTTGGTCAAACCTAGGATTTGACCAAGATTCAAATGGGCATAAACATTCAAAAAAATCAAAAAATCAAAAACCAAAGCACATATAGTCTTCTTATGTCATATAGTAAGAATTGAAGTGATAAACAAGGTCTAGACATATTCAAACCAGACAAATCGTGTATCTACACCTAACCCTAAACTATATCTAATGAAGTCAAGCATGATGAGAAATGGTTTTGGGTTTCAAACATGGAAATTTCAAAAACCTCCCAAAAGCTTCATTTTAGAGTGACTAAGAAGGATCCAGGCTTACCTTTTCATTTTCATGTTTTAAAATTATTTAAATCCTGGTCAAAACTAGGATTTGATCAAGATTCAAATGGGTATAAAATAAAATAAAAAACGCACCTAGCCTTTTTCTGTCATATAATGATCATTCAAGTTGATAAACATGGTCTAGACATATTCAAACTAGAAAATCGTGTATCTACCCTGTCCCTGGCTAACCCTAAACTCTGTCTTATGAAGTCAAGCATGAAGAGAAGTGGTTTTGGGTTTCAGACATGGAAATTTTGAAAACCTCCCAAAAACTTCATCTTAGAGTGACAAAGAAGGATCCAAGCTTACCTTTTCATTTTCATGTTTTAAGCTTGTTTAAATATTGGTCAAGCCTAGGATTTGACCAAGATTCAAATGGGCATAAAAATTCTGGAAAAATAAAAAAATAAAAACCAAAGCACATAGTCTTCTTACGTCATATATATCTATAGTAAGCATATTCAAGTAGATAAACAAGGTATAGACATATTCAAAACAGACAAATCATGTATCTACCCCCTAACCCTAAACTCGGTCTTATGATGCCTAGCATGAAGAGAAGTCGTTTTGGGTTTCAAACGTTTAAGCCAAAAGCCCCATTTCATATATTTCAAATTTGGTTCAAATTTGAAAGACATACAAGTTATAGCACACATAGTGCATACATGTTCACACATACTGCACTAGATGCTAATTAACCCTATAGTTTGAGGCCATTTGGATGAGGTCGAAAAAAATCTTGGATTAGAAATGGGGTTGTTCGAACCCCGTAGTTGGATTTTTTATGAACTTGATCTGTAGTACTGGGCAAAACCCTAGTTTAACGTATTTAATTATAGATTCGTAGGTTGATTTTTCTACCTTTTTATTATTATTACTATGCAGCACATGTGTGTTTGCCCGTCGAGTGAAACTCGGAGGAAGAGGGATCACTCGGAAGGAGAGAAGAAGGGAGAGATTATGGTGTCTCCCCTTTTTCGGGTGATGATGTTGACTTTTGTGCAGGGTTTGTCAGTGAGCAGGAGGTGCGAGCGAGCGAGCGAGTCGAGCGAGGCCGAGAATGAGAGAGATTTGTTTTTTTGTGAGAGGGACAACCGAAGGATCCAGAAGGACCCACAGACTTCCAAAACGCATCCTGATGCGTCTTCTCTTGACAAAGAAGATGGCTTGGAGTTTGCGTACCTACTGCACTTGACTTGTGCTCACTGAAGTGTGGGACCTCACGCATGGGCACCACACGTAAGTGACAGACCTGTTGGTGTAAAAACTCGGTTGATTATTATAGTGCATTAGAACAAAGTTTCCTATGGATTCAACGGTAGGAAATCCAAGTTAACTCATTTACATGACATTAATTTTTCCATGAAGCAAAGTTAACACATCTATCAATTGGTACATTTTGGAGTGACTAAGAAGGATCCATGCTTATTCGTTTTCACGTGTTAAATTTGTTTAAATCTTGCTCAAACCTAGGATTTCACCAAGATTGAAATGGGCATGAAAATTCAAAAAAAAATGAAATACCAATGCACATAGTCTTCTTCTGTCATATAGTAAGCATTCAAGATGATAAACAAGGTCTAGACATATTCAAACCAGGCAAATCATGTATCTACTCCCTAACGACCCTAAACTCCGTCTTATGAAGTAAGGCATGAAGAGAAGTGGTTTTGGGTTTCAAACATGCAAATTTCAAAAACCTCCCAAAAGCTTCATTTTAGAGTGACTAAGAAGGATCGAGGCTTACCTTTTCATTTTCATGTTTTAAACTTGTTTAAATCTTGGTCAAACCTAGCTAGTATTTGACCAAGATTCAAATGGGCATAAAATTCAAAAAAATCAGAAAAATGAAAAACCAAAGCACATAGCCTTCTTATGTCATATAGTAAGAATTCAAGTTGATAAACAAGGTCTAGACGTATTCAAACTAGACAAATCATGTATCTACCCCTAACACTCTAAACTCTGTCTTATGAAGTCAATTAAGCATGAAGAGAAGTGGTTTTGGGTTTCAAACATGGAAATTTCAAAAACCTCCCAAAAGCTTCATTTTAGAGTGACTAAGAAGGATCCATGCTTACCTTTTAATTTTCAGATTTTAAACTTGTTTAAATCTTTGTGAAACCTAGGATTTGACCAAGATTCAAATGGGCATAAAAATTCAGGAAAAAACCAAAAGATTGATAAACCAAAGCACATAGCATTCTTATGTCATATAGTAAGCATTCAAGTTGATAAATAAGGTCTAGACATATTCAAACTAGAAAATCATGTATATATCTGCCCCTAACCCTAAACTCTGCATGTCTTATGAAGTCAACCATGAAGAGAAGTGGTTTTGGGTTTCAAACATTGAGATTTCAAGAACCCCCCAAAAGCTTCATTTTAGAATGACTAAGAAGGATCCAGGCTTACCTTTTCATTTTCATGTTATAGACTTGTTTAAATCTTGGTCAAACCTAGGATTTGACCAAGATTCAAATGGGCATAAACATTCAGAAAAAATCAAAAAATCAAAAACCAAAGCACATATAGTCTTCTTATGTCATATAGTAAGAATTGAAGTTGATAAACAAGGTCTAGACATATTCAAACCAGACAAATCGTGTATCTACACCTAACCCTAAACTATATCTAATGAAGTCAAGCATGATGAGAAATGGTTTTGGGTTTCAAACATTGAGATTTCAAGAACCCCCCAAAAGCTTCATTTTAGAATGACTAAGAAGGATCCAGGCTTACCTTTTCATTTTCATGTTATAGACTTGTTTAAATCTTGGTCAAACCTAGGATTTGACCAAGATTCAAATGGGCATAAACATTCAGAAAAAATCAAAAAATCAAAAACCAAAGCACATATAGTCTTCTTATGTCATATAGTAAGAATTGAAGTTGATAAACAAGGTCTAGACATATTCAAACCAGACAAATCGTGTATCTACACCTAACCCTAAACTATATCTAATGAAGTCAAGCATGATGAGAAATGGTTTTGGGTTTCAAACATGGAAATTTCAAAAACCTCCCAAAAGCTTCATTTTAGAGTGACTAAGAAGGATCCAGGCTTACCTTTTCATTTTCATGTTTTAAAATTATTTAAATCCTGGTCAAAACTAGGATTTGATCTTGATTCAAATGGGCATAAACATTCAGAAAAAAACAAAAAATCAAAAACCAAAGCACATATAGTCTTCTTATGTCATATAGTAAGAATTGAAGTTGATAAACAAGGTCTAGACATATTCAAACCAGACAAATCGTGTATCTACACCTAACCCTAAACTATATCTAATGAAGTCAAGCATGATGAGAAATGGTTTTGGGTTTCAAACATTGAGATTTCAAGAACCCCCCAAAAGCTTCATTTTAGAATGACTAAGAAGGATCCAGGCTTACCTTTTCATTTTCATGTTATAGACTTGTTTAAATCTTGGTCAAACCTAGGATTTGACCAAGATTCAAATGGGCATAAACATTCAAAAAAATCAAAAAATCAAAAACCAAAGCACATATAGTCTTCTTATGTCATATAGTAAGAATTGAAGTTGATAAACAAGGTCTAGACATATTCAAACCAGACAAATCGTGTATCTACACCTAACCCTAAACTATATCTAATGAAGTCAAGCATGATGAGAAATGGTTTTGGGTTTCAAACATGGAAATTTCAAAAACCTCCCAAAAGCTTCATTTTAGAGTGACTAAGAAGGATCCAGGCTTACCTTTTCATTTTCATGTTTTAAAATTATTTAAATCCTGGTCAAAACTAGGATTTGATCAAGATTCAAATGGGTATAAAATAAAATAAAAAACGCACCTAGCCTTTTTCTGTCATATAATGATCATTCAAGTTGATAAACATGGTCTAGACATATTCAAACTAGAAAATCGTGTATCTACCCTGTCCCTGGCTAACCCTAAACTCTGTCTTATGAAGTCAAGCATGAAGAGAAGTGGTTTTGGGTTTCAGACATGGAAATTTTGAAAACCTCCCAAAAACTTCATCTTAGAGTGACAAAGAAGGATCCAAGCTTACCTTTTCATTTTCATGTTTTAAGCTTGTTTAAATATTGGTCAAGCCTAGGATTTGACCAAGATTCAAATGGGCATAAAAATTCTGGAAAAATAAAAAAAATAAAAACCAAAGCACATAGTCTTCTTACGTCATATATATCTATAGTAAGCATATTCAAGTAGATAAACAAGGTATAGACATATTCAAAACAGACAAATCCTGTATCTACCCCCTAACCCTAAACTCGGTCTTATGATGCCTAGCATGAAGAGAAGTCGTTTTGGGTTTCAAACGTTTAAGCCAAAAGCCCCATTTCATATATTTCAAATTTGGTTCAAATTTGAAAGACATACAAGTTATAGCACACATAGTGCATACATGTTCACACATACTGCACTAGATGCTAATTAACCCTATAGTTTGAGGCCATTTGGATGAGGTCGAAAAAAATCTTGGATTAGAAATGGGGTTGTTCGAACCCCGTAGTTGGATTTTTTATGAACTTGATCTGTAGTACTGGGCAAAACCCTAGTTTAACGTATTTAATTATAGATTCGTAGGTTGATTTTTCTACCTTTTTATTATTATTACTATGCAGCACATGTGTGTTTGCCCGTCGAGTGAAACTCGGAGGAAGAGGGATCACTCGGAAGGAGAGAAGAAGGGAGAGCATTATGGTGTCTCCCCTTTTTCGGGTGATGATGTTGACTTTTGTGCAGGGTTTGTCAGTGAGCAGGAGGTGCGAGCGAGCGAGCGAGCGAGCGAGGCCGAGAATGAGAGAGATTTGTTTTTTTTTGAGAGGGACAACCGAAGGATCCAGAAGGACCCACATTCAAAAAATCAAAAAATCAAAAACCAAAGCACATATAGTCTTCTTATGTCATATAGTAAGAATTGAAGTTGATAAACAAGGTCTAGACATATTCAAACCAGACAAATCGTGTATCTACACCTAACCCTAAACTATATCTAATGAAGTCAAGCATGATGAGAAATGGTTTTGGGTTTCAAACATTGAGATTTCAAGAACCCCCCAAAAGCTTCATTTTAGAATGACTAAGAAGGATCCAGGCTTACCTTTTCATTTTCATGTTATAGACTTGTTTAAATCTTGGTCAAACCTAGGATTTGACCAAGATTCAAATGGGCATAAACATTCAGAAAAAATCAAAAAATCAAAAACCAAAGCACATATAGTCTTCTTATGTCATATAGTAAGAATTGAAGTTGATAAACAAGGTCTAGACATATTCAAACCAGACAAATCGTGTATCTACACCTAACCCTAAACTATATCTAATGAAGTCAAGCATGATGAGAAATGGTTTTGGGTTTCAAACATTGAGATTTCAAAAACCTCCCAAAAGCTTCATTTTAGAGTGACTAAGAAGGATCCAGGCTTACCTTTTCATTTTCATGTTTTAAACTTGTTTAAATCTTGGTCAAACCTAGGATTTGGCCAAGATTCAAGTTGATAAACATGGTCTAGACATATTCAAACTAGAAAATCATGTATCTACCCCTAGCCCTAACCCTAAACTCTGTCTTATGAAGTCAAACATGAAGAGAAGTGGTTTTGGGTTTCAAACATGCATGGAAATTTCGAAAACCTCCCAAAAACTTCATCTTAGAGTGACTAAGAAGGATCCATGATTACCTTTTCATTTTAATGTTTTAAACTTGTTTAAATCTTGGTCAAACCCTAGGATTTGGCCAAGATTCAAATGGGCATAAACATTCAGAAAGAACAAAAAATGAAAAACCAATGCACATGCATAGTCTTCTTAGGTCATATAGTAAGCATTCAAGTTGATAAACAAGCATGTCTAGACATATTCAAACCCGACAAATCATGTATCTACCCCATAACCCTAAACTCATCTGTCTTATGAAGTCAACCATGAAGAGAAGTGGTTTTGGGTTTCAAACATTGAGATTTCAAGAACCCCCCAAAAGCTTCATTTTAGAATGACTAAGAAGGATCCATGCTTACCTTTTCACTTTCATGTTTTAAACTTGTTTAAATCTTGGTCAAACCTAGGATTTGACCAAGATTCAAATGGGCATATATAAACATTCAGAAACACCATTAACATTGTTGGGAATGGCAAGATGCACCACCATGCCCAATTTGGGCACATTGTAACAAACTGTGCCACAAATATGGCCATAACTATATCATTTGGCTTGCAAACCATGAATCTTCATACACGATAGTCCGCTTTGTGAAGACATTTTGTTTTTCACTACCCTATCACATGTTTCTTATTTTCCCTGTCAACTAACACATACAAGCACACTCCATGCAGAAGGGTTTCATTTTTCAGGTTTTCTTCAGTTTCATTTATTTATTTCAAAACCAGGTCAAAATGTTTTACATGATTATCCTGCAAAGGGGTTGAATATTTCAGTACTATCACTGGTTTCTATATATAGTAAGTAATATGTATATAAAAATTATTTATGGGGACTTGTAGGACCAAGTTATAACATATCTACAATTCAAATTTGAATTACTTTCAATAAATCAGCATAAAGTCATTTAAATGTGCGAAACTAGCTAGAAAGCACTAAAAACCGTAAATTTGGGATTTGTCATTAAAATATGGCGTAATTTATTTAAAAAATGTAGATGCGCCATTTTGACCCATATCTTTTCTACCCCATGCACAAAAAAACATATTTTATCATCTAGAAAATGAAAAACGATTTTTTATACCGAAAACTTGAAAAGTCTAGTCATCAACATTGTTAGAAATGGCAAGATGCACCACCATGCCCAATTAGGGAACACTATAACAAACAATGTTGTCCAGGGATAATCAAACTTGGTAATATGAACTATGAGATTGAACAAAACGTTATATTTGGTTTACCCTTTGAACCTCCTAACTTACCACAACATTGACTTCTTATTTTTATTTACAAATAGATATTTTAATATCCCATTGTTGTGCAATAATATATGTTTTTTATTATCTCAAATCAATTAGCATTTGATTTTAAAAAACTACCATAATAATTCATGAGAAAGCGTTGAACAAGTTTCAGAATGTAATTTTAGACTTGATAGTTGATATGACCAATAATAGACTTAAATTAAATTGGATTTCAAAGTTCAGATTTTATAAGCGAATATAGTTTCATGTTGCAGACTATGTATTAGCTTGAGGGGCACCCCTAGAATAAAGTAGGTCGGTCACTTACGTGTGGTCCCATGCGTGTAGGTCCCACACATCAGTGAGCACAAGTCACGTGCGGTAGGTAGGCAAACTCCCAGCAATCTTCTTTGTTAAGTAAAGACGCGTCGTCAAGACTCTCTCTCTCTCTCCCTTTTGTCGCTGAAAAAAATGAATATTAGACGGGCGCGTAGCCTGCACTGCAGGTCTACATAACTGAAACCCTGTGTGCCAGTCAACATCACTCACCGAAAAAAGTGAAGCATTTCTTTTCACCATAAATAACAGCGGCCCCGTGAGGCACTGCTCTCCCTTTCTCTTTCTCCTTCCGTGTGATCCCTCTTCCACCTTTTATCCTTTGCACGATCGAAACTCCACTTATTGTTGTCATTGTTGCACAAAACACTCACTTAACCTGTTCTTTTGCACATATCACCAACTCATGTATTTGTTGCACAAAGGTCTAAATCTGTCGCTAAGCTACTTTACTCTAAATCTGATGACCGGGACCTAGAAGGTAGTGATATCCATTGTCATTGTGTAGTGTGTTTTTTAGAACTCTAAAAGAATATGAAAATATTTTAGCAATTGAAATAATATAAATTAACTAATATGGGATCGATAGTCATGAAATATATTTTCTACTATCCGGCCAATATCAAGTGTCATGAAATATATTCATTGTAAACTTAGTGATAATCACTCGAGTTTGATATGAATGGCCTAGCTAGCTATGGGCATCTCCCACTATATATGTTGTCCACACGACCAAGCAACAAGCATCCATGAGGAAAGTTTCTTATGGGTGACTTTCATCTCTGCCGCAAAACACGCGCCGAAATTGTTGGCGCGTCCCATTTTCAAGCTACCCCAAAACCTGCGGTTTGCCCGTCGGCCTATAAACATCGGTCCACAGAGGATATTTCCCTGTAGAGCACAATTCGAACACCACATCTTTCTCATGCTTCTACCAGGCACACTCCCACGACGACGGCCGTGCCCCACCGCCCCTCCTCACCATCACTGCCTTCTCACCGGCCACCGTAGTGACCGACCACGTTTTACCGGCTCCCTTGCTGCCTAGCAAGCCGGATTAGCTTCCTCGACGCCGACGTTCACCGCGCCATATCTCCTCCGGATCTGCTTCCCCGACTCTGTAGTCCACCCACTACAAGAAAAGTTCTGATAGACAACGTCCCAAAATCGTCCACTAAGGGGTATTTTTCGTCGCCTATGGGCCTAACCCGACGATATGGGTTCTGTTGTCGAAACTGCGTCAGGCAAAGTCCAACGACGATTTTTTCGGTCCGTCGCGCTTGGGCGCCCTTCCGCCACGGAAAATCGGACCGTTGCGGAAGTGTTTCCGGGAGCCCGTTGACTGCTGACGTCATGCAAACTGACACGTGGCAGACGCCGTTAACTGGCAGTTAACGGCGTTAACCGGCTGAAACCCCGTGGTAGATGGTAGGCCCACACGAGGCCTGCCACGTCTTAAGCGGGCCGGGCCAGATGACATAGTTTGACCGGTCAACTATATAGCTGGGCTGGTCCATTAGTTACGTGGGCCGGGCCTAACCTCTAATGTTGACTGGTCAAAACTTAAATGGGCCGGCCCATTTAACATGTGGGGTCCACCTTACAGCAACTGGGCCGGCCCAAGAAGCAAGTGGGCCGGGCCAAAAACACAGGTGGGTCCCACTTTCCGTTAAAAGGCCGGCCCATTTAGTGTGTGGGGTCCACCATACAAGTGGGCCGCCCAACAATCTAGTGGGCCGGGCCAAAAACACAGGTGGGTCCCACTATCCGTTAAAGGGCGGCCCATTTAGTGTGTGGGGTCCACCATATAGCAAGTGGGCCGCCCAACAAGATAGTGGGCCGGGCCAAAAACACAGGTGGGTCCCACCTTCCTGTTAAAGGGCCGGCCCATTTAGTATGTGGGGTCCACCATATAGCAAGTGGGTGGCCCACCAAGATAGTGGGCGGGCCAAAAACACAGTGGGTCCCACATTCCTGTTAATGGGCCGGGCCATTTGGTATGTGGGGTCCACCATATAGAAAGTGGGTCGGCCCAACAAGATAGTGGGGGCCAAAAACAGGTGGGTCCCACCTTCCTATTAAAGGGCCGGCCATTTACCATGTGGGACCACCATATAGCAAGTGGGCTGGCCCAACAAGATAGTGGGGGGCCAAAAGCACAGGTGGGCCCCACTTTCCTGTTAAAGGGCCGGCCCAAATAGTATGTGGGGTCCACCATATTGCAAGTGGGCCGGCCCAACAAGATAGTGGGCGGGCCAAAAACACAGGTGGGTCCCACTTTCCTCTTGAAGGGCCGGCCCGTTTAGTATGTGGGGTCCACCACAAAAGCAAATGGGCTGGCCCAACTAATTAGTGGGCCGGCCCAGTAGTGGGTGGGGTCCACCTTAAAGCAAGTGGGCCAGCCCAATTAGAGTGTGGGGTCCACCGTAACTCAAATGGGCTGGCCCAAGAAGTAAGTGGGCCAGCCCGTTTAGTTGCTGTTTATATGCCGGCATAATATGCGCTTTAGGATTTTGCGGGCAGGCACATATGTGATTTCGCTTAATTGGGCCGTTTAAGGGATGGGAATTCGTGATTTAGATACTGAGAATATTTACGCAGCATTGATTTCTGTCGGATAGCCTCACTTACCACAAGCACCAAAGAAAAAATGCGCGAAAGAACTATAAAAACTAACTAAATATTACATCAGCTGCAAGGCATTGAAAAAAATATTACAGAACCCAGAGAAATTGAATGGTAATTAAACCTAGCAATACAATGAAGCGATCCGGCAATCTTTTAAGTTGTCCATGCAGCACCTATATCTGAAACAAAGACATTACAAGTTAAGACAGCAACAATGGAAAGGCAAAGACACTACAATATTGTTTGCCAAAGAATTTGGAACTCATCATTTCGTCGTTATAACAAGATCATTGTAATGCGCACAATAAGCAAACAAAGAGTGCATGCCGCATACCAACAGCCAATATAACAGAGCATGTTAGAATGAAACAACAGACTTACTACTGTCGAGTCCCATGCAAACCAACATGTTCAGGGAGTACAAAATTGGCATGAACAACATAGTAGCAGGCTATAAATTTTGTAACAACGACTGAGCAAGATGAAGTTATGATGGCTACATCTACAGAGCAGGGAATGTAAACCAAAAATAGAAGTTACGATGGCAAAAGCTAAAGAGGAGGGAATGTGAACCAACATGTGCCAAGTGCAATTACTTCATTTTGGCCGTGAACTAAATAATACTCCTGAACTTATAGTGAAGGGGATGCAAATCAAGATGTTTCGGGATATAAACTTGTAATGAGCAACACATAGAGGATAGTTAATGCTGGAGCTTAGGATGGACCAGATACAGAATATAGTGGGATCACCTGTGAACTTGTATAAGAGGGAATGCAAACCAATATGTTCAGCTTTCCATATGTGAGCGTCATGCCAAGTCAGAGAAACAAGTCAATAATGCAGCTTTTGAAGAACAAGATGGCACGCAAAATTATTATCTAGTAGTATGACAAGTTTATTTGTACTACAGGCTAGATAGCAGAGTGATAGCATGCCAAACTAAGTCCTTACTTTGTTAGCTTACAATGAACTAGATACAAAACAATGGCATCACCTGTAGTACAGGGAATGCAAGCCAACATGTTCATGGAGTAAAAAATTGGCACAAACAACATAGTAGCAGGCCATAATTTTTGTAACAACGACTGAGCAAGATAAAGTTATGATGGCTAGATCTACAGAGCAGGGAATGTAAACCAAATATAGAAGTTACGATGCCAAAAGCTATAGAGCAGGGAATGCGAACCAACATGTGCAATTACTTAAAATTGGCCATGAACTAAATAATAGCAGGATGTTACTATAATACCTATAATTTTTGTAACAACGACTGAGCAAGATAGAAGTTATGATGGCTACATCTACAGAGCAGGGAATGCAAACCAAAATGTTCAATCGCTTAAAGTTAGCAATGAAGTAGAAAATAGCAACGTGTTACGGTCATAGCTAGGAATGAACTAAAAGAGCTTCAGACAAACAAGAATCTGAACCCAGAACATGGCGCTAAAACAAGGGACTTACATTAGGAGAAGCACTCTGTGGGAGTCACAGCAGATCTTCCTGGGGTTGATAGATCCGGTGATGAAGTACGCTACATGTGCTACTTGGGGTTGGAGAGACGGCCATTACACTTCATGGTTACTCATCTCATCTGCAAAAACGTAACGGCGCGTCGTTAGCACAAACAGGTTCCCCCAAGATTAAACAAGAACTTGCAGGCAAGCAATAGAAAAGCGACAGTAGAAGAGTTTAGATCATGCACGGCGCCGGTGAAGCAGATCCGGTTCATGCACAGCGGTGTCGGTGAGCAAGATCCGATGCGGTGGACGACGGATCCGGCGAAGGCGGGGTGGACGATACCGCAGCTGAAGCGACTGCGGTAGACTGCTGGATGAGCACATAGTTTCGAGGTTCGGCGGGGATGATCCGGTCCGGTTGATGACGGCGTCGATGAAGCGGCTCCGGCAGGCAGCCGGATGACGAGGATCGCGAGGGCTCGGGTAGGCCAGGGAAGTCCGGCGGGGATGTTCCGGTGCGGTGGTCGTGGAGGTGGTAGAGAGAGGGACTTGAGAAGTTCCGGTGGGTGATCTCAGAGGAGAGACTGAAGGAAATGTATTTTTTTTGGGAGGGTTTCCGGGCTAGGGAGGTGGTGATCGAAAAAATGACGGGCAAACCCCTCACCAACCGACTTTGCTGTCATCTCCACAGGGGTAGAATGGGAATTTGGAAGCGTGTGAAATATTTGTATTTTGTGGGCGGGAAGTTTTGCCGCTATGAGATTTTGAATTTGGCTACTGTCCAAGTATAATGATAAAAAATTGTGACACCGTACTAGTACCTCTGTTCATGGCCGAGTGCAAAATCAAATCATCATCACGTTGAATATAGGTCACTACCATGATCATGATCTATCTTCTTAATCCCATTCAAAAATGCGTTTGAAATATTTCAGGATTGGTGGGAGATTTTGCCGCCCGACAGAGATTAAATTAAACCACACGTTCGACAATTCAAACTTGAGACCTTGGCTATGATACCATTTAAGTTCGAACTGATTCAAAAAAGGCTAGGCAATTAATTTATATAACATCCACAGGAACAACTACCAAGTTGATCCCAACCGCAGATAAATGCATCCACCAACAAAAGTCTGAACGGTGCCTTAATCTAAGGAAACATTTCACAAGACCAATGTACTCACTATGTTAGTGTTCATCTCCAATTATCTATGGCATTTTCTTAGTCTTTGGGAGATTATAACGAACTTGATTGGCCTCGTGCAGTAGGGCATCACATGCTTCTAATCTCGATCTCAACATGTCAACTTTTGTTCTTAGCATAGCTGTTGCAACTCGTTCTACTTGGAGTTGTTCCTCCAAAACTTGAGCAGAGAAAGACTTGGACTTGGGCTTCAAAACCCAGCATTTCGCAGGAAAGAGTTTTTGGTGATATCTTTATCTTTCCCGGGTTTTGCCATCTCAAATTTCATATTAGCCAGACAAGTTTTGAGTTGTGTAAAAAGAAAAGTTATTACAGAGAAAAATGCAGATGGTAGATTTAATGTGTACGAACTACTTTTAATCATACAAGTTGACATGCCTGACTATAATAAGGACCATCTATCTTGCTAGCAGGCATAATTATTAATGGGCTACCATGTACGGGAACCGTATCCTCTAACGTGAAGGAGCTAAGTCAGGAAAAATAAAGAAGCAAAGTCAGGCTTCTGTAGCATAAGTACAAGGTTATGCACTGTCTTTAACTAATAAAGGTGATTACTGTAGATGTTTAAAAACTAAACTAAATTTTATTACACCATAATTTTCTCTGCATGTAATTACTTCAAATGCAAGACACAAGTTTGTATTGTGCAAATTAATTTAAATTATTTGGATTTTAGACATATGGTTTGGGGGAAGGAAAGTTAGAGTACTGTAGCTTCTCTAACTTTTCACCTTCAAGTTAGAGGATCCCGTTCCCCATGTACGTAGTCCTTCCAAGAAACAGCCGTTATTGCATTACGAGCAGAAAACAGTTCACACGTGCGCTCAGATTCAAATTTTCAGCATGCAGTCGATTTATGGTTTAATTGAAGTACACATCAGGATATTATTTCACACAAAATACAGCAGCCACATGGAACATATCTAATTTTAGTACAACAACAAAATTTGCAATTATTACAGACCACGAAATTTTGAACGAAATTTTGAGCAGTAATTAGTTACAGCATTGGCATCAGCAGTCCACTTGACTGAACAACAGAATCAAAGTTTATTTAGACACCTTCAATTCCCAGACACATCACAACTGGCTTACCATGACAAGTGCATAGGAGATTCTTTAGAACATTTTCTGTCAAAGTTTGCCTATTTTTCAATTCATGTATCTCTTGGCGTGTCTTGGCAATTAATTCATCAGCATCTTTGTTTTCCCGCCCAAATATATCAACTGCCTCTTGGAGTGCATCCCCGAAATCTCTTTGTGCCGGATTAAGTTGACCAATAGATACCATGGGCCTATGCGAGCAATATGCACTCTCACTGCTGCTTTGTGAAACATCAATACTTGAGGCATTGGCCCTTGCTTCTGGCATTGTAGCTTTATTTGAAGCCTGAAATTTAGATAAAACAAGTTACAACATCATATGATGCAATAAAAGACCTCCAATTTCAAGAACATCATTGAGCTGATATAACACAACAAGCAATCAAAAATAGAGCCTCGTACATCTATTTCTTCTGGAATGGTTGGTGTACTGGACTCAGTGGACCAATGAGAGCACGTGCCACTGTCACTGTTGCTCTGTGAAATGACCGCAACACTTGATAAATGGGTTGTCCCTACTGACATTACAGCTTTGTTTGCAGGCTGAAACTAAGACAAAACAAGTTAAAATGCAATACAATACAAGGCAAACAAACAACATTGTTGACATAATTTTGAAAGAACCATGGGCAGATACAACAAAGAAACCAGTTAAGCCACATGCCTCTTAGAACAAACCAAACTAGATCATGGCGATGATGTATACAATGAACCAAGCAACTAGACATCATGTGCCCAATAACGAAGCCAGGTCACTGCACAGAAGAAATCTAGCAAATAGCCAAATACAGTCAAAAGATGTGCATGTTGGATTTGATACTATTAGGAAAATAATGTATGATTGATTTAAGCATGACTCAGATAGTGCCTTCGACATCGCAGAAGGTCAATGCAACAATTAATTGTATGGCTTGTATGAAGTGCCATAACATTTAAATTAAGCATAACGAGGCATTGCTTAATCTGAGAACTGAGTGCTAGCTCAGTGGCAAGGCTTGCGAGTGCGCAGCCAGCCCACCCGGGTTCGAGTCCCAACAGGACCGAATTAAACGGGGTGTTATCTAGCGCGTATAAATTCGCTGCTAGAGAGGTCTCATCATCTATCTCACAACGTATAGACAAGGGAGGGAATCTTCCTACGTTGGTCAACGTTTAGGCAATGCTTAATCTTGAATTCATGATCAAACTCAAACAAAAAAGGGCATATAACAAGTAGCACCATGTGCATCATGTATAATAGATTACTAGAAACTGAATGAAGCAATTGAACATGGAGCGTATTATATAAACAGCCAGATCATTTGAATATGGATATACCACATCATGTCAATGGGACTCAGAAAAACAAAGCTAGACATTTAAACAAGTAATATAACTATTTTTTCACCATGTTTCAAGTAGAATAGGAAGCTAGGTTAGGAATAAAGCAATCATGTTTCAAGTAGAATAGGAAGCTAGGTTAGGAATAAAGCAATAAAAAAACACAAAGTGCATCATTTCAGCTAGGATCATTTCTATCAAACTTCATGCACTAGCCATGGAACAACAGGCAAACTCAATGAAGCAACAGGCAAAAAATTAACATAATAGAATTTCAGGACTTGTATTAACATAGCCAAATCATGTAACTTATACCCAGGCATGCCGGATGCCAGATGGGTCAAAGGCAGTGTGCAATGTTCCATATGGTCATTGTTTATATTTTATTAGATTCCATTAGGCAACTTAGGTAGTGCAACATACAGAAAATGATGCAATTGAACTATGCACAGGAGGTAAATTAACATTCCAAAAAAAACAGGGAACTTACGTGAGCTTTTTTTTGAGTCACACGGACCTCATCGGGTACTTGGACAGAAGAACCTGGTGCCTCACTGTTTCTCCTCTGCATGAAGGAGAGGCCAATTGTAAACAGAAACAGGTCCAAGATATAGAAGTTTGCATTAAGCAATATACAAAAAACAGCAGGTACTTACATGATTATAGGCGAGCTTTACTCTACGTTTATGAGTGTAAGATGTGCCTGCTGCACGTGTAATAACAACAAACAGTTACGAGTCACGGCTTTGCTATAATTAAATTGACACCAAATAGTAGTAGAAGCATTATGACGTGCATAAACATGTAATACAGGATCGCAGAAAGATATCAAACATGATGTAACTAGAGCAGTAGCCTACGGCCAAATAGTGAGAAATTGTAATCGTGTCAATTGTGGACTTGTATAGCCTACCCCAACTTGTTTGGGAATAAAGGCTTTGTTGTTGTTGTTGTCAATCGTGGACATGTAGAGCATTCAACGGCTCATGATTGGTGGCTCATATTTTGTAGAGTTTCAGCGAATGGGTGGGTTAGGTTACTCAGACCACCACACTGTGTATTTATATCATCTGAGTTAGGGTTACAATACTACTGGACATGGGCCTCTATGGGCCTCACACTGGATACAATATTACTACAGCGCTACTACTAAACTCACTCATGGTCCAACACACCCCCTCAAGATGATCATGGGTAAACAACCATGGCCATCTTGCAACAACAACATGACACATATGACAACTACCAGTAATGAACATTCAGCATAACTCCTAGGATACATGACAGCATTGCACTTTCCATCATCTTGTCATCTCGATTCATCTCTTCATCAGCAGCGAAGATATCCAGCTTCAACCATCTGGGATACGCACAACTCCTAACCATACACGTCCTCAACAACCCCGGCTGCCTCACCACACAAGTTCCGCAGAACCATCCACACTCGCCTCAATGTCCTCAGCCTCTCTTCTCCACTCTGCCCGGCCACCTCTTCCGTCTCTCCCACAAACCCCCAGCCAACTCCTGCCTCAACCATCCACTCCTCAAGCACCCATGCCTATCCCCCGGTCAGGCCTCAACCAGTCTCACCTCAGGCACGCATGCCTTTCCCCTGGACATATCCACAACCATCACCATCACCACTAAACCGCAGCCTCATCAACTCCATCACGACTCAACCGCAGCCTCATCAACTCCATCACCACATATCCTCACAGCCTCACATCTCCATTTTCTCCTCACTTCCACTCGGATGGCGCCTCGTCTGCGCGCCCTGGCCAACCTGGCGGACCGCACCTGGCCACATCGACCGGCTCGCGCTGGTCAACGTCCAGCACCAACCTCCGGCTCCGCCCTGCGCTCAAAGGCTCGCCCCACTCCGCACGCCTCCAACTTCTGCCCCTCACACGGATCCAGATCTCTCTGCCACGGATTCACTTCCTCTTCTCTCCTTTCTAAACCAAAACGATCTTCACCCTCTTCTTTCTCCCCGCGCGAGCAGCCGCCGATCTCACACAGCTCACATCGCTGTGTGTGATAGCCGCAACCCACGCAGAGCACCTGATGCGGCCTCCCGCCGCCTGGATTTCTACATCTCAACGGTGGGTTTTGTGATCAAAGGAAGAACTTGTTTGGTACTGTTTGTGGCGGCTAGCAGGAAGGAAACCTAGGCTCTGATACCATGTAGAGTTTCAGCGAATGGGTGGGTTTGGTCACGGAAAAACATACTTATGCGTCGTGTTTAAACCTAAAGGATGAGGTGGTTATCAACGAAAGCACTTGTAAGTTAGAAATATAGCACGAATTCAGAAATACAGTCAGCTGCAATACTCCTAACAGAACAAAACGCGCAGGGATGTCTGGTTACCTATTTCTGGGCGGCGTTTAGACGTGTTCCGCGTTCTTACGGGTGACGTGGAGGTCGGCGAGGGGACTGCTGTTGCGGTGGGTGCCGGGGAAGCAGATCTTGGGGGGTCGGAGAAGGACATGCTGGGCGGTCGATGAAGTGTTCAGCGCGCCGGCCGAACTAGAAGGTCGGTGAAGCAGATGATGTGCAGTGCACGGGGGCGTCGGTGTCGGCGAAGCTGGTCAGGTGCGGTGGTCGATAGAGTCGGCGAACGAGATACGGTGCGGTGGACGCCGGAGTAGGTGCGGATCAAGCGGATAGGGCAGCCTCGGGGTTTGAAGCCGTGGCAGCTTGAACGGCGAAGTGCGGCGGCCGGGAAGGTCTGGAGGTAGGCAAGAGGGGCGGTTTCTCTGAGGGCTTGCGGGCGAAACTAGGGCGAAGCTGGGCGATAGAGGAGTAGAAGGGAATTTCGCAGTCCTTCTTTTGAGGAAAAAAATATTCGCAGATCTGAAACTTTGCGGCGCGAGATATTTGGGCGTTGGCGGGGAATTTTACCGCTCGATGATATTAAATTTTGGCTGCAGTAGGTTTTTTTTTAGAGTATGTAATAATAATAAATAGTAGGCCCTACTAGTACTGTACGTCTGTTCAGGAATCCAAGGGGGTAGAGGTAGAGGTATAGATATATAGACAATATAGAGATATAAGAAATGGCGGGGGCTAGCGGAAATGCACTTTGCCTCATAGGAGCATATGCTCCCATTATGTGAATCCATATTTCAAAGTGTCAAAAAATTCTAAACTAAAATTTTACATGTATATCTAGACATTTTATGTTGGTACACAAGTTTTCTCACAAAAAAATTATGTGGCTCCTATAAAAAAGACAAATTTTGATGTTGTAACACGACTACGTACAGTATATTTTTTGCCTTTTTTTACACGCCACACAAAATGTCGTTTTTCCACGAAAACTTGTGAACGAACATATGATGTCACAATGTATACCAAAAAAATTAACATTTATATAATTTTTTTAATCATTTTCTATAATTGGTGCATATGCACGCGTGTGCCAAAACGCCACCTCCGCAGGCTAGGAGTTTCTAAACTTCTTATGGCACATCAAATAAAATGTTGTTCAAACAATAATAATAATGTGCTTATGATTGTTACTCCCTTCCACCATGAATAAAGTCCACATCGGTTTCGTGTCAAACTTTGACTCGAGATTTAGGTACCCACATGATAGTGCTAGTATCATAGCTAGTATCATACACATTGGTCCCACAAAAATGTTGATGTGGCAGCTAATTAAGTAGGAGAGAGGAGATTAGTGTAACATAGGTAGATACTGTATCATAGCGCAAACAACGAGAAAACTTAATGCTAAACAAATCTTGTACACAAATTTGCATTGAGATTCTAAAAAATAATAAATGTAGCATTACTATGATACTACTCCATGATACTACCCACTATAGAAATAGTATGACCAGCCTAATTTTATGACATCCGCAAAATATACCATTGGAAAGTTCATCGAAACAAGCATCCGATGATATAGTTTTGAATGACATGCAACTCATAATTGGCGGGCCCAAGTATTAGTCTAAGTTTGCCTCTGAAAACAAATTGGCATTGTACTCTAGGACAAAGGGAGACTACTCGCAATGGCAATATCATAAGTAGTATCATGCACTACATGCATGCAAAATGTTGATGCGTCATATCAGTTAATGATGAAAGAGACGATAGTGGTATCATAGGTAGATATCGTATCATAGCATGTAGAACTAGAAAAATTACTGCCAAACAAATCTTGTACACACTTTTGTATTGAGATTCTACAAATCACTAAATACATGTAACATATTATACTACTACATGATGATACTATGGACTGTGAAAATAATATCGTACATTAGTATCATATGCATGATACTATTATATGATACTCCCCATTGTGACTAGTCTAATAATAACAATAGTACTCAAATTTGTCTTGTCCCTCGGGTGTTTAGAAGTATATGTTCGGTCCCTCACGTATTTAAGAATTATGTTTGGCCCCTCAACTCTAATGTGGTCAAAATTGAGCACTTGAACACTTAGTTAGGTCTAGCAATGATAAAAACTTGATTGGTCTGTTTATTATTTGTTATGTGGCACGGCGGCAAAGCATTTTGCTAAATCTCAAGCACACATAGTTGGGGTCCATTAGAGGGACTAATTAAATCAAAGTACAATGGATTATAAAAGCAGGTTTTATCATTGATTAGCTTTGCAACGGCCTATCAACTGTAAGTGTTGCATGTGTTCTAAAGAACTATGTTCATCGTCACAGATCAAGAGGAGTACGCAGTGGAGGACGCACAAAACAACCGTAGGCCAGGTGGGCACACCTTACTAATTTTCTTTTTTCCACTTTATATGTGATAATTTTTTACATAATTAATTAACTAAAACATTTTAAAATAGGGTGGGCCATTCAACCCAAACACCATGTTGCGTACGTCGCTGAGGGTAAGGGGTTTCATCTTCGTTCTATGGTATGAGTATGTAATGCGCGTGATACTCATCGAAGACAATATATATAGCAGACATCACATCAGATGAGCCTATGGATAAAAATGGGCCAAATCATATCTACTAGTGCACAAATGAAGTTAAAAATAGGTCAACCTTCATTAAACCGATACTACTTAAAAGACCATTGTTTGACCTAAGTAAGCGTATATATGAGGTCAGTAATACTAGTCACAATGCATAGTATCATATATAAAAGTATGGTGTGTATGATACAATTAATACTACATGTTACTATGTCAACGATGCATGGTATCATGTACTAGTATCATAATCTTCTTATATTAATTGATTTGTAGAATCTCAATGCAGATCTATGTACAAGATTATTTAACATTAAATTTTCTAGTACTACGTGCTATGATACGGTATCTACCTATGATATTATAATCCTCTCTCTCATCTTTAATTGCAGTGCCACATCAGCTTTTTTGCAAGCATGAGATGCATGATAGTGTACTACCTATGATACTCCCATTGTGGGTAGTCTAAGGGGGCAATGTTAGACCTAATTAAGTGTTTGAGGTTAGTTATGGACCGCTGTTATACCTAATTGTGTTTGAGGTCAGTTAGGGACCTTATTATACATAATTAAGTGTTAGAGGTGAGTTCAAATAATAATATATAGTTGGGGTCTAAAGTTCACCAACGTATGCAACACACGAGCTGCCAAATGTGTACTTAATTAACCCTATTAGGAAAACACAAGATTATCTCATTCAACAAAATATTAGGAAAGTGTATCACAATTGTATTTATCCCTTATCTCTCTCATGTTAACCGAGACAAGAGTTCGTTCTAGGTCAGCTCTACGACAATTAGCGTCGCAAGGGTGGTAACATAGGTGTGCAGTTGCGAAAGTTTTTTCCCAAGTTGTCGACTTCCTCAATCCACACTTAATATTTGTGCATGTGGGCCTAAGTATATGGTACTACTTAGTTCTATTCCTAGTATATATGTTGGGTGACTTAGAAAAATCATACTTCGTACATGATTCCTTCGAAAATCCTTTAGGGCTTCTTTGATTCATATTAGGTTGGTATAAGATAATAGGATTTAGATCTTATAGGAATATTTCCTACACTAGTAGTTTGATTCATATGAACATATCCAATAGGAAATAATCCTATAGGAATCATCAAGTAGTGCAAATCCTAGTATAGGATTAAATATTTGGTCCTACCTCATGGAAAAATTCATTTGGCGCAATCAAACGCAACTCATCTTATTATAGGATTTAACTACACATGTCATCCCAAATCCCAATCCTACATTCCTACTCCTATGATTTCCCTATCCTGTGAATGAAAGGAGCCCTTAAAATCAAACTATCCCGCACCTCGTCGATTCGTATAAAACCGACTCTAGCCAACAACTCTTCGCCCGACCTTTCTTCTTCACCATCAGGCCACCACACACTGTCATTTTCCATTGCAACGCATTTAGGGTGTGTTCGGTTCCAGAACCAAGTGGAATGGAATGGAACCGTTCCGCACCTAGAGCCCATTCTTGTGTTCGGTTGTGGAATGGAACGGAACCGAGTGGTTCCTCGAAAGGGAATATTCTCCCCATATGCAGAATGCACCCATTCCACCGAATCGGTGGAATGTGGTGGAACGGCTGTTACTTAGCCGCTATTAATTACAAAGCACTTCACTAATCCAACCAAAAAAATTATTAGTTGTTGTTAATTATGATTTTGAGATTAAAAAGGCCATTTGCCACTATTAATTACGATATTTAGACAAAAGATTAAACTTTAACTTCATTCCGTTCTACTCTCCAAATTCCCCGACCATACAAAAAATAACATTAATTACGATTTTAAGATTAAAAAGGCCATTAGGCGTTGTTAATTACGATTTTAAGATTTAAAAGGCTATTTGCCATTGTTAATTACGATTCTTAGACAAAAGTTTAGTTTAACCACATTCCGTTCTGCTCTCCAATTCCTCCAACCGAACAAAAAACAGTACCATTCTGTACCTCCTTTTTGTCCAAACCGAACGCGGGGATGGAACCATTCCATTCCTCTGGAAAGGAACCATTCCTTACTAAAATCTTCTTGTGCCACCTCCCAGTTTAAAGGCCTACTCGCATAACCCTACAGCTCTGCACTCGCGTGGGCAACCGAACACACCTACATCATCAATGCCCCGCGTACTTATCCGCACCGCCTACAGCTCTGCACTCCTATGACCTATCCATGGCTGGGCAGTCAAAAAAAGCTGCGTCACCTGGGAAATCAACAAGCCACGCAAGCAAGTCGCAAGCATCATAAATTCCGAATCAATGCCTAGCTACAGTCTACCTGGCCTCCTCCCAACTCATTGTCCTTGAGGCCTTAACAAAGCCTTCTAAAAGGGTTTTATCAAAATATTCCATATGGATTAGTAAAAAAACGCACCTGCTAAAGATTCATATATGCCCCTAGGTTAAAAATATGCATCTCAAATTTGTATGGATACATATGTATCTCTGACTAAAATGCATGTATCAAGACATAAGTGAGACACCTATATATTTTCAAACGGGGATGTAGTAGTAGATTTTTTGGGTCATGTGTTGGCAATAAAAAATGGATTCCCCATTTCATCTGTGCACAAGGAGGGCAAAACGAGTGGTCTTTTGTGAAGTGTCTCTACCAATCTACAACCACTTCAATTTTCACATGTACGCTAGACCCTGAAAGATGTCCAAATCAAGTTGCAGTGTTTTATCTCGATCCACATCTACATATGGTTTTATAATTGAGCTTTATCCTAATGAATTCAAAATTAAACTGTATGAGTTTGCTTGTTTTTGTACCCACTTGGGAAGGGTTCATGCAGGATCTGTAGCGAACTTTCTTGTGAAGACATATTTTGGCACATACTGTATGTGAATCTTCTCACGGCCATCAACTTTGAATACTCAAGTTTTTTACTCCTATATATGCAAAATGATATCAGTGTACCATTTTACTTATTCACAATGTTGGCAAAAAATGTATTTTTATGCCCATCTATTTCCATTTTTTGATTTCTTTTTTGAATTTTCATGCCCATTTGTAGATTTGACCAAGATTTAAACAAGTTTAACACATGAAAAATGAAAAGGTAAGCATGGATCCTTCTTAGACACTCTAAAATGAAGCTTTTGGGAGGTTCTTGAAATTTCCAAGTTTGAAACCCAAAACCACTTCTTCTCTTCATGTTTGACTACATAAGATAGAGTTTAGGGTTAGGGGTAGATACATGATTTTTCTTGTTTGAATATGTCTAGACCTTGTTTATCAACTTTAATGCTTACTATATGACATAAGAAGACTATGTGCTTTGGTTTTTCATTTTCTGTTTTTTTATATTTTATGCCCATTTGAATCTTGGTCAAATCCTAGGTTTGACCAGGATTTAAGCAAGTTTAAAACATGAAAACGACTTCTCTTCGTGCTTGACTTCTTATTCACTCCAAAATGAAGCTTTTGGAAGGGTTTTTGAAATTTCCATGTTTGAAACCCAAAACGACATCTCTTCGTGCTTGACTTCATAAGATAGAGTTTAGGGTTAGGGGGTAGATACATGAATTTTCTGGTTTGAATATGTCTAGACCTAGCTTGTTTATCAACTTGAATGCTTGCTATATGACATCAGAAGACTATGTGTTTGGTTTTTATTTTTTTGAATTTGTTATGCCCATTTGAATCCTGGTCAAATCCTAGGTTTGACCAAGATTTAAACAAGTATAAAACATGAAAATGAAAAGTAAGCCTGGATCCTTCTTATTCACTCCAAAATGAAGCTTTTGGGAGGGTTTTTGAAATTTCCATGTTTGAAACCCAAAACGACTTCTCTTCGTGATTGACTTCATAAGACAGAGTTTAGGGTTAGGGGTAGATACCGGATTTTTCTGGTTTGAATATGTCTAGACCTTGTTTATCAACTTGAATGCTTGCTATATGACATCAGAAGACTATGTGTTTGGTTTTTGTTTTTTGAATTTGTTATGCCCATTTGAATCTTAGTCAAATCCTAGGTTTGAATATATATGTCTAGACCTTGTATATCAACTTGAATGCCTTACTATACATATGACATAAGAATGTTATGTGCTTTGGTTTTTCATTCTTTTCATTTTTTCTGAATTTTTAGGGCCATTTGAATCTTGGTCAAATCCTTGGTTTGACCAAGATTTAAACAAATTTAAAACATGAAAATGAAAAGGGAAGTCTGTATCCTTCTTAGTCACTCTAAAATGAAGCTTTTGGGATGTTCTTTAAATTTCAATGTTTGAAACCCAAAACGACTTCCCTTCATGCTAGACTTCATAAGATCGACAGGGGGTAGATACATGATTTGTCTGGTTTGGATATATCTAGACCTTGTTTATCAACTTGATTGCTTACGATATGACATAAGAAGACTATGTGATTTGGTTTTTCATTTTTCTGATTTTTTTGAATTTTGTGCCCACCCATTTGTATCTTCGTCAAATCCTAGGTTTGACCAAGATAATTTAAACAAGTTTAAAACATGAAAATGTAAAGGGAAGCATGTATCCTTCTTAGTCACTCTAAAATGAAGCTTTTGGGAGGTTTTTGAAATTTCCATGTTTGAAACCCAAAACCACTTCTCTTCACATGCTTGACTTCATAAGACAGAGTTTAGGGGTTAGGGGTATAGATACATGATTTGTCTGGTTTGAATATGTCTAGACCTTGTTTATCAACTTGAATGCTTACTATATGACATAAGAAGACTATGTGATTTGGTTTTTCATTTTTCTGTTTTTTATTTATTTTTCTGCCCATTTGAATCTTGGTCAAATCCTAGGTTTGAACAAGATTTAGACAAGTTTAACACGTGAAATTAAACGAATAAGTAAGCATTGATCCTTCTTAGTCACTCCAAAATGTACCAATTGATAGTGTTAACTTTGCTTCATGGAAAAAATAATGTCATGTAAATGAGTTAACTTGGATTTCCTACCCTTGAATCCATAGGAAACTTTGTTCTAATGCACTATTATAATCAACCGAGTTTTTACACCAACAGGTCTGTCACTTACGTGTGGTGCCCACGCGTGAGGTCCCACACTTCAGTGAGCACAAGTCACGTGCAATAGGTACGCCAACTCCCAGCCATCTTCTTTGTCAAGAGAAGACGCATCAGGATGCGTATTGGAAGTCCGTGGGTCCTTCTGGATCCTTCGGTTGTCCCTCTCACAAAAAAAAACAAATCTATCTCATTCTCGGCCTCGCTCGACTCGCTCGCTCGCTCGCTCGCACGTCCTGCGCACTGACAAACCCTGCACAACAGTCAACATCATCATCATCACCCGAAAAAGGGGAGACACCATAATGCTCTGCCTTTTTTCTCTCCTTCCGAGTGATCCCTCTTCCTCCGAGTTTCACTCGACGGGCAAACGCACATCTGCAGCATAGTAATAATAAAAAGGTAGAAAAATCGATATACGAATCTATAATTAAATAGGTTAAACTAGGGTTTTGCCCTGTACTACAGATCAAGGTTCAAAAAAATCCAACTACGGGGTTCGAACAACACGATTCTAATCCAAGAACTTTTTCGACCTCATCCAAGTGGCCTCAAACTATAGGGTTAGCATCTAGTGCAGTATGTGTGAAAATGTATGCACTATGTGTGCTATAACTTGTATGTCTTTCAAATTTGAACCAACTTTGAATAAGTTTGAAATATTTGAAATGGGGCTTTTGGCTTAAACGTTTGAAACTCAAAACGATTCTCTTCATGCTAGACTTCATAAGACCGAGTTTAGGGTTAGGGGTAGATACATGATTTGTCTGGTTTGAATATGTCTAAACCTTGTTTATCAACTTTAATGCTAACTTCTCAGTCACTCTAAAATGAAGTTTTTGGAGGTTTTTGAAATTTCCATCTTTGAAACCCAAAACCACTTCTCTTCATGCTTGACTTCATAAGAAAAAGTTTAGGGTTAGGGGGTATAGATACATGATTTGTATGGTTTGAATATGTCCAAACCTTGTTTATCAACTTGAATATGCTTACTATATGACATAAGAAGACTATGTACTTTGGTTTTTAATTTTTCTGATTTTTTTAATTTTCTGCGCATTTGAATCATATCTTGGTCAAATCCTAGGTTTCACCAAGATTTAGACAAGTTTAACACGTGAAAACGAGTAAGTAAGCATGGATCCTTCTTAGTCACTCTAAAATGAAGCTTTTGGGATGTTCTTGAAATTTCCATGTTTGAAACCCAAAACCACTTCTCTTCATGATTGACTTCCATAAGATCGACAGATCAGTTTAGGGTTAGGGGTAGATATATACATGATTTTTTGGTTTGAATATGTCTAGACCTTGTTTATCAACTTGAATGCTTACTATACATATGACATAAGAATGCTATGTGCTTTGGTTTTTCATTCTCTTTTTGAATTTTTTCTAAATTTTTAGGCCCATTTGAATCTTGGTCAAATCCTTGGTTTGACCAAGATTTAAACAAGTTTAAAACATGAAAATGAAAAGGGAAGTCAGTATCCTTCGTAGTCACTCTAAAATGGAGAAGCTTTTGGGATGTTCTTGTAATTTCTATGTTTGAAACCGAAAACGAGTTCCCTTCATGCTAGTAGACTAGCTTCATAAGATCGACAGGCCGGGGGTAGATACATGATTTGTCTGGTTTGGATATATCTAGACCTTGTTTATCAACTTTAATGCTTACTATATGACATATATAAGAAAACTATTGCTTTGGTTTTTCCTTTTTCTGTTTTTTTTTAATTTTGATGCCCATTTGAATCATGTCGAATCCTAGGTTTGACCAAGATAATTTAAACAAGTTTAAAACATGAAAATGAAAAGGGAAGCATGTATCCTTCTTAGTCACTCTAAAATGAAGCTTTTGGGAGGTTTTTGAAATTTCCATGTTTGAAACCCAAAACCACTTCTCTTCACATGCTTGACTTCATAAGACAGAGTTTAGGGGTTAGGGGTATAGATACATGATTTGTCTGGTTGAATATGTCTAGACCTTGTTTATCAACTTTAATGCTTACTATATGACATAAGAAAACTATTGCTTTGGTTTTTCTTTTTCTGATTTTTTTGAATTTTGATGCCCATTTGAATCTTGTCAAATTCTAGGTTTGACCAAGATTTAAACAAGTTTAAAACATGAAAATGAAAAGGGAAGCATGTAACCTTCTCAGTCACTCTAAAATGAAGTTTTTGGGAGGTTTTTGATATTTCCATGTTTGAAACCCGAAACCACTTCTCTTCATGCTTGACTTCATAAGACAGAGTTTAGGGTTAGGGGTAGATACATGATTTGTATGGTTTGAATATGTCCAAACCTTGTTTATCAACTTGAATATGCTTATGTGCTTTGGTTTTTTATTTTTCTGATTTTTTTGAATTTTATGCCCATAAATCTTGGTCAAATCCTAGGTTTGACCAGGATTTAAACAAGTTTAAAACATGAAATGAAAAGATAAGCCTGGATCCTTCTTAGTCACTCTAAAATGAAGCTTTTGGGAGGTTCTTGAAATTTCCATATTTGAAACCCAAAACCACTTCTCTACATGATTGACTTCATAAGACATAGTTTAATTAGAGTTTTAGGGGTAGATATATACATGATTTTTCTGGTTTGAATATATATGTCTAGACCTTGTTTATCAACTTGAATGCTTACTATACATATGACATAAGAATGCTATATATGTGCTTTGGTTTTTCATTCTTTTGATTTTTTTCTGAATTTTTAGGGCCATTTGAATCTTGCATGGTTAAACTTGGGTTTTGCCCAGTTCTAAAGATCAAGGGTTCAAAAAAATCCAACTACGGGGTTCGAACAACACGATTCTAATCCAAGAATTTTTTCGACCTCATCCAAATGGCCTCAAACTATAGGGTTAGCATCTAGTGCAGTATGTGTGAAAATGTATGCACTATGTGTGCTATAACTTGTATGTCTTTCAAATTAAGTTGATAAACAAGGTCTAGACATATTCAAACCAGAATATTATACTGCATTAGTACAAAAAGTTTCCTATGGATTCATCAAGGGTAGTAAAGCCAAGTTAACTCATTGTCATGACTAAGAAGGATCCATGCTTACTTTTTCATTTTCATGTTTTAAACTTGTTTAAATCTTGGTCAAACCTAGGATTTGACCAAGATTCAAATGGTCATAAAAAATCAAACAAAATCAAGAAAATCAAAAACCAAACCACATAGTCTTCTTATGTAATATACTAAGCATTCAAGTTGATCAACGAAGTCTAGACATATTCAAACCAGAAAAATCATGTATCTACCCCCTAACCCTAAACGTTGTCTTATGAAGTCAAGCATGAAGAGAAGAAGTGGTTTTGGGTTTCAAACATGGAAATTTCAAAAACCCACCCAAAAGCTTCATTTTGGAGTGACTAAGAAGGATCCAAGCTTACTTTTTCATTTTCATGTTTCAAACTTGTTTAAATCTTTGTCAAACCTAGGATTTGACCAAGATTCAAATGGGCATAAAAATTCAAAAAAGAAATCAAAAAAATGAAACACCAAAGCACATAAACTTCTTATGTCATATAGTAATTAAGCATTCATGTTGATCAACAAAGTCTATATATATTTAAACAATAAAAATCATGTATATATACCCCCAAACCCAAAACCACTTCTCTTCACATGCTTGACTTCATAAGACAGAGTTTAGGGGTTAGGGGTATAGATACATGATTTGTCTGGTTTGAATATGTCTAGACCTTGTTTATCAACTTGAATGCTTACTATGTGATTTGGTTTTTCATTTTTCTGTTTTTTAATTATTTTTCTGCCCATTTGAATCTTGGTCAAATCCTAGGTTTGAACAAGATTTAGACAAGTTTAACACGTGAAATTAAACGAATAAGTAAGCATTGATCCTTCTTAGTCACTCCAAAATGTACCAATTGATAGTGTTAACTTTGCTTCATGGAAAAAATAATGTCATGTAAATGAGTTAACTTGGATTTCCTACCCTTGAATCCATAGGAAACTTTGTTCTAATGCACTATAATAATCAACCGAGTTTTTACACCAACAGGTCTGTCACTTACGTGTGGTGCCCACGCGTGTGGTCCCACACTTGAGTGAGCACAAGTCACGTGCAATAGGTACGCCAACTCCCAGCCATCTTCTTTGTCAAGAGAAGACGCATCAGGATGCGTATTGGAAGTCTGTGGGTCCTTCTGGATCCTTCGGTTGTCCCTCTCACAAAAAAAAACAAATCTCTCTCATTCTCGGCCTCGCTCGACTCGCTCGCTCGCTCGCTCGCACCTCCTGCGCACTGACAAACCCTGCACAACAGTCAACATCACCAGAAAAAGAATATACACCATCAATAAGAGGGGCCCCGTGACTGCTCTCCCTTCTTCTCCTTCCGAGTGATTCCTCTTCCTCCGAGTTTCACTCGACGGGCAAACACACATGTGCTGCATAGTAATAATAAAAAAGTAAAAGAATCGACTACGAATCTATTATTAAATAGGTTAAACTAGGGTTTTCCCCAGTACTACAGATCAAGTTGAAAAAAAAATCCAACTACGGGGTTTGATTTTGGCCTACAAATAAAAAATTAAATAAGTTGAACTAGTATTCCTCTAAAAAATCATTTTGGTTTGCATTGTTTGATAATTTTCATAGCTAGAGTGCATCACAATTTTTTGATTTCATGCTTTGCTTTGCCAATTTTGATTTTTTCTAACCACCTTCTCTTTGATTTCAAATTTAGGTCAAACTATCGGTGCCTACTATGTGTTCTACTTGAATTGGATGCAGCATGCGCACATGATATGTTTTGCCATTGTTTTGGGCTTCCACACATCTTGGGGCATCCAAGTATTTAAGTTACCTTGTTTTTTAATTGTAATTCATGTACCCTTTCCTCCCAATTAAATTTTGGTTTTACATTTTTAAATTTTTTAAATTTTTATGCCCATTCTGATGTCATATAGTTAGCATTTAAGTTGATAAACAAGGTCTAGACATATTCAAACCGGAAAAATCATGTATCTACCCCTAACCCAAAACTCTGTCTTATCAAGTCAAGCACGAAGAGAAGTCGTTTTGGGTTTCAAACATGGAATTTTCAAAAACCCTCCAAAAAGCTTCATTTTGGAGTGACTAAGAAGGATGGAGGCTTACCTTTTTCATTTTCATGTTTTAAACATGTTTAAATCTTGGTCAAACCTATTATTTGACAAAGAATCAGATGGGCTTAAAATTTCAAAAAAATCAAAAAATGAAAAACCAAAGCATGCAGTCTTCTTATGTCATATATATATTACACATTCAAGTTGATAAACAAGGTTTGGACATATTCAAACCAAAAAATCATGTATCTACCCCCTAACGCTAAACTCTGTCATATGAAGTCAAGCATATGAAGAGAAGTGGTTTTGGGTTTCAAACATGGAAATTTCCATGCTTGAAACCAAAAACCACTTCTCTTCATGCATGCTTGACTTCATAAGACAGAGTTTAGGGTTAGGTGGTAGATACATGATTTTCCTGGTTTGAATATGTGTAGACCTTGTTTATCAAATTAATTGAATGCTTACTATATAACATAAGAGAAGACCTTGTTTTTTTTGAATTTTTATACCCATTTGAATCTTTGTCAAATCCTTGGTTCCACCAAGATTTGAATAAGTTAAAAACATGAATATGAAAAAGTAAGCATGTATGCTTCTTAGTCACTTCAAAATGAAGCTCTTGGGAGGGTTTTTGAATTTCCATGTTCGAAACCAAAAACCACATATCTTCATGCTTGACTTCATGAAACAAAGTTTAGGGTTATGGGTAGATACATGCATGATTTTTCTTGTTTGAATATGTCTAGAACTTGTTTATCAACTTAATTGAATGCCTACTATATAACATAAGAAGACCTTTTTTGTTTTTTTAAATTTTTATACCCATTTGAATCTTGGTCAAATCCTAGGTTTCACCAAGATTTGAATAAGTTTAAAACATGAATATGAAAAAGTAAGCATGCATGTATGCTTCTTAATTAATCACTTCGAAATGAAGCTCTTGGGAGGGTTTTTGAAATTTCCATGTTTGAAACCAAAAACCACATATCTTCATGCATGCGCTTGACTTCATGAGACAGAGTTTAGTGTTAGGGGGTAGATACATGATTTCTCTCGTTTGAATATGTTTGAAACCAAAAACCACATATCTCTGGTTTGCCCGCACTTAGAAATGATATTTGCATCACTTATCATATGTTTGCCCATTTGAATCTTGTCAAATCCTAGATTTGACCAAGATAATTTAAACAAGTTTAAAACATGAAAATGAAAAGGCAAGCTTGTATCCTTCTTAGTCACTCTAAAATGAAGTTTGGGGAGGTTTTTGAAATTTCCATGCTTGAAACCAAAAACCACTTCTCTTCATGCTTGACTTCATAAGACAGAGTTTGGGGATATATAGGGGTAGATACATGATTTTTCTGGTTTGATATGTCTAGACCTTGTTTATCAACTTAATTGAATGCTTACTATATGACATAAGAAGACTATGTGCCTTGATTTTACATTTTTTTAAATTATGCCCATTTGAATCTTGGTCAAATCCTAGGTTTGACCATGATTTAAACAAGTTTAAAACATGAATATGAAAATTAAGCATGTATCCTTCGTAGTCACTCCAAAATGAAGCTCTTGAGAGGGTTTTTGAAATTTCCATGTTTGAAACCAAAAAACCACGTACTTCTCTTCATGCTTGACTTCATAAGACAGAGTTTGGGGTTAGGGGTAGCTTGATACATGATTTTTCTCGTTTGAATATGTCTAGACCTTGTTATCAACTTAATTGAATGCTTACTATATATATGACATAAGAAGACTATGTGCATTGGTTTTTCATTTTATTGTTTTTTTAATTTTATGCCCATTTGAATCTTGGTCAAATCCTAAGTTTGACCATGATTTAAACAAGTTGAAAACATGAATATGAAAAATTAAGCATATATCCTTCTTAGTCACTCCAAAATGAAGCTCTTGGGAGGGTTTTTGAAATTTCCATGTTTTAAACCAAAAACCACATATCTTCATGCTTGACTTCATGAGATAGAGTTTAGGGTTAGGGGGTAGATACATGATTTCTCTGGTTTGAATATATCTAGACCTTGTTTATCAACTTAATTGAATGCTTACTAATGTGACATAAGAAGACTATGTGCCTTGATTTTCCATTTTTTGTTTTTTCTGAATTTTTATGCCCATTTGAATCTTGGTCAAATCCTAGGTTTGACCATGATTTAAACAAGTTTAATAAAACATGAATATGAAAAATTAAGCATATATCCTTCTTAGTCACTCCAAAATGTAGATCTTGGTAGGGTTTTTAAAATTTCCATGTTTGAAACCAAAAACCACGACTTCTCTTCATGCATGCTTGACTTCATAAGACAGAGTTTAGGGCTAGGGTAGCTAGATACATGATGTTTCTGGTTTGAATATGTCTAGACCTTGTTTATCAACTTAATTGAATGCTTACTATATGACATAAGAAGACTACGTGCCTTGGTTTTTCATTTATTTTCATTTATTTTGAATTTTTATGCCCATTTGAATCTTGGTCAAATCCTAGGTTTGACCATGATTTAAACTAGTTTAAAACATAAATATGAAAAATTAAGTATCTATCCTTCTTAGCCACTCCAAAATGAAGCTCTTGGGAGGGTTTTTGAAATTTCCATGATTGAAACCAAAAACCACTTCTCTTCATGCTTGACTTCATAAGTCAGGGTTTAGGGATATATATATAGGGGGTACATACATGATTTTTCTGGTTGGAATATGTCTAGAACTTGTTTTTCAACTTGAGCTTATCTAGAGCTTGTTTTTAAATTTTTTATACCCATTTGATTCTTCGTCAAATCCTAGGTTTGTTGACCTAGATTTGAACAAGTTTAAAACATGAATATGAAAAGGTAAGCATGTATGCTTCTTAATTAGTCACTCCAAAATGAAGCTCTTGGGAGGGTTTTTGAAATTTCCATGATTTAAACCAAAAACCACTTCTCTTCATGCTTGACTTCATAAGTTAGGGTTTAGGGATATATAGGGGGTAGATACATCATGATTTTTCTGGTTTGAATATGTCTAGAGCTTGTTTATCAACTTAATTGAATGCTTACTATATGACATAAGAAGACTATGTGCCTTGATATTTCATTTTTTTAAAATTATGCCCTTTTGAATATTGGTCAAAACCTAGGTTTGACAAAGATTTAAAAAAGATTAAAACATGAAAATGAAAAAGTAAGCCTTGATCCTTCTTATTAACTCCAAAATGAAGGTTTTTGGGAGGGTTTTTGAAATATCCATGTTTGAAACCCAAAACCACTTCTCTTCGTGCAGAGTTTAGGGTTAGGGGTAGCTAGACACATGAATTTTCTGGTATTTCATTTTTTTTTGAATTTTCATGCCCATTTCAATCTTGGTGAAATCCTAGGTTTGAGCAAGACTTAAACAAATTTAACACGTGAAAACGAATAAGCATGGATCCTTCTTAGTCACTCCAAAATGTACCAATTGATAGATGTGTTAACTTTGCTTCATGGAAAAAATAATGTCATGTAAATGAGTTAACTTGGATTTCCTACCCTTGAATCCATAGGAAACTTTGTTCTAATGCACTATAATAATCAACCGAGCTTTTACACCAACAGGTCTGTCACTTACGTGTGGTGCCCACGCGTGAGGTCCCACACTTCAGTGAGCACAAGTCACGTGCAGTAGGTACGCAAACTCCCAGCCATTTTCTTTGTCAAGAGAAGACGCATCAGGATGCGTATTGGAAGTCTCTGGGTCATTCAGGATCCTTCGGTTGTCCCTCTCACAAAAAAAAACAAATCTCTCTCGTTCTCGGCCTCGCTCGACTCGCTCGCACCTCCTGCTCACTGACAAACCCTGCACAACAGTCAACATCATCACCCGAAAAAGGGGAGACACCATAATTCTCTCCCTTCTTCTCTCCTTCCGAGTGATCCCTCTTCCTCCGAGTTTCACTCGACGGGCAAACACATATGTGCTGCATAGTAATAATAAAAAAAGGTAGAAAAATCAACCTACGAATCTATAATTAAATACGTTAAACTAGGGTTTTTCCCAGTACTACAGATCAAGTTCAAAAAAATCCAACTACGGGGTTCGAACAACCCCATTTCTAATCAAAGAATTTTTTCGACGTCATCCAAATGGCCTCAAACTATAGCATGGGCGGATCCAGACTATAGCCAAGGGGGGCAGCCGCCCCCACTCAATTTTCTGAAACCTTGTACTTAGAAATATGTTAAGCTAAAGGCTGGTTTGCCCGCACTTAGAAATGATATTTGCATCACTTATCATATGTTTGCCCATTTGAATCTTGTCAAATCCTAGATTTGACCAAGATAATTTAAACAAGTTTAAAACATGAAAATGAAAAGGCAAGCTTGTATCCTTCTTAGTCACTCTAAAATGAAGTTTGGGGAGGTTTTTGAAATTTCCATGCTTGAAACCAAAAACCACTTCTCTTCATGCTTGACTTCATAAGACAAAGTTTGGGGATATATAGGGGTAGATACATGATTTTTCTGGTTTGATATGTCTAGACCTTGTTTATCAACTTAATTGAATGCTTACTATATGACATAAGAAGACTATGTGCCTTGATTTTACATTTTTTTTAAATTATGCCCATTTGAATCTTGGTCAAATCCTAGGTTTGACCATGATTTAAACAAGTTTGTTTATCAACTTGAATGCTTGCTATATGACATCAGAAGACTATGTGTTTGGTTTTTATTTTTTTGAATTTGTTATGCCCATTTGAATCCTGGTCAAATCCTAGGTTTGACCAAGATTTAAACAAGTATAAAACATGAAAATGAAAAGTAAGCCTGGATCCTTCTTATTCACTCCAAAATGAAGCTTTTGGGAGGGTTTTTGAAATTTCCATGTTTGAAACCCAAAACGACTTCTCTTCGTGATTGACTTCATAAGACAGAGTTTAGGGTTAGGGGTAGATACCGGATTTTTCTGGTTTGAATATGTCTAGACCTTGTTTATCAACTTGAATGCTTGCTATATGACATCAGAAGACTATGTGTTTGGTTTTTGTTTTTTGAATTTGTTATGCCCATTTGAATCTTAGTCAAATCCTAGGTTTGAATATATATGTCTAGACCTTGTATATCAACTTGAATGCTTACTATACATATGACATAAGAATGTTATGTGCTTTGGTTTTTCATTCTTTTCATTTTTTCTGAATTTTTAGGGCCATTTGAATCTTGGTCAAATCCTTGGTTTGACCAAGATTTAAACAAATTTAAAACATGAAAATGAAAAGGGAAGTCTGTATCCTTCTTAGTCACTCTAAAATGAAGCTTTTGGGATGTTCTTTAAATTTCAATGTTTGAAACCCAAAACGACTTCCCTTCATGCTAGACTTCATAAGATCGACAGGGGGTAGATACATGATTTGTCTGGTTTGGATATATCTAGACCTTGTTTATCAACTTGATTGCTTACGATATGACATAAGAAGACTATGTGATTTGGTTTTTCATTTTTCTGATTTTTTTGAATTTTGTGCCCACCCATTTGTATCTTCGTCAAATCCTAGGTTTGACCAAGATAATTTAAACAAGTTTAAAACATGAAAATGTAAAGGGAAGCATGTATCCTTCTTAGTCACTCTAAAATGAAGCTTTTGGGAGGTTTTTGAAATTTCGATGTTTGAAACCCAAAACCACTTCTCTTCACATGCTTGACTTCATAAGACAGAGTTTAGGGGTTAGGGGTATAGATACATGATTTGTCTGGTTTGAATATGTCTAGACCTTGTTTATCAACTTGAATGCTTACTATATGACATAAGAAGACTATGTGATTTGGTTTTTCATTTTTCTGTTTTTTATTTATTTTTCTGCCCATTTGAATCTTGGTCAAATCCTAGGTTTGAACAAGATTTAGACAAGTTTAACACGTGAAATTAAACGAATAAGTAAGCATTGATCCTTCTTAGTCACTCCAAAATGTACCAATTGATAGTGTTAACTTTGCTTCATGGAAAAAATAATGTCATGTAAATGAGTTAACTTGGATTTCCTACCCTTGAATCCATAGGAAACTTTGTTCTAATGCACTATTATAATCAACCGAGTTTTTACACCAACAGGTCTGTCACTTACGTGTGGTGCCCACGCGTGAGGTCCCACACTTCAGTGAGCACAAGTCACGTGCAATAGGTACGCCAACTCCCAGCCATCTTCTTTGTCAAGAGAAGACGCATCAGGATGCGTATTGGAAGTCCGTGGGTCCTTCTGGATCCTTCGGTTGTCCCTCTCACAAAAAAAAAATCTATCTCATTCTCGGCCTCGCTCGACTCGCTCGCTCGCTCGCTCGCACGTCCTGCGCACTGACAAACCCTGCACAACAGTCAACATCATCATCATCACCCGAAAAAGGGGAGACACCATAATGCTCTGCCTTTTTTCTCTCCTTCCGAGTGATCCCTCTTCCTCCGAGTTTCACTCGACGGGCAAACGCACATCTGCAGCATAGTAATAATAAAAAGGTAGAAAAATCGATATACGAATCTATAATTAAATAGGTTAAACTAGGGTTTTGCCCAGTACTACAGATCAAGGTTCAAAAAAATCCAACTACGGGGTTCGAACAACACGATTCTAATCCAAGAACTTTTTCGACCTCATCCAAGTGGCCTCAAACTATAGGGTTAGCATCTAGTGCAGTATGTGTGAAAATGTATGCACTATGTGTGCTATAACTTGTATGTCTTTCAAATTTGAACCAACTTTGAATAAGTTTGAAATATTTGAAATGGGGCTTTTGGCTTAAACGTTTGAAACTCAAAACGATTCTCTTCATGCTAGACTTCATAAGACCGAGTTTAGGGTTAGGGGTAGATACATGATTTGTCTGGTTTGAATATGTCTAAACCTTGTTTATCAACTTTAATGCTAACTTCTCAGTCACTCTAAAATGAAGTTTTTGGAGGTTTTTGAAATTTCCATCTTTGAAACCCAAAACCACTTCTCTTCATGCTTGACTTCATAAGAAAAAGTTTAGGGTTAGGGGGTATAGATACATGATTTGTATGGTTTGAATATGTCCAAACCTTGTTTATCAACTTGAATATGCTTACTATATGACATAAGAAGACTATGTACTTTGGTTTTTAATTTTTCTGATTTTTTTAATTTTCTGCGCATTTGAATCATATCTTGGTCAAATCCTAGGTTTCACCAAGATTTAGACAAGTTTAACACGTGAAAACGAGTAAGTAAGCATGGATCCTTCTTAGTCACTCTAAAATGAAGCTTTTGGGATGTTCTTGAAATTTCCATGTTTGAAACCCAAAACCACTTCTCTTCATGATTGACTTCCATAAGATCGACAGATCAGTTTAGGGTTAGGGGTAGATATATACATGATTTTTTGGTTTGAATATGTCTAGACCTTGTTTATCAACTTGAATGCTTACTATACATATGACATAAGAATGCTATGTGCTTTGGTTTTTCATTCTCTTTTTGAATTTTTTCTAAATTTTTAGGCCCATTTGAATCTTGGTCAAATCCTTGGTTTGACCAAGATTTAAACAAGTTTAAAACATGAAAATGAAAAGGGAAGTCAGTATCCTTCGTAGTCACTCTAAAATGGAGAAGCTTTTGGGATGTTCTTGTAATTTCTATGTTTGAAACCGAAAACGAGTTCCCTTCATGCTAGTAGACTAGCTTCATAAGATCGACAGGCCGGGGGTAGATACATGATTTGTCTGGTTTGGATATATCTAGACCTTGTTTATCAACTTTAATGCTTACTATATGACATATATAAGAAAACTATTGCTTTGGTTTTTCCTTTTTCTGTTTTTTTTTAATTTTGATGCCCATTTGAATCATGTCAAATCCTAGGTTTGACCAAGATAATTTAAACAAGTTTAAAACATGAAAATGAAAAGGGAAGCATGTATCCTTCTTAGTCACTCTAAAATGAAGCTTTTGGGAGGTTTTTGAAATTTCCATGTTTGAAACCCAAAACCACTTCTCTTCACATGCTTGACTTCATAAGACAGAGTTTAGGGGTTAGGGGTATAGATACATGATTTGTCTGGTTGAATATGTCTAGACATTGTTTATCAACTTTAATGCTTACTATATGACATAAGAAAACTATTGCTTTGGTTTTTCTTTTTCTGATTTTTTTGAATTTTGATGCCCATTTGAATCTTGTCAAATTCTAGGTTTGACCAAGATTTAAACAAGTTTAAAACATGAAAATGAAAAGGGAAGCATGTAACCTTCTCAGTCACTCTAAAATGAAGTTTTTGGGAGGTTTTTGATATTTCCATGTTTGAAACCCAAAACCACTTCTCTTCATGCTTGACTTCATAAGACAGAGTTTAGGGTTAGGGGTAGATACATGATTTGTATGGTTTGAATATGTCCAAACCTTGTTTATCAACTTGAATATGCTTATGTGCTTTGGTTTTTTATTTTTCTGATTTTTTTGAATTTTATGCCCATAAATCTTGGTCAAATCCTAGGTTTGACCAGGATTTAAACAAGTTTAAAACATGAAATGAAAAGATAAGCCTGGATCCTTCTTAGTCACTCTAAAATGAAGCTTTTGGGAGGTTCTTGAAATTTCCATATTTGAAACCCAAAACCACTTCTCTTCATGATTGACTTCATAAGACATAGTTTAATTAGAGTTTTAGGGGTAGATATATACATGATTTTTCTGGTTTGAATATATATGTCTAGACCTTGTTTATCAACTTGAATGCTTACTATACATATGACATAAGAATGCTATATATGTGCTTTGGTTTTTCATTCTTTTGATTTTTTTCTGAATTTTTAGGGCCATTTGAATCTTGCATGGTTAAACTTGGGTTTTGCCCAGTTCTAAAGATCAAGGGTTCAAAAAAATCCAACTACGGGGTTCGAACAACACGATTCTAATCCAAGAATTTTTTCGACCTCATCCAAATGGCCTCAAACTATAGGGTTAGCATCTAGTGCAGTATGTGTGAAAATGTATGCACTATGTGTGCTATAACTTGTATGTCTTTCAAATTAAGTTGATAAACAAGGTCTAGACATATTCAAACCAGAATATTATACTGCATTAGTACAAAAAGTTTCCTATGGATTCATCAAGGGTAGTAAAGCCAAGTTAACTCATTGTCATGACTAAGAAGGATCCATGCTTACTTTTTCATTTTCATGTTTTAAACTTGTTTAAATCTTGGTCAAACCTAGGATTTGACCAAGATTCAAATGGTCATAAAAAATCAAACAAAATCAAGAAAATCAAAAACCAAACCACATAGTCTTCTTATGTAATATACTAAGCATTCAAGTTGATCAACGAAGTCTAGACATATTCAAACCAGAAAAATCATGTATCTACCCCCTAACCCTAAACGTTGTCTTATGAAGTCAAGCATGAAGAGAAGAAGTGGTTTTGGGTTTCAAACATGGAAATTTCAAAAACCCACCCAAAAGCTTCATTTTGGAGTGACTAAGAAGGATCCAAGCTTACTTTTTCATTTTCATGTTTCAAACTTGTTTAAATCTTTGTCAAACCTAGGATTTGACCAAGATTCAAATGGGCATAAAAATTCAAAAAAGAAATCAAAAAAATGAAACACCAAAGCACATAAACTTCTTATGTCATATAGTAATTAAGCATTCATGTTGATCAACAAAGTCTATATATATTTAAACAATAAAAATCATGTATATATACCCCCAAACCCAAAACCACTTCTCTTCACATGCTTGACTTCATAAGACAGAGTTTAGGGGTTAGGGGTATAGATACATGATTTGTCTGGTTTGAATATGTCTAGACCTTGTTTATCAACTTGAATGCTTACTATGTGATTTGGTTTTTCATTTTTCTGTTTTTTAATTATTTTTCTGCCCATTTGAATCTTGGTCAAATCCTAGGTTTGAACAAGATTTAGACAAGTTTAACACGTGAAATTAAACGAATAAGTAAGCATTGATCCTTCTTAGTCACTCCAAAATGTACCAATTGATAGTGTTAACTTTGCTTCATGGAAAAAATAATGTCATGTAAATGAGTTAACTTGGATTTCCTACCCTTGAATCCATAGGAAACTTTGTTCTAATGCACTATAATAATCAACCGAGTTTTTACACCAACAGGTCTGTCACTTACGTGTGGTGCCCACGCGTGTGGTCCCACACTTGAGTGAGCACAAGTCACGTGCAATAGGTACGCCAACTCCCAGCCATCTTCTTTGTCAAGAGAAGACGCATCAGGATGCGTATTGGAAGTCTGTGGGTCCTTCTGGATCCTTCGGTTGTCCCTCTCACAAAAAAAATCTCTCTCATTCTCGGCCTCGCTCGACTCGCTCGCTCGCTCGCTCGCACCTCCTGCGCACTGACAAACCCTGCACAACAGTCAACATCACCAGAAAAAGAATATACACCATCAATAAGAGGGGCCCCGTGACTGCTCTCCCTTCTTCTCCTTCCGAGTGATTCCTCTTCCTCCGAGTTTCACTCGACGGGCAAACACACATGTGCTGCATAGTAATAATAAAAAAGTAAAAGAATCGACTACGAATCTATTATTAAATAGGTTAAACTAGGGTTTTCCCCAGTACTACAGATCAAGTTGAAAAAAAAATCCAACTACGGGGTTTGATTTTGGCCTACAAATAAAAAATTAAATAAGTTGAACTAGTATTCCTCTAAAAAATCATTTTGGTTTGCATTGTTTGATAATTTTCATAGCTAGAGTGCATCACAATTTTTTGATTTCATGCTTTGCTTTGCCAATTTTGATTTTTTCTAACCACCTTCTCTTTGATTTCAAATTTAGGTCAAACTATCGATGCCTACTATGTGTTCTACTTGAATTGGATGCAGCATGCGCACATGATATGTTTTGCCATTGTTTTGGGCTTCCACACATCTTGGGGCATCCAAGTATTTAAGTTACCTTGTTTTTTAATTGTAATTCATGTACCCTTTCCTCCCAATTAAATTTTGGTTTTACATTTTTAATTTTTTTAAATTTTTATGCCCATTCTGATGTCATATAGTTAGCATTTAAGTTGATAAACAAGGTCTAGACATATTCAAACCGGAAAAATCATGTATCTACCCCTAACCCAAAACTCTGTCTTATCAAGTCAAGCACGAAGAGAAGTCGTTTTGGGTTTCAAACATGGAATTTTCAAAAACCCTCCAAAAAGCTTCATTTTGGAGTGACTAAGAAGGATGGAGGCTTACCTTTTTCATTTTCATGTTTTAAACATGTTTAAATCTTGGTCAAACCTATTATTTGACAAAGAATCAGATGGGCTTAAAATTTCAAAAAAATCAAAAAATGAAAAACCAAAGCATGCAGTCTTCTTATGTCATATATATATTACACATTCAAGTTGATAAACAAGGTTTGGACATATTCAAACCAAAAAATCATGTATCTACCCCCTAACGCTAAACTCTGTCATATGAAGTCAAGCATATGAAGAGAAGTGGTTTTGGGTTTCAAACATGGAAATTTCCATGCTTGAAACCAAAAACCACTTCTCTTCATGCATGCTTGACTTCATAAGACAGAGTTTAGGGTTAGGTGGTAGATACATGATTTTCCTGGTTTGAATATGTGTAGACCTTGTTTATCAAATTAATTGAATGCTTACTATATAACATAAGAGAAGACCTTGTTTTTTTTTGAATTTTTATACCCATTTGAATCTTTGTCAAATCCTTGGTTCCACCAAGATTTGAATAAGTTAAAAACATGAATATGAAAAAGTAAGCATGTATGCTTCTTAGTCACTTCAAAATGAAGCTCTTGGGAGGGTTTTTGAATTTCCATGTTCGAAACCAAAAACCACATATCTTCATGCTTGACTTCATGAAACAAAGTTTAGGGTTAGGGGTAGATACATGCATGATTTTTCTTGTTTGAATATGTCTAGAACTTGTTTATCAACTTAATTGAATGCCTACTATATAACATAAGAAGACCTTTTTTGTTTTTTTTAAATTTTTATACCCATTTGAATCTTGGTCAAATCCTAGGTTTCACCAAGATTTGAATAAGTTTAAAACATGAATATGAAAAAGTAAGCATGCATGTATGCTTCTTAATTAATCACTTCGAAATGAAGCTCTTGGGAGGGTTTTTGAAATTTCCATGTTTGAAACCAAAAACCACATATCTTCATGCATGCGCTTGACTTCATGAGACAGAGTTTAGTGTTAGGGGGTAGATACATGATTTCTCTCGTTTGAATATGTTTGAAACCAAAAACCACATATCTCTGGTTTGCCCGCACTTAGAAATGATATTTGCATCACTTATCATATGTTTGCCCATTTGAATCTTGTCAAATCCTAGATTTGACCAAGATAATTTAAACAAGTTTAAAACATGAAAATGAAAAGGCAAGCTTGTATCCTTCTTAGTCACTCTAAAATGAAGTTTGGGGAGGTTTTTGAAATTTCCATGCTTGAAACCAAAAACCACTTCTCTTCATGCTTGACTTCATAAGACAGAGTTTGGGGATATATAGGGGTAGATACATGATTTTTCTGGTTTGATATGTCTAGACCTTGTTTATCAACTTAATTGAATGCTTACTATATGACATAAGAAGACTATATGCCTTGATTTTACATTTTTTTAAATTATGCCCATTTGAATCTTGGTCAAATCCTAGGTTTGACCATGATTTAAACAAGTTTAAAACATGAATATGAAAATTAAGCATGTATCCTTCGTAGTCACTCCAAAATGAAGCTCTTGAGAGGGTTTTTGAAATTTCCATGTTTGAAACCAAAAAACCACGTACTTCTCTTCATGCTTGACTTCATAAGACAGAGTTTGGGGTTAGGGGTAGCTTGATACATGATTTTTCTCGTTTGAATATGTCTAGACCTTGTTATCAACTTAATTGAATGCTTACTATATATATGACATAAGAAGACTATGTGCCTTGATTTTCCATTTTTTGTTTTTTCTGAATATTTATGCCCATTTGAATCTTGGTCAAATCCTAGGTTTGACCATGATTTAAACAAGTTTAATAAACATGAATATGAAATTTCCATGATTTATACCAAAAACCACTTCTCTTCATGCTTGACTTCATAAGTTAGGGTTTAGGGATATATAGGGGGTAGATTCATCATGATTTTTCTGGTTTGAATATGTCCAGAGCTTGTTTATCAACTTAATTGAATGCTTACTATATGACATAAGAAGACTATGTGCCTTGATTTTTCATTTTTTTAAATTATGCCCATTTGAATCTTGGTCAAATCCTAGGTTTGACCAAGATTTAAACAAGATTAAAACATGAAAATGAAAAATTAAGCCTTGATCCTTCTTATTCACTCCAAAATGAAGCTTTTGGGAGGGTTTTTGAAATATCCAGGTTTGAAACCCAAAACCACTTCTCTTCATGCATAGTTTAGGGTTAGGTGTAGATACATGAATTTTTGGTTTATAGTAAGCATTCAAGTTGATAAACAAGGTTTAGACATATTCAAACTAGAAAAATCATGTATATACCCCCTAAGGCTAAACTCTGTGATATATATGAAGTCAAGCATATAAGAGGAATGGTTTTGGGTTTCAAACATGGAAAATTCAAAAACCCTCCCAAAAGCTTCATTTTTTGAGTGAATAAGAAGGATCCAGGCTTACTTTTTCATTTTCATGTTACTGACTTGTTTAATTCTTGGTCAAACCTAGGATTTGACCAAGATTCAAATAGGCATAAAAATTCAATAAAGAATTCAAAAAATGAAAAACCAAAGCACATAATTAAGCTTCTTAAGTTATAGTAAGCATTCATGTTGATCAACGGAGTCTATACATATTTAAACATTAAAAATCATGTATATACCCCAACCCTAAACTCTGTCTAATGAAGTCAAGGACGAAGAGAAGTGGTTTTCGGTTTATTTTTTTTGAATTTTTATGCCCATTTGAATCTTGGTCAAATCCTTGCAGGTTTGACCAATATTTAAACAAGTTTAAAACATGAAAATGAAAAGTAAGTGTGGATCCTTCTTATTCACTCCAAAATGAAGCTTTTGGGAGGTTTTTTTAAATTTTCCATGTTCGAAACCCAAAATGATATCTCTCCGTGCTTTACTTCATAAGACAAAGTTTAGGGGTAGGGGGTAGATACATGATTTTTCTGGTTTGAATATGTCTAGACCTTGTTTATCAACTTGAATGCTTATTATGTGACATCAAAAGACTATGTGTTTAGTTTTTTTTTGAATTTGTTATGCCCATTTGAATCTTGGTCAAATCCTAGGTTTGACCAAGATTTAAACCAGTTTAAAACATGAAAATGAAAAGTAAGCCTGGATTCTTCTTAGTCACTCCAAAATGAAGCTTTTGGGAGGTTTTTTAAATTTCCATGTTTGAAACCCAAAACCACTCCTCTTAATGCTTGACTTCATAAGACAGAGTTTAGGGTTAGGGGCCAAGTATATACATGATTTTTCTTGTTTAAATATGTCTAGACTTTGTTTATCAACTTGAATGCTTACTATATGACATCAAAAGACTATGTGTTTGGTTTTGATTTTTTTGAATTTGTTATGTCCATTTGAATCTTGGTCAAATCCTAGGTTTGACCAAGATTTAAACCAATTTAAAACATGAAAATGAAAATGAAAGCCTGGATTCTTCTTAGTCACTCCAAAATGAAGCTTTTGGGAGTTTTTTCAATTTCCAATGTTTGAAACCCAAAACCACTTTTCTTCATGCTTGACTTCATAAGACAGAGTTTAGGGTTAGGGGGTATATACAATATTTTTCTGGTTTGAATATGTCTAGACTTCGTTGATCAACTGTAATGCTTACTATATGACATAAGAAGCTTATGTGCTTTGGTTTTTTTTTATTTCTTTTTTGAATTTTTATGCCCACTTGAATCCTGGTCAAATCCTTTGTTTGACCAAGATTTAAACAAGTTAAAACATGAAAATGAAAAAGTAAGCCTGGCTCCTTCTTAGTCATGAAAATGAGTTAACTTGGCTTTCCAACCCTTGAATCCATAGGAAACTTTGTACTAATGCAGTATAATAATCACCCGAGTTTTTACACCAACAGGTCTGTCACTTACGTGTGGTGCCCATGCGTGAGGTCCCAAACTTCAGTGAGCACAAGTCACATGCGGTAGGCAGGCAAAATACCCGATCAATCCGGGCGGTGGCTGTTAAGGACCCGATCGCATTTCTTGCTTTCAGACTGGGGTCTACCATGTAAAAGTTTGTTCCTTTTGGATGCATCACTCGTATTTGCAAGTTTTTTGGGGGTCCCGCAAATTCAGGGTAGCATCATGCCCCCCTTCCCACGCCAACACAAACAGAGTTCAACACAACCTAATTAAGCAAGGTTCAACACAGACATAGTTCAACAACCCCTAATTAAGCTAATAGGTTCACCACAAACGCTGCTGAGCAGCAAACATAAACAGAGTTCAACAAAAGATGCTGCTTTTGAAGCAGTAGGAGAGACAAACATGCACAACAGTTACGGAGTATATTTACCATCTTCTTCCTGTCGCCTCCTCCCGGTCCCGCTTCTTCTGCTTCTTGCTGCCCATACCTTTAATCTTTGGTGGCTTGGGCTTGGGAGGAGGCACACGACCGGTCTCGATAGCTTGGTTCAATTTCTTCCTTAGGAATAGCCCATAGGCCATGTGGTTGGCTATGAAGCCGGATCGGTTAACAGTTTCCCCAACTTTGAGACAGCCGGACCCACCGGCTTCGGCATGCTGCAGGACGCTTCGAAAGTCAACCTTTATGCTCTTTGTGCAGAAGGGGCAGCTGTTCCTGGCACCAGTCCAGGGTTCACTCCAATACTTGTCGAACTTCCCCGCCTTAAGCTTGTTGAGAGTGGCCCTGGCCTTCCTATGACGCGACTCGACATCGCTGTCAACCTCATCAGTAGCAACCTGATACATGCCAAATAAACAGGTGAAGCAAATATGTAGCAGTTGCAACTAATAATGAATATGAATCTAAAAAGATTCTGACGCTAATTCAAAACCCTATAGCGCAAAAAAAAGAGGGAGAGACCATAGAGCAAATCGATACAGGGCTATGTTAAATAAGGGAGAGAGGTGAATCGGATGTGAAGCAAATATGTAGCAGTTGCAACTAATACTGAATATGAATCTAAAAAGATTCTGACGCTAATTCAAAACGCTATAGCGCAAAAAAAGAGGGAGAGACCATAGCGCAAATCGATACAGGGCTATGTTGAATAAGGGAGAGAGGTGAATCGGAACATACTTCCTCCCCCTCGTCGACGATATTCTCGTCGAAGGTCGGCGGCGGCGGTTCAAAGATGAGTTCAACCTCGTCCTCGTCATCTAGGGGATGCTTCCCAAGAGAGTGGACCCATCTACCAACAGCATCAGATGCCGATGAGCGACCGATGGCCCGACCTTCGGCAATGGCCTCCGCTTCGTCTTTGGCATCCGCTGCGGCAATGATCGCCGCCGTTGCGGCCATGCGTGCTGCGGTCGCGGCTCTGGACGCCTCCTCTGCGGCTAAGGCCAGCCGCGCGGCTTTCGCTTTCGCTGCGTTGACGGCGTCGGTTGGGCTCTCCATCGGTGGAATGGGAAGGGGAAGTGAAGAGAGGGTTTTTTCCTAGTCCGTGGAGAGAGGGAGAAGTGTGGACGTGAAATGGATAACTGACGATATTTCAAGATTTGGGAGACATAGCACGAACCGGCAGATGACAGCGCGTGGGTGCATTACCTCATACTGCCTCTGTCCTAGAAAGAGCGTACGTGTGGGTTTTCAAGGCATATTAAGGATTTTATTATTACATTGGGAAACTGTCATCGACCATCACTTTCCTCTTCAACTTTTCCACCTCCAATGATCTAAATGCATGTAGTAAATAAGAAAACCATATTATGCTAAATACTACTACCTCCATCCCAAAGCGTAAGGCTTATATTATTTTTAGAAGCTCAAACTATGTCAAGGTAAACTAAGATTTTACCAAAAATCATTATCATGCAAAATACAAAATTAATATCAATACATAGACAACGATTTTTTTTGGTATGGTATCTACAAAATATTATATTAGTTGATAGATTGTTCTAAATTTTCGTCAACCTTTACTTGCTTTGACTCTTAAAAAAAGACTTAAGCTTTGTGATGGAGGTAGTACGTACTAGTCGTGAAGAAACTATATCCCTCGTGATGAGAAAGAAATATTTTTTACTACCACTCTTTTGTGGACAAATTTTGAAGTGCATTGCAAAACGAGAAGTACACTCTTTTATGGACAAATTTTAACTCTACACCCATTATTTCAGGATGGAGGGAGTATAACCCAACTTGTTTTTTTCTTCTGGGCACTACACTGCTTTTTCCCTGTGCAATGCTTGGTTCTACCCTTTTTCTCAATGTAATGGTCACTTTAAGTCATTTTTTCCCACACACATTTATTTTGTACTTCTCTACAGTGTTGACCGTGCTACTACTATTTGTGTTAGTGCGCCAAAAACAAAATGTTATTTTTTAAGTGCCAAATTAATCTAGGGCGTTGGTTGTGAATCGGTGAACAAAAAAGAGATAGCCCAAAAGAGGAACACACCAAGGTACAAAAACTAGCATATATGCATGTTTCTATGTACATATATATGACCCTGGGTTTGTAGATAAAAAACATTCATATATGCGCTTACTATTAATATACATAAGTTTATGCTGATTCTCTTGGTTTAGGTATATATATGGTTAGGCATCACTACTAATTCAGAAAAAAACAAAAATGTAACTCTTCAAGTGAAGTCATTTTAAGTGACCTAACAACTAAAATTCATATATAGGATTTGTATAGGAATTATGTAGGATTTAGATCACATGTGAATTTTCCCCACACTAGTTGTTTGATTCATAGGAACATATCCTATAGGAATCTTGCAGTGCAAATCCTATAAGAATAAAACATTAGGTCATACCTCATGGAAAATTTCCTTTGGCACAATCAAACACAACTCATCTTCCTATATGATTCAACTAGCCATTAAATCTCAATCCTATGTTTTCCATATTTCTATGGTTTTCCCATCCTATGAATCAAAGGAGCCTTAGGGCTTATATCTTTTTTTAGAAAGGCAAACTATGTTAAGATTGGCCAAGTTTTACGAAAAACCTTTAACATGCAAAATACAAAGTTGAGTCATTTCGTTTGAATCGGAGGGAGTACATTTGACGTTATGGTACTATTTGACAGCTGCTTGGCACTGTATTTTTTTCGAACCAAACTTCCCCCTTCATGAAGCTTTTATTTTAGCTTCAGTGACTTGATACATCCATATATCTAGACAAAGTTGAGTCAATTCATTTGAATCAGAGGGAGTACATTTGACTATATGGGTATTGTTTGACAACTGCTTGGCACTGTCTTCTTTTTTGAACCAAACTGCCCCCTTCACGAAGCTTTTATTTTGGGATAGAGCTTCACTGACTTGATACTTCCAAGTTTCACAGTGACTTGGTGCCACCATCCACCATCCATCTCAGATCCAATGTATGCGATCGACTTAGAATTTAAACTAAATAATTATTATAATTGCTCAGAAATATTTCAAGAACTTCCAGTTAATCGTGCATATTTCGATTTATATTTTGGTGAAGTTTCATTCGATTTGAATCAAAGGTTTGTGAGCAAATATATACTCCCTCCGGTTCATATTAATTGACTCTAATATGGATGTACTAGACACATTTTAGTTCTAGATACATCCATATTGAAGTCAATTAATATGAATCAGAGGGAGTATTTAGTTTAAACTAGTGCTCGTATACGTAAAAAGCTCTTTAATCACAAGCTAATCGTCCGAGTGGGATGAAATATTCACAGATTTTAGAACAAGGCATCTACATTTTACTGGATTTTTTTCATAATTTTTGTTTTTAGGTTCGAAATAAGAGATAGTTTGGAACGTTGGATCTCAAATGGTTGGTAGATGGTGGCACCAAGTCACAATGAGATTTGGAGACTTCAAGTCACTGCAGCTCTGTCCTTTTATTTTGACAAACTGCAGAGCCGCTGGTGCATCTATGCTTGCGTACGGCCGACGCCGATTCTTAGCAAGGAAGTTCTTCCTATAAGTAGTAGTATCCATACTCCACTCCAAGGCATGTATAAAAAAAAGAACCCATCCCGTTCTCGTTTTCCCGATCACTCTTCTCTGAAGATGGAGGAGGCCCTCTTCTTGTGCCCCCTCTGCCTGCTGCCCTTCAAACCCCCCATATCCAAGGTCGCTCCCTTCCGATTTCATTCTTAGGTTCACCTGTGAGAAATGTCAATGACAACTGATGCCACGTACGTTGTTCCGTGCAGTGCAAGGGCGGTCATATGGGCTGTCGGCGCTGCGTCGGCGAGCTTGCGCCGAACCCGTGCAAGAAGTGCGAGCAGCCGGCGTGGTTGCCGCCGTCGAATCGATCTGGGCCAAGATTGCCGCCGTCGAATCGATCTGGGGCAATGGTCAAGTGCGTCGGCTGCCAGAGCTTGGTCGCCTCCACGGAGTCCTACAAGCACTATATCGCGTGCCCGCATGGTCCGTGCGGCTGCACAGAGGCCATCAATACCGGCTGCAGCTTCACCGGCCCGCCGCGGGAGCTCCTGGTACACCTCCAAGCATCCCACTCCATCCCAGTGTTTACGTTCCAGTATGGCATACCCGCCTGGTGCATAGTTCGTGTTCCGGTACAACCGCGGGGACACCTGTTCATCGGCAGTGGGGAAGAAGACGGTAGCGTGTTCGCCATCACCGTTGGAGCGCTCGGCCCGACCACCATTGTGTCCTGTGTGTGCATCAGGTCGGCCGCGTGCTTGTTTCCGATGTACAAGGCGCAGCTGTTGGTGATTGGTCCGCCGGCGCCGGCGACGGCTGGGACCAGTGACCTCTCGACGGACACCTTGATGGCGGTAATCGAGCCGACGAGCTCCCCGACGCCTAGCTCGATCATGTTGCAGCAGCTCACTTCTTTCCTGGCGGTGCCGCCCCGTTACGCGAAGCAGAATGGAGGGCAGCGTGTGTTGCCTATCTGCGTTTGCATCAACAAGAAGGTTATACAATAATCTTCGTTTAGTCATACTGCAATGTAGTTACTCGAAGATCGGAGGGAGTAGTTTAGTTCGAAGTAGGGTTCGTTCGGATGTATTTTGGACTTGTATAGTAGTACTACTACTCCAGAACTATTAGCTAGCTAGTTGGAGTGCTAGAATGCAGCTCGGAGTATTATAGTATTTTGGCAGTACTACTAGTTATGTATGTGACTGCAAATTCAAACTAAAATGGAGTATTTCTTGCTAATGTTGTTCTTTTGGAGTCATCATTTTTTTCTGAACGTGTTAACTATGCTATTGTCTAAGGATTCGTTTAGATTTCTTTGGTTGAATTCATATTTCGTCTCTTCCTAATTTGGCAAAACTGCACTGTCATGGGCATTCTTACAAGGTCGCTGAAGTTTCGAAGTTTCTTAATGTATATTGCGTAGGGTGTACCCCCTTAACATGGATCTGTTGCATTTTTGGGTTGTATTTTTTTTGGCAATTTTCAGGACCATAAAATAGCACGCCTTCAGTTGAAATTTGAATTAGTGGCCGATACTAGCATGGAGTAGTGAAGTTTTTTTGTACTCCCTCGGTCCCACCAAAAGTGTCTCACCTTTGTTAAAATTTAGATGGATAGATGTATTTTTTTTACAAAGTTGAGACAACTTTGGTGGGACGGAGCCACGGAGTCGTAGTTGATGGCGAGAAGGTTGATGCCTTGCTAGGTTGGTGTACGTTGCAAAAAGAACAAGGTTGGTGTGTATTTGTTTTATTTGTTCACCATAATACTGACATGGCCATCGATTTGATTAGACAACACAAGCCTGGGATGTTTCACTTATTTATTGTAGGAAGCACGATTAATGTTCTGTAATGATGGGGCTACTCCTATAGTCCGTCTGCTCGGCTCCTACTCGGGTGTCGGGTCACAGTCACACTCTCCTCTTTTTTTGAACACATTCACACTCTCCTCTTTTTTTGAACACATTCACACTCTCCTCTTTTTTTGAACACATTCACACTCTCCTCGAAACTGCAGTAGGCAGTATATGCATAAGAGGAGGAGCGTCTCGGTTCACCTCCGTCGTCTATCCCCACTCCGCCCATCTTCCATAGCACGCGCCTGCGTCTCCGCCATGGCGCTTTCGCATCCTATCCAGCAGTGCCCAGTTTGAGAGCCTCTGTTCTCCAACTCAAACCCCCACCTGCCGCCATTGATCGCCATCTCTCTCCCAAAGTTCGAATCAGTAGATCTCCCAAGAAAATACCAACCCCATTGTACCACCTGCCTCATTGCGATGGCGAAATCGAGCAGGGTCTGTGGATCTGGGCTGTTTCACAAGGTGTTTACGGAAGGCCCCCTTGAAGTGCTCATCAGCCAGTGCGACGCCATCACCGCCGCGTCCCTAGTCGGTTCCTCCAAAAGTATTCTTCAGTCAGCCAAATACAGTGCCACTCTGCCTGCTTCTCAGCCGTTTGGCCTTCCGTGTGTTCTCTGTTGTGACCCGGCGGATAAACCATGGGCGGTGTTCAAGGAGGATTTGCCGGTGCACAGCAAGTGCAAACTACTGCCGCTGGACAGGTTCTCCTATGATGGCCTAATGCCACACGGTAAGGATGAGGAGCGGGCAGGCGCCAATGGAGATTGGATCGCCATGGTTGGCCCCGAAGGCAAGTGGAACCTCCTCAATGTCTACACTCATCGCAAGATTAAGCTTCCATCTTTGAGGAACAAGTTGGAAACCACACGCAATCCACTTATATTCGAGTATCAGCGTTCTGCTATTCAACTGCAGAAGATAGCTATTTGCCAAGTTCCTACAGCTGCTAGGGGGTATCAAGATTTCTCCCTTGTCGCAATCTTCGACTTTGCAATTGCCTACCTCCATGGCGAATATCCTCGTACATGGATATTTCTTGAAAACCAGTTTCAGTACGGCGCCATATACTGCGATGCAATTATACATAACGGACTTGTGTTCGCCGTTACTGAGCTTGGAAATGTTTATGCATGGGATCCTAATCAATTTGGTAACATTTCCTCCCTATCTTTTTTATATACGTAACTTATATAGTATTTCACCTCTTATTTGTTGAACTGTCTTGGCATCTTTTGGCTTAAAGGAATTCCATAGGCGCACACCATAACCCTCTTGTGGTATGGACATATATAGAATTTAACATCTATAGGAATTTTAGTATGGTCTAATGTGCATGTTGTTCCTTAGGAAAAAGGCCCCCTAGTAATTAAGTTTCTTTATTATTACTCCCTAGAAAATTTAAGGTAGAGTAGAAATAGAATCAATAAAGGTGCCATGCAATATTGATAAAGACTTTCATTTGTTTATATTCCCCCGGTTCTAGAGAATAAGGAGTACTATATTCAAACCATCTAAAATTTGGACCAATATTTTCGGGAACATGTTTTAAATCCATATGAAGTTTTACCAAGATGTTCGAAATATATTTCAAACCATCTTATGTTCGACCATGATTTTATAAAGTACTAGTATTGGCATCCCAATATCAAATCAATATCACTAGTAGATAAATCATGAAATATATTTTCATGTGACGTGTTCTTTCCTTTTTCAAGGTCCTATAGTGCTCCCTGCTCCATTCATTCCGTGGACGGCTGGATTTGATGGCGATGATGATTTTGACTCTAATAGTCGTACGTGGTGGCTGGCAAGATCTCAAGATCGTTCTAGACTTCTCCTGGTCTATGCACGTGGCGTAATGGATTTTGACGCTGACGGTGCTCCAACTCATTATGATAGTACCCCTTCTGTCCATTGCGGTCGCGCTGTTCACAGCTATTCGGGGTATACCTGCATTGTATTCTCGAATGACACTAGTCGGTTACTTCCAGCCAACCCGTGGGAAAGGGTTACTAATCTTGGAGACTATTCTATGTTCCTTGGGTTGAACTATCCGATTTTCATGCCAGTGGGTGGTGCAACATTTCCCCCAGGATATTTGACAAGAAGAAACTGCATCTACACCACGCCTCAGGCCATTGGCTCTCACTTTGACACATCACATCAAGAAATTTTCCGCTTCAGTCTAAATGGCGAAGACCACCAAAGCATATCTTTCTCAAGCAGCGGTCCAGGGGCCAACTGGCATACGGGGTTTTGGTTCATCCCAAGCTACACCAACGCGCTGGACTGGAACAAAGACAATCAGAGTTAGGGATATTTATGTAATAGTAGGATCATACTACTAGCTAGCTCAGTTGGTCTTGACTCCTATTTAACTATTTATAGCTAATGTACTTAGGTGATAAATTTATGCTATTTGCATGAACCCAGGTGCTTCTTTTAATTTGATCAAATACGGTCTATACACATGCATGGTTGTTTGGCTGTTTCAGTGTCCCTAGAGGCATACATATATACTGTTATTTAGCAATCTTTATTACAGTACAAAGGTCTTAACCTCATGGTTCACAGAAAGTATAAACGTAGATCAACCATCTAAACATAGAAGACATTCTAGTGTATGATTCACTACTAGGAAAAGGCCTAGCCGTAAGATGGGTGTTAGTGGCGCACCAGGAGGGCAGTGCGCCACTACTACTTAGCAGTGGCGCACCGGAAAGTGGTGGGCCACTATTAAAAATCTAGTAGTGGCGCACCTCTTCTGTGGTGCGCCACCACTAAGTTTGACCATGGGTTTGACCCAGCCTTATACATAGCAATGGCGCACCATGTAGAGGTGCGCCACAGCTATTTATGTAGCATGGCGCACCTCTACATGGTGCGCCATTGCTATGTAAAGGGATGATGGACATGTTTGGGCATCACTTAGTAGTGGCGCACCATGCTTGGTGCGTCACGCTAAGTGGTGCCTAAACATTTCCACCTGGATCGCAATCGCCTTTTTGGTTTGGAAAAAAAAAAAAGAAATAGATAGAAATTTCAAAAAATAAAATCCTTCGAGATGCCCATGTAATATGTCATCTAGGTTTAGTGAAATTTTAAAAAAATGAATTTTGATATATTATGCAAAATGGCGTCATCTTTCGGTAAAACGGGTTTTCTGGTTGCATACGACCTCCGATGAAAAACTTTTTTATATCAAAATCTATCTACGCGAAATTTCCTATTCGAATTCAACGGCCTACGGCCGTTTGGACAAAAAATGGATTCCTCAATTGGAAAACAGAAACAGGACTTTTTTCAGGTTTTAGATTTTGGGCAAAAAATAGAAAAAAAATAGCGGTGGCGCACCCATGCCTTGGTGCGCCAGCTAAGCTTCCCGCCCACGATTTTCAAAATGGGAGGAGCCGGCCACTTAACCCCCTCCTCCCTCCTCCTCCTTTCATTCTCCTCTCCTCCTCCCTCTCCTCCTCTCCTCTCCTCCTTTCACTCCGGCGACCTCCTCCTCTCCTCTCCTCCTTTCACTCCGGCGACCTCCTCCTCTCCTCTCCTCCTTTCACTCCGGCGACCTCCTCCACTATGTCGAGCTCCGGTGACCTTACTTTCCGGCGAGCTCCTCCACTATGGTGACCTCCGGTGACCTTACTCTCCGACGACCCTCCGGCGACCCTCTAGCCTCCATTACCTCTGGCCTTCGTCCTCTTGTTCATCCTCTCCTACATCTCCTCACCTCTCTTCACCTCTCCTACGTCCCTCATCCATCATCACCGGCGGCTAGGCTAAGAAAAATGAGAATGAACATTGCACAAATAATTCTAGCAACAAGAACGAGAAAAAATAACGAGCCAAAAAAATCGAAACAAAATGTGCCAGATCCAGATCCAGATCCCGATCCAGATCCAGATCTAGAAATTTCAAATTTTAGTAGTGGCGCACCTTTTTTCTATCCAGTGGCGCACCTCAGACGTTTAGGAGTGGCGCACCATGAAGCTAGTAGTGGCGCACTACCTGGTGCGCCACTGCTAAGCCAAATAGCAATGGCGCACCACTAGTGCGCCACTACTAAAAGTTAGCAGTGGCGTGATAGCAGTGGCGCACCACTAGTGCGCCACTGATGGGTAAAAGTGGTGCGCCACTGAAGACATTCTAGTGTATGATTCTTACATATACACATCAACATCCTATCAGAAAATCTTAATGTGAATTGTACTGGCTGTACAAACCCGTGCATCATTCTCTAGCCGGTTGCACCCAAAAACCAAATCGTGGTACTTCATAGTTGACTGTATGTAGGACAACATACAGATCCAATGCGAAGCCATGGGTATCACCTGCATGACAGAACCATATTTCACATGGTTGGAGGTACTCCATATGGCATTTAAAATCATTCCTTGTCCTTCATATGGCCCTAAAAATAGTACAGTTGGATTTGTGGGTTTTAATTTTTTATTAACACACTCAATTGATTGCCCAAACATTGATTAATAATATTATTAAGGGGTGTGATGTTGAAAGCCATAAGAACAATGTGCCAAACAATCTTTGCTAGCGGACGGTAAATGTATACCCATCAGAAATAATCAGCAGACGTGCATGTTTCTTTGGTCAGAATAACTGCTGCACCATCTTAAAAGTAAATGGCATGACCATTTATTTGATTTGATAGCGTGCAGCTAGATGGCGTACATTACTATCTCTACTTCCTTGGGTCGCCCAAATCTGGAGTACTAAAAGCAAATCCTGGTGATTCATTTGACAAGACAACACAGATGCGTCCAAATTTCTCCGTCCATATTATTATAGTAATATACGAAATCTGGAGTGCGTTGCCTCGTTGCCTTCCAAGAGAAGCTGCATTCCTTGCCAAAAAAGAGAGAGAGGCTGTATTTATAACTACCTCACCGGCCGCCACTAGTACAAACCATCACTCCCTCTCCACCTCCACCTCCATCTCTTCCCTAGTAGCTCCACCTCCATATCGGCGACGGACCACAATCGCGCGGCTTCGACTTCCTCTTCGACGGCGGCGGCGACAGAGGCGTGAGGCACCTTCTCCGCGGCGCATCACTCATCCTCGTCCCGCGGCAACAATGGCTGTATGTGAAATCACCATACCCTTTTGTATGGTAGAGATGATGATGTGCGGATAAAATTTTATTGGCGGTTGCTCATCCTTGTTTGAATATTTGGTGTAGATTCACATCTAGGGCAGGGTGTCAAGCGGGGTGGGTAGCGGGCTAGCTAGTTTCAGTGCGAGTGCTTTAAATCTGCTCTAATCTCAACCACTATTTGCTCTAATTTTCTGCTTTGCGGGACGATTCGCGGACGCCGCTTGCAACCCTAATCTAGGGTATTGATCCTAGTTTAGTAGACTACTAGGATTTACATGCCAATTTGTTTTTAGACTAGATCCGGATATTTGTCAATACTACTAGAGTACGTACTTCTTCCGTTCGTATTTAATTGACTCTAGTTGAAAGCATCGGCAGTTCATTTTCTTCTCTCCCTCGCGTCGACTAATTAAAACCGAACAGAGGGAGTATTAGGAATCCTTGTGCATCCGTACTACCAGTAAGGTATTGCGTTGTTGCAGAGGCTCAGTGTAATCAATATCTTTCGATATTAATATACTCACTTTATCAGAAAATAAATTAGTAATCCATGTTCAAACTTGCTAGTTTGATCGACGTTTGATGATGATTTGTGAGGCCATGTATGGGCCTAGTTTGTTTCCTTTGCTTGGTGGTCAGTAGGCTGATGATTTTTTTTTGCTTGGTCGATCTGTGGTCGTTCCATGGCCACTGCTGATTAATCATTACTAGAATCAACAATTTTTTGCTTGTCTGGTGATTGGAATTGTATGCGCTCTTCTGAAGAGCACCATCGCACGATGATTAGTCTTAATGGAGATGCAGATGTCGATCAAGAGGGAGAAACATATCTTGATCATGCATTTCTCACGAGATTACTTGGTGATTGGAAGTAGAATCCACAATTTGTTGTGCAAACTTCTCAACATATGCATATATTCGTTGAATTGGCTTTATGTGATCAATATTACTTCTTATTGCAGATGGATGGAGGGGAAAGAGCGAAAAAACCGATACTTAGTGAAATGACTTCTCATTCTGTGACTTCTGATATCCTAGATGACAAGGTAAATATATAGAACGATGATTCGTAGGTGATGAAAGCAGAATCCACAATTTGCCGTGCAAACTTCTCAACATATGCATTTATTTGATTAATTAGTTTTATGTGATCAATAGTATTACTTATTCCAGATGGACGTAGGGGAAGGAACGAAAAAGCGGATGCTATGTGAAATGACTTCTAAATCTGTGTGTTCTGATATCCCAGATGACAAGGTAAACATATGGACCGACGCTTGTTTTGCTGCTGCCCCCGTTAGATGGCTAGATGCTCTGGTCTAATTTCTGTTCATGTGCTTATTATTGCAGAAACATAGAGTTGAAGAAAACTCTATATTGTCTGATGACAAAGGTGAAATGGCATGCCAGTCTTTTAAACCTCCGACGCCACCTTGTTTACTGTCTATGGAGACTGATGCAGCTGGACCTGGTACTGATGAGCCTATACGTGGCATCATCGTGCCACATGAAGAAGGTTGTGGATTGGGTTTACCCCCTGCTGAAGAAACTGGTGGTGCAGCTGGAGCTGCTAGTGTAGAGCCTCTAGTGAACGGTGTCGTGCCACGGGAATTCTCTGAACTAGAGCAAGACGGTTTACCTATTGTCAAGACCGATGTAACTGGTGCTGATGCTGGAGTTGCTACTGATGATCCTGCACCCGAAGTTGCCACGCCACCCGAAGGAGGTTTTGTATTGGTAGAACCCGTCATGACTATGCCCACAGTACTGACTGGTGGTGGACCTGGAGCTGGTAGGGTAGAGCCTCTAGCGAAAGGTGTCGTGCCACGAGAATCCTCTGAAGTGGATATTGGTGGTTTACCCTCTGTAGATACTGGTGGTCTACCTGGAGCTGGTATTGTAGAGATTTCAGCAAACAGTGCTGTCCCACCCAACTCCTATGAACTGGAGCATGTACCTGATGTGCCTTCTGTAGAACCTGATGCACCTGTAAGTAGTGGTGATGATTCCGCTGAATCTGATCAAGAAGGATCTGCATCTCGAGGACAAGATGTCAGCTGTCATTCACCTGAACCCGAGCTGAAGTCAGCAACGGTAGCTTATATGGCACGGACTGTCCTTCAAGCTCTAAAGATCCAGTTGGGTGGTTCACAGGACCAGCTACTCCAAGCCATTGTCACTACAAAAGACCAGCCAGCATGCTTCGTTATCTCCTGCATACTGTTTGACAAGCTGAAGCACTGCAACTGGCGCATTGTTCAATCCCATCAGCATGGAGAGAGGAGCTATGTTTATGTCAAGATGATTCATGCTGATTTGGTAAGGTTCCATGATAAGATGTATGGGTGGGGTGAGGCAAGAGCCACATTTTGCAGCATTCACACAGTCTTCGCTCTTGAGCCAGACCCCATGGATGCTTACCCAGTGGTGCAGCTGTCCTGACTTGATATATGTTTTATGATCAGTATGCTGCTGTCGTGGAACTGTGATGTGGAGCTACCTTTCTTATGGTTTCTAGGCTTTTGGTTTCAACATGTATTATGGAGCTTACCTTAGGACTTTCGCATGCGTTTGGCTGTTGACCTGTAATGTTTGTGGTTGGTTGTCTAATCTACTTGGCACAATCACATTGCAAAGGCAAATGTTCCTTTTCTCTTTAATTGTTATTATGACTTATGTGTTATAACCAGGCAAGAATATGCAATCTTGGTTCTCTGACCGATATATATGTACATACAACTTTTGTTCACATAATAACACTTACACGGGAAAAGAGTAGCTTTCTCTGTTGGACAAACACCAAACCACAAAAGGGTAACAACACAATATCCAAACTAGGTACGGCACCTGTTGAGCATACATGACTTTTGTCGTAAAATCACGTTAACCAACACTAGCAGCATCTTGTTCTTTGCAAGGTGCTATGCTTATCAGTCTAATCCCAATACACAACCTACTTCAGGTGGCACGATGATGTCAGGTGCAGGTTCACCAGTACCAACTCTCTTGCATCAGTCTCCATTGAAGGTACGCCACTGCTGCAGTAGACACCATTAGCAATGCAACCTGAAGGTGTTCTTATCCTCATATCAGGATCACATAATACAGGTGTCAAGCTTCATGCACTAGCCAACACAATCAAAAGTCCGAACTAGGATCGCTAGGAAAAAAACATGAAGATCCTTTTATCGAATCCCACGCTGAACATCTTTTTCACTAATTAGGTAAGCTCCTGCTGACAAACATATTACAGCAACTCCAGCAGTGGCTCTATATTTTGGCGCTGTGGGCTGATGCTGCGCATGGAGCCGGCAATAGCTTCACCGGAAGCTGCAAACTGTGGCGGCCAAATGCAGGGCTGAAACAGCGTATTTTCAGAGGCGCTATAATGCAGCGCCAAAAACAGAATATAATGAAAAATAGAGTGCAGTAAAACAGAAGATCAAATAAAGACTAGAAATAGACATAAAATAGGAGAAAATTAGCTTGATAGATACTCCGTAGTTCATATTTGTACAAAGTAGTGCGATAAAACTAAACTAAAACTCGACATCTGACGAGTCCGGTGTCGTGCCCGACACCGGATCCGACGAGAAGAGGTCAATCCAACGGGGGTCGTCCTCGCCAATGGTGGTCGGCCCGGCGAGCTGCGCTTCGATGAAGGCCCGCTTCGTCGCCTTCTCCGCCCTCCGTTGTGCGCGGTCCTCCTTCTTCGCAGCCCGCCTCGTAGCCTTCTCCGCCCTCCGTCTGCGGAAGTGCTCGTTCTCGGCGGCTACGTCCTCGGGGAAGCGGGCCGCCCACTCGCGCGCCGCGCGCTCGTCCCGCTCGGCAATGCGCAAACGGCGCTCCGTCTCGCGGCGGCGGCGCTGTTCCTCCTGTCTAACGATGTACGGCGGCGGCGCGAGATCCTCGGCCTGCTGGCGCGTCCACACGTCATGGAAATTCATCGACGATCGCGGGCGCCCGAGCCGCCACGCCACGGCGTCGTACGCGCGCGCGGCCTCGTGCGCGGTCTCGTAGGTGCCGAGGCCGATGCGCTCGCCGCCGTCACGTATCTCCGCGTAATACGTACCTTTGGGGCGCGCGCGGACGCCGCGGTACCCCGTGCCCGAGACGCGGCAGTACCGCGAGCTCGACGCGAGACGAGGCATGGCGGCGGCGGCGGAAGCGGAGCCGCGGCGGCGATATTAGGCGCAGATGGGCAAATTTCAGCAACCCGTGTCCATCTTTTTTTTTGGCAGGATTACGCCATGTACCACCTTCCAATTAGAAAATAGTACTGTTCAGCCTTCCCCTGTTGGGCCCAATATTTCACTTTGGGTTGCCAACGGCCATCTACATGGTAATTGCTCTCGGCCTACTTGCTCCGGCCGTCGAAGCCCAATAACTACAAATGGGCCTTTCTGCTCATGCAATTTCGGCCCTTTTCTAATGAAACACAGATCCTATGAATGGCAAAAGAAAAAAACGCGGAGATTCTACATAAAAGTTGTTTTTAGTTATTTTGAATTATTGGGTTCCAATTTTTGAAACTGCTCATGCCCAATATGAAAATCCTTGTTCGCTCCATACCCACATGGATAACGGTATTTTTAATAATTCATAAAGTGGATTTGAAATTTAAAACATATCCTAATAATTCCATGATTTAATCTATCAACTTGCAAGATCTTGGAGAGAAAAAGCTTGTATTAGTCTGCAGAATCCGCACCGTTTCAAAGGCGGCAGTGGATCAAAAGAAAAAAGGAAGTAGCCAGAAATTAGGGGTCAAAAATAACTCCAAGAAATGAAACTTTTATTGTTCGTAGAGGATGACATGCGGGACCCATGAGCCAGCAGCTTACTCAACGTTTCAAAGGCGGCATGAGATCGGAAGAAAAAGGCAAGTGACCAAATATCAGGTGCCAAAAATAATCCAAGAAATGAAACTTATTGTACATAGAGGATGACATGCGGGTCCCATTTTGCAGCAGCGGTTTCAGCGTTTCAAATGCGGTTTGAGATCAAAAGAAAAAGAAAGTAGCCAGAAATTAGGGGGTAAAAAAACTCCAAAAAAAGAAAGTTGATTGTACATAGAGGATGACATGCGGGTCCCATGAGTCAGCAGCTTACTCAACGTTTCCAAGGCGGGGGATCAAAAGAAAAAGGAAATAGCCAAAAATCAGAGGTGAAAAAAAACCAAGAAAAGAAATTTTATAGTACATAGAGGATGACATGCGGGTCCCATGAGCCAGCAGGTTCCTCAACGTTTTCAAAGGCCGGTGGGGATCAAAAGAAAAAGGCAAATAGCCAGAAATTAGGGGTAAACAATAAATCCAACAAAGGAAAGGTTTATTGTTCATAGATGCTGACATGTGGGACCCATGAGCCAGCAGCGTCAAGGCAAGTGACCAAAAATCAGGGGTAAAAAAATCCAAGAAAAGAAACTTTATTGTACATAGAGGATGACATGTGGGTCCCATGAGCCAGCACCTTACTCAACGTTTCAGAGGCGGCTTGAGATCGAAAGAAAAAGGAAAGTGACCGAATATCAGGAGCTAAAAATAATCCAAGAAAGGAAACTTTTATTGTACATAGAGGTTGACATATGGGTCCCACTAATACAAGCTCTTTCGCTCGAAGATCTTGCAAGTTGATTGTACATAGAGGATGACATGCGGGCCCCATGTGTCAGCAGCTTACTCAATGTTTCCAAGGCGGCAGTGGATCAAAAGAAAAAGGAAATAGCCAAAATCAGAGGGTGAAAAATAAATCCAACAAAGGAGAGGTTTATTGTCCATGGAGGCTGACATCTGGGACCCACGAGCCAGCCGCGTCCTCTACGTTTAGAAGGCGACTGGGGATCGAAAGAAAAAAGGCAAATAGCCAGAAATTAGGGGTACAAAATAACTCCAAGAAAGGAAGTGTTTATTGTTCATAGAGGCTGACATGTGGGACCCATGAGCCAGCAAAGTCTTCAACGTTTCAAAGGCGGCAGGGGATCAAAAGAAAAAGGAAGTAGCCAGAAATTAGGGGTAAAAAATAACTCCAAGAAAGGAAACTTTTATTGTTCATAGAGGATGACATGCGGGACCCATGCTCCAGCAGCTTCCTCAACGTTTCAAAGGCGGCATGAGATCGAAAGAAAAAGGCAAGTGACCAAATATCAGGACCCGAAAATAATCGAAGAAAGAAATTTTATTGTACATAGATGATGACATGCGGGACCCATTTAGCAGCAGCGGTCTCAACGTTTCCAAGGCGGCACGGGATCAAAAGAAAAAGGAAGTAGCCAGAAATTAGGGTTCAAAAATAACTCCAAGAAAGGAAACTTTTATTGTTCGTAGAGGATGACATGAGGGACCCATGAGCCAGCAGCTTACTCAACGTTTCAAAGGCGGCATGAGATCGAAAGAAAAAGGCAAGTGACAAAATATCAGGAGACAAAGATAATCCAAGAAAAGAAAACTTTATTGTACATAGAGGATGACATGCGGGTCCCATTTAGCAGCAGCGGTCTCAACGTTTCAAATGCGGCTTGAGATCAAAAGAAAAAGAAAGTAGCCAGAAATTAGGGGGTAAAAAAACTCCAATAAAGGAAAGTTTTATCGATGAGCCAGCAGAGTCCTCAACGTTTCAAAGGCGGCAGGGGATCAAAAGAAAAAGGAAATAGCCGAAAATCAGAGGGTGAAAAAAAAACCAAGAAAATGAACTTTTATAGTACATAGAGGATGACATGCGGGTCCCATGAGCCAGCAGGTTTTTCAACGTTTCAAACGTGGCATGAGATCGAAAGAAAAAGGCAAATGACCAAATATCAGGATCCAAAAATAATTCAAGAAAAGAAACTTGATTGTACATAGAGTATGACATGCGGGTCCCATTTAGCAGCAGCGGTATCACCGTTTGAGAGGCGGCAGGGGATCGAAAGAAAAAGGCAAGTGACCAAATATGAGGTGCCAAAAAAATCGAAGAAAAGAAAGTTTTTGTACATAGAGGATGACATGCGGGTCCCATGAGCCAGCAGGTTTTCAACGTTTCAAACGTGGCATGAGATCGAAAGAAAAAGGCAAGTGACCAAATATCAGGAGCCAAAAATAATTCAAGAAAAGAAACTTGATTGTACATAGAGGATGGCATGCGGGTCCCATTTAGCAGCAGCGGTATCACCGTTTGAGAGGCTGCAAGGGATCGAAAGAAAAAGCCAAGTGACCAAATATCAGGAGCCAAAAATAATCTAAGAAAAGAAATTTTACTGTACATAGAGGATGACATGCGGGTCCCATTTTGCAGCAGCGGTCTCAACGTTTCCAAGGCGGCACAGGAACCAAAAGAAAAATGAAGTAGCCAGAAATCGGGGGTGAAAAAAATCCAAAAAAAGAACGATTTCAATTGGGCTGCATGTGGACATCTGGGCATTCGAACTATCCTGCTGGCCTTTTGACTCGTACAATTTCAGCCCACTCCAAAACAGGATAGTTCGGATTTTTCTAAAAAAACAGGAAAGTCCTATGCTTCGCAAAAACAAAAAACAAGGAGATTCAGCATATAAATTTGTTTATGTAAAAATAAAGATTTAATTTATCCGTTGAAATAGCTCAGAGCGCAATACACTGTTTATTGTCTGCAAAATAATCAAGATATCACATGTTTCTTGTACGGGGAGGCTGACATCGGGGACCCATGAGCCAGCAGCGTCGTTTTAAAGGCGGCAGGGGATGGAAAGAAAAAATAAACCAAAAATCTGTTGGTAAAAAATCCAAGAAAAGAAACATTTTCGTTCTGAGAGGATGACATGCGGGACCCATGAGGCAGCAGCGTCCTCAGCGCTTATTGTTCATAGAGGCTGACATGTGGGACCCGTGAGCCAGCAGCGTCCTCAACGTTTTAAAGGCGGCAGGATATCGAAAGAAAAAATAAGCCAAAAATCATTTGGTAAACAATATCCAAGAAAAGAAACATTTACCGTTCTGAGAGGATGACATGCGGGACCCATGAGGCAGCAGCATCCTCAACGATTCCAAGGCGGCAGGGGATCAAAGAAAAAAAAGGAAATATCCAGAAATTAATTAGGGGTTCAAAAAAATCCATCAAAGGAAACTTTTATTGTTCATAGAGGATGACTTGTGGGACCGACCTGCCAACAGCGTCCTCATCGTTTCAAAGGGGCAGGAGATCCAAAGAAAAAGGCAAATAGCCAGAAATTAGGGGTCAAAAATAACTCCAAGAAAGGAAACTTTTATTGTTCGTAGAGGATGACATGCGGGACCCATGAGCCAGCAGCTTACTCAACGTTTCAAAGGCGGCATGAGATCGAAAGAAAAAGGCAAGTGACAAAATATCAGGAGCAAAAGATAATCCAAGAAAAGAAACTTTATTGTACATAGAGGATGACATGTGGGTCCCATTTTGCAGCAGCGGTCTCAATGTTTGTAATGCGGCTTGAGATCAAAAGAAAAAGAAAGTAGCTAGTAATTAGGGGGAAAAAAATCCAAGAAAGGAAAGTTGATGGACATAGAGGATGACATGCGGGTCCCTTGAGCCAACAGCTTACTCAACGTTTCAAAGGGGGCAGGGGATCAAAAGAAAAAGGCAAGCCAAAAATCAGAGGGTGAAAAAAATCCAACAAAGGAAACTTTTATAGCACATAGAGGATGACATGCGGGTCCCATGAGCCAGCAGGTTCCTCAACGTTTCAAACGTGGCATGAGATCGAAAGAAAAAGGAAAGTGCCCAAATATGAGGTGCCAAAAAAACTCCAAGAAAAGAAAGTTGATTGCTCATAGAGGATGACATGCGGGTCCCATGAGCCAGCAGGTTCCTCAACGTTTCAAACGTGGCATGAGATCGAAAGAAAAAGGCAAGTGCCCAAATATGAGGTGCCAAAAAAACTCCAAGAAAAGAAAGTTGATTGCTCATAGAGGATGACATGCGGGTCCCATGAGCCAGCAGGTTCCTCAACGTTTCAAACGTGGCATGAGATCGAAAGAAAAAGGCAAGTGACCAAATATGAGGAGCCAAAAATAATTCAAGAAAAGAAAGTTTTATAGTACATAGAGGATGACATGCGGGTCCCATTTAGCAGCAGCGGTATCACCGTTTGAGAGGCGGCAGGGGATCAAAAGAAAAAGGAAATTGCCAAAAATCAGAGGGTGAAAAAAAACCAAGAAAATGAACTTTTATAGTACATAGAGGATGACATGCGGGTCCCAGTTAGCAGCAGCGGTATCACCGTTTGAGAGGCGGCAGGGGATCGAAAGAAAAAGTCAAGTGACCAAATATGAGATGCCAAAAATAATCCAAAAAAGAAAGTTTTATAGTACATAGAGGATGACATGCGGGTCCCATTTAGCAGCAGCGGTATCACCGTTTGAGAGGCAGCAGGGGATCGAAAGAAAAAGTCAAGTTACCAAATATGAGGTGCCAAAAAATCCAAGAAAAGAAAGTTTTATAGTACATAGAGGATGACATGCGGGTCCCATTTAGCAGCAGCGGTATCACCGTTTGAGAGGCAAGGGATCGAAAGAAAAAGTCAAGTGACCAAATATGAGGTGCCAAAAAAATCCAAGAAAAGAAAGTTTTATAGTACATAGAGGATGACATGCGGGTCCCATTTAGCAGCAGCGGTATCACCGTTTGAGAGGCGGCGGGGATCGAAAGAAAAAGGTAAGTGACCAAATATGAGGTGCCAAAAATAATTCAAGAAAAGAAAGTTTTATAGTACATAGAGGATGACATGCGGGTCCCATTAGCAGCAGCGGTATCACCGTTTGAGAGGCGGCGGGGATCGAAAGAAAAAGGCAAGTGACCAAATTTGAGGTGCCAAAAAAAACTCCAAGAAAAGAAAGTTGATTGCACATAGAGGATGACATGCGGGTCCCATTTAGCAGCAGCGGTCTCAACGTTTCCAAGGCGGCAAGGGATCAAAAGAAAAGGAAGTAGCCAGAAATCAGGGGGTCAAAAAATCCAAGAATAGAAAGAATTTTGGTTCATAGAGGATGACATGCGGGACCCATGATCCTGCATCGTAAACGGCTCGATCGGAGAACGTTGAACGAGATGGCGCGATCTAGAAAAAAACAATGCCAGAGAGGCTGCCATCTGGGCCCTACATCCCTCGGCGGTGCGGATTTGCGTTGACTCGGCCGGCGAACCCGAGATTTCGAGATGCACCACGTCCCGGGCCACCATACGCGACGTTTTGGCCGCTTTCGTCGGGCTAGGTGGCCTCAAAAACGAGAAAAAAAGTTTTGACATGCACCACGGAGGGACCAAAAATCGTCGGCCATGGTACACCAGCAACCACGGCGCGACTTCAACTTCGTCGGCCATGGCAACTCTGTAGTCCACCTCACCGGAGATCGAGATGGGCAAAAAACGCGGCCCCAAAGTCGACCACCCCCAACCAAAGAGTAAATCCGCCCGGGCCTCAGACGAAGGTTGATGAATACTTTACATGTCCGCTTTTGTTATATGCATTTGATTTCTTACACTAGTTTTCGTTGCTTTCTTGCAATGCATTCTTGCTGATATTAGATCAGTGTAGATAGTTGTTTGCCGCGTAGCTATATGAGATCTTAACCTTACATCTGCTGATCGAGAGGAAGATCGAGGTTATGTCCGCTTTCGTTATGCATTTCTTTTCCGAGAATCACTTCTGTGTGATATGTTTTGGGGGTTTGAAGTATGCATTTTACAAAGGTTATGATAGCAGTCAAGCTAGCAGAGCAATTTGTTGATAGTATTAAACTGCCTGTATTTTTTTTATCTCGGAACTCTGCTGATCGTAACCTTACATCTGCTGATGGAGAGGCAGAGCTTATGTCCGCTTTCGTTACGCATTTCTTTTCCAAATATCACTTCTGTGCGGTACTTTTTTGGGGTTTGAAGTATACTACATTACTACCTCCACCCCAAACCTGAAGGCTTATTTATAAAAGTCAAACCAAGTAAAGTTTGACCAAACTTTCAGAACAATCTATCAAGAAATATAATATTTTGTAGATACCGTACGAAAATATATTCGTTATCTATTTAATGATATTAAATTTGTATTTTGCATGTTAATGATTTTTGATAAAAACTTCGGGATGGTGGTAGTACGTATTACAAAGGTTATGATAGCAGTCAAGCTAGGAGAGCAATTTATTGATAGTATTAAACTGCCTGTATTTTTTTCTATTTGCAACTCTGTGTGCGCCATGTGGAATTGCATGCTCTAGCCAGTTCATCCAATGAGGTTTTATCACTTAACACCAGAAGTTCAGGATTTTTTTATCACAGAACCACAACCCTAGAAATTTGTATCACAAAACACTAACATTTGGGGTAATTGTTTCGCAGAATACATGATCTCTGTTTGATAGCCCATTAGTGACCTCCGGCCACCGTCAGTTTAAGAGTGACCGCAGGAGAAAGACAATTAGACTTTATTTTGTGGTATTTGCTGTTAAACGCAAATACAAAGCTGTTTGTCAACACTAGTTGTTAAATCTTATGTCCAGACAGTTCAAAATAAAATCTTATGTCCAGGGTAGTTGTATTGGTAAACATTATCAAAACCTTATGCTGGTACAGAATATATTACCCAAATCTCATGTTCTTGTGTGGTTATAATTTCTTGTGGATATTTGTCATATGGTAATTCATTTGTGTGTAGCATATGTAACAAGTGTGACTCATATTCTCATTTCCACAGAGTGTCTACAAAATTTCACACCAAAATTCATTTGTTTGTAGCAAACATGCTCACGTACTGTAAATTGGTGTCACGCTGTAGGGTCATGCTCTTGTCAAGCCGACTAATGACAAATAATGTGTTATGTGAAATAATTTCCCCAAATGTTGGTGTTTTGTGATTAAAAATCCCCAACTTGTGGTGCTAAGTGATAAAACCACTCATTCAATAGACCGAGCCTTAGGCATGTATCATTAGATATTTTTTTAGGAAGGCTGCAAATATTTATTTTGAATACTGCGTTGCTACTTGCTAGGATTTGAACTCAGGACCTTGTAGGTCTGATACCATTTCGAATTGCATGCTCTAGCAAGTTCATCCAATAGATCGATCTGTTGGAACTTGGAAGACCCTAGGCAATTATATTAAGCACACGCCATTCCATATGGTTAACCATTGGCATGAAAATGACACTTATATGTGTTTGAGTCTATATGTGGATTGCTTAGCCCTTTCCATCAGTTCGGACTTTTGGTTGCGTTGGCTACTGCATGAAGCTTGACATCATACTTATCCTAAAAATTGTTGCTGCTGCCCTTTGTTGCCCAACATAAATTATTTTTGAGCCATAATTTGTTTGCCCTTTCCATCAGTCCGGACTTCCGGTTGCGTTGGCTAGTGCATGAAGCTTGACAATATGAACATCAATTATTTTTGAGCCATAGTTTGTTTGTCATTACACCTTTTGAGCAGTCTCACTGCTACTATTAATTTGTTCTTATATGCACAGTTCCATGATAAATCTCATCTGCATTTCTCGCCAATGCATGTTAGGTCTTCCACTCGAGAATGAGTACGAAGAGCAACGGAGGCAAACTATTCTGCATAATAGCCGAGTTGCAGCCTCGTTGGGCCTAACACTACATCCTTCTACAAGGTCTAGTGCAAAAACGCCACCCACCTCCCTCACAAAGGATACGGAACATTCCTCTGATTCAGAATTTGATCCTGCTGATTGTGATGGCGAGCTGACTCAGGAAGATGCCCTGGTCGACTATCGTCTGCAACACAACAAGGTGAGTTTTCTCTGTCCTGTCATCGAATTATTTGTCCCAACTTCCATTTGTTGTATCCCAGTCCTACCAAATATGTTACCCATGCCATGTTCAATCTCATTACTACAATTTTTCCTGCTTAGTTAACGCCTCATATATGTTTTGGCATATGTTGCCTTACTGTTTTTCCATTCCATCTGCATATCATCATCATATAATATTGTACATTGAAATATCATTTATGTGTGACAGGCATCTGCAGATTCGGGCAAGAACTTTTCAAGAACGAATAGGAGGAAGAACACTCAACAGGAACCTCAGGCTGATACCGGAGGATGGGTGACAGTGCGTAATAAAAAAAGAGTTAAGCCTGATGCTCGTGCTGCTCCTCCTATTACAAGGTCTAACAAGAGACTGACACGAGGTGGCGAACAGGCCAAGAATGATAACAGTAAAAGGTCTCGTAAAAACCACAAACCATCGAATCAGACAGAAGTAGCCCCAGCATGTACCAGCCCACACATTCCACAACCACCAGTTGCCAATACTGTTTCTCAGCAACAATTGCCAACAGAACCAGTTTCCACAGCAAATTCTAGCCAAGAATTGGCACCATCAGGAGTGGTGGTAGGTAATAATGGCCAAGGACACATGATGCTAGTCCCAGATGATACAGCCTCAAATGTCCAAACAGTGCTGCCACAACACCAGCAAACTGGTGATGATCTCCCTCCGACCCTTAGTCCTGCGAAAGACAACTCCTCTCCCGATGATGAGACCCACGCCAAAAAAGGTAATACTTTTTTCAAGACTTGTAGTTTAATGCTCCCTTATGTATCTATATACCATGATAGCTTGATGTAATGCTTAACTTGGTAGGTTCGCCACGATCAATAAAAACGAGGGGGCCAACGGTAGGAAAAAAACTTGCAGCTAAGATTTCCGGAATGGGTTCAAGATTTCGCATCACATCTATTGTAGGTGGCAGAAGGCCACTTCATCCGCATGAATCTTCATATCTTGTATCACAGGTTGGCCATTTTATCAGGAATGAACTTCCTACCTTCCCATTGTGGAAGCAGCACGTTGACACCCCTTCACAGTTCGAGAGTTTAGTGCATAATTTACACGTAAGTCATGCTTCTCCTGGTAATGATAAATTATTCCACATTGATCTGTCCCATTTCTTGTAGCTTACTGTTGTTTCTATGCTATATAACTCACCAATCATTCCACCGTTGTGAGCAGTTAAGGTTTGAATTCGATGAGGATAATGAGGATGTAAAGTTTGTCATCGCTTCCATATTCAAAGAATTGTTGCGCCAGCACCGCTATAAGCTTAAGGCGACATACTTCACTGGCCAGATTACTGCCAATGTTCGAACAAAGTCTCCTGCACCCTGTATGACTGACGAGCAGTGGGGAGATCTTGTCAAGCATTGGTCTGATCCAAAGAATGTGGTATGGCTTATGAGGACCGTGAAACCAGATTAAATTCCGAATACTTATTTTGCGCCAGTGTCTCACTAGTCTCCTTTTGCAGACGTTGTCTAAAAGGAACCAGGCTAACCGCTTGAAACAACGTTTACCAAGCCGTACAGGATCTCGTCACTTGGTTGGGCATCTCTGGCAAAAAGTAATGCCCCGCTGGTCTGTACTGCTACATATGTTACTCGTAAATTGTGTAGAACTCCGTGTGCATGTTATATTTCCATCCTCCATTTCAACCACGTTATTTGATCTCCATATGATTGTACAAAAATGCAGAAAGTAGATCATGCAAACAACATGCAACCAGACAAAGAGATGACTCTGGCAGAGCAGTTCGAGGCATGCCAGAAGAACAAACATAATGTGATAGGAGAACTTGCAGAAAGTGTTATTGTAAGTCTTCTTTATGATTTAAATTTTTTAACTACACACTTGCCAATTTGTAGGAGCAATATGTCAATATGATCTTGTAGGCGTTTTTGTGAAAATGCATTTGATGTGTAATCAGGCATACCAACTTGTAGGATTAGAAGTAGTTCATACACATTAAATCTACCGTCTGCATGTTTCTCTGTAATAACTTTTATTTTTACACGACTCAAAACTTTTCAGGCAAATATGAAATTGGAGATGGCAAAACCCGGGAAAGATGGTATGGAAAAAACTCTAGAAGAATGTATGGAGACATTTACCATGGTACTTAAAAATAAAGATATCACCAAAAACACTTTCCTGCGAAATGCTGGGTTTTTGCAGTCCAAGTCCAAGTCCAAGTCCAAGTCTTTCTCTGCACAAGTTCTGGAGGAACAAATCCAAATAGAACGAGCTGCAGCAGATGTGTTAAGAAACCAAGTTGACATGTTGAGATCGAGATCAGAAGCATGTGATGCCCTACTGCAGGAGGCCAATCAAGTTTGTTATAATCTCTCAAAAGACTAATAAAATGCCATAGATAATTGGAGATGAAAACACTGACATTGACATGTGAGTACCTTGGTATTGTGAAATGTTTACTGAGACTGAGGCACTGTTCCTATTTTGTTGGTGGATGCATTTATCTACGGCTGGGATCAACTTGGTAGTTGTTCCTGTGGATGTTTTAGAAATTGGTTGCCTAGCCTTTTCAATCCGTTCGAACTTAAATGGTATTAGAGCCAAGGTCTCGAGTTTGAATTGTTGACGGTGTGGTTCAATTCATCCTTAAATTGTTGGTGCCCCATTGGCCCTTGTAAAGCTTCATGTGCCTACCTCCGAATCCAGTGTTGAATTTCTCTTGTCACACACGAGGATGGCTGTTAATGTGTATATAAGTGGGTTGCATAGCCCCTTTTATATAAGGTTGCAAGTTTCCTTATTGTGTTGTGCCTTTGGGATTCAGCCTGCACTTCTGACTTTTGGTTGCGTTGGCTACTGCATAAGTTTAATATAGTTCCATGTGGTTTTTGTTGAGTTCTATAATAAGTGGATTGCCTAGCCCTTTCCATCATTTCGGACCTGTGGTGTGCTATTCTGTTTTCCACGTATTAGACCTCCTCTTCTTAACAAGACTCCATGAGTAGGAGGCACTATGATTTTTTTTGCGCATGAAATTACTCAATTAGATAGCTTAATCCCATTTGTTGACTCTCTGTTGATCAGCCACTTGAGGGTAAAACTGAGTATATTGCAGTGGTGTACTAGAGGTCAGTACCACGGACGCGTGTCGCGGTGCACAGCGGTTAGGCGGTGCGCGTGTTGAGACCAAACGTCTAGCTTTTTTGAGAAACTGCCGAGACCAACCGTCACGTTGCCAGAGCCCCCTCTCTCCCTCCCTCTGCACACAGTCTCATTCTCACTCACGCACGCAACCACGCCTCTCACGTCCCATCAACTTCTCCAAATCGAAGGAAAAAACACCAACCGCCCACGCGCGCTCCCTGCCGGCGATGGACAAGAAGAATGCGCCGGCGGCCGTCGCCTCCGTGAACTGGGCCTCTCTCTCGGCTGATGGACCACTTCACAAGATCGGCGAATGCTTACTGGCGAACGAGCAGTACGCTGACACCTACTCTGCTATGAGGCAAGTCTGTAGAAATTGGCGCTCAGGTTTACCTGAGCCCGACGTGCACCTGCACGAATGGATCATGCTAGACCACGGCCTTCCACGCGCTGCTGATTTCACCTTCCTCCACCTCCGCACATCCCGCTACGTCACCATCGATCTAACGGAAGTTCATGCAAGGTTCAAATTCCTCCATATCTATAGAGTTAATCTATTTTTATTTTCAATCGTAAACATCTTAGTGCTGAATGTTATCTTCATCAATATATTTTAGATACTACTTTGTCGGCTTTTGCCGTGGCGTCATCGTGCTTGCCCAGAAGAACCAGCCGCACAAGATACGGCTTCTGAACCCACTCACAAAGACATTGAATACTATGTTTGAGGCGCATATGCCAAACGTTATTCTGAAGTCAGTCGCTGTGATGAAGTCCCCGACTATGGTCTTCGTTTCCAAAGATTACCCGGCGGAAATTGCTTGGGTCGATGAGAGCACTCCAACTAAGGGTATAGATGAAGATTGGGGAGAAGGAAGATTTTCGATCGAGCACCATTGTCTGCGTTGCATTACCCCGTTCAATGGTGAATTGTATGCAATAGCTGTGAACAATTTTGAGTTCGGAAAATTAGTGTGCACCAACAATGTCCAGTTGGAGCAGCGTGCGAGCACTGTCAAAATGGATACACTATTTTCATTTCCAGAACTTGGAAATAACAAGTTCTACCTTGTGAAGTCGGATGGTGCTCTGCTGCTTGTGTTGTTGGACAACAAGCATTTGGAGGAAGGTCAACCATTGGTGTACCGTGTGGACACTGAGAGCCGCTCTCTCCATGCCGTCAATAACATTGGCAGTCGTGCCTTCTTCGTCCATTATATCCGGTGTATCTCCGTCGACACCAGAGTGCACCCGACACTTCGACCTGGCTGCATCTACTACACAGATTTTGGTTATATCAGAGAGTACTTTGATGATATAAAGGCCTGGGATGAGTGGCCAATACATGTGAATAGATTAGGAAACTACGGTATGAGAAATGAACAAAGGCCATACCGTTTGGAGGATGTATTGGCTGCACACTGCAGACGGAAGGAGTTCAATGAAAATTTCCTTCAATGGAGTGACGAAGAAATATATGCTGAATGAAGAACATATTCGTTCATCCTGGGGTATCCTAATCTTCATGTTGGCCATACATTGTGTCTTGTATTATTTTCAGATTAGTTTGTCGTGAACATTAACATTGTTATTGGCTGCTTTTGGCTCTTGTATGCAGTTTATGTAGTATTATACTTAGTTTTCTGGATTTATTATGCTGCTGTGAATTTATCCTATACTAGCTTCTAGATTTGACTGATTTTGTTTGTAATGATGATGGCTTGATGTGGCTGCTGGCCTTAACTGCCGAAGCAGAGCAATTAGTACTTAACCAGGTGTACCGTCTTTATATTAGTATTATATTATATTACTTGACCATAGCCATATTCAAAATCAAATCTCAGTCGGGCGGCAAAATCTCCCGCCAATCTAGAAATATTTCAGACGTGTTTTTGAATGGGATAAGAAGATAGAACACGATGATAGTAACCGATATTCAAGGTGATGATGATTTGATTTTGCACTCGGCCTTGAACAGAGGTACTAGTACGGTCTCACAATTTTTTATCATTATACTTGGACCTTAGCCAAATTCAAAATCTCATAGCGGCAAAACTTCCCGCCCACAAAATACAAAAAATTCACACGCTTTCAAATTCCCATTCTACCCTTGTGGAGATGACAGCAAAGTCGGTTGGTGGGGGGGTCTGCCCGTCATTTTTTGGATCACCACCTCCCTAGCCCCGGAAACCCTCCCAAAAAAATTCATTTCCCTCAGACCACCCACCGGAACTTCCCAAGTCCCTCTCTCTACCACCTCCACGACCACCGCACCGGAACATCCCCGCCGGACTTCCCTGGCCTACCCGAGCCCTCGCGATCCTCGTCATCCGGCTGCCTGCCGGAGCCGCTTCATCGACGCCGTCATCAACCGGACCGGATCATCCCCGCCGAACCTCGAAACCATATGCTCATCCAGCAGCCTACCGCAGTCGCTTCAGCTGCGGCATCGTCCACCGCATCGGATCTTGCTCACCGACACCGATGTGCATGAACCGAATCTGCTTCACCGGCGCCGTGCATGATCTAAACTCTTCTACTGTCGCTTTTCTATTGCTTGCCTGCAAGTTCTTGTTTAATCTTGGGGGAACCTGTTTGTGCTAACGACGCGCCGTTACGTCTTTGCAGATTAGATGAGTAACCATGAAGTTTAATGGCCGTCTCTCCAACCCCAAGGAGCACATGTAGTGTACTTCATCACCGGATCTATCAACCCCAGGAAGATCTGCTGTGATTCCCACAGAGTGCTTCTCCTAATGTAAGTCCCTTGTTTTAGCGCCATGTTCTGGGTTCAGATGCTTGTTTGTCTGAAGCTCTTTTAGTTCATTCCTAGTTATGACCGTAACACCTTGCTATTTTCTAGTTCATTGCTAACTTCAAGCGATTGAACATTTTGGTTTGCATTCCCTGCTCTGTAGATGTAGCCATCATAACTTCTATCTTGCTCATTCGTTGTTCATGCCAATCTTGTTCTCCCTGAACATGTTGGTTTGCATTCCCTGTACTACGGTGATGCCATTGTTATTTCTATCTACTTCGTCGTAAGCTAACAAATTAACTGCCTGCTATTAGTTCCTGCATGCTATCGCTCTGCCATCCTGCAGTACAAATTTATTTGAACTCGTCACAGCAGCAACTTCCATCATAATTTTGTCTGCCATCTGATTCTTCAAAAGCTGCAATATTAACTTGTTTCTCTTAATTGGCATGGCGCTCACATATAGAATTGTGAACATATTGGTGTGCATTCCCTTTTCTACAAGTTCAGATCCCACTATATTCCGTTTCTGGTCCATCCTAAGCCGTAGCATTAACTATCCTCTATGTGTTGCTCATTACAACTTTATATCCCGAAACAAATTGATTTTTTCCCTTATCTACAAGTTTATCAGTGATGCCATTATAACTCCTATCTGTTTTATTCCTAGCTATTATAGTAACATCCTGCTATTATTTAGTTCATGGCCAATTTTAAGTAATTGCACATGTTGGTTCGCATTCCCTGCTCTATAGCTTTTGGCATCGTAACTTCTATATTTGGTTTACATTCCCTGCTCTGTAGATCTAGCCATCATAACTTTATCTTGCTCAGTTGTTGTTACAAAAATTATGGCCTGCTACTATGTTGTTTGTGCCAATTTTTTACTCCATGAACATGTTGGCTTGCATTCCCTGTACTACAGGTGATGCCATTGTTTTGTATCTAGTTCATTGTAAGCTAACAAAGTAAGGACTTAGTTTGGCATGCTATCACTCTGCTATCTAAGCCTGTAGTACAAATAAACTTGTCATATTACTAGATAATAATTTTGTGTGCCATCTTGTTCTTCAAAAGCTGCATTATCGACTTGTTTCTCTGACTTGGCATGACGCTCACATATGGAATGCTGAACATATTGGTTTGCATTCCCTCTTATACAAGTTCACAGGTGATCCCACTATATTCTGTATCTTGCTCAGTCGTCGTTACAAAATTTATAGCCTGCTACTATGTTGTTCATGCCAATTTTGTACTCCCTGAACATGTTGGTTTGCATGGGACTCGACAGTAGTAAGTCTGCTGTTTCATTCTAACATGCTCTGTTATATTGGCTGTTGGTATGCGGCATGCACTCTTTGTTTGCTTATTGTGCGCATTACAATGATCTTGTTATAACGACGAAATGATGAGTTCCAAATTCTTTGGCAAACAATATTGTAGTGTCTTTGCCTTTCCATTGTTGTTGTCTTAACTTGTAATGTCTTTGTTTCAGATATAGGTGCTGCATGGACAACTTAAAAGATTGCCGGATCACTTCATTGTATTGCTAGGTTTAATTACCATTCAATTTCTCTGGGTTCTGTAATATTTTTTTCAATGCCTTGCAGCTGATGTAATATTTAGTTAGTTTTTATAGTTCTTTCGCGCATTTTTTCTTTGGTGCTTGTGGTAAGTGAGGCTATTCGACAGAAATCAATGCTGCGTAAATATTCTCAGTATCTAAATCACGAATTCCCATCCCTTAAACGGCCCAATTAAGCAAAATCACATATGTGCCTGCCCGCAAAATCCTAAAGCGCATATTATGCCGGCATATAAACAGCAACTAAACGGGCTGGCCCACTTACTTCTTGGGCCAGCCCATTTGATTTACCGTGGACCCCACACTCTAATTGGGCTGGCCCACTTGCTTTAAGGTGGACCCCACCCACTACTAAATAGTTGGGCCAGCCCATTTGCTTTTGTGGTGGACCCCACATACTAAATGGGCCGCCCTTTAAGAGGAAAGTGGGACCCACTGTGTTTTTGGCCCCCCACTATCTTGTTGGGCCGCCCACTTGCTATATGATGGACCCCACATACTAATTGGGCCGGCCCTTCAACAGGAAAGTGGGGCCCACTGTGTTTTTGGCCCGGCCCACTATCTTGTTGGGCCACCATTTGCTATATGGTGGTCCCACATGGTAAATGGGCCGGCCTTTTAATAGGAAGGTGGGACCCACCTGTGTTTTTGGCCCGCCACTATCTTGTTGGGCCGCCCACTTCTATATGGTGGACCCCACATACCAAATGGGGGCCCATTGAATGTGGGACCCACGTGTTTTTGGCCCCACTATCTTGGTGGGCCACCCACTTGCTATATGGTGGACCCCACATACTAAATGGGCCGGCCCTTTAACAGGAAGGTGGGACCCACTGTGTTTTTGGCCCCCACTATCTTGTTGGGCCCCACTTGCTATATGGTGGACCCACATACTAAATGGGCCGACCCTGCTGGAAAGTGGGACCCACTGTTTTTGGCCCGGCCCACTAGCTTGTTGGGCCGGCCCACTTGCTATACGGTGGACCCCACACACTAAATGGGCCGGCCTTTTAACGGAAAGTGGGACCCACTGTGTTTTGGCCCGGCCCACTTGCTTCTTGGGCCGCCTTGTTGTAAGGTGGACCCCACATGTTAAATGGGCCGGCCCATTTAAGTTTTGACCAGTCAACATTAGAGGTTAGGCCCACGTAACTAATGGACCAGCCCAGCTATATAGTTGACCGGTCAAACTATGTCATCTGGCCCGGCCCGCTTAAGACGTGGCAGGCCTCGTGTGGGCCTACCATCTACCACGGGGTTTCAGCCGGTTAACGCCGTTAACTACCAGTTAACGGCGTCGCCACGTGTCGTTTGCATGACGTCGCAGTCAACGGGCTCCCGGAAACACTTGGGCAACGGTCCGATTTTCCGTGGCGGAAGGGCGCCCAAGCGCGACGGACCGAAAAAATCGTCGTTGGACTTTGCCTGACGCAGTTTCGACAACAGAACCCATATCGTCGGGTTAGGCCCATAGGCGACGAAAAATGCCCCTTAGTTGACGATTTTGGGACGTTGTCTATCAGAACTTTTCTTGTAGTGTTTGCACCTATAAGGACGATCAGTCACCTCCCAAGTTCCATTAGCTAAGATGGAATCCATCTCGCTACGGACAGCTTCCTTCCAGTAGTCAGCATCCAGAGATGCATAGGCTTCTGAAATAGAAGTGGGAGTGTCGTCCACGAGGTACACAATGAAATCATGTCCAAAGGACTTTGCAGTCCTCTGTCTCTTGCTCCTTTTGGGAGCTTCATTGTCATCCTCCACAGGATTTTCAAAGTGTTCTATAGCCATGGTAGGTTCAGGAAATAATTCCTGAGTAGATGAACTGGGCATCTCCTGAGTTGATGAGCTAGAAGTTTCTTTCATAGGAAAGATGTCCTCAAAGAAAGTCGCATCATTCGACTCCATAATTGTACCAACATGCATGTCGGATACCTCAGATTTTACTATCAAAAATCTGTAGCCAATGCTATGAAATGCATATCCCAGAAGAACACAATCCACGGTCTTTGGTCCAAGCTTGCGCTTCTTGGGTATCGGCACATTTACTTTCGCCATACAACCCCAAGTTCGTAGGTAAGAGAGTTTCAACCTTTTCCTTTCCCATTCCTCAAAAGGAGTAATGGTTTTGTTCTTTGTGGGGACACGGTTTAGGACATGACATGCAGTCAATATCGCCTCCCCCCACCATGCCTTGGATAGACCCGATGTATCTAACATGGCGTTAACCAAATCAGTTAGAGTACGGTTCTTTCTTTCGGCCACCCCATTTGACTGAGGTGAGTAGGGAGGCGTCCTCTCATGGATAATACCATGTTCCGCACAAAAAGAATCAAACTCGTTGGAAAAATACTCTCCACCACGATCAGACCTTAGCCGCTTGATCTTTCGATCAAGTTGGTTTTCTGCTTCAGCTTTAAAGATTTTGAAGTAATTAAGAGCTTCATCTTTAGATTTCAGGAGGTACACATAACAATATCGAGTAGAGTCATCAATTAAAGTCATGAAGTATCTTTTCCCTCCTTTTGTCAATTCACCATTCATTTCACAAAGATCCGAATGTATAAGCTCCAGCGGTGCCAAGTCTCTTGCCTCCGCAGTCTTGTGAGACTTACGTGGTTGCTTAGCTTGCACACATACTTGGCACTTGGATTTCTTGACAATAGCAAATTTCGGAATTATATTCATATTCGCTAGCCGCGTCATGCACCCAAAATTAATATGACAAAGTCGTGAATGCCAAATATCGGACTCACTATCATTGCAAACATGATTAATAATTTGAGTACATAAGTCTGACAAAGATAAGCGGAACAAGCCTCCGCATACATAACCCTTTCCAACAAATTGTCCACACTTGGAAATTACAACTTTATTGGACTCAAAAACCAACTTAAAACCATCTCGACATAAAAGCGATCCGCTAACGAGATTCTTATTAATGGAGGGAACGTGCTGCACATTCTTCAGCTGGATGGTCTTTCCCGAAGTAAACTTCAGATCCACCGTACCAACACCACGAACAGAAGCACGTGAGCCGTTTCCCATCAGCACGGAGGAAGTCCTTGCGACCTGATAAGAAGAAAACATAGAGACATCAGAACATACATGTGTATTGGCTCCGGTGTCTATCCACCAATCAGGAGAATTACATACTGAAAGGACAGTAGGAGAAATACCGTACCCAACGTCCTTCATCTCAGTATCCACACCAATAACAACATTTGCGGACTTGCCGCTGTTCCCACGCCGATCATGACGTTCTGGGCAATCAGGAGCCCAATGTCCAGGAGCGCCACAAACATGGCAGTTCCCTTTCTTCTTATAAGGAGTCTTCCTTTTGAAGTTGGTTGAGTTGGAGGCTTTGTTCTTCTCGTCAAACTTGCCTTTTCCATTGTTCTTATTCTTAGACTTGTGAGATTGGAAGTTCTTCTTCTGTACCACATTGGCACTGGAACCTCCCTCAAAACTACGAGCGCGTGTGTCCTTTGCTCTCGCCTTCTCTTCCACATGAAGCGAGCCAATGAGATCCGAAACGGAAAACTCTTGTCTCTTATGTTTCAGAGAAGTAGCAAAGTTCCTCCATGAAGGAGGAAGCTTGGCAATAATGCCACCGGCCACAAATTTGTCCGGTAAGGTACACTTAAACTGCTCGAGTTCTTTGGCAAGTGACTGAATCTCATGAGCCTGCTCGACCACGGAGCGCTCATCAGTCATCCTGTAGTCATAGTATTGCTCCATGACATACAGTTCAGTGCCAGCGTCCGAGACCCCAAATTTGGCCTCGAGCGCATCCCACGCATCTTTACCATGGTCGAAAGCCATGTACGGGTCAACAATGTTGTCCCCAAGAATGCTGAACAAGGCCGCCTTAAACATGGCGTCGACCTTCTCAAACTTTTCCTGCTCCTCTGCAGAGAGAGGCCCCTCAGGTCTAGCATCTGTGGCGCTAAAACAGCCTAGGTTTGTAAACCATAGAACTGCCTTTGTGCGCCACCTCTTGTAATGCATACCATCAAAGGAGGGAGGTCGAGTAGCGGCAGCAATGCTGCTTGAATTGATTTGCCTATAATCAGGTTTTTGGATTGTTGAATATATAAGCAAATATCCATATGAAATAATCCGTACAAGTAATTGATAAATCATGACTATGTAAACGAATAAACTAAACGTGCAGTCTAGTAAGATAGATGAACAGATCACATCTAAAGTAGACAAACCGATCGCATCTACCACATATACTAGAAGAAGAAACTCTAACAGAAACTGAAAGAGAAACGACAAGATCACATACTTCACAGCAGCGTCGTTGTCGCCCATGTTGAGGTTGTCGAAGAAGTTGCTGAGATCCGGGAAGAAGTTGTCGGTGTGGAGGAACTCGTCGTCCGAAGACGACGTCGTGCTGCCAGTAGTCGCGCCGGAGCGCTCCCCAAAAACCTGATTGCCCCTCACCCGTACAGGTTCACGAGAGGCAGGGTTCCGGAGGCCTACTGTCCCGGCAGTCGGTGCTTATGTTCCATGCTACTTTATTGATGATACTACATGTTTTATGCATATTTATGTCATGGTTCATATTGAGATGCCGAAGTGCCAGCTGTTTTCGCTGTTTCAGTCCTAGTAAGGAGCCGAATCTCCAGATCAAGCCGAAGCGACTCCTCGCCGGTGGTGATGGTGAGGCCCGTCCGGATGGAGACACCGGCCGCGGACGCTGAAGGCCCCACGGTGGGCGCCAAATGTCGTGGTATCGTCATGACATATGCCATAGGGTGGCTAATCGATGTGGTTCCTTGTGGTCTCACGGCGGTATCCGGATGCGGGTATGGGCACGAGCGACACGGCGACGTACCCAGGTTCGAGGCCCTCCGATGGAGGTAACACCTCTACTCCTGCTATGAGTGTATATGATAGTGACACAGTACAATGGTGCTCCTTGAGCTGTATCCGGCTGCTCCTGGGAGGCTAAGGTAGACGAAGGTCTCTCTCACAGGGCAGCGCTAAGACTAGAATGAGTGGGGAGTGATCGATCGTCCCCCGCACGAGGGGGTAGCCCGGCTTATATAGGCACCGGTACTTTACATATAAGTCCCTATAGTCTAGTGGCCGGCATGGCCGGCTCCGGCTCCCGCTCCTTCCCGAGGCGCTGACATCAGGGAGCCGTTGAGCGTAGTGGCACGTCCCATCCGCCTGCTCAGGTCAGCGGCATGGCGAGGTGGTGTCGTTGTCGTCATCATGCTCTGTAGCGCGTACGGTCCGACGTACGCCATGATGGCCTGTCTGGCGCGTGGCACTGCTGCTCTACAGTGCCCCGTACTTTACGGGAGATGAGGTCAGCGTGGACCTTTGAACCCGGATCACCTACCCAGTTCCTTCCGGTGCAAGACTCGCCAGCCTCGAGTCGGTCTGAGGTACAAACCCCAGTCGGATATGGCTTGTAGAAGCCGGCCCAGCTACAGCGTTGAAGGCCGCAGCCAGGCCGACTAGGACTTAGAGCCAGCCGGCTCCCGAGGCAGCCGGCCACGGCTCCAGCCGGCTGCTCCTCAGCCGGCCTTTGCCGCGAGCCGGCCGTCCTCAAGCCGGCCGCTCCACGTCCATTGCCCTACCCGGGGTCTTCCCCCCGACATTAGCCCCCGAAGCTGGCAAGGTCCTGCGTTGAGAAGGACCTAGGCAGGTTTCCCTGGCTTCTATATATCTCTCGCTTGTTTCCGGCGGCTCCCGGAGGGGCCAGCTGAGAATTTTCATTCAGCCGGCTGCGCCCTCGTCCGGCTTCCTCCAGCCGGACGCCTTTTTTGCTCCTGTTGTTTCCACTTTTTCTTAAGTGCTGATGATGCTTCCGGCTTGTTGCCAGAATTTGGGGCCGGGTTGATTTTATCGTCCGGCTCCGGCTCGGGCGCACCGGCAACTCCGCCGCCTCGAGTCCCGCGCCCGACTTGACCGCTCTGACGGCTTCGTCAGCGTGGCCGTTTCGTATGGTCACATCGCTGTCTCCTCCGGATCCGGTGCGGTCGCGGGGAAGTGGCGCGGCGGTTTCTGGTAACCGCAGCGGTCGTGGGGGCAGTTATGGCCGCAGTAAATCCCGACGTGGCCCACGATCGCCACGTGGCCACGCAACCGGCGCGCCGGGCGGCTATAAATGCCCCCGGTGCGGTACGAGGCGAGCTTCTTCTTCTTCCTCGCTCTCGCACGCTCTTCTCTCTCACTCCAACCGAGCGCTCTTCGCACGCCGTCGCTTCTTCTCCGGTGACCTCCTGGCGAACTCCGGCGATCTCACGCGGCCGGAACTCTCCGCCGTTCGGCAGCCGCCCGCACGCCAAGCCGGCGCCACGGGGCCCCGCGGCTCGACGCTGCGCTCGTCGCCACCGCGCTCTCCTCCGGTGAGAAGCGGTTCCTCCTCACCTTTCGATCTCTCCTGGTCTTCTTCCTCCTCTTCTCCGTCCATGGCTCAACCGAGCGGCTCGTGGAGGGGTCTTACATGCACGACGACATCGAGCGTCTGGTGCGCCTCCGCCGGATTCCTCGGGAGGTGATCACGAGGACACCCGGCGAGGAGAACGAGCCCACGCCGGAACCCGGCGAGCGCGTGGTCTTCGGGCGCATTTCGACCGCGGGCTGGGTCTGCCGGCTTCGCTTCTTCCGCCGATTCCTGGACTTCTTCGGCTTGCAGCCTCATCACCTGCCAGCCAACGCGTGCGTCCTTCTCAGCTGCTACGTGGCCTTCATGGAGGGCTACGCCGGCTTGTGGCCCGACGTGGAGTTCTGGAGCCGGCTCTTCTACCTCAAGTCACAGATGACTGAGGGCCGCCTGAGGACCTGCGGCGCCGCCTCCATATATCCCCGCGCCGGCTCGCTCTTCCCGAAGATTCCGACTGTCGACTCGGTGAAGAACTGGCAGATGTCGTTCTTCTACGTGAAGAACGCCAACCCAGCCTTCGACTGGATCAACTTGCCGGAGTACAATCCGGCTCCTCCGACCACCCGGCTCAACTGGGGTCACAACGCCAAGTCGGCGGATCCGGACGCGGAGGTCAACCTCCTGTGGGACTTCTTGGGGGAGTGCGTCACTGGGGGCCGGCTGAGCGCCGAGGACCTCCTCTGCACCTACATGGAGCGCCGGGTGCTGCCACTCCAGGGCCGCGTCCACAAGATCGGGCATATGTCCGGCCGGCTGGATCCGACCCGGACGTCGAAGGTGGCGCTCACCAAGGCCCAAGTTGCTCACCGGGTGAACAACATCACCAAGGCCAACATGCCGGAAGCCTGGGAGTGGGGGCTGCCGCCTTACGACCGGGCCGCGCCGCCTGAGCGGGTAAGTTGATGTTTCGGCTTGCGCTTTTCGACTTGCGGCTGCGTGGCCCACTTGTTATTCATCTGTTCTTGCTTTCCAGATTTTCCCCCGCCAAGAGATCGAGGACGGCGACTTGGCGCACAAGATCTGGACGCCGGATCACGTGGATCCGGCTGACCAAGCCGGCGACCAAGCCGACGACGATGACCTGCCGGTGGTGCCCGACCAGGGCGGCCAAGGGGAGCACAACCCGCCGACCTCGCCGGAGCAGCGGGAGGAAGAGGAGGAGCCGGCCGCGTCCACCACGGGACCGATCCGGGCAGTGCCTCTGCGCACGAGGCCGCCTGCCGCCTCGGCGACTTCCGCGCCGAAGAAGAAGAAGCGGGCCGCCGGCGGGAGCACGGCCAAGCTGGAGAACCGGGCCAAGAGACAGCGCCAGCAAGGGCCCAAGAAGGTCCCGGAGATGGCCGGGTAAGTCCCTTTTGTTTTCTTCACTGTTCGATTCCTTTTCTTTCCTTACTTTGCACTTAACTTCCTTTGTTTGTCTGATTAGGGCCGCCATAAAGTTCACCCAGGGCGGTGCCTCTGGGCCGGCTGCTCGTGCTGCGCCGCCGCCTCGTCGGCAGAGGGAGCCGACGCCGCCGCCTTCGACACTTGCGCGCGCGCCGCCCGTTGTCGTTGTGCCGCCCGTGGTTACGCCGCCTGCCCGCCGGGGGGCGTCTTCTTCGGCTGCGCCTCCTTCAGCGCCGGGCCAGGGCGCCCAGGGCGAGTCGGCCCAGAGGCCCACTCTTGGCGACCTGTTTCCACACCGCGCGCCGCTGTTGGGGCCGGCGGCTGGAGCTGGCCGAGGTGTGCCACCAGCGGCAGGAGCTGGAGCCGGCGGAGCTGCGCCGCCTGAGGAGCCGGAGGTGGTTCCCACCGGGCCAGCCGCGCCGCCTCCGGCTTCGGAGCCGCCGAGGACGGAGCCGGCCGGGAAGGAGCCGCAGCGGGAGGAGCCGGCGCGCGCTAAGGTCGCCGACTCCCGGGCGTTGGTGAGGTCGAAGGGCCCGGCGGTGTCGCCCACTAGCCTTCACGTGGCCAAGGGTGCCCGGCTGGCGAGAGTGCCGTCCGCCTCGGACTCCAGCTTCGGCTCGGCTGGCACCATGGAGAAGGCCTGGCACCAGGCGGACTCCTGTGAGATAATCAGCCGGGAGGGGCAGCCTGGCACGGCGCCCTTGAAGATGCTTTTCTCTGGCTACCGAGCCAGCTTGAAGAACAAGGCCGCCGAGGTCATGGCCCAGCTGTCGACGCTGGAGGAGGCTGACAAGGTAGGTGGCTTCTTATCTTATTTTCTGCGATTTTATTGTTATCCTGGTAGCCCTCCGAGGCATGGGCCGGCTGCTCGGAGCCGGCCCAGGTTTCGCCTAAACGGTTGACTCTTTTTCAGGCGGTCGACGAGCGACGCACCGCCTTGTACAACAAGGTGGTGACCAGCTACCACAAGGCTAAGATTGAGCGGGCCACCTTGGCTCGTGAGCTGGAAACCGTCAAGGGTAAGCTCTTGCTTCTTCCGGCTCGATGTCTTCTTTCTTTTGTCTGTGGCTGACATTTCTTTCCGGCTGCCTCGCAGTTGAGGCCGCCAAGGTCCCGCAGCTGGAGGCGGATCTCCGGGTTGCTCGCGCTCAGTGCGCCGAGAGCGAGGAGGCGGGCCGATCTGCAGCCGCCAAGCTCAAGGTGGCTGAGAGGGAGTTGACGCGGCTGCGCCTGCTGGAGAAGAACCATCTCTGAGCTCGCCTCCCTTAGGACGGCGGAGAAGGAGAAGGTGGAGGATCTGAGCCGGCGGCTGACCCAGGTGGAGGAGCAGCGGCTTGCGCTTCAGGAGGAGGTCACCGCCAAGTCCACGGAGCTGACGGCTACTGCCAAGCATTGGACGGACCTGATTGGCGCGATCGATCGCGGTTTTTCGGGTGAGTGTCTCTATGTTTCCTTCCCTTTGCCGGCTTTCGGCTGTCGGCTGCCAGCCTCCGTTGGTAGCCGGCTGCAGAAACTTATCTTTTTCGCTATCTCCATCTTCGGGGGCAGTTGGCTCGTGCCGGCTGCCGCCAGTCTTTTCTTTAGAGCTTCGGAATCTCCATCTTCGGGCTGGGGGCAGTCGGCTCGTGCCGGCTGCCGCCGTCTTACTTTAGGACTTCGAAATCTCCATCTTCGGGCTGGGGGCAGTCGGCTCGTGCCGGCTGCCGCCAGTCTTACTTTAGAGCTTCGGAATCTCCATCTTCGGGCTGGGGGCAGTCGGCTCGTGCCGGCTGCCGCCAGTCTTACTTTAGGACTTCGAAAATTTGCATTTTTCAGCTTATTTCGGCTTTGATGACTTCTGACATGCTTCCTTCTTGCAGCGGCCTTCCCGGAAACGCAGGATGCGGCCTTGGCGGCCGTTGGCGTTGCGCGCGAGTCCAGGAGGCGGGCGACTGGCGAGGGCAGCTCGGAGTGCTTCACCATGGAGGACTACATGTCGTCCCTGGCTGCCCGCGTCGAGCCCATCACCAAGTTTGGCTGGGAGCTCCGGAAGGCGGCTGAGGAGCTGGTCCCGATGCTGTGGCCCGCGGAGGCGGCGCCGCAAGATATCTCCAGCCTCACCTCTTTGATCGAGCGGGCGCCGGATCGCTTCCTCGACTGGAAGGAGTCTGCCACGCGCGCTGGCGCCGACATGGCGCTGTCCTTTGTCCTCTCCTGGTACAACGAGGTGGACCTGGGGCAGCTCGAGTATCGGCGAGCCGGCGTGGAGGACGAGCTCTCAGCCGAACAGAAGGCCGCCCGACTTGCCCGAGCCAGCGCCATCGCCGACTTCGTCGACAAGAGCCTCTTCGTCGCGGACCCGAACCCTCACTCTGATGAGGAGGAGGAGCTTGAAGACGAGGAGATCGAGATGGAGTCTCCGCCTCCTGCTAACGATCCGGCTGGTCCTCCTTCAGCCGGTGCTTAGGCTTTCCTGCTCATGTAGCTTTGCTTTTGCCAAAACAGATTATTAAATCCCCGGAATGCCGGGTGCCTATGTAATGACAATATTATCGCCTTTTTATTATGATGCACTTTAGTGTGTTTGTTAATCATTTGTGTGCCGGCTTGCTTTCTTCCAACTTATTCGCTTTTTCCCATCCGCCCCACTCTTTGGCTGTGCTCTTGCCGGTCGTACGTCCGACTTGCGATCCGTCGCCGGATCAAGAGCGTGCCGCTGGGTGAGGCCGATAGTATTTCAGTCGAATGAGTCGATTTCGGCAGTCCGGCACTTTTATGAAAAGTTGCAAGTCAACTCGCTTTTACTCTTTCCTTAGTCGTTTTTCGCGTGCTGGTTCCCTAGGCCTTACTCCCGCCAGCCGGACAGCCGGGTTGCGGTCTGTAGCTGGTCGGAAGCCGGCTGTCGGAAATCGGATCACGTTACTAAGCCGTCGCGTGAAAGGGTTCAAGCCAATTGGCGAAACGAAGTAGAGTGCGCGAAAAACTTGTCGGAAACGGCGCTCTTGGCGCATGCTTTTTCATAACTTACAAAAGGGGTACAAGGGATACATACATTCCTGCTCTCAAGTGTAAAATGGTCGAAGCAACCTGACATTCCAGGGACGTTTTGTCTCCTCGTCAGTTTTGCTCGCCTTGTTCTTTTTGGCCTCTTGGGCATCTATGAGATAGTAGGAATCATTGCCTACTGCCTTGCTCACGATGAAGGGACCCTCCCATGGGGATGCTAGTTTATGCTGTCCGGCTGTCCGTTGGATCAGCCGGAGCACTAGGTCTCCTTCTCGGAATGCTAAGGACTTGACCTTCCGGCTGTGATAGCGACGGAGGCTTTGCTGGTATACGGCAGACCTGGATTCGGCCATCAGCCGGACCTCTTCAACCAGGTCGACTCCATCTTCGCGAGCTTCTTTGGCTTCGGCTTCTGTGTATAGCTTGATCCTTGGCGCGTCGTGCTCGATGTCAGTCGGCAGGACGGCTTCGGCCCCGTATACGAGGAAGAAGGGTGTGAAGCCGACTGAGCGGTTTGGCGTTGTGCGCAGGCTCCATAGCACGCTGGGCAGCTCTTCAATCCAGCAGCCGGCTGAGCGCTCAAGCGGCTCCACCAGCCGGGGCCGGATGCCGGCTAGGATCAAGCCATTTGCCTTCTCCACTTGGCCGTTGGTCTCCGGGTGTGCTACGGATGATAGGTCCATTCGGATCCCCATCTCCCCGCAGTAGCGCTTGAAAATGCCTTCGGCGAAGTTGCTGCCGTTGTCGGTGATGATGCTATGCGGGTAGCCGTATCTCGCGATTATCTCCTTGAGGAATGTGACGGCTGTGGAGCCGTCCAGCTTCTTGATCGGCTTGGCTTCGATCCACTTAGTGAATTTATCAATCATCACCAAGAGATGCGTCATGCCGCCTCGGGCTGTCTTGAATGGGCCCACCATATCCAAGCCCCATACGGCAAACGGCCAGGTAATGGGGATGGTTTTTAGGGCGGAAGCCGGCGTTTGCCTCTGCTTTGCGAAGCGCTGGCAGCCGTTGCACTTCTTCACCAAGTCTTCTGCGTCTCTGAGCGCAGTCGGCCAGTAAAAACCGTGCCGGAAGGCTTTGGCCACTATGGCTCTGGAGGAGGCGTGATGGCCGCACTCTCCCTGGTGGATTTCCCGTAGGAGCTCAATCCCTTCAGCCGGCTCGACGCACCGCTGGAACACCCCACTTACGCTGCGTTTGTACAGCTCGTGGTTGATGATTGTATAGGCCTTGGCCCTTCTCTCAATCTGCCTGGCTTGAACCCTGTCATTGGGCAGCACACCATCGGTGAGGTAGGAGAGGAATTCTTGTGCCCATGATGGTACGCATTTTATTTCAAATACGCTAACCACCAAGGCCTCCATCTTCGGAGCTTCCGGTTTCGACTGCGTGGTCGCCGGGTTCGGCTGTGAAGCCGGCGGGTTTGGCTGAGAAGCCCCCGAGTTTGGCTGAGAAGCCCCCGCGTTGGACCGATAAGCCCCCGGGTTCGGCTGAGAAGCCGGCGGGTTTGGCTGATGAGCCCCCGACTTGGGCAATGAAGCCCCCGGGTTCGGCTGAGAAGCCCCCGGGTCAGCCGGCACGAATATGGAATCCGAGTCCGGTGACGGTGTCACTACAAAGGAAAACAATTTTTTTGACAAATCACTTTCGTCATATTAAGGCCAATTTTCGTCAAGGATTACTTCGCGGTGACAAAATTTGATCGTCATGGGGTTCGTCAAGGAAGCTCCGTCATAAAATATCGGGGGTGACGGTATGCATTTTTTCGTCAACGTCAAATGTTTGATGGTGACGACCTGCAAATTCGTCAACATCAAAGGTTCATTGTTGACAGACAGGTTTGTCACGAAAAATTGCAACTTTCGTCAATATCTAAATCTTGGGAAGTTTCTGATTGGTCCAAAAAAAGCATACGTGGCCTTACATGTGGGTCCCATTTGGCTTCTGACAACATGGGTCCGACGGCGCTGACATGGATATCTGTCATGTGGGACCGGCATGGTGCTGACTGGTGGGACCGACAAAATATTATGACAAGCTGGACCCACAATATTCTGACCGGTGGGATCCACAAAATTCAGACAAGTGGGACCAGGTTGTTGCCGACATATGGGTCCCAATAATGCTGACTGGTGGGACCCACAAATTCTGACAAGTGGGACCACAAATTGGTGCCACGTGGTTTCATTTAATAGTGACGTTGTGACATTTTCCGTCACCTTTTGAATTTGACAAAATTTGAGAGCATTTGAATTATTTGCGAAATTTGGGGAACAAAAAAACTGGCGAAATATCAAAAAGTAGACAATAAATATCATACTTAAATGGTGGCACAAGAAGTATATATGTCTCTCACAGACCGAAAGATTCATAAGAAAATTACAATTGGAACACAAAGAAATTAAAAGACCTATGATTAATAATGTTGTAGGACGGTGGTGCAATAGATTAGTTGCCCTGGGATTGAGACATGGATGGTGGCTGGGATGTCCTCAAGAGCAAATTAAGCACGGCATCCATTTCTGTCAGCCTCTTTTCATAAGCCAGAGTCTTTTCTTCTTGGGCTTTCTTCACAGCTTCAAGTTCTTCCTCCTGCTTCTTCCTGATGTCTTCAAATTTTTCATCTTGTTCTTGCAGTTTTGCCTGCATCTCACTGTGGTACGTTTCAGCTGCCTGTATGGAGTTCTGCTCTTGATCTGCCAGTCTTTGTTGTAGCTCTCGGATGCGTGTAGCTGAGACAGAAGACTTCCTGGAACTTGTTGCGACGCCCAATCTTGGTAGGAATGTGCTGTTGCAGGTGGTGGATGGGCTTTTCTCGCTCAGAACTAGCTGAACAATTTGCAAATCAGTCAAATCAGGTTCATCTTCATTGCGTGGCGCCGCTTTTTTTGCCACCATTTGATCCTGCATAAAGATTACAATCATTGCATGGACAACATACAAAACTGGATTATATTATATTGTGCTAATAAGAAATATTTCTTACATATGCACTTTTTGCTTCAGCACTCATAATGTTATCCTTGGTAGTGTGTGTGATTCTAAAAAATTCAATTGGAGAGGTTTCTTGTTCCTGCTGCTGAGCCTTCTGCTTGAAAAAATGTAGAATGCACATTACCATTGTACACTGTGTATGACAGAAGTATGAACTGTATTGGGAAATTCAGAACACTTACTAGATGTTCCCAGTGAGCAACATAGCTTCGAGATCCAGTGGTATGGAACTGTTTCACAGCTTCTCTGTTCTTTCCATTTATTACACACAGTCCCTATGTTCAGTACATGCATTTTATTTATCCAGATCAGAGAAATGTAAGAATTCAGTAGCTGTTATTGAAAGGAATAACGTTTATGTACCTGGTACTTCTCATCAAACCATCTTTTCACCAGTTCTTTCCAGCTTTTCTCTTCTACGTGACCTGGCTTCTCGAGATATGCTTGCTCCAGTGTGAGATTTTTAATTTTGGGCCAATACTCCTTTTTAAGCCTATATCGGAACTGCCGAATACTAACTTGCAGCATATCAGTGCACACATCTTGAGCCACCTCATCATTTTTGTCCATATTAAACTTTCCCTGCAAAATAGTGAAGCATTAATCAGTAGATTCTTAGATAGTTGATCATGTAGCATACTAATTAGGTTAAACCAAGATTGTACAGGACTCACCGCTACTGTACTTATAGCATGAGGAATGACATGTTTGAGAGTTGCATCTTTCCTGTACTGTGTCCAGTGTGTTGCAAGCGGCATTTTTTCACGGATGTGAATACCAACCTCATTGCTCAGCTTTGCTGACTGGACATAATCCTTGGGTCTCCTGACACCAGGAGTGAATTCAATTGGCATCTTATTGCCACCATGTCTTCTTGTGTACTCATGTAGTCCATGGCCCATGGTACGTCTGCGTCCACCTCTCTTTCTCTTACTACCGTCAGATGTTGTCAATGTCTCTGAAATAAGAGATATGAAATGATTCTCTTTTATATGAAAATATGCGGTACAGTGTTTAGTTTTTACAAATTTTCATACCTTGCCGCTCAAAGTTTACAATTTGATTGTCCTCAGGAGATGAGGTGCTGCCTCCAGATGTCATGATCTGGTTAGGTGAGGGTGCTCCTTCAGTGTTCAGACCAGCAGTGGCCGTCGGCTCATCAGATGACCCAGCTTGAGGTTCAGTTGTTGCCATTGATCTTGTTGCAATGTTGGATGGTGCAACTTCAGGTCTGGATCGCTTCTTCTGTGCAACTATTGCAGAAGAAGCAACTATCTGCAAGCACAGTAGAGGCTACATTAGTAGGAAACATTTAGCATGTACGTATTTCCTATCATAGTTCAGACATAGTTCCACAGACCTGAGCTGAAGTTTTGCCGACAGTGCGCTGATCCTCATGTGAATGAAGATCATCATCAGCAGTAGCTATCTCTTCTGGATTCGGTTCATACGAAGGGTCCTCTTCGACCTCCATCTCTTCGCAGTCTGTGTCCTTTAGATTGTTACTAGTTCCTATTTGTACCCCACCATACACTAATGTACGTGCAAAACCAGTGAAATCTTTCTGAAATTTGTGGCCAGGTCCATATCTGTCAGCGAAATTTTTTTCCATGCGTACTACATTTTCTTGCATTTGTTTCTCCTTGGCAAGCTCATATGCCGGCTTGACGGGTTTTTGTGTCTCCGCTGAAATAATCGGAAGAGCGGAGCGTGAACAAAACATAAGAGGGGGCCAATTCCATAGAAAACAGCAAATAATTGTCTTTGCAAAATATTGTACAGCAGCAAATGATTGAAAACATAAGAGTCTACGTATGATGTCGGCGAACAAAACATAAGAGGGGGCATATGCCAGGCTAAGGGACATCATGTGATTTTAGATATCTACTCGTAACAAATAATTGACACAAGAGACTCCCCTCGCACACTGAATTATGCATGTCTGTTGATAGCTTGGCGGGCTTGGTATGCACGTAATGAGGTATGGGTAGTTCAGTCCTATACCGATAGAAGTTCAGATATGTGCTGATAGAAGTTCAGATATGTGCTGATAGAAGTTCAGATTTCTGCTGATAGAAGTTCAGATATGTGCTGAAATTTGATTTTTGACTTTTGAAAGACATAGATAAACAAAAATTGTGGAAATAAATAGACTGATGAAACAAAGTACATGATTAAAAAAACTTCATTACATTGTTAAGACGTGCATTGCACGTGCAAACTAACTAGTTCCATAGAAAACAGCAAACAATTGTTCTAGATCAAACTCTGCTTCCCTCTGAAACTGAGGAATAAAAGTCTGAAGCAATGTCGTTGTTCACTGTAGCTCGTCAGGCTGTTTTCGGCAACGGCTGGAATTAGTTCAGTTAAGTGTTTCGGCAAACAATTGTCTATGCAAAAGATTGTACAGCAGCGGGATGGCAAAGATTGTATAGCACGGCATGATTGTCTCTGGAATAAAAACGATAAACCCTATACGTATGATGTCGGGATTGGATCTATCAAATATGCAAGATCTAGATATAGGTCAAACGGGCGTGGTAGACATGTAAAACCGATCTCTCGATCTAACCATCCGAAAAACACAACAACAAGCCGATCACCGACAGATTTACCTTGGCGTTTCTTCGAGCTGGGCGCCTTCTTCGGCGTGTGTGCGCGATTTTCCTTCCCCCCGACGTTTCGACGACTGCCGGCCATGGCGACCACCGGCCGGGGAGATAGTTGCGAGATGGAAGAACGTCCGGCGAAGACACCGGATCGGGGTGAGCACGAGAGGATGAGGTCGGGGGGGTGGGGAGTTAAGATGCTCGTAAATCATGGGGGAGAGGCACGACGTATATAAGGGAGGGCGAAATATTTGATAGGTGGGGTGCGCGGGAGGAGTGGAGGGAACGAAAAATTTGTGTGTTTTGGCAGCCGTCGTACTAAAATTTGGAGGGAACAAGGTTTTGCCGTGGAAGAAAAAATATTACTCTGAAAATGGAACTGTACATGTATATTTAAAAAATACCAGAACATGAATGGGATGCATGAAAAAAATCTAAATTTGGGACCCTCCTTTCGTTCGAAAACCCCTCTTTGGACACATGAATGGAACATGAATGGGCCATTCCCCCCTCTTTTCGTCCGAAAACCCCTCTTTCGACACATCTACACCATGGGGACACCATGCCACCAACTCCAAAAAATCAAAACCCATAGCAACCAAGGTTTCATATCACAATGTGCACAAGGGTGCCAAATCATGCCCCAATCCATGGTGGTTTGGTCAGTTTTTGGCCATTCCCCCTCTTTTCGTCCGAAAACCCCTCTTTCGACACATCTACACCATGGGGACACCATGACACCAACTCCAAAAAATCAAAACCCATAGAAACCAAGGTTTCATATCACAATGTGAACAAGGGTGCCAAATCTTGCCCCAATCCATGGTGGTTTGGTCAGTTTTTGGCCATTCCCCCTCTTTTCGTCCGAAAACCCCTCTTTCGACACATCTCCACCATGGGGACACCATGCCACCAACTCCAAAAAATCAAAACCCATATCAACCAAGGTTTCATATCACAATGTGCACAAGGGTGCCAAATCATGCCCCAATCCATGGTGGTTTGGTCAGTTTTTGGCCATTCCCCCTCTTTTCGTCCGAAAACCCCTCTTTCGACACATCTCCACCATGGGGACACCATGCCACCAACTCCAAAAAATCAAAACCCATAGCAACCAAGGTTTCATATCACAATGTGCACAAGGGTGCCAAATCATGCCCCAATCCATGGTGGTTTGGTCAGTTTTTGGCCATTCCCCCTCTTTTCGTCCGAAAACCCCTCTTTCGACACATCTCCACCATGGGGACACCATGGCACCAACTCCAAAATATCAAAACCCATAGCAACCAAGGTTTCATATCACAATGTGCACAAGGGTGCCAAATCATGCCCCAATCCATGGTGGTTTGGTCAGTTTTTGGCCATTCCCCCTCTTTTCGTCCGAAAACCCCTCTTTCGACACATCTCCACCATGGGGACACCATGCCACCAACTCCAAAAAATCAAAACCCATAGCAACCAAGGTTTCATATCACAATGTGCACAAGGGTGCCAAATCATGCCCCAATCCATGGTGGTTTGGTCAGTTTTTGGCCATTCCCCCTCTTTTCGTCCGAAAACCCCTCTTTCGACACATCTACACCATGGGGACACCATGCCACCAACTCCAAAAAATCAAAACCCATAGCAACCAAGGTTTCATATCACAATGTGCACAAGGGTGCCAAATCATGCCCCAATCCATGGTGGTTTGGTCAGTTTTTGGCCATTCCCCCCTCTTTTCGTCCGAAAACCCCTCTTTCGACACATCTACACCATGGGGACACCATGCCACCAACTCCAAAAAATCAAAACCCATAGCAACCAAGGTTTCATATCACAATGTGCACAAGGGTGCCAAATCATGCCCCAATCCATGGTGGTTTGGTCAGTTTTTGGCCATTCCCCCTCTTTTCGTCCGAAAACCCCTCTTTCGACACATCTCCACCATGGGGACACCATGCCACCAACTCCAAAAAATCAAAACCCATAGCAACCAAGGTTTCATATCACAATGTGCACAAGGGTGCCAAATCTTGCCCCAATCCATGGTGGTTTGGTCAGTTTTTGGCCATTCCCCCTCTTTTCGTCCGAAAACCCCTCTTTCGACACATCTACACCATGGGGACACCATGCCACCAACTCCAAAAAATCAAAACCCATAGAAACCAAGGTTTCATATCACAATGTGAACAAGGGTGCCAAATCTTGCCCCAATCCATGGTGGTTTGGTCAGTTTTTGGCCATTCCCCCTCTTTTCGTCCGAAAACCCCTCTTTCGACACATCTACACCATGGGGACACCATGACACCAACTCCAAAAAATCAAAACCCATAGAAACCAAGGTTTCATATCACAATGTGAACAAGGGTGCCAAATCATGCCCCAATCCATGGTGGTTTGGTCAGTTTTTGGCCATTCCCCCTCTTTTCGTCCGAAAACCCCTCTTTCGACACATCTCCACCATGGGGACACCATGCCACCAACTCCAAAAAATCAAAACCCATAGAAACCAAGGTGTCATATCACAATGTGCACAAGGGTGCCAAATCATGCCCCAATCCATGGTGGTTTGGTCAGTTTTTGGCCATTCCCCCCTCTTTTCGTCCGAGAAAACCCCTCTTTCGACACATCTACACCATGGGGACACCATTTTTTGAGGTACCTAACTTGAAATGGACTGAAATTTGGCACAAGGGTGCATCAACATGTGGGTAATGACGCTTGCATGCTATCTTGGCAGTTTGGTTTGAAAATTTTCAAAAATTCATCCCCTAAACTCAAGAAGAGGCATCACTTGTCAAGCATGTACATCTTAGGGTATTGGGAAAATTGGGAACACGTGTTGGTCTGATTTGGCATCACCACATTACCCTAGAACAGAAGTTTCACTTTGAAAAGGTTTGACAACCTCTTAGTACAATGGGGTGAACCTAGGTTTGACCAAACACTCAAAATTCCAGCCCTAATCATGTTATGAAATTCTTAGAAATTTGAAAGAATTTACATACTCGATTCATTTTTTATTTATTTCTTTCTATGTGTGATCACTAATTCGTATTTAAAATATTTTATAGTTTTTAATACCCATCTTGAAAATTCTGTGCCTGCCCATCCGTCATGCGTGGGACCCATGTCAAAGTAATGGGAAAGTGGACTACATGCAGGAATCCACGTTTTCACACGCACGCGTCACACAGAGGAACCCAAACGGCAGCATCTACTGTATATCCATCGGCCCCATCGTCTCTCCCACCCGCAACTTCTATTCCCCAATCTGGCAAAAAACCCTGATTGCACCTCCACCAGCGCACCACCGACCTCCCCTTCCACCGAAGATCCCGAAGATGAAGCGTGTTCGCGGAGACGAGCCGGAGGCGAGTGCGGTCGTCAACGTCGACAGAAGCGACGGCGATGCTCCGGTAGTCGTCGACGCCGCGGAGGCGGGATCTTCCTCCGGAACTAGCAGAGCCGCTCTTCGCCGCGCCGTGACCGTGGAGGGCTCCGCCCAACCGGCCGTGGTCGCCGTCGCTGATGAGGCCAACGGAGACGTCCTCGCTCCCGCGGCACAAGCAGATGACCAGGGCTTTGATCCGAATGACCCGTTCTACCGCCACTCCAGGCAGTACCGCGAGCTATATGGCCCCAGAGAGTGCGACGAGTTCGAAGAGGAGGCCTCGGACAACTGCAGCGAGGTACTCTACTTTTCCGATCGATCCCCTGTTTTTCTTGATCTTACTGTTCACCTTAGGGTTTGCTCGTACGGTAGATTGATTTGCCCTGTCTGCAACTTGTTGTACAAATTGATGATTCTGGGGGTTCTTACTCATCCGATTTATGGTTTGTAGTTACTAGATTTGTAATATTTGATGCACATCTTGATTCAACTGTACCAAAGTATCAACCAAATGATTTATGGTACCATGAATATTCATGCATGTTTCAAATTAGTAGATGACAGTTATCTTAATTAGGTCATGATTCCTTGTGTGTGATGAATCATACCTGCTTAGTGTAATGCTCACTGCATTTCAAACTTAAATTCATCCGAATATGGATCATACCAGAGTGATCAGATGCATGTAATAGTGTGTACATCATTTTTATTTAGGGAACAAATGAATGATCAGATGCATGTAATTTATGACCACCATTCTTGAATTCCTGCTTATTGACGTCATGAATCCATATTGTTTTATGAATCAGTACATCTTCAGGGAACAAATGATTGATCCCTGATCCATGATATTTATAATCACCATTTTATCTTAAATTGGTGCTTAGTTATATTACTGAAATAATGATTGGACTACCCATGAACAATTTGTGACAACACTTTAAATTGGTGCATATTTATATTAGTGAACTAATTATGTATGGTTGGATCTGGATCATAAATGTTGATTCTACATGATGATTACTTCTTAGTAATGTTCATAAAAAATATTTAATGCTTGAATTGTATTTCAGTTAATTTCCTTCTCTCACTTCTTCTTTACTTTCAAATTCGCAGGAAGACTCTGACGACATTGGCAGCGACAAGGAGGACCGGGACCGGAAGAGCCGCTTCGTTCTGAAGAAGCTGAAGACTGGCCAGATCCCTTTCCGCCGGGACGGTAAGCCTAATTGCCCATTCTGCGGCAGGGTTTTCCCGAAGGATATTGAGAGTCTGATCCAGCACGCGACGGGAGTTGGAAAAGGTAGCGCGCACAAGCACAAGGCTGCTAGCAAGGCGAAGCACGCTGCCTTTGGCAAGTTCCTCAGGGACTACGTCAAGACTGGCCTCATCCCGCTCGTCGGTCCAGCTGTTGGCCCTCATGTTGTCCACTAAATTTAGTTTCTGTTTAGTTGTTCCCCTGGAGGTTCATGGTTAAACTATGTCATGTTTCAAAGACTATGTTCTACTTTTGTTATTTGGAACCTGGGCAATCATACCCAGTTGTTTAAGACTATGTCATGTTTATATGTTGTTTGCTGTTGCAGAAGCATTACTGCTGCACATCTTATCTCTTTTTTCATGTTGATGCACGCTGCATTTGTGTAGATGTTTGGCTACAGCAGAGTTGTGTAGATTACATATCCCTTTGTCCCACAAGTTTACTACTTTTATGTCTCCTTTTTTCGACTTGTAGTTGCTGTTGTTAGTTTCAAGTTTTGTTTTCATAAATACAATCTGTGTTGGTAATCAGCAAAATTGAAACCTCACATGACAATTTGGAGGATGTGGTGCTCGAATAATAGTGGAAATGTGATATTATTTTTTACATGCATAATATATAGAAAATAGCTAGATCTCTAAATCGATGCATATGAAGCTACATATAAATTCTTGGTCATAATCCCCTTATCTAAAGGGGATGGATGCATGGCTTCACGTCGTCGTCGCTTTCATCGTCAGTATCTTCGCCGTCTGAGTAGTAGTACCTCCTGCACATTGTTCCGTCGAACACCTTCACTGTGAGCACATCATCGCCTTCATATTTGAAGTGTAAGAACCAGCCGAAATCCACACCATGCGCGATGGCGAATTTCTCCCAGCCCTTGTCGAGGTACATCCGGCCTTGTCCGTCAAATAGGACCTCCACGGTCCAGAGACGAGGACCGCAGTCAGCTGCTCGCAGATACACCTTAGCTGGCTCCTGGCCGTGAAGATAGTCCGCAAATTTGTTTGGTAGTTTCTGCAAAGAGATCGAGCGCCGATCGTTTCAAATTAAAGGTTTTTTAAAACATGCCCATAATTAATCACATGCATCATATATGTGGGAACGCGTACATACCTTCTTGACCAAAGGGTCTTCACAGACGACGATGAAGAACTCCTCTATGATCAATGGCAGTGTTGACGGTGGTGGTGGCAATGATGATGATCCACTTCCCCTTCCCCTTCCCCTTCCCCTTCCCCTCCGCGTCCGAGACGTGGAAGCCATGGCAATGGATCAACTGTATGTGAACAAAGAAGAGAGAGGCAGAACCAAGAAGAGAGAGGCAGAACCTATTGACAGAAGAGATGGCCGTGTGGGTGTTTATAAGGGAGAGATGACCGTTGTAGGTGTTTACACAATAAAATAAGGAGGAGATGACCGTTGTGGGGGTTTACACAATAAATTATGGAGGAGAAGACCGTTGTGGGGGTACATATCTCAACTAAAAAGTAATGCAGACTATCTTGACGGAAATTGAACAAATGGGTACAACAAATCGTTGATGGTTTATCTTTTTTGCGTGAAGAGTTGTGTAGATTACATATCCCTTTGTCCCACAAGTTTAGTACTTTTATGTCTCCTTTTTTCGACTTGTAGTTGCTGTTGTTAGTTTCAAGTTTTGTTTTCATAAATACAATCTGTGTTGGTAATCAGCAAAATTGAAACCTCACAGTACAATTGTTGACATTTCATGGCAAAATATTTACTTATATATAGTAAAAACCAACTAGCAAAAAGCATCTACAGTTTGAAAATAACTGAGTAGTAGCCAAAAGCACCTCACGCAGGAGGGACACAAAACCAAAATATCAGGTGGTCATGCAGCATCAAGGACTCTGTCGACCACGATCTTGCGGTAGAGCTCGTAAGAGACCCAAGCATCAATGGCTGCATAGTCGATGTTCATATTTGGAAGTGGGAAGTCCCCCCACAGTCTGTGCCGATGGTGGTGGAACTTCTTCTTCATATCACCGTAAGATGAATCAATGAGTCTGGCTGCCATGGTAGCCATGCCAGCCCTCGGATGACCAGTGTACTTGAAGTACTCGTCCTGGAGATCGACGTAGTACTCAGGAGGAATCTGCATGTGCCATGACCTCCACAGAACTTTCGTGTCACCACGGATGTCAACACTCGCAAAGGTGATTCCTTCTCGAAAGAAATCGCAGATAGCCGGAGCGTCCCACCGGGCAGCACTGCAGTAAACAAAGTAATGTACTAGTCACAGATCGAGCATATGAACTAGGAAACAAATTGGGGATCAAGTAATGTAAAAAGGAAGTGACAGATCGACCATATGAACTAGTAAATCAAATGAGGAATCAAGAAAACTAAAAAAGAGTCACAGATCGAGCATATGAACTAGTCAATCGTACGACGAATCAAGTAAACTAAGTAGCAAATATGCAAGAACCTACATATATAGGAGACGAAGATGAAACAAATTAATAAATCGGGAACAATGTCTAGCAGATTTAGATCGGGAATGTACTGATATTCGGGAACAATGTCTAGCAGTTGTAGATCGGGAATGTACTGATTTTCGGGAACAATGTGTAACGAGAGTCGAAGAGAGACACAACGGCGGAAACTAAAAAACCCCAATCCAAAGATTCAAAAAGGGGATTAGTTCTAACGCTGCGTAGTGGAACACCAGCACATGTCGACGCATGCAGAGTTGAACCACGGCGATCTTCTTCTCGTCCTCGGCTCGATGGTTGGTGTACTCGAAGTCGAGGCCCACGAACTTGTGCTCCTCTTCCTTGAGCCACTCCGTGTACATGTCGAGGACGCGGCGCACTTGCCAGGGGTCGTTGGTGTAGACGACTTCCAGTTCCTGGCCGTCGTGGATGTGGACTACGCGCGTGCTGGACCAGTAGTACACTTCCTGCTCATCCATGTCCATGGCGACGCGGCGGCGGGAGACGAGGACAGTGAGGGAGCGGAGACGACGAGAAGTGGGAAACCAGGAAGCGGTGCGAATATTGAGACGGTAGGGGAGGGGGAAGGGGATAAAAATCATCCCCATTAATTACTCCGTGCGAATATTGAGACGCGTAGACGACGAGAATATTGACGCGGGTCTTGACTTCTGACGTGGAGTCCAACTGACCAGTGGGGCCTGCGCATTCGATCGTGTTGTCACGTCAAAACCCAGCACCGCCCATTTGCCCTCCTCTTGACCTACCGAAATTTACTCCACGATATAACTGGCCATCATATCACGACCTCCTTCAGCCGCCGCCAGATCTCGCCACGTCTCTCGCCGCCACAGCTCGCCACGTCTCTCGCCGGCGACACTTGTAAGACTCTCGCTCCGCGTCGAGACCAAGGATGGCGCCTACTAGTGGAGTAAGTAAATAAAATGTACGTCTCGCGATCGATCGTTGTTTCCGATTTGTAATCTTTCTTCATATTTTTTCCAGTGTCCAGTTTGCTTTGACAAGAAGGGGATGTGCGGCGGAGGGGGAGTCACGTTAGGTTTTTTCGTGCAAACACTACAAGAGGGTTTTGAGGAGAAGACGGTACATGCGCTTATAAGTTTAAAATTCATTCAGATGTTTTATTAATTCACCGCCACATCAAAGTTTAACACGTGATCCTATTAGTTATTGCTAGTTTAGTACTATTATTCAGATGTGTGTAATAATTGTTCTTCACCATATGTATTAACCGCTTATTTATGGTTGAGTTTTAGGATAGTTGTGATAAATTTTACGTTCATATGAGTTTTACGATAGTTGTAGCTGTTAGAGATAGAGGTATCGGTAGAAGTTCAGTCATAGAAAATCAGTCCTATACCGATAGAAGTTCAGATATGTTCTGATAGAAGTTCAGATATGTGCTGATAGAAGTCCTAGATACATACGATGTATTAGTTGCGCAACAATGTACCTCCCCTATATATTAATGAGATCTGAGAATAGTTAACTTACTTTTGTATTAACTCTACTGAATTTAGGTCATCCCTTGCTACTATAGACCGTATTTCCTTCAGAAGTATGGTGTCGAGACCTCCGACAGGACAACTTTTGAAGTTGCACTTAGAACCAAAGATGGCCATGCATTTGTTGTTAATGTTACCAACAGAGCTGGCAGAACCTATATCAACGGAAGATTTTGGAACGAATTTGCTAGAGTGTACAATTTTAAGGTTGGCATGGAGTTAATTTTCAGAATTAACTCATCTGGTCAGGATACTCTTGTAATAACTGGAACTGAACCACTAATCCATCCAGGTAATTTTCCACCTTTGGACAGAATGATTGATCATATTAATTATTCCATATTAAGTCAGTTATTTTAATTATGCAGCTTACTACCAGTTGTCCCGTACGAAGCGTGACATTGTTGACTCGCTCAGTACTACTGATGGAACAATGATAAATTGGAGGATGATGCATACCGTCATTCTTCAGGTGGACAACTTGGACTACCTTGTTGAGTACCACAATGCTGGAGATTATGATCAAGGAGCACTAGTTGTCCCAATGCTGCATACTCTGAATTGGACAAACAGCGAAAATTACAACAAACACGTGGTAAGCAGTAGATCATATCATTTCATTAACTTTGCGACCTACATTACGTACAACTGTTTAACTAAACTATGTCTCTACTGTTGGAACAGAAAATCCCTAGCCGTTTGGTTCCTAAAGATATGGAACAATATGGTGCAATCAGTATTGTGTGCCATCCCAGTACTTTGGTGCGTGCGTCCTACGCAATTTCTTCTGACGATGGTCGTCTCTGCGTCAGTGGGTGGAAGGAGTTCATGGACAAGGAAAAGCACCTTGAGATGGGTGACAAGATGTTGTTCTTGCTTTACCTGGGAAATGCAGGGGTTTACTTGTTTGCTACCCATGTGCCTGAAATCGATCTGGAGTAACTAGTCAGTGATTCATGGTGCCCGTGAGTCCAACTATGCAGCCCCTTTAGGTTTAAATTAAGTTGTAAAACTCTTTATGCGATTGTCGATTTTGCTTGTGTTAAAACAATAGTTAGTCATATCGTGCTGCTGGTTGTAATCGTGTCAAGTGTCGATTAATTAAAACCATTGTCCAAGTTATGGTACCGAACATATAAATAAGAACATTTCAAATGTTTGGAACAAAACATATAGTTGTATGTATGCATTACATGTTTCTATCAATCAACATCACTATCTTCTTCTGAATTTTTTCCCTCGTCATCATGTATGTTCTCTTCCATTATGAGACTCTCTTCCTCATTCTGTAGTTCATCTTCGCTCATATCCATGTCAACATTGGGACTATCTTCCCCATTCTCTAGTTCACGAATTGTACGAGCATCATGAATACGTACAACTTCATCAGCACGATGATCATCCTCCTCTGCTTCCACCTCTGCTTCCTCGTCTAGGTCGACAACATCATGAAATGTATGGTCGACTGAACCTTCATCCTCCTGGTATGCGTCTTCATTCCGTACAAATGCATCATCGTTACCATCTTCTAATTCTGGAACGTCGTACACGTGTCTATGGCTGAACTTCTGCACCACTTTCCACGGATCACCAAACTTTGTATCCTCCAAATAGAAGCATGTTTCAGCTTGACTGGCCAATATGAATGGTGAATTCTTGAACCATAGGACAGAAGTGTTAACGCTTTTAAAATAACCATCATCTTTTATCTTGGAACCCCTGCTCGCAAGGTCGAACCAGTCGCAACGAAACAAGTACACGGACCTGTCACCGTGCTTGTTACTCCCGTACTGCAGTTCAAGAACTTCTTGCAGAACACCATAGTACTCGGTCTCATCTGCATCACCAAAAGATCCCTTAGTCGCTACGCCCGAATTTTGAGTCTTCAGGTCTTTATCCCGAGTAAGCGTGCGAAACCTCGCACCCTTTACGTTGCAACCAGCGTATACTACTACACGCCGGTCTGGCCCAGCAGCCAGAGACTTCAAATCTTCTGATGCATTGTCCAACTGTCTCACATGGTTTGCAAACCAACCTGCAAACTCTCTCTGAACCGTCTCCTCGGTGTCACGCACACCCCTACCTCCCAATTCTTGTCGGAATTCACTGAAACATAGAAAAAACACATATGAAATACAGGACAATTATGTCTGCAACATTGAGAAGTAGTTATTAAAGTGAAGCTAACTACTTACTTGATATAACGTTCTACATCGTCACAGTTGTTCAGCACATACCAAACCATTTTGTCAAATTCCTTGTCAAAATGATTCAAAATGGATTTCCCAAGACCTTTAGCTCCAACTGAAAATACTTCCATCTCGTCACGATCAGGTTTTCGCCGTATGTCTTGGTTCCTATCATCTCTGTTAAATCTTGTTTCTGTGCCATCCTTGAAAAATCTAGAGCAAAAAATCAAACACTCATCAACAATGTACCCCTCTGCGATAGAACCTTCTGGCCTTGCTTTGTTACGGACCGTAGACTTTAGATAACCTAATCTTCTCTCAACTGGATACATCCAACCATAATGAACAGGACCCCTCAAAAGAGCCTCCTCAGGAAGATGAATAGCTAAGTGCACCATTACATCAAAAAAAGCTGGGGGGAAGAGCTTCTCAAGTTTGCATAGGATCACAACAATTTCAACCTTCAATCGATTCAGCACATCAACTTTCAGTGTTTTGGCACACAGCTCCCTAAAAAATCTTCCTAGCTCTGCAATAGCCACATACATTTCCTTGGATGCAATTCCCTTGAGCCCAGCCGGCAACACTCGCTGCAGAAGTATGTGGCAATCATGCGTCTTCATACCGGTAACCTTACAACCATCAATATTCACACATCTTCCCCAGTTTGCGCAATAACCATCTGGGAACCTAGTGTTTGCCAAATACCTACACAAATGTCTCTTCTGTTCCTTCGAAAGCGTCCACGGTGCAGGGGGCTTCGCATAAGTTACTGCTGCATCACCATCATCCTTCACAATTTTCTTCAACCAATACTTCTCCCACATTTTGAATTTCTTCAAATCAATTCTAGCACTAACAGTGTCCTTATTCCTGCCCTCAAGTTCAAGTAGTGTACCAACAATATTGTCACATATGTTCTTCTCAATATGCATCACATCTAAGTTGTGAGCTATCTTAAGTTCTGGCCAGTACGGTAGATGATGTAAGCTGACTTTCAGGTGCCATGTTGGTTCACCGGGTACAGTTGCACGCTTCCGCTTTCTACTTATTGGATTTTTCCCATGTTCAAAATCCTTAACACTTTCTACCTTCGCAGCTACCTCTTTGGTTGTGTACTTCCTTGGTGGATCTCTAGTCTCAGCTTTACCATTGAAAAGTCTGCTTCTCCTGTATGGGTGACTTTTATCAAGAAATCGCCGATGCCCAATATATCCAATTTTGTTTTTCAAAGATTCAGCGCAAGGATTCTCATCGCAATGCACACACGCATGAAATCCTCTTGTGCTTCGGCCTGACATAGTGGCATATCCAGGATAATCATGAATAGACCAAAGAAACGCAGCATGCAATGGGAAATATTCTTCTGTGCATGCATCAAATGTCTGCACACCACTCCATAGCTGCATCATATCTTTTATCAGAGGCTGCATAAATACATGAAAATCTTTCCCTGGGGAATACTTTCCGGGAATTAGCAATGCCATCATGTAATTCGATTGATCCATGCACATCCATGGTGGGAAGTTGTAAGGAATCACAAAAACAGGCCACATACTGTAAGGATTACTCATACTTCCAAAGGGACTGAAGCCGTCTGTGGCAAAACCTAGTCTTATGTTACGAGGATCTTTAGCAAACCAATCAAACTTGCCATCAAAGTGCTTCCATGCCTCACCATCAGCAGGGTGCCTCAGTACATTGGGCTCAACAACCCTCTTCTCTTTGTGCCATCTAGTATGTGTCGACATTTCCTTTTTGACAAATAGTCTCTGCAACCTTTTAATTATAGGAAAGTACCTTAACACCTTGTGAGGGATTTTCTTTTTTCCAGTAGGGTCTCTATATCTTGATACTCCACAAACATGGCAGTGCGTATCGTCCTTGTGATCTCCCCAAAATAAAGAACAATCAAACTTGCATGCATGAATTGTCTCATAACTAAGCCCAACATCAGAAAGAACACTCTTAGCATCAGCATATGATTTGGGAAAGTCCACATCTGGCAAAGCTGTACGTAAAAGCTGAAGTAAGAGATCAAATCCTCTGTTTGTTATCCGGCTGTATGATTTGACATGAAGGAGCTTAATAATGAACGACAACCTAGTGAAAGTGGTGCATCCCTTATGAAGTTCTTTTTTCGCTGACTCAATTAGATTAGCATACATATTTGGCAGGTCAGGACCTTTATTTCCAGACTTCTGCAGTTCATCGATCATACTAGACGAATCATCAACATAACAATCACCATTGTCTTCCTCTTCATCGTTGTCACTATCATACGCACCATCGTCGTCTCTATACCGCCCTTCGTCATCACTAAAATCTTCCCCATGTCTAGTCCATCTTGTATACGTCATGGACATACCTGAACAATTGCAGTGATCCTCGACTGTTTTTATATCCTGACGTATCAGATTTAGGCAGTCCTTGCAAGGGCACAAGATTGGTTCATCTGTATTGTCCAAGTGTTCTTGCGCAAACTTGATGAAATCCCTAACACCTGCCATGTACTTTGTTGTGAACTTCTTGGTGCCATCAGTTATCCAACTTCGATCCATTGCCTACAATTCAGTTAAGAACATGCCAACGTTCTTCAGAACAGATCTTGACAACTGATTAAAAAATCTAGACCTAACGAACAATCAGGAGAACTCACCGATGATGCGTCTCGCCGCCACCACAATGGAGCCTTCACGGAATTCTTCTCACCTCGACGAGAACCCTAGTCGATTCGACTGTTAGCAAGATCACCTATATAGGCCGTGTCTGCTAGCGGCGCGACTTAAACGAGGCACCCTCGGCCGACATAAATATTAATAAGGGAATTATTATGTCGTAACATCTAGATCACACCATTGAAATAAATATGTAGAATAGACAAGTTACGGATCCAGATCAAAATTCCATATCTACCTTAGCGGTAAGACTCCGCGTCGGTCACGCCAAAGCCCTGGTTCGATTCTTCCAAACCACAATTTTTACTTAATTAAATATGTTCCTGACAAGTGGGTCACGCATGATATATAAAACTAATAACATTTAATAAAGTAACTTAGTATTATTTCGTCACCACGATCTTTGATTTCGTCACCTATTAACAGACACGATGGAAGCCCTTCCCGCTTGGGTAATGGGTGACGATTTTTTGTTGACGAAAAATCATACCGTCAAGCATTACCTTAAATGCTTGACGAAAGATGAATTCGTCACCTATAAGGACACATCCTTGACGGTATGCATTTTTGTCACCAGGGTTTTCGTCAACAAACCCCCCATCTCTTGTAGTGTGTGATGGACGGTTTCTTGAGAATCGCCAAGGCAACGCCCGGCGGAATGGCTTGCCGGGTTGAGCCAATCTTGGATAGGGCATCTGCCGCCTCATTGTTTGCTCGTGGCACATGGTGGAATTCACAGCCATCGAAGAAGCCGGATAACTGCTGGACGTGGAAGCGGTACGAGGCCATGTTGGCGTCCTTCGCGTCCCAGTCGCCCGATGCTTGCTGTATAACCAAGTCGGAGTCGCCGAAGCAGAGGATGCGACGCACGCCGATCTCCTTGGCCAGCTTCAGCCCATGGATGAGCGCTTCATACTCCGCCACATTGTTGGATGCGGCGAAGTGGATCTGCAGGACATAGTCCAGCCGATCTCCCTTGGGGGAAGTGACGACGATGCCGGCTCCCAAGCCGTTTCGCATCTTCGAGCCGTCGAAGTGCAGCTTCCAGTGCGTGGAATCAGGCACAGGCGGCAGGTATTGCATCTCGGCCCAGTCGACGAAGAAGTCCGCGAGGATCTGCGACTTGATGGCCGTGCGCGGCTCGTAGATGATGGTGTGGGCGGCTAGCTCCAGGGCCCACTTGGCGACCCGGCCGTTGGCGTCTTTGCTGCCAATGATTTCCGCCAAGGGTGCTGTGGCCACCACCTTGATGGGATGCTCCTGGAAGTAGTGCTTGAGCTTCTTGGCCGCCATGTACACGCCGTAGGTGACCTTCTGGTAGTGGGGGTAGTTCTGCTTTGACTGGGACAGCACCTCGCTGAGATAGTAGACTGGGCGCTGGACCGACTGCTCCTTGCCGGCTTCTTTGCGCTCCACCACCAGGACGACGCTAACCACACGATTGGTGGCAGCGATGTACAACAGCATCGGCTCCATCGAAGCCGGCGATGCGAGGATGGGCGCGGTCGAAAGTACGCGCTTTAAGTCACGGAAGGCTTCATCCGCCTGCGGTGACCAGACGAATTTGTCCGATTTCTTCAGCAGCTGGTACATGGGCAGTGCCTTCTCCCCCAGCCGGCTGACGAAGCGGCTCAAGGAGGCCAGGCATCCGGTGAACTTCTGGACGTCCTTGAGGCACTGCGGCAGCTCCATCTTCTCAATGGCACTGATCTTCTCCGGGTTGGCTTCGATTCCTCGCTGAGAGACGAGGTAGCCCAGGAGTTGGCCGGCTGGCACGCCGAACGTGCACTTGGCCGGGTTGAGCTTCATCCGGAATCTTCGCAGATTGGTGAAGGTTTCTCTCAAGTCATCAAGGAGGGTAGGCATCTCCTTGGTTTTTACAACGACATCATCCACGTATGCGTGAACATTTCTGCCGATTTGATCCTGCAAACACTTTTGCATGCACCTTTGGTAGGTGGCGCCTGCATTTTTCAAGCCGAATGGCATAGTCGTGTAGCAGTAAGCCCCATACGGGGTAATGAACGAAGTCTTTATTTGATCAGCCGGATTCAAAGGAATCTGGTGGTAGCCTGAGTAGGCATCTAGAAAAGACAACAGTTCACAGCCGGCAGTCGAGTCTATGACTTGATCTATGCGCGGCAGGGGGAAGGGATCCTTCGGGCACGCCTTGTTGAGGCTGGTGTAGTCGATACACATGCGCCAGGAGCCGTTCTTCTTCAACACCAGGACCGGGTTCGCCAACCAGTCCGGGTGCAGCACTTCCATGATGAAGCCGGCAGCTAGGAGCCGGGCGATTTCTTCACCGATGGCCTTCCTTCGTTCTTCGGCGAAGCGCCTGAGAGGCTGCTTCACCGGCTTGGCTTCAGGCCTGACGTGGAGGTGGTGCTCAGCCAACTCCCTCGGCACACCCGGCATGTCCCTTGGAGACCATGCGAAGATGTCCCGATTCTCACGGAGGAAGCTGGTGAGCTCGCTTTCCTATTTGCTGCTCAAGCCGGCACCGATGGTGACGTACTTGTCCGGCTGCGCCGGGTCGAGCAGGATCTTCTTGGTGTTGTCGGCCGGCTGGAAGTGAGTCGTCCCAGCCGGGTTGCCCACAGCCGGCATGTCCGCCTGCGCGGCCTTAGCCAAGGCGACGGCGTCGTGGATGAGCTGCTTCTCGGTGGCGATGACCAGCGTCTGGGCCATCTTGGAGCTCTGCGTGGCGCAGTCCATGGAGCGGCGGTAGTCGCCGGCTACGGTGATGACCCCTTTAGGGCCAGGTAGCTTCATCTTCAGGTACCCGTAGTGGGGCACCGCCATGAACTTGGTCAGGGCCGGCCTGCCCAGGAGCGCGTGGTAGGGACTGACCAGGTCCACCACCTCGAACTCGATGTTCTCCGTGCGGAAGTTGTCCGGCTTGCCGAACATGACCTCCAGGGTGATCCGGCCGATCGGCTGGCAGCAGTGGCCTGGCACGATGCCATGGAAGACGGTGGGGGTGGGGCGCAACTCGGCCTCCTGGATGCCCAGCTTGCGGGCGGTGTCGCGGTAGAGGATGTTGATGCTGCTGCCCCCGTCGATGAGGACGCGCGAGAAGCGCACGCTGCGCCGGGTTGTGCCGATGGTGGGGTCGAGGACCATGGCGTAGCTGCCCGGCTTCGGTAGGACAGCCGGTGTGTCGCGGCGATCAAAAGTGATGGCCTGCTCTGACCAGTGTAGGTACTGGGGGACCGGCGGCATGACCGCGTTGACTTCGAGGGAACGGCGCTGCTGGCTCGTTTTGTCCTCGGGCTCGGAGGTGAAGATGATGTAGGTGGCATCCTCAGCCAGGTACCGGCCGCCATGGTGCACTTGGTTAGCCTCGTGGTGCTCGAGGTTGTTGGCTTCTGCGCCGGCTTGGCCACCCGGCCCGCCGGCTGGTGGAGGTGGGGGTGGAGGCGGAAGGGGCTCGCCGCTCGTCAGCCGCTTCATGAAGTGGCAGTCGCGGGTGGTGTGGTTGGAGGGGTTCTATGGAGCCTGCGCACAACGCCAAACCGCTCAGTCGGCTTCACACCCTTCTTCCTCGTATACGGGGCCGAAGCCGTCCTGCCGACTGACATCGAGCACGACGCGCCAAGGATCAAGCTATACACAGAAGCCGAAGCCAAAGAAGCTCGCGAAGATGGAGTCGACCTGGTTGAAGAGGTCCGGCTGATGGCCGAATCCAGGTCCGCCGTATACCAGCAAAGCCTCCGTCGCTATCACAGCCGGAAGGTCAAGTCCTTAGCATTCCGAGAAGGAGACCTAGTGCTCCGGCTGATCCAACGGACAGCCGGACAGCATAAACTAGCATCCCCATGGGAGGGTCCCTTCATCGTGAGCAAGGCAGTAGGCAATGATTCCTACTATCTCATAGATGCCCAAGAGGCCAAAAAGAACAAGGCGAGCAAAACTGACGAGGAGACAAAACGTCCCTGGAATGTCAGGTTGCTTCGACCATTTTACACTTGAGAGCAGGAATGTATGTATCCCTTGTACCCCTTTTGTAAGCTATGAAAAAGCATGCGCCAAGAGCGCCGTTTCCGACAAGTTTTTCGCGCACTCTACTTCGTTTCGCCAATTGGCTTGAACCCTTTCACGCGACGGCTTAGTAACGTGATCCGATTTCCGACAGCCGGCTTCCGACCAGCTACAGACCGCAACCCGGCTGTCCGGCTGGCGGGAGTAAGGCCTAGGGAACCAGCACGCGAAAAACGACTAAGGAAAGAGTAAAAGCGAGTTGACTTGCAACTTTTCATAAAAGTGCCGGACTGCCGAAATCGACTCATTCGACTGAAATACTATCGGCCTCACCCAGCGGCACGCTCTTGATCCGGCGACGGATCGCAAGTCGGACGTACGACCGGCAAGAGCACAGCCAAAGAGTGGGGCGGATGGGAAAAAGCGAATAAGTTGGAAGAAAGCAAGCCGGCACACAAATGATTAACAAACACACTAAAGTGCATCATAATAAAAAGGCGATAATATTGTCATTACATAGGCACCCGGCATTCCGGGGATTTAATAATCTGTTTTGGCAAAAGCAAAGCTACATGAGCAGGAAAGCCTAAGCACCGGCTGGAGGAGGACCAGCCGGATCGTTAGCAGGAGGCGGAGACTCCATCTCGATCTCCTCATCTTCAAGCTCCTCCTCCTCATCAGAGTGAGGGTTCGGGTCCGCGACGAAGAGGCTCTTGTCGACGAAGTCGGCGATGGCGCTGGCTCGGGCAAGTCGGGCGGCCTTCTGTTCGGCTGAGAGCTCGTCCTCCACGCCGGCTCGCCGATACTCGAGCTGCCCCAGGTCCACCTCGTTGTACCAGGAGAGGACAAAGGACAGCGCCATGTCGGCGCCAGCGCGCGTGGCAGACTCCTTCCAGTCGAGGAAGCGATCCGGCGCCCGCTCGATCAAAGAGGTGAGGCTGGAGATATCTTGCGGCACCGCCTCCGCGGGCCACAGCATCGGGACCAGCTCCTCAGCCGCCTTCCGGAGCTCCCAGCCAAACTTGGTGATGGGCTCGACGCGGGCAGCCAGGGACGACATGTAGTCCTCCATGGTGAAGCACTCCGAGCTGCCCTCGCCAGTCGCCCGCCTCCTGGACTCGCGCGCAACGCCAACGGCCGCCAAGGCCGCATCCTGCGTTTCCGGGAAGGCCGCTGCAAGAAGGAAGCATGTCAGAAGTCATCAAAGCCGAAATAAGCTGAAAAATGCAAATTTTCGAAGTCCTAAAGTAAGACTGGCGGCAGCCGGCACGAGCCGACTGGAGATTCCGAAGCTCTAAAGTAAGACTGGCGGCAGCCGGCACGAGCCGACTGCCCCCAGCCCGAAGATGGAGATTCCGAAGCTCTAAAGAAAAAGACTGGCGGCAGCCGGCACGAGCCAACTGCCCCCAGCCTGAAGATGGAGATAGCGAAAAAGATAAGTTTCTGCAGCCGGCTACCAACGGAGGCTGGCAGCCGACAGCCGAAAGCCGGCAAAGGGAAGGAAACAGAGACACTCACCCGAAAAACCGCGATCGATCGCGCCAATCAGGTCCGTCCAATGCTTGGCAGTAGCCGTCAGCTCCGTGGACTTGGCGGTGACCTCCTCCTGAAGCGCAAGCCGCTGCTCCTCCACCTCGGTCAGCCGCCGGCTCAGATCCTCCACCTTCTCCTTCTCCGCCGTCCTAAGGGAGGCGAGCTCAGCAAGATGGTTCTTCTCCAGCAGGCGCAGCCGCGTCAACTCCCTCTCAGCCACCTTGAGCTTGGCGGCTGCAGATCGGCCCGCCTCCTCGCTCTCGGCGCACTGAGCGCGAGCAACCCGGAGATCCGCCTCCAGCTGCGGGACCTTGGCGGCCTCAACTGCGAGGCAGCCGGAAAGAAATGTCAGCCAACAAAGACAAAAGAAAGAAGACATCGAGCCGGAAGAAGCAAGAGCTTACCCTTGACGGCTTCCAGCTCACGAGCCAAGGTGGCCCGCTCAATCTTAGCCTTGTGGTAGCTGGTCACCACCTTGTTGTACAAGGCGGTGCGTCGCTCGTCGACCGCCTGAAAAAGAGTCAACCGTTTAGGCGAAACCTGGGCCGGCTCCGAGCAGCCGGCCCATGCCTCGGAGGGCTACCAGGATAATAACGAAATCGCAGAAAATAAGATAAGAAGCCACCTACCTTGTCAGCCTCCTCCAGCGTCGCAGCTGGGCCATGACCTCGGCGGCCTTGTTCTTCAAGCTGGCTCGGTAGCCAGAGAAAAGCATCTTCAAGGGCGCCGTGCCAGGCTGCCCCTCCCGGCTGATTATCTCACAGGAGTCCGCCTGGTGCCAGGCCTTCTCCATGGTGCCAGCCGAGCCGAAGCTGGAGTCCGAGGCGGACGGCACTCTCGCCAGCCGGATCATACTTTCACTAGTGGACACTCTCAACATTGATTACATAATAAATAAGTTCTCTTTCCTTTGTGCTACATATACTCTTGTTGGATGATGAACACCACTAATTGTGTAGGATTACACGAACCCTCAATGCCGGAGTTAACAAGCGCCACAACATTCGATATTCATGTTTAAGTAACCTTAGAGTATAATAGATCTTTGCAAAATAAACCAAGTACTAACATAGCATGCACACTGTCACCATCACACTATGAAGGAGGCATAGATCACATCAATACTATCATAGCGATAATCAACTCCATAACCTACAAGAGATTATGATCATAATCTACGACAAGAACTACACGATGCACACACTGTCACCATTACACCATGCAAGAGGAATAGACTACTTTAATAACATCACATGAGTAGCACATAGATAAATAGTGATACAAAACACATTGCAATCATAAAGGGATATAAATAAGCACTTCACTACGCCATTCATAACAGTGAATAAGTATTCTGTGAAATATAGCCTAAGAGACCCACACGGTGCACACACTTTCACCTTTACACACGTGGGACAAGGAGTCTCCGGAGATCACATAAGTAAAACCCACTTGACTAGCATAATGACATCTAGATTACAAGCATCATCATATGAATCTCAATCATGTAAGGCAGCTCATGAGATTATTGTATTGAAGTACATAGAAGAGATGAACCACATAGCTACCGGTACAGCCCCGAGCCTCGATGGAGAACTACTCCCTCCTCATGGGAGCAGCAGCGGTGATGAAGATGGCGGTGGTGTCGATGGAGGAGCCTTCCGGGGCACTTCCCCGTCCCGGCGGCGTGCCGGAACAGAGACTCCTGTCCCCCAGATCTTGGCTTCGCGATGGCGGCGGCTCTGGAAGGTTTCTCGTACCGTGGCTTATTCGTCTTGTGTTTTAGGTCAGGGACCTTTATATAGGCGAAGAGGCAAGGTCAGAGGCCGGGGCCACCAAGGGGCTAATGTCGGGGGGAAGACCCCGGGTAGGGCAATGGACGTGGAGCGGCCGGCTTGCCGCTGTGGTACTTGCACGGCGAGTCGAGCATCTGCTCGAAGGTGTACTTCGGCTTCCAGGGCCGGTCCGTCTGCTTCTGGCGCCGGCTTCCGCCAGCCGCCGCGTGGTCTGACACGGCTGCCACATGGGCGGAGCCGTACCGGCGGTCCGGCTGGTCGCTGTGCCTCTTGCCGCGGTAGTTGTCCCGCCGGCTGCCGTGGTGGCCGCCCTCGGCCGGCTTGTGCTCAGCCGGCTTGTTGTTGTCCCGCCTGGATGGAGCCGGCGAAATCTCAGCCGGCGTGCTGCTGGTTCCTTCAGCCAGCGCGTACTTGTCTGCGATGGCCATCAAGGCAGCCATCGTCTTGGGTTCACTGCGGCGCAGCTTGTGCCACAGCATGGTGTTGGGCCGGCAGCCGGCCATGAAGAAGCCGACTGCCTGGATCTCGTGCACGCCCTCGCAGGAGTTGCGCATCTCGCACCAGCGCGTCAGGTATGCACGGTCCGTCTCGTCCGCGCCCTGCTTGCACATCTCAAGCTGTTGGGGGCGACCCGGCCGGCGGTAGGTGCCGGTGAAGTTGCTGATGAAGGCGTCCTCGAAGTCGAGCCAGCCGTTGATGCTGCCGGCTGGCAGGTTGTTGAGCCATGTGCGGGCGGAGCCGAGCAGCATGAGGGGGGAGTAGCGCACGGCCCAGCGCTTGTTGCCCTTGGCGATGCCGACTGCAGTGGAGTAGTCCTGCAGCCAGTCCTCCGGCTTGGCCGTGCCGTCGTACTTGGGCGTGTCGCGGGGGAGCTGGAAGCCGTCGATCATGGGCTCGTTGAGGATCCGCGGCCCGAAGCACTTGGGGCCGGCTGGCCCTTCTTCCTCCGCGATGCGGGATTCGACCAGCCGGTCGAGGCGATCTCTGGCGTCGGCCGGCTCGACGCGCGGGCCCAGCCGGGAGCGGGCCGGCTGGCGCTGGCCGCTGGCCTCTGGAGCCGCGCGATGCTTGATGGTGGATGGCCTCTCGTACTCTTCTTCGTCGTCGGCTTGATGGTGGCCGGCTGCGGCCGCTGTTGCCACTGGGCGGCCGGCTTGTGCGGCTGGAACTTGCGTGGGTGTTCCGGGAGTCGCCGCGCCGGCTTGGTGCGGGGGAGGCGGACTCGGCCGTGTCCCTCGGGCCGTCCCGGTCGTTGCCTGCAGCGCCACGAGCGTGAGAAGCTCTGGGGGCATGGGCGTACCTGGGGTCTTTGGTCAGCCGGTTGGCCGCCTTCAGCAGCTCAGTCACCCGCTCAGTTTGGCGGCGTAACTCTGCGCCTTCGAGGCGGTGCAGCTCTTCCGCGGCAGCTTCAGCCGCGAGCATGTTCTTGTCGGGGGTGTTGTAGATGGGTTGCTCCGCAGACGGAGCCGGCGATGCTGCGCCGTCCCGGGCGATCTCTGCGCCCAGGCCGCCTCCTCTCCGGCGGATCTGGCCGGCTCGGCTTGGGTTGTCGCCGGCGGGCGTGAGGCCGTGGGCGCGGTTGAACTCGCGCTGGGTGATCTCCCACTGGCGCTTTGCGGCAGCCAGTTCTTCTGTTTGCTTGAGGAGGAGCTGGCGGTGCTCCTCCAGATCCTTCTCGATGGTGGTGGGGTCGGCGCCAGGCGTGAGCGGGGTGCTCAGCTTTGCCCGGACTTCCTCCAGCCGGGACGGTGGTGGCGGCGCCTTTGCGCCCGAGGCGGATGCGCCGGCAGCGGCTTCGCGCTCCAGCACTGGCCCACGGATGCGCGTGGATTTGCCCCCGGCGTCGTCGCCGGTGGCCATGACCTCCTGCATGATGCAGGGGCCGGTGGTGGTGAGGCTGGCGCCGGCTCCAGGGGGAGGGCTTGCACAGCGCACGATCTCGCGCGGGTAGCGCGGTGGTGCGACGGTGGCGACGTAGACGTCGAAGCCGCCGAAGCTGATGATGTTGCCGCCGGCAGGGAATGGCCGGTCGGCGAAGCAGCCAGCGTTGTCGCTGACGCAGTCGAGGGAGCCGAATCTCCAGACCAAGCCTGAAGCGACCCTCTCGCCGGTGGTGGTGGTGAGGCCCGTCCGGATGAAGACACCGGCCGCGGACGCTGAAGGCCCCACGGTGGGCGCCAAATGTCGTGGTATCGTCATGACATATGCCATAGGGTGGCTAATCGATGTGGTTCCTTGTGGTCTCACGGCGGTATCCGGATGCGGGTATGGGCACGAGCGACACGGCGACGTACCCAGGTTCGAGGCCCTCCGATGGAGGTAACACCTCTACTCCTGCTATGAGTGTATATGATAGTGACACAGTACAATGGTGCTCCTTGAGCTGTATCCGGCTGCCCCTGTAAGGCTAAGGTAGACGAAGGTCTCTCTCACAGGGCAGCGCTAAGACTAGAATGAATGAGAAGTGATCGATCGTCCCCCGCACGAGGGGGTAGCCCGGCTTATATAGGCACCGGTACTTTACATATAAGTCCCTATAGTCTAGTGGCTGGCATGGCCGGCTCCGGCTCCCGCTCCTTCCCGAGGCGCTGACATCAGGGAGTCGTTGAGCGTAGTGGCACGTCCCATCCGCCTGCTCAGGTCAGCGGCATGGCGAGGTGCTGTCGTTGTCGTCATCATGCTCTGTAGCGCGTACGGTCCGACGTACGCCATGATGGCCTGTCTGGCGCGTGGCACTGCTGCTCTACAGTGCCCCGTACTTTACGGGAGATGAGGTCAGCGTGGACCTTTGAACCCGGATCACCTACCCAGTTCCTTCCGGTGCAAGACTCGCCAGCCTCGAGTCGGTCTGAGGTACAAACCCCAGTCGGATATGGCTTGTAGAAGCCGGCCCAGCTACAGCGTTGAAGGCCGCAGCCAGGCCGACTAGGACTTAGAGCCAGCCGGCTTCCGAGGCAGCCGGCCACGGCTCCAGCCGGCTGCTCCTCAGCCGGCCTTTGCCGCGAGCCGGCCGTCCTCAAGCCGGCCGCTCCACGTCCATTGCCCTACCCGGGGTCTTCCCCCCGACAGCCGCCCTAGTGTCTGGTGGCCCCAGACCCCTTTTGACCTTGCCTCTTCGCCTATATAAGGTCCCTGACCTAAAACACAAGACGAATAAGCCACGGTACGAGAAACCTTCCGAGCCGCCGCCATCGCGAAGCCAAGATCGGGGGACAGAGTCTCTGTTCCGGCACGCCGCCGGGACGGGGAAGTGCCCCGGAAGGCTCCTCCATCGACACCACCGCCATCTTCATCACCGCTGCTGCTCCCATGAGGAGGGAGTAGTTCTCCATCGAGGCTCGGGGCTGTACCGGTAGCTATGTGGTTCATCTCTCTTCTATGTACTTCAATACAATAATCTCATGAGCTGCCTTACATGATTGAGATTCATATGATGATGCTTGTAATCTAGATGTCATTATGCTAGTCAAGTGGGTTTTACTTATGTGATCTCCGGAGACTCCTTGTCCCACGTGTGTAAAGGTGAAAGTGTGTGCACCGTGTGGGTCTCTTAGGCTATATTTCACAGAATACTTATTCACTGTTATGAATGGCGTAGTGAAGTGCTTATTTATATCCCTTTATGATTGCAATGTGTTTTGTATCACTATTTATCTATGTGCTACTCATGTGATGTTATTAAAGTAGTCTATTCCTCTTGCATGGTGTAATGGTGACAGTGTGTGCATCGTGTAGTTCTTGTCGTAGATTATGATCATAATCTCTTGTAGGTTATGGAGTTGATTATCGCTATGATAGTATTGATGTGATCTATGCCTCCTTCATAGTGTGATGGTGACAGTGTGCATGCTATGTTAGTACTTGGTTTATTTTGCAAAGATCTATTATACTCTAAGGTTACTTAAACATGAATATCGAATGTTGTGGCGCTTGTTAACTCCGGCATTGAGGGTTCGTGTAATCCTACACAATTAGTGGTGTTCATCATCCAACAAGAGTATATGTAGCACAAAGGAAAGAGAACTTATTTATTATGTAATCAATGTTGAGAGTGTCCACTAGTGAAAGTATGATCCCTAGGCCTTGTTTCCACTACAAAGAATTGCTTCCCACGCCAGCAAGCTATTTTCTGGCGCCGCTTGTTTACTGTTTTACTGCATCTTTACTTTCTGCAATATTACCACCATCTATACCACCTGTGTTTTACTATCTCTTCGCCGAACTAGTGCACCTATACATCTGACAAGTGTATTAGGTGTGTTGGGGACACAAGAGACTTCTTGCTTTGTGGTTGGTTGCATGAGAGGGATATCTTTGACCTCTTCCTCCGAGTTCGATAAACCTTGGGTGATCCACTTAAGGGAAACTTGCTGCTGTTCTACAAACCTCTGCCCTTGGACCCGTACAGGTTCACGAGAGGCAGGGTTCCGGAGGCCTACTGTCCCGGCAGTCGGTGCACGCCGACGGACGGGATGAGGAAGACGAAGGCGGCGGCGCAATGAACTGGAAACAGGTAGTCGCATATGTGGCACGTACAGGCTAGGGTTCTCGTCCGCGCTTATATAGTGCGGCTCGGGAAGGTCGTGGGACGCAGCCCACGTACGAGTTCACGATCCAGAAAAACCGGAACGAAAACGGCTGAGTTAACGCGTCCGTTAATGGCTCATAATTGTGATTGATTACACAATTAATTTCCCAAACAGCAAAAAGATAAGCTCGGCTCGGCGAGATTCCCGCAACCCGCGGCGCGTCGTGACGAGGCGAGGCGTGGCGAGGCGGGCGGCGGAGGAGGAGGAGTGCGCGAGGGCTCTCTCTCTTCTCACTCACTTACTAGGACTAGAACAGCCCACCTTATATACCACTCCAACTCTCTCCCAACTAGCAATGTGGGACTAAACTTTAGCCCCCACTAGTGCTGCCACTGATTTATGATATGGGCCATGTGAGTTTCAGAATTTTTTTAGATTCACAGGAGACCCCCCCGGTTCCATTTCATATGAAAAAATGAAACCACAATGTCACACAACACACCCTGTTCACAGCGTTATAACACCCCAAACCCAGGGAAACAGGGCTAAACCTGCCACCCCTAAGACCAAAGCCACAAACATCTCAAAAGCCACCAGAGAGGGAACTAAGTTCAGTAAACTAACCCACCTTCACCAAACAAACTACTACAACAACAGCTAAGGAGCAAAAACTAGCGCTATTACACACCACAAGTTGGAGCTTTTCACGAACGACATGAATCGAAGCGTCTTCCTCTGGGTTCTCCTTCGAAACTCCAGCGATGCTCGTCCACCATGAGAGGTTTTGGCAGCAAAAGCCCAGGAAGATATCCAATCGAAGGAAGAACACTTCATGGTGGTTCCAGCTCCAAAGGTGCTTTGATCCTTTGACATATGCTTCACGACAGATCCACTTCCTCCCAAGTTTGGTCCTTGAAAGGTACTTTCCAATTCCTCAGATAAGAAAGTATGACCCTCCACACCTGTTTCAAGTCCAACCAAGTAAGTCTATTAAAAACTAAACTATTTCTAGAATTCCAAATCCCCCACAAAATAGCTGAGGATATGAAATTAAACTGTAAAAATCTTTTGTTACACAACCATCTACCAGCTACATCTATATATTTCTCTACCTTATGCTTACAGATATCCATGACTAGGCCCCACATCTGTTTTGCAACAATACAGTCAAAAAACAGGTGTTGTACACTTTCAAATTCTCTAGAGAAAGAGCATTCCATAGGTTTTGGTATGCCCCTTCTCCTCAAGTTATCCCTAGTCATAATTTTGTTTTGAGACAACAGCCATAGGAAAATCTGAATTCTAGGAGGGATTTTTAAGTCCCAGACAGCAGGTAAATAAATTGGAGTTACTCCTCTAAAATTTACTAGAGCATACATAGATTTAGAAGAATACACCCCATTTGTTTCATAAGTCCAGATAAGCTGATCTTCATCGAGTTGTAAACTATAGTTTCAGCAATAGCTACTAATTTCTGCCATTGTATCATCATATCATCAAAAATTTCTCCTAAAATCACATCTCAAGGTTGTCCCATCCCAAATATCCCTAACAGTTCTAGTCTTGATTTGAAACAAAATAAATGTCCCAACCGAGTTGCCAAATTAGAATTTCCAAACCAAACATCCTCCCAAAATCTATACTTCTACCATTTCCTACTTTCCATCTATACCCAAACCTCACAGCTTCTGCAGCACTCATCACACCTTTCCAAAAGGTGGATGGGTGTGCATCATGGCAACACAGGATATTAGGGTCCTTAGTATTATATTTACAATATATAACTTTTCTCCACAAGGTCCCTTCCCCTGTATATATCTCTTAACCCAAGATCCTAAGAGACATAGATTTAAATCTTGTAGGTTAGGGATCCCCATACCCCAAACTCCTTTCTCATACATACAGAAGACCAATTAGCTAAATGTATTTTATTGTTCCCTTCTTCATCATTCCAAAGGCAATTAGCTAACTGTGCATTAATAAGATTCAAGGCCCATTTGGGGAACTTAAAGAAAGACAGCAAATACACTGGGATACTAGCTAAGACTGATCTTACTAACTCCCTCTTTGCTGCAGAAAGTAACTTCCCTCTCCAGCCGGCTAATCTACTCAAGAGGGAATCAATTAAAGGTTGTAAATCCTCCCTTTTCAATTTATCATAGTGGAGAGGTATTCCTAAATATTTAATTGGGAAGGACCCTAGCACACAACCAAAAGTATCCAGGAAAGTGGTACACTCCCCGATTCTACATTAATAGGGATCAACTCACTTTTGTGGTAATTAATTCTCATGCCAGAGATTTGTTCAAAGCAAGTCAAACTCCATTTCATATGAGTAGCTATTTCATTACTTTTCTCCAGGAAAAGCAATGTATCATCACATACTGAGGCAAATAACACCTCCTGGAACAAAATCCGGGCAGAGGCCCTAATCAGTCCCACCTCACAACCTTTAAGCAACATTTTAGAAAAAACATCAACTACAAAATTAAAAAGCCCAGGTGACAAGGGATCCCCCTGTCTTAAACCTTTTGTAATAAAGAAATCACTCTCTACTTCATTTATTTTCACCCCCCTGAACCACCAGTGGTCAACTGTTTTATAAGCCTAATCCAGAAGGGGCTAAAACCCCTAAGATGTAATACCTCATAAAGAAAATCTAGATTAACTCTATCATAAGCCTTTTCATAATCAATCTTAAACACAAAGCCTTCCATTTTCCTTCTATGCACCTCATGAACAATTTCATGTGCAGTAACTACACTCTCCAAAATGTATCTACCCTTAATAAAGGCAGATTGATTTGGAGAGATTAATCTCCCTATAACTTTAGCTAGCCTATTTGTTAACACTTTGCAGAAAATCTTAAAACTACAATTAAGCAAACTTATAGGTCTAAATTTCTTCATAGTTCTAGCATCATCCTCCTTTGGGATCAAAGTAATCATAGCAAAATTTAGCCTAAAAATATCTAGCTTATCATCAAACCAAGCTTCAAAAAGATGCAATAAATCTTGAGCAATAATATCCCAATACTTTTGATAAAAGAAAAAGGACAGACCATCTGGCCCAGGTGCTCCATCAGCATAGGAACCAAACACAGCCTCTTTTATCTCTTCTAAAGAAAATCTACCCTCCAGCATCACATTCTCCTCTCTGTTACCTTCTCCTCAGGTAAGAAAAAAATTATCTAACACCTAATATCAGGTCTTTTTTCCACTCCAAACAAATCTTTATAAAATTTTTGAGCTATCTCTAACATCTTTTTTGTTTCATTCAGGGCCATCGGGCTTCTAACACATGAATCATTTTCTTTCTTCTTCTCTGATTAGCTAAAGCATGAAAGTAAGCAGTGTTTCTATCCCCCTCACAGACATCCCTATCTCTAGATCTTTGCTTTGCTTTAATCTCTTCGATTATCCAAAAGGAACTTAGCTCAGCAAGAATTTGTCTAAATCTACCAGCTTCATCCTCAGACAGTTCATGAGTCTCTGCTTTCACATCTAACACATCATATTCCTCCATAAGGGATTTTTTCTTTTTCCTAATCTCAGCATCTATATTAGCACTCCATCCTTTAGCAGAGCTTCTAAAATTCCTCACCTTGGCCTGCCATATATCCGAGGTTTATTGCTATTTCTTGGAATAGACCAGGCTTTAGTAACCACATCTAAAAAATCTACCCTAGTGCTCCACCATTTCTCAAATTTAAAACTACTTTTCTTAGGCAAATTCACCTCACCAGAATCCCAGACTATGGGAGTATGATCACTCCCAGCCTGGGTAAAGCTCTAGCACTTCCCAAAGGAAACAGTGCCTCAAAACTAGTATTACAAAAGATTCTATCAATCCTACTCATAATCCTATTGCTTTGATTATTACTCCAAGTAAAAGACCTACCTGCCAAACCTATTTCTACCAAAGCCCACATATCAACCCAAGCATTAAACTTCAGCCCATTTAAAATCTATAGCTCCATTACTTTTATCACTCGAAACCTAACCAAATTAAAATCTCCACCAATCATGGCAGGCCATCCCAATTTAAAAACAATTCATGCAGTTCTGAAATAAAAGCATCTTTACCCTCCTCATAAGGGGAGCCATAAACTGTAGTTAACCTAATCACAACACCAGAACTTCTAACCCTAACAATGTACTAACAGAGAAAGACCTAATATCCCAAGATATCACCTCAAAAGTATCCTTATTCAGGCCAACTAGAATACCTCCAGCAGTCCCAACTGAGGCATATAATTCCACTCAAAATCTCTATTTCCTAGGATAGATTTTAAGAAAGACCTAGAGAAACTCTCTTTTTTGTCTCCTGAAAACCAATATAATCAACTTTTAAAGGAATGATAGTGTCCTCTAGGCATTTTTTCCTACCAGGAGCAGTAATCCCTCTAATATTAAAAAAGGACACTAACATTGTAATCTCTTCCTGGGGTGCTTGCCCGAGATTTCCTAATGACTTCTATCCATTTATCACCTTCATCCTCATAATTTTCATCATTTTCCTTATTGCTTTTCCTAGGAGTAACATCTAGATCATCTCTATTAGTAGCAAGATCTATCTTCTGAGATTCAAGGAGCAAGTTCTCCCTAGGAATCTCAGTATCTACTAAATCACTCCTAGGTGATCTGAAACTATGATGACTACACCCTACTCTATCATTAGAACTAATAGCAGAAATATCAACACCCACTTTTCTAGCCAAAGACTCAAGATAATCTACATCAAGAGATTGGAAAGCATTAGATTGCATTATACCTTTCATTTTCTTGTTAGGCTCCTCCAGATTACTCCTCTTCTTGTACTCAATTGCTTTCTTCATGAAATTAATGGAAGTGTCCACCCTTGAGCTCTGTCTAGTAGCTTGCACAGGCCCCCAAACCTTCTTCTTCCTTCTTTTATCCTTGTCCACTTTATCTAGTATCACCTCCTTGTCAGTTTCTCCATAGTGGGGAGAAATTCATCGCAGAGCAGCTTCCAGTTCATCCATCTCCATCTCAACTGTCTCCAAACCCTTTTCATGTTGATCAGCAAAAGTCCCCTGTTCCTCGAAGGAATTTCGAGCTTCTTCTCCCACTTCATCCTGAGAACAACTACCACCACTTTTCCAGATAAACCTGCCATCATCACCAACACATCCATTTTTAATCAGCAGGTCATATACTTCTGCACCACTGACATATTCCTTGATCTCTTCCCCATCAGCAACAAGTCTTCTCACCACTGACCCAGAACTAGAGGCACCAGGAGTCATCACGGTAGAGCTACCATTTGCATTCCCTGTTGCATTAGACCTATCAGTCTCCATACCATCCTGCCTTTCATCAGTTTGTCCTTCATTTCCATGTTCATCATTACCATCTGAAGGAGGGAGGTGGATGAGGAGGGTCTCACCACCCCAACTGCAGGTTCTCCTTGCTTCAAACAGCAGCGATGAAACTTCCCTTGAAAATGAAAAAGCCTGCCAGCAGGAATCCTAGTTGCATCTCTGCATTTTATCTTCACCCTAACCACCTCAGCACAGTCTCTAAACACACTCATCCGGTCTATCTCTTCCAGAATGCCACAGACAGAAACAACTTGAGCAATACAGTTCCATTCACACCAAGGAGGTTGTAATCCATGGATTTTCATCCATGTCTCTTGCATCACAGCCACGGGTCAGGGTCATCATCCCAAGTCTCTACTTTTACCCACACACCAGGTTTTGTCAAGCCAAATCTGGGATATCCAATCACCTGATCCACTGGGAGATGTGGTGGAAACTTGACCAGGTAGGACCACTGAGTAAGCTCCCTGATCGCCAAGGCCAGTTTGTTCTATAGATCCCACAAACTCTTTAGAGGCTCTGTTTTTGTTATGTTTCCCTCCTCTATCAACACCAAACCACAGTTTTTGGTAGTAGCTACAGGATTCATCACAACATCAGGGATCTCAATGTGGAAGAATCCCAGCCCATTTGCTGCACTTCCAATATACTTTGCTACAGGAGGGCCTCTTGATCACTGGACATCCCTCAACAGCATGATTGGTTGCCTTGCAGATAAAACAAAAGGCCTTCTTATCACATGACTGCTTGAAATGCCCAGGTTCTCCACAGCCAAGGCAGATGGTGTCAACATAAGACATTTGATTTGGAATCATTTGAGTAGATTCCCCACTCCCCCCTCTTCTTTTTTTGCATCTGTTTGGGTTCTCCACTTTTTCCCTTAGCAGCACTCACACCCTCTGCATTCTGATTGTTCTGAGAGAACTCTTCAGGATTGGGGGCAACCCATTGATTGGATGGATAACCAAACTGCTGTGGAGGAAATTGGGGGTATGCACCCTGGAAGGCCCAAGGAGGAGGCATACCTCCAGGCACAAAACCATATGGTTGAGGAGGGAAAGGGAAACCACCTTGATTCTGGAAATCTGGAAAGGTTGTTGCTGCTGTTGCTGTGAATTCTGGCTGAACTGGTTCCCCTGTTGCTGCCGATTCCAACTGTCACCTCTTCCTCCACCAGAACCTCTTCCCCTGTTCCTCCCACCACGACCACGATCGGCCATGACTAGCTTCTCTGCTTCTAGATCTACAACCTCACACTCTTCAGCCCCCAAGTAACATAGAGCTGGTCTCTCTGGTGGTAATGGCGGCGGGGAGGGAGAGCTGCGAACTCTAGAGTTGGGAGGGGGATTTATATATGCCTCCCCCCTCCTTTGTGGCTTGGCAAGATGTTGTGGCATATTCCAAAGTTGTTCAAAAAGCAGCTCAATCTCTTTATCCTCCATGCCCATGCTTTTTGACCTGGTCCACTGCGCCATGGACAAGCTTCTGGAACCCACCACCATGTCCTCTTTCTCCCCATTCCCGCCAAAACGCAGAGCAGCAGTCCCAATCAAGCTTCGGACGCCTCACAATCTTCTACTAACGAACCCAGCAGCTGCGCATGGTGATTGAGGATCAGCAATGCATGTGCCGCCTTCAGCTCGATACTGCCAGCCCCAGCGGCCGAGGCCTCTTGTTCCAGTGCGGGGGAAGCTATGCTTGAGCTCGCTAGACTGCCACTTCGAAGGGAGACAGTTGCTTCGCCGGCAAAAATCTCTCCACCGGCCGCCGCTTGTTTGGCCAGCTCTGCGCCGTGTCCTTGAACTCCAGATCCCTCTGCACCGCTTCCTGAATCACCATGAACCTCGGACCAGGCTTCCGCCCCTGCAACGGCGCCTGCAGCGCCAGCACGACACCCGCGACGTCGATACTTGCGCCGCTGGGAGCTTCGAACCACGCCGTTGCCCCGAGGATGAGGTCGGAATCAACGGCGATTGGCCCAAACGAGCCCACGCAGAAGCTGAAGCCCCCGCGCCGAGGTGATTGAACTCCATCCTCACCTTGCAAACTGCACGGCGACCTCTGCCTCGCCATTGACGATCCAACTTGCGCACCCGTAATGCCCTCGCGAGATCCCATCTCCTCCTCCCTGTCACCGACACCACCCTCCCACCACCACGGCTGCTCCCCCGCTTCCACTCCCCCTCATCCGCGCAAATCGCCAGCGTCAGCCTTCGATTTGCTCTGATTTCGGCAGGAATCTAGCTATCGGAGCGGACGAGACTGGTGAGCTCGAAGCGGAAGGGACATGCGATGTTGTGGAGGCAAGTGGCAGAGGCAGATGCTCGCGCGACGCGTGTAGAGGCGCCCTCCACAACCCTGGCCCGCCATGGACGCGGATCGAGGTGATCCCGCCATGAACAGGACCTCGGGTCGGGTTCGGGGCGGAGTCGCCCCTGAGTCGCGAGAGCATTTTTGTTCGGCAGCAAGAATCAATCAACAAGGACTGATAGTGCCGAGTTTCAGAATTTGATAATGGACCATGGGCCAAAGGCCAAATGCCCACAAAGCAGTATTGCTCGAACCCCTAGTCAGCTAGCAAAGCGACAGCGCGGGCCGCAGGAGGGTGCTCCCTACGCGTGAAACAGGGCCGCCCACCCTGGGAGGCCTACGACAACGAGCATGGGTCAGGTGGGTGCAAGACGGAGATAGAAACAGGAGAAGATTTGCGTGTGAATTTTAAATTTAAAGGCTAAATTCTAAAAAAGTTTGAACATATAATTTTTTTGTTTGCAAAATGAACTTTGCGCCTCTACCGGCGACAGGTATTTCGGGCTGGAAGGACCAGTTTATTCTGTGATCAAGTCTGGACAGGTATTTCGGGCTGGAAGGAGTAGTTTATTCTGTGACCAAGTCCAAAACTGTGGGCACGAGACGACTATACGTAGCACTCCTACGTGGGTAGCTAGTACTGCTCATGGTCAGCTCTTGAATTAAGCAACGGTTGTTAGTTGCAGTAGCTGATCGACACGACTCATGCATATGCAGCAAAGACTTGCAGACTTGCAGTCCGTTCATCGCTATCGATGTGTCAGTGAGTCATGCTGGTCGGTCTCAGTATCTACGTAAGGAATTTCCAGGCTGTTCTAGGCCTTGATCTGGTCCACAATCTTCTTTGAGAGATCGAGACATGCATCTATGCATGCGTATACTAGCTAGCTAGCCGCACGGGATCTGTCAAATGACTAGAATTTGAAGAATAGTATTACCCATATAAAAGGATGATGCAAGTTTATTTAAATTTAGACGCTTTCATACACTTTTTCATGTATATATAGATATATCTAAATTTAGATAAATGTTTAAACATATTTTACGAACAAAAGAAGTAATAATAATATTGATGTGTGCTGACGCCGCTCGCTCCTCGCGTTTCTACAAGGCATCCTTGAGATTGTATAAAAAACCTTTTACATCATTATTAGAAATTGTCTCTACTCCTTGTCTCAGCACTTCTTTCTTCATAAACCATGGGTGGTCAAGATTGGAAAATACGAGCTATGCTAAGACGTAGTGCGTGTTAGTTTTTCTCGAGGTCCAATTTTATAAAGTTGACCAAAATCATCAACATATACAACAAAAGGTCGATTTCTCCTTGCAAAAAGAAAATCAATTGGAATCATTATAGAATATACTTGTATATACTGAATATATATTATATAGCCGTTGGTAGTTCTTGGTGGTCTATAACTAACTCAATTCTCGATCACCCAATTTCATGAACAATGCATACGTACTGAAAAAAAGATGTGCAATTATGTACCTACGTGTAACTGCACACCCATGCGTAATTCTAATGTGCGCGAATCTCTCTTTCCTTATACGCAATTGTAAACGAGATATTATATAGCCGCTGGTAGTTCTTGGTGGACCTATAACTAACTCAATTCTCGATCACCCAATTTCATGAACAATGCATACGTACTAAAAAAAGATGTGCAATTATGTACCTACGTGTAACTGCACACCCATGCGTAATTCTAATGTGCGCGAATCTCTCTTTCCTTATACGCAATTGTAAAGGAGAGTAACGGGGACTGGGATTCCAGAAATAAAAGAGGAAGTCTCACGAAAAGCCAGGAGGCGATGCTGAAACCTGAACAAGCTTGATAATATACGTCAATCCGCCCCAGTTCCCTCAAAGCCAATCTAATTGTTTTGGAGCTGAGCTAGAGTTAACTTAATTATGGGTTAACATAGAACTAGAAAACAAAGGTGTATTATATTGTAGATGTCATTTGTTCGATACTAGCGGCTCAAAAAATATTTGTTAGATACTATATCGTACTAGATTAAACTTCATGAAATTCGTCTCTTATCCGAATTAATACACACCACTTGTTTGCGTAGAGTGAGTATATTCATGACAGACATGTTGAATATATAAGCAAATATCCATATGAAATAATCCGTACGAGTAATTGATAAATCATGACTATGAAAACAATAGGTAAACTAATCATGCAGACTAGTAAGGTAGATGAACAGATCACATCTAAACAAGACAAACCGATCGCATCTACCACAGAAACTAGAACAAGAAGCTCTAACAGAAACTGAAAGAGAAACGACAAGATCACATACTTCACAGCAGCGTCGTTGTCGCCCATGTTGAGGTTGTCGAAGAAGTCGCTGAGGTCCGGGAAGAAGTTGTCGGTGTGGAGAAACTCGTCGTCCGAAGACGACGTCGTGCTGCCAGTAGTCGCGCCGGAGCGCTCCCCAAAAACCTGATTGCCCCTCACCCGTACAGGTTCACGAGAGGCAGGGTTCCGGAGGCCTACTGTCCCGGCAGTCGGTGCACGCCGACGGACGGGATGAGGAAGACGAAGGCGGCGGCGCAATGAACTGGAAACAGGTAGTCGCATATGTGGCACGTACAGGCTAGGGTTCTCGTCCGCGCTTATATAGTGCGGCTCGGGAAGGTCGTGGGACGCAGCCCACGTACGAGTTCACGATCCAGAAAAACCGGAACGAAAACGGCTGAGTTAACGCGTCCGTTAATGGCTCATAATTGTGATTGATTACACAATTAATTTCCCGAACAGCAAAAAGATAAGCTCGGCTCGGCGAGATTCCCGCAACCCGCGGCGCGTCGTGACGAGGCGAGGCGAGGCGAGGCGGGCGGCGGAGGAGGAGGAGTGCGCGAGGGCTCTCTCTCTTCTCACTCACTTACTAGGACTAGAACAGCCCACCTTATATACCACTCCAACTCTCTCCCAACTAGCAATGTGGGACTAAACTTTAGCCCCCACTAGTGCTGCCACTGAATATTGGAATGGGCCATGTGAGTTTCAGAATTTGATAATGGGCCATGGGCCAAAGGCCAAATGCCCTCAAATTCCAGCAATCCCCCACAAACTCTCATTGGCACATCTCATCAATAAGTTTCCAGAACATTGTTTTATATACCGGTATGTCGTGGAGACTGTTAAGTTGAACTTCCACTTAAAGCTTCATATTACACTAGATTGCAACTTGGATAGTGGACTATGCCTTGAACTACAAGTTTTCTGCGCACTAGCTTCATACAAAGCCTAGACCGATACTAGGCTGCCGCGAGGCTTCCTCGCGGTTTGGAGCTTATACGTCATACTCCAGGGCCTTTCATGAGTTTACTAGAGAGCACCCAACTCTCATAGATTGCGACGTTTAACAATCAGACTCATATAGGTGTGTTCTTCAAAAGATGTTCTGCAGGACAACATCTCTGCTAAAATAAGCCACTTAGAACACATTAAGATAATTATCAACCTGCCATGCAGATTAGGAGAGTATTGCATCTTACGGAGTGGTAAAATTGCTATAGGGATATATACTCTCCTCTCAGCTGACCAACAGCTTGTCTCCCAGTTCTAATTCACGGGATCTCCGATCACATAGAGTGGGTTACCACCGTGGACAACTCATAGTGTGGGTCTCATACCCATCTCCCTCGATGCATTTTCTATCACATTTCGTGATAGTCCCTTTGTGAAGGGGTCTGCCAGGTTTCTAGACGTATGGATATAATCCAACGCTATAACTCCGGAGTTTCTCATTTTCCTGACAGTTTTCAGTCTCCTCTTCACATGCCTTGATGACTTCATATTATCCTTAGAACTGTTTACTTTGACGATCACAGTTTGATTATCACAGTTCATAGGAATAGCGGGTATTGGTTTCTCAACCACAGGTAAGTCCATCAAGAGCTCACGAAGCCACTCTGCTTCAACAGTGGCTGTGTCTAATGCTGTGAGTTCTGCTTCCATAGTTGACCTCGTAATGATGGTCTGCTTGCAAGACTTCCAGGAAACAGCGCCACCTCCAAGTGTAAACAAATAACCACTTGTGGCCTTAGTCTCATCAGCATCAGATATCCAATTTGCATCACTATAACCCTCAAGTACCCTTGGATACCCAGTATAGTGAATGCCATAGCTCGCAGTGCCTTTTAGATAGCGCAAAACTCTCTCAAGAGCATGCCAATGAACATCTCCAGGTCTAGACACAAAACGGCTGAGTTTACTTACAGCAAAGGAGATGTCAGGCCTTGTGGCGCTGGCTAAATACATAAGCGAGCCAATAATCTGCGAATATCGCAATTGATCTCTAGCAATTCTTTTATTCTTACGAATAATCACACTAGGATCATAAGGCGTTGGAGAAGATTTGCAGTCGCTATACCCGAAGCGACTCAGGATCTTTTCCACATAGTGGGACTGAAGCAATGTAATCCCACCATCGTCATCCTTAAGCAACTTGATGTTTAAGATCACATCAGCTACTCCCAAGTCCTTCATCTCAAAACAACGAGATAGGAACTCCTTGACCTCCTTAATCACATTAAGGCTGGTCCCAAATATCAATATGTCATCGACATAGAGACAAAGAATAACTCCCTCGCCCCCACCATGGCGATAGTATACACACTTGTCAGCTTCGTTTACAACAAAGCCTTCAGCGGTTAAAGTTCTTTCAAACTTCTCATGCCACTGCTTAGGCGCTTGCTTAAGCCCATACAAAGACTTCAATAGTTTACACACCTTTCCTTCTTGACCATCTACTACAAATCCATCAGGCTGCTCCATATAAATTTCCTCTTCAAGCTCTCCATTTAGGAAAGCAGTCTTAACATCCATTTGATGAACGAGAAGACCATGTGAGGCAGCCAAGGATAGTAGCACTCGAATGGTGGTCAATCTGGCAACAGGTGAGTATGTATCAAAGAAATCTTCACCTTCTTTCTGGGTATAACCCTTGGCCACAAGACGTGCCTTGTACTTTTCAATAGTACCATCGGGCCTAAGCTTTTTCTTGAACACCCACTTGCATCCTACAGGTTTGCACCCATAAGGACGCTCCTCCTTCCCAGAGTTGTTGGGCCTCCAAGTGCAGAGGTTTGTAGAACAGCAGCAAGTTTTCCTTAAGTGGATCACCCAAGGTTTATCGAACTCGGGAGGAAGAGGTCAAAGATATCCCTCTCATGCAACCCTGCAACCACAAAGCAAGAAGTCTCTTGTGTCCCCAACACACCAAATAGGTGCACTAGTTCGGCGAAGAGATAGTGAAATACGTGGTATGAATATATATGAGCAGTAGCAACGGTGCAAATAGCTTGCTGGCGTGTAGTTGATGGTGGTAGTATTGCAGCAGTAACACAGTAAAACAGAAACAAGCAGTAGAAGCGTATTTAGGGACAAGGCCTAGGGATTACACTTTCACTAGTGGACACTCTCAACATTGATCACATAACAGAATAGATAAATGCATACTCTACACTTTTGTTGGATGATGAACACATTGCGTAGGATTACACGAACCCTCAATGCCGGAGTTAACAAGCTCCACAATAATGCTCATGTTTAGGTAACCTTAAGTGTAAGATAGATCAAAACGACTAAACCAAGTACTAGCATAGCATGCACACTGTCACCTTCATGCATATGTAGGAGGAATAGATCACATCAATAATATCATAGCAATAGTTAACTTCGCAATCTACAAGAGATCATGATCATAGCATAAACCAAGTACTAACACGGTGCACGCACTGTCACCTTTGCACACATGCAGGAGGAATAAAACTACTTTAATAACTTTGCTAGAGTAGCACATAGATAGTAGTGATACAAAACTCATATGAATCTCAATCATGTAAAGCAGCTCATGAGATCATTGTATTGAGGTACATAGGAGAGAGATTAACCACATAGCTACCGGTACAGCCCCGAGCCTCGATGGAGAACTACTCCCTCTTCATGGGAGCAGCAGCGTTGATGAAGATGGCGGTGGAGATGCAGCGGTGTCGATGGAGAAGCCTTCCGGGGCACTTCCCCGCTCCGGCAGGTGCCGAACAGAGACTCCTGTCCCCGGATCTTGGCTTCGCGATGACGGCGGCTCGGAACTTTTCTCGTATCGTGGCTTCCTCCGTAAGGGTTTTCGATGGGCTTTATATAGGCGAAGAGGCGGCGCAGGGGGTCAACGAGGCGATGACACCATAGGGTGGCGCGGCAGGGCCCAGGCCGCGCCACCATGTCATCTGGGCCCACAGGCCCATCTCTGGCTCTCGAGTGTTCTGGATGGTTCCGGGAAAATAGGAACCCGGCGTTGATTTCGTCCGATTCCGAGAATATTTCGTTACTAGGATTTCTGAAACCAAAAACAGAGAAACAGGAACTGCACTTCGGCATCTTGTTAATAGGTTAGTTCCGAAAATGCATAAATACGACATATAATGTGCATAAAACATGTAGGTATCATCAATAAAGTAGCATGGAACATAAGAAATTATCGATACGTTGGAGACGTATCGCATCCCCAAGCTTAGTTCTGCTCGTCCCGAGCAGGTAAAACGATAACAAAGATAATTTCTTAAGTGACATGCCATCATAACCTTGATCATACTATTGTAAGCATATGAGATGAATGCAGCGATCAAAACAATGGTAATGACATGAGTAAACAACTGAATCATAAAGCAAAGACTTTTCATGAATAGTACTTCAAGACAAGCATCAATAAGTCTTGCATAAGAGTTAACTCATAAAGCAATAAATCAAAGTAAAGGTGTTGAAGCAACACATAAGAAGATTAAGTTTCAGCGGTTGCTTTCAACTTGTAACATGTATATCTCATGGATATTGTCAACATAAAGTAATATAACAAGTGCAATATGCAAGTATGTAGGAATCAATGCACAGTTCACACAAGTGTTTGCTTCTTAAGGTGGAAGGAGATAGGTAAACTGACTCAACAATAAAAGTAAAAGAATGGTCCTTCAAAGAGGAAAGCATCGATTGCTGTATTTGTGCTAGAGCTTTTATTTTGAAAACATGAAACAATTTTGTCAACGGTAGTAATAAAGCATATGAGTTATGTAAATTATATCTTACAAGTTGCAAGCCTCACGCATAGTATACTAATAGTGCCCGCACCTCGTCCTACTTAACTTGGACTACCGGATCTTTGCATGCCATGTTTCAACCAAGTGTCACAAAGGGGTACCTCCATGCCGCCTGTACAAAGGTCCAAGGAGAATGCTCGCATTTCGGATTTCTCGCTTTTGATTATTCTCAACTTAGACATCCATACCGGGACAACATGGACAACAGATAATGGACTCCTCTTTAATGCATAAGCATGTAGCAAAGTTATTATTCTCATATGAGATTGAGGATATATGTCCAAAACTGAAACTTCCACCATGGTTCATGGCTTTAGTTAGCGGCCCAATGTTCTTCTCTAACAATTTTGCATGCTCCAACCACTAAAATGATAGACCTTCAGACAAGACGGACATGCATAGCAACTCACATGATATTCAACAACGGTTGATGGCGTTCCCCAGAAGCATGGTTATCGCACAACAGGCAACTTAATAAAATATAAAGTGCATAAGTACATATTCAATACTACGATAGTTTTAAGGCTATTTTGTCCCATGAGCTATATATTGCAAAGGTGAATGATGGAATTTTAAAGGTAGCACTCAAGCAATTTACTTTGGAATGGCGGAGAAATACCATGTAGTAGGTAGGTATGGTGGACACAAATGGCATAGTAGTTGGCTCAAGGATTTTGGATGCATGAGAAGTAATCCCTCTCGATACAAGGTTTAGGCTAGCAAGGTTTATTTGAAACAAACACAAGGATGAACCGGTGCAGCAAAACTCACATAAAAGACATATTGTAAACATTATAAGACTCTACACCGTCTTCCTTGTTGTTCAAAACTCAATACTAGAAATTATCTAGACCTTAGAGAGACCAATTATGCAAACCAAATTTTAGCAAGCTCTATGTATTTCTTCATTAATGGGTGCAAAGCATATGATGCAAGAGCTTAAACATGAGCACAACAATTGCCAAGTATCACATTATCCAAGACATTTTAGAATTACTACATGTAGCATTTTCCAATTCCAACCATATAACAATTTAACGAAGAAGAAACTTCGCCATGAATATTATGAGCTAAGAACACATGTGTTCATACGAACCAGCGGAGCGTGTCTCTCTCCCACACAAGGATGAACTTATTCAGAGAACTAAGATAACAAAACAAAAACAAAAATAAAAGCACACAGACGCTCCAAGTAAAATACATAGGATGTGATGGAATAAAAATATAGTTTCACTAGAAGAAACCTGATAAGTTGTCGATGAAGAAGGGGATGCCTTGGGCATCCCCAAGCTTAGATGCTTGAGTCTTCTTAAAATATGCAGGGATGAACCACCGGGGCATCCCCAAGCTTAGACCTTTCACTCTTCTCGATCACATTATATCACCCTCTTCTATTGACCCTTGAAAACTTCACACCAAACTTCAAGCAAACTCATTAGAGGGTTAGTGCATAATCAAAATTCACATGTTCAGAGGTGACACAAACATTCTTTACACTTCTGGACATTGCATAAAGCTACTGGACATTAATGGATCAAAGAAATAAATCCAACATAGCAAAAGAGGCAATGCGAAATAAAAGGCAGAATCTGTCAAAAACAGAACAGTCCGTAAAGACGAATTTTAAGATGGCACCAGACTTGCTCAAATGGAAAAACTCAAAACTAATGAAAGTTGCGTACATATCTGAGGATCACGCTCGTAAATTGGCAGATTTTTTGAATTTTCTACAGAGGCCTGTGCCCAGATTCGTGACAGACAGCAATGCTGTTTCTGCGCAGCGATCCCAAATATAACATCAACTTTGACATAGAAACTTTACTTGGCACAACAAAACACAAAACTAAGATAAGGAGAGGTTGCTACAGTAGTAAACAACTTCCAAGACACAAATATAAAACAAAGTACTGTAGCAAAATAACACATGGGTTATCTCCCAAGAAGTTCTTTCTTTATAGCCATTAAGATGGGCTCAGCAATTTTGGTGATGCACCGCAAGAAATAGTATTTGAAGCAAAAGAGAGCTTCAAGATGCAAATTCAAAACACATTTAAGTCTAACATGCTTCCTATGCATAAGAATCTTGTAAATAAACAAGTTCATGAAGAGCAAAGTAACAAGCATAGGAAGATAAAACAAGTGTAACTTCAAAAATTTCAGCACATAGAGAGGCATTTTAGTAACATGAAAATTTCTACAACCATATTTTCCTCTCTCATAATAAATTTCAGTAGCATCATGAGCAAACTCAACAATATAACTATCACATAAAGCATTCTTATCATGAGTCTCATGCATAAAATAATTACTACTCCCAACATAGGCATAGTCATTCTTATTAATTGTAGTGGGAGCAAATTCAACAAAGTAGCTATCAAATATAGGAGGTATATTGTAATCATAATCAAATTTATCCTCCATAACAGGTGGTAACAAAAGACTACTATCATTATAATCATCATAAATAGGAGACAAAGTATCATCAAAGTAAATTTTCTCCTCAATGCTTGGGGGACTAAAAATATCATGCTCATCAAAGCCAGCTTCCCCAAGCTTAGAATTTTCCATAGCATTAGCAACAATGGTGTTCAAAGCATTCATACTAATAACATTCCCATTATCATGCATATAAAGTTCCATGGGTTTTTTAATTCTCTCTTCAAACACATCATGTCCTAATTCAAGATAAAGTTCATAAAGATCTCTCATATTTTTGTTGTTTTCCATTATGCCTAACTAGTGTAAACAAGAAACCAAATGTCGCAATTGCAGAGTCTAAAGGAAATAGCTTCGAGTACTTACAATGGCGCCGGAAAATAGCTTAGTAGCCGAGATCCGGAGTGTGAGTACCTTTTACCTTTCCTCCCCGGCGCAGAAAAAGTGCTTGATGTCTACGCTCCCCCTCCTTTCCTAGACAGTGTTGGGCCTCCAAGCAGAGGTTTGTAGAACAGCAGCAAGTTTTCCCTTAAGTGGATCACCCAAGGTTTATCGAACTCGGGAGGAAGAGGTCAAAGATATCCCTCTCATGCAACCCCGCAACCACAAAGCAAGAAGTCTCTTGTGTCCCCAACACACCAAATAGGTGCACTAGTTCGGCGAAGAGATAGTGAAATACGTGGTATGAATATATATGAGCAGTAGCAACGGTGCCAGAAAATAGCTTGGCGTGTAGTTGATGGTGGTAGTATTGCACAGTAGTAACACGAAAAACAGAAACAAGCAGTAGTAACGCAGCAGTATTTAGGGACAAGGCCTAGGGATTACACTTTCACTAGTGGACACTCTCAACATTGATCACATAACAGAATAGATAAATGCATACTCTACACTTTTGTTGGATGATGAACACATTGCGTAGGATTACACGAACCCTCAATGCCGGAGTTAACAAGCTCCACAATAATGCTCATGTTTAGGTAACCTTAAGTGTAAGATAGATCAAAACGACTAAACCAAGTACTAGCATAGCATGCACACTGTCACCTTCATGCATATGTAGGAGGAATAGATCACATCAATAATATCATAGCAATAGTTAACTTCGCAATCTACAAGAGATCATGATCATAGCATAAACCAAGTACTAACACGGTGCACGCACTGTCACCTTTGCACACATGCAGGAGGAATAAAACTACTTTAATAACTTTGCTAGAGTAGCACATAGATAGTAGTGATACAAAACTCATATGAATCTCAATCATGTAAAGCAGCTCATGAGATCATTGTATTGAGGTACATAGGAGAGAGATTAACCACATAGCTACCGGTACAGCCCGAGCCTCGATGGAGAACTACTCCCTCCATGGGAGCAGCAGCGTTGATGAAGATGGCGGTGGAGATGGCAGCGGTGTCGATGGAGAAGCCTTCCGGGCACTTCCCCGTCCCGGGTGCCGAACAGAGACTCCTGTCCCCCATCTTGGCTTCGCGATGACGGCTCTGGAACTTTTCTCGTATCGTGGCTTCCTCCGTAAGGGTTTTCGATGGGGGCTTTATATAGGCGAAGAGGCGGCGCAGGAGGGTCAACGAGGCGATGACACCATAGGGTGGCGCGGCCAGGGCCCAGGCCGCGCCACCATGTCATCTGGGGCCCACAGGGCCCATCTCTGGCAGCTCTCGAGTGTTCTGGATGGTTCCGGGGAAAATAGGAACCTGGGCGTTGATTTCGTCCGATTCCGAGAATATTTCGTTACTAGGATTTCGAAACCAAAAACAGCAAGGAACTGGCACTTCGGCATCTTGTTAATAGGTTAGTTCCAGAAAATGCATAAATACGACATATAATGTGCATAAAACATGTAGGTATCATCAATAAAGTAGCATGGAACATAAGAAATTATCGATACGTTGGAGACGTATCATGCACCCATAAGGACGATCAGTCACCTCCCAAGTTCCATTAGCTAAGATGGAATCCATCTCGCTACGGACAGCTTCCTTCCAGTAGTCAGCATCCTGAGATGCATAGGCTTCTGAAATAGAAGTGGGAGTATCATCCACGAGGTACACAATGAAATCATGACCAAAAGACTTTGCAGTCCTCTGTCTCTTGCTCCTTTTGGGAGCTTCATTGTCATCCTCCACAGGATTTTCAAAGTGTTCTATAGCCATGGTAGGTTCAGGAAATAATTCCTGAGTAGATGAACTGGGCATCTCCTGAGTTGATGAGCTAGAAGTTTCTTTCATAGGAAAGATGTCCTCAAAGAAAGTCGCATCATTCGACTCCATAATTGTACCAACATGCATGTCGGATACCTCAGATTTTACTATCAAAAATCTATAGCCAATGCTATGAAATGCATATCCCAGAAGAACACAATCCACGGTCTTTGGTCCAAGCTTGCGCTTCTTGGGTATCGGCACATTTACTTTCGCCATACAACCCCAAGTTCGTAGGTAAGAGAGTTTCAACCTTTTCCTTTCCCATTCCTCAAAAGGAGTAATGGTTTTGTTCTTTGTGGGGACACGGTTCAGGACATGACAGTCAATATCGCCTCCCCCACCATGCCTTGGATAGACCCGATGTATCTAACATGGCGTTAACCAAATCAGTTAGAGTACGGTTCTTTCTTTCGGCCACCCCATTTGACTGAGGTGAGTAGGGAGGCGTCCTCTCATGGATAATACCATGTTCCGCACAAAAAGAATCAAACTCGTTGGAAAAATACTCTCCACCACGATCAGACCTTAGCCGCTTGATCTTTCGATCAAGTTGGTTTTCTGCTTCAGCTTTAAAGATTTTGAAGTAATTAAGAGCTTCATCTTTAGATTTCAGGAGGTACACATAACAATATCGAGTAGAGTCATCAATTAAAGTCATGAAGTATCTTTTCCCTCCTTTTGTCAATTCACCATTCATTTCACAAAGATCCGAATGTATAAGCTCCAGCGGTGCCAAGTCTCTTGCCTCCGCAGTCTTGTGAGACTTACGTGGTTGCTTAGCTTGCACACATACTTGGCACTTGGATTTCTTGACAATAGCAAATTTCGGAATTATATTCATATTCGCTAGCCGCGTCATGCACCCAAAATTAATATGACAAAGTCGTGAATGCCAAATATCGGACTCACTATCATTGCAAACATGATTAATAATTTGAGTACATAAGTCTGACAAAGATAAGCGGAACAAGCCTCCGCATACATAACCCTTTCCAACAAATTGTCCACACTTGGAAATTACAACTTTATTGGACTCAAAAACCAACTTAAAACCATCTCGACATAAAAGCGATCCGCTAACGAGATTCTTATTAATGGAGGGAACGTGCTGCACATTCTTCAGCTGGATGGTCTTTCCCGAAGTAAACTTCAGATCCACCGTACCAACACCACGAACAGAAGCACGTGAGCCGTTTCCCATCAGCACGGAGGAAGTCCTTGCAACCTGATAAGAAGAAAACATAGAGACATCAGAACATACATGTGTATTGGCTCCGGTGTCTATCCACCAATCAGGAGAATTACATACTGAAAGGACAGTAGGAGAAATACCGTACCCAACGTCCTTCATCTCAGTATCCACACCAATAACAACATTTGCGGACTTGCCGCTGTTCCCACGCCGATCATGACGTTCTGGGCAATCAGGAGCCCAATGTCCAGGAGCACCACAAACATGGCAGTTCCCTTTCTTCTTATAAGGAGTCTTCCTTTTGAAGTTGGTTGAGTTGGAGGCTTTGTTCTTCTCGTCAAACTTGCCTTTTCCATTGTTCTTATTCTTAGACTTGTGAGATTGGAAGTTCTTCTTCTGTACCACATTGGCACTGGAACCTCCCTCAAAACTACGAGCGCGTGTGTCCTTTGCTCTCGCCTTCTCTTCCACATGAAGCGAGCCAATGAGATCCGAAACGGAAAACTCTTGTCTCTTATGTTTCAGAGAAGTAGCAAAGTTCCTCCACGAAGGAGGAAGCTTGGCAATAATGCCACCGGCCACAAATTTGTCCGGTAAGGTACACTTAAACTGCTCATGAGCCTGCTCAACGACGGAGCGCTCATCAGTCATCCTGTAGTCATAGTATTGCTCCATGACATACAGTTCAGTGCCAGCGTCCGAGACCCCAAATTTGGCCTCGAGCGCATCCCACGCATCTTTACCATGGTCGAAAGCCATGTACGGGTCAACAATGTTGTCCCCAAGAATGCTGAACAAGGCCGCCTTAAACATGGCGTCGACCTTCTCAAACTTTTCCTGCTCCTCTGCAGAGAGAGGCCCCTCAGGTCTAGCATCTGTGGCGCTAAAACAGCCTAGGTTTGTAAACCATAGAACTGCCTTTGTGCGCCACCTCTTGTAATGCATACCATCAAAGGAGGGAGGTCGAGTAGCGGCAGCAATGCTGCTTGAATTGATTTGCCTATAATCAGGTTTTTGGATTGTTGAATATATAAGCAAATATCCATATGAAATAATCCGTACGAGTAATTGATAAATCATGACTATGAAAACAATAGGTAAACTAATCATGCAGACTAGTAAGGTAGATGAACAGATCACATCTAAACAAGACAAACCGATCGCATCTACCACAGAAACTAGAACAAGAAGCTCTAACAGAAATTGAAAGAGAATCGACAAGATCACATACTTCACAGCAGCGTCGTTGTCGCCCATGTTGAGGTTGTCGAAGAAGTCGCTGAGGTCCGGGAAGAAGTTGTCGGTGTGGAGAAACTCGTCGTCCGAAGACGACGTCGTGCTGCCAGTAGTCGCGCCGAGCGCTCCCCAAAAACTGATTGCCCCTCACCCGTACAGGTTCACGAGAGGCAGGGTTCCGGAGGCCTACTGTCCCGGCACACGCCGACGGACGGGATAAGGAAGACGAAGGCGGCGCAATGAACTGGAAACAGTAGTCGCATATGTGGCACGTACAGGCTAGGTTCTCGTCCGCGCTTATATAGTGCGGCTCGGGAAGGTCGTGGGACGCAGCCCACGTACGAGTTCACGATCCAGAAAACCGGAACGAAAACGGCTGAGTTAACGCGTCCGTTAATGGCCTCATAATTGTGATTGATTACACAATTAATTTCCCGAACAAAAAAAGATAAGCTCCTCGATTCCCGCAACCCGCGGCGCGCGGCGAGGCGGGCGGCGAGAGGAGGAGTGCGCGAGGGCTCTCTCTTCTCACTCACTTACTAGCCAAGAACCCCACCTTATATACCACTCCAACTCTCTCCCAATGTGTGACTAAACTTTAGCACTAGTGCTGCCGAATATTGGAACGGTGACAGCTGATTTGATAATGGGCCAAAGGCCAAATGCCCTCAAATTCCAGCAAGACAGATAGCTACCGGTCAAAGCTAGAGTTGATGCAGCTGTACATCGTCGTGCCAAGTTGCTGTCTATGTAAATGGACGTGGGAGCCACCGCCTTCCGTTCCGCGTACGCACGAACGATGGACAGATGACTGGGACGCGCGTAGGCACCGACCTTTTCCCGTTCTTGTTCCTCTCAAGATCCTTCCGCCCGGCCGTGTCCCATGCATGCACCGTCACCGCCACGTACGTACATGCGCAGTTTTTCGCCGTAAATTGCACCGACGGACAGCACGTCGCCCTCATCGCCGCGTTCGCACGTTGCCAGCGACGAAGGCAGCGATGGTCGGCTCGCGTGTAAGATAACAACCTGTTTGGTTTTACGACGCGTGCGCCGGCGCATGTTTCTTTCTCGGCAATTCGGCAGTTGTTCCCGCGATACGACTTTGTCTTGACAATAAAGAAATTATTAGGTTTGGAACGACGGGTCGTGCAGTTTCTGCCTGTTCATTTGACTTTCACGCTTGAATAAACTAGTCTGAGAGAGCACTCCTGCATTTGATGTAGACCTGCAGTATCATGCGAATTTTGTACACCTTCAGGCCCTAAAAACCTTGTTGCAGATCCAATAAATTTAGATACATTTAACCTATATTTTTTCTAAATCGGCTATAAATATTTAGAGACGGAGGGAGTAGCATTTCGTGGCGTAGCACCGGCAGTTTTGCACGGAAATACACGTTGGTAGTACTGGTACAGGTGAACCGATGTACCGTGCGACCCCAAAAATTGTTTTTAAGTCTCAGAAGATTGGGATAACTTCTTTTTGCATTTAGAGAACACATATGTATGTACGTGCTAAATTACATTCTAAAAATAAAAAATGTAGTTTATTTAAAAATGACAAGTTTCAAAATAAACAGTCTGAAGAAACCTCCTCATTTCCAAAATAGTCTGTAATTTAAAGGTCGTACAACTATGTAGGTTAAGAACAGGGTAAATATAATAGGGTTTAGGAGCACCCATGTTCAGAAAATTGGCGTTGCCGTTTTGCATATAAGTATGGATGACGCGCTCATGATCTTTCCAGTAGGTGGGTGATAGAGTAGCTTCAAACCGAACACGCCGGAAACTTCTGCGGAAACTTGCGATTATCCCTCTGTCTCCTAGCTGTTGGTATCACGTCGATACTGTGACTCTCCTCTCCGTTCACACAGTCATGCATACATACTCCATCCGAGTCATGCTGCAGACTAATTCAGGTCCAGCTATGACACGCTCGCTAGCCCTTTTCATTGATTTGATTAAGGAGATTTTTAGTCGAAATTTTACAAGTCAAGTCTTGACCAAAAGGCCAAGACCAAAACAAATAAACAATAGCCTACCATCGGCATCTTGGTACCCGCAGGAGTAGTATTACTCGGGAACTTCAAATGTAGCTTCGCTATATATGCTTTATATTTTGAAAATAATGAACATTGCATTTTTTAAATAAAAATTCTGATTTTCTTTTTGTTTGTTATAAGGATGTATTCGATAGACGTACCAAATCTCAATTCATGTATTTTGAGGCACATAAAAACAACAAAATAGGACAAATTCTTGCGGCTTCAAAATTTGCACCGTTCACGTACTACAAAATTTTCAGTTTTGCTATTTTTATATAGCCTAGAATATAACATATTTTGAGATGACATTTAAGCATCTGTATAATACATCAGTACTTATATCTCGGACTTTGTTCCAGACTTTATCTTTAAAAAAAGCGGCTCCGTGTACCTCGCTAACACGCACTCGAGTACTACACATCAATCCTCTCTCTCGTGTCGCTCCTGCCCCCCTCCCCTGTGGCAAAGCGGCTCACTCGTGTCTCCAAGCCAAACCAAGGCCACTCCCGCTAGCATTGTTGGTCGGAGTAGGTTGAGGGGAGACGTCGGTCTTCGTAGTATGTATATGTAGCGTAGGTTGTGTACCTGATGGCGTTTGGTAGTAGGGTGTTGGATCCTTTTGGGCGGATATGGTGCAATTTGGTGCTGGTGTTTATTGTTTCAAGGGCTCCAATGCTAGAGGTTGTTCCAAGTGGAGGAGCTGAGGGCATGGAGATCTCTAACAATAAGGTTTTGAGCTCGTCCGTGTTGGCGTTTGGGCGCAACAATGGGCGACTGTGGTGGGGCATCTCCAACAAGCTTCCAAGGAGGAAGATGGACATGGAGAGCTTTGGCGCTATGTCTTGAAAACAAAATCGACGCCTACTCCATATTGGTGATCTCTAGCTTCCTTTAGTTATCTCGCCCAACAGTGGTGGCGAGGGAGAGGTGGAGCACGGCTTGGTGACTACCGATGATGCGTGCGGGTGAGGAAATTTAATAAAGTTGGATACATCATGAAATATGTTTTCATATGTTAATTTCACAGTTGTCAGTACTAGTAGTACTTTAAAATATGAAAGTTTATTTAGCGTACCATTTTAAGAAAACAGAGGGAGTACTTAGCCTGTTGATCGATCGAGGGCTCGGCGGCTTAAAAGAACATGTATATAGCCACAGGGATGGAGACAAGGGGGGACGAGGGGGGGGGCTAGGTCCCCCCCAAGGTTGAGATTTTGTGAAAAATAGTAGGCACTTAAACTGATTTTTTATGGTGATTTATCCATGTCTGCCCATCTCATGAAGTTCACAACACAGTTCGCCACCCTCATGTTTCGATCCTGGCTCCGTCCCTGTATAGCCAAGCAATACGTGGAATCGTGGCACGCGCCACGCCGTTGCTGCGTCCGCCGCAGACAAGATCCGGACGACTGCGCAACAGTGTTCCCGGCTGCATCTTGGTTCCTCGAGCTAGAGGGAAACGAGAGCAACACAGTGCAGGTGAACCCGGGCGGTGCCAGCCTTGTGCCACGGCATGCTTGCGTGGGCGGTACCAACCGTCCCGCCAGCCAGCTGCCACCTTTCCGCCGCACTGTAGCGTGCCTCCCCGTATTCTGACCTTCCACGTCGTCGCCAGCTCGGGTTTACCCGAAAAGCCACAGATGTGCTTCCAGCAAAAAAAAACCAACCGCAAAGTACTGGCAGTCTCACGTGGCGCCAGCCGTGGTCTACGGCCGCCCACGTGTAGGCGATGCAGGCTCCCACGCAGCGCAGCACCACGCGTCGGTGCCAAAGCCCCGGATTCCGTGGGCCGGTTCCGCCAATCCGCGCAGATCCCGTTCCCACCCACCTCCCACATTTAATTTAACCCGCGCACGTGTGGGCCCCATCCGGCCAACCCCTTCCCCACGCCTTGCTGCGTCCGACGTGGCGAGCCCGGGGCGGTGACACGGCAGCAAAAAGAGGCGCGCGCGCTGGACGCTGGACGCGGTTGCGGTTGGAGCCCCGTGACGGCGAAAGCGAACCGTAACGGCCTCGACGGGAACGGTGGGTAACTACTTTTCCCAGGATCCCAGAGCCAGAGAGAGACAATACTCTAGTCGCCAGCGGGAGGGGAGAGTCGCCGCCTATTAATACGCGCCATCCCCCGTCTTCCCTCTTCTCTTTTCCGCCTCCGGAACCAATTCCCCCTTGCCCCCCCGCCCGCCGTCGCCTCCAACCCCTCGCAGTTGCCGGCTGCTCGCCCCTGCGCCGGCATTGGGATAGTCCCCGACAGCCTTCCTCCCTCCGGTAAGCTTCCTCCTTCTCCAGGGATATGGTGCTTCGTGGGATTTATTTGTTTATTATTTATTATTAGTTTGCGACCCCGTTGCTTCTAGTAGATCTCACCGTGCTCCTCGCCGTCTCGTCGTTCGATGCTCGGTCTCCGTCCCTCGGCGCGGCGGCCGGCCGTCGGCCCCGGCCGCCCGACGGGGAGCCAGCCACCAATAAAGCCCGTCCCCGTCCTGTTCCATCCGTGGACCTCATGAGCTGTCGTCGGAGCCCCCCTGGAAGGCTCGATTTTTTGGCCATTAATCGGCGGGAGGGAAGGGGTTAGGAGGGTCATAAACGGCGTGGCCGTGGATCCTGGCGGTGGTTGGCGCCTTGGCGGTGTGGGATTCTTCTTCGGGACGGGTCCCATCCCCACGGCCGTACCCAACCTTTTTTCCTTTCCCTTTCGCCCCCGGTGCTTTTTGGATGCATTATAGCAGCACAGAGGGGAAATTAAGTTTATTTACTCCGTACAAAAATATCGTCGCGTCTTGTTCGATGATTGCCCGCAGTACGCTTCGGCTTGTCGTCGCGTGCTGCAGCGCTTGTCCTGTTTGGGGTTTGGGTGCGGTTGGGGTTGATGGGTGCATGTTGCGTCGCCCTACCGGGGCTCCATTATATGATGTGAGGGCAGATCGATATTATTTGATTGATTGCTGCACTGCGCTACCCGATTGCGAAGTTGGTTCAGATTAGCAGACATCGGAAGTCATGCAACTATGCATAGGGACAATCTAAGCTAATTCATTGTTCCTTTGTTGACTTACTGTACGTTTTTATGTTCTGGACTTCCCCATGTACGTATGCATTTTCGATTTTGAATCTCTGTTAATTTTTTATGTCTTTCTTTTGCATCTGTCTTTGTTCTGTTAGGATTGTCTGTCAAACTTTTGGGTTATGAGTTTCGTTTTCAGTTGCTACATGGATGTTGGGGGGTAAATGATCATGGATGGATGATATGTCATTCTCCAACTAATATTTGGTGGTGGTGGTGGTACATAAAAGGAATCAGACCTTCAGCCCTTATCGTTTACCCTTGTCGCCCAGGAATCTTAGACTGAAAGCTGTTCGGCTCTATTTCCTAGTTTAACTTGCAAGACAAAAATAGTAGCTATGCTGTAAAGCAACCAGGCCAGTTTTGTCAGCTGTTCTTGCTTTAGGTTTGGTGTTCCATTAAATAACAAAGGTGATCGATCTTCCTTCTTAATGCAGTCTCGGTTGTTACTGTATTCAATTATTGTCCTTGGAGCGGTCCGGGTAGATGCAGGCCATGTGTCCGGACATTTTCTTAAGGTTTTTCAGATATCTCCTATTTCTGCGAGCTAAATTTATCTGTTTCTTGACGCAGAATGCAGGGGCTTCTCGCTTGATCAGTGAAAAAAAACATTGAAACCTTGGTTTTTCATTTGACAAGAGGGTTGTTCAAGTGTCTCTCTGTTTCATTCCCCAATCCCGGCGCAATCTCCTTGTGCTGTTCGTAGTTCAACCACAACACTGAGAGGGAGTCTGTTCTGTTGATGGATTTGAAGACAAGCCACAAGTCACCCCTTTTCGTTGATCCTCTCTCTTCGTTAGCCTTGCCATCTGCCGTGATGTCGTACACAACACCAGCTAGCTTCCCGTCTTCGGGGCTGTACCTGAACACCCCAAAGAAGACGGCTCTTCCCAAACAACTTGAAGAAGTTCGTGCTGCTGGATGGCTCGATCTCATGATGGCCTCATCGCCTCCTCGCAAGAGGCAGAGCAAGGACCTCTTCCCCACTGATGTTCAAGCTGACGATCTTGATCTGCGATATCATAACTGGATGGTATGTACTTGAATCTATAGCATTTGATAAGAGTTATAAGGAAACAGCAAAACCCATAAATGGTTTCCTTTGTTTCGTTTTGTAGGTGAAGTATCCTTCTGCTCTAAACTCATTTGAGGGAATTACTGAGCTCGCCAATGGCAAAAGAGTGGCATTGTTTCTTGACTATGATGGAACTCTTTCGCCTATTGTGGACAACCCTGCAAATGCAGTAATGTCTGATGAGGTTTGTTTCAAATCCTTGCTCCATGTACAATTTAAACTGCCATGCATATGTACTACTGTATTACTGTTTTTTCCATGCTGCTTTCTAAAGATTTTTTCCCACAGATGCGTGATGCTGTGAGGCATGTGGCATCACTTTTTCCCACTGCAATCATTAGCGGAAGATCCCGTGACAAGGTATGATGTTCATGCTCATCCTTGAAACTACTCTTCATACCAGTATCTGCATTTTGCCTCATTTGTTGAATCTTTTATTTTCTCCTGCTGATGTTTTTCTCTGCCTGTAGGTCTTTGACTTTGTGAAACTAACCGAGCTATACTACGCTGGAAGTCATGGAATGGACATCATGGGGCCTGTTAGGATGTCTGAGTCCAGTGGTCACCATGTCGAATGTGTTACATCCACTGATTCAGAGGTGAAGCAGCTTCATTGATTTTGTTCCAGCACAATTTGTTCCCCTGTTTCATAAGTTTTAACTTTTCACTTGTTTTTCAACCAGGGTAAAGAGGTCAATCTCTTCCAACCTGCAAGTGAGTTTTTACCTATGATAGCTGAGGTATGTATGTATCGAGATCTAAAGCTTAGGGTAGAAGGTTATGCAATATAGTTCAGCTTGCTCACCTTGATGTCTTGGTAGGTGTTTGAAAATCTCAGTGAGAGTATCAAGGACATCGACGGTGCAAGGATGGAAGATAACAAGTTTTGTGTGTCTGTGCATTACCGAAATGTCGCACCACATGTAATTATACATCTAAGACATCCCTTCATTTTTGCATATGAATATTTCGTCGAACAGAATATTTGCTCAACACTTACCTTCTCGTTGTTTGCCACTTTTTAGGACTACGAAAAAGTTCATCAACGTGTAACTGCCGTTCTAAAGGATTACCCTTTTCTTAGGCTTACTCATGGGAGGAAGGTGAGGACTTTCTACAACTACCAGGCTCTATGTCAAACTATTTGTTAACTACAATATTGTTTAATCTTATTCCGCTGTTGATTGCAGGTTCTTGAAGTCCGCCCTGTGATTGACTGGAACAAGGGGAAAGCTGTAGAATTTTTGCTTGAATCGCTTGGACTAAGTGAGAGTGAAGATGTTCTTCCTATCTATGTTGGAGATGACAAGACAGATGAAGATGCGTTCAAGGTTAGTCCATGTCTGCTTGCTTAACATGCAAACCCTTAAGTTATTTCGATGTCGTTAATTAAGGTTCCTCTTGGCGCAATTAGGTTTTGAAGGCAAACAACCGTGGCTTTGGAATTCTAGTGTCATCTATGCCCAAGGAGAGTGATGCATTCTACTCCCTGAGAGATCCAGCCGAGGTACATATATCTGTATCATCAGAATAAAGAAGAAATAATGCCAGTGCTCTAGATTCTACAGTTTTTATTACCATGCATCCATGATACGGAAATTATGTGGTCAAGTGTCATAACCTTAGAATAAAATGTTTTTCTATATAGGTAATGGAATTTCTGAGGACATTGGCAGCATGGAAGGAGGAATCAAGCTGAGCAGAAGGGAAAAACACCGGTTTTGCTGACCTGGAGAAGTACCCAACTATAAATACAAGCTAACCCATACGTTGGCTGATAAGGAGTTAGGCCAAAGCTTTTTTGATTTGGCATTTTGTGAAAGAGGTTGCCACAATTTTTGGCTCCACTTTTGTATTTTGTTAATGGGATCCCCGATCCATTTTATTCTTTTATTGTTCTAGTTCCTTTAGTACATATCAATATAAGCTGCAATTTGTCCTGCTGGTGTATGTTTCAACATTTCATGAAACTGTGTTGTACGTTTAGTGCATTTGGAAGGATGTATCATGTATGATGCTGACGTTGGAAGTTTGCCTGTTACAACGGAGGAGGCGTTTTGGCTCATAGGAGCATTTGCTCCCATTATATAAAATAATTAAAAAATAATTTTAAAAATGTTTAAAAAAATTGACATAAAATTTTTGGTGTACATCGTGACATTCTATGTTCGTACATAAATTTTCGTGAAAAAAACAACATTTTATGTAGCATGTACAAAAAAGACAAAAAAATATACTGTACGTAGTCGTGTTGGTGCATAAAATTTTGTCTTTTTTACAGGAGACACATAAAATATTATTTTTTTCTGAAAACTTGTGTACGAACATAAAATGTCTAGATGTACATGCAAACATTTATTTTAGAATTTTTTGACACTTCAAAATGTGTATTCACATAACGGGTTCATATGCTCCTACGAGCCAAAGTGGATTTCCCTGTTACAACATGTTAAAATATTATATTGCTCGCCCCTTGTACGTCTATGACCTGTGAATAATTGGCATGCAACACCCCAATGAAATAAAGATTTACTTTGGTTTAAAATTTCAAAATGCTTTATCTCTTGAACTGAATATTTAAATTAACATTTATTTTGGTCTAAAGTTGAAAATACTTTGTTTCTCGAACTGTGCATGAAAAATAAAAAAAATAGACAGATCGAAATAATAAGTTGAACTATTTTTTCGAAGTACAGAGACAAACATGGGTGAAGTTAGACTACTAATCAAGTTAATGATTTAGAAAATAAACCTGTGCTTGGATGGTTAGGAGGACAGTGGCACCCCAAGCCCACCAAAGTTTAAATCCCAGATTTGACACTTTGATGTCTCATAAAGGCAAAATATTCTTCAGCGGGAGGCGATGTTCCCGTCGACAGTGAGGCGTCTGTGGTGACTTCGTCAATCTCAAAACCTGCCAAATCAGTTCTTCAACGCACAATAATTTCCTTCTCTAAAAATAAAATTAGTCTAGATTTAACATTAAGAAACAGTAAAGCTCAATCGTCTACGAGCTAACACAGTGATCTCCTTCCCTAAACCATCAGATCTCGTGTACGTACGGTGTAGATCATCCCAGCACTCTCGAGTAGGGTTGTAAATGGTACGGATAATTTTCGCTCCGAATCCGCATCTGTATCCGTTTTTGAGGATATGGTATGCATTTTTAGAAATCCGCCGGATATGGATGCGAATGTGGATAGTGCTCAAGCGGATATCCAGCGGATACGGTAGAGGATATGGTATTGATACTATCCGACGGATACGGATTATCCGTCATTTTTTGCGGATTATCCGAGGTCCTCAATGAGGATAATCCGAGAAAATTAGCCCAACCCTAAATATTTAGACAATATAGTTAGTTCATCGGCTAAAATATGTATGCTATTAGCACGTAATTTGCTTTGTTGTACAAACATGTGTGTACATTTAGCTATAGCCTATAATTACAAACATATTATACATAAAAAAGCATACTTGTATTTTTTATGTGTATATTTGCTTAATAATCCGCTCCGATCCGTGTCCGGTCCGAATCCGCTCCATATTCGTAATCCGATATTATCCGCATCCGAATTCGCATCCGACCATTATCCGCTCCGATCCGAATCCGTCATAAAAATATGGTAAAGGATATGGTAATAGAAATATCCGATTTTTTAGACGGAAGGCTCGAAATGAGCCCGGATTTGAATTAACGAAGCCATCAACCGGCTAGGAAGTACACCAGAAGTTACAACACACACGCGCCAAGCGCAAACCGAAACCCAAACAAAAGACAACACATAAACATCAAGCCCGCTGAAGCGTCAACTTGATCCATGAAGAGGGAGCCTTGTCTTCTGCAGCACCGGAGCAATCGCGGCCATGTCCACACCAACAAACCTCCACCGCACCAAGACTGCAATCCACGGGGAACTTCAACAACGGGCCGACCACCTGGCAGAGCTTGAGGATCCAAAGGAGGGAGGGGTCTTGCGGCGCCGCCTCCAAGAAGGTGAATGGCGCAAGTATGCGTCATCGTCGCCGGCAGAGACAAAGGTCCTGCAAAGTTTTCACCCAGACCCGAGAGCCACCACCCCTAGAGCTCGGGCTAAGTCCAGACCAAGAACACAACATCTTCCCCTGGCGTTGGGATAAGCACACCGGCAAGACCACGACCAGACGCCGACCTAGCAAAGCCCCCCAAGGCGCTAGGGAGGACATCAGCTACCGCAGCAAACCGTGTAGAAGTAGCCAGGCCGATGCTGCGAGATGGCTGCGACACCAGCGGGAGGTCACAGGGTGATCCACAAGACACTTCCAGAGGGCATGCCCAAAGCGAGGCCCCCAAGAATATTAGGCTGAGGCGGAGGGACGGAGCCCATCACTACGATCAGGAGAGACATCATCAGGACGCCTTCAACAAGGGAGCGACACCCGCAGGTGCCGCCGTCACCGGCACAGGCCACAACCATGTGCAGCTTTCGCCGAGGTCCAAAACCCGATCAATGTTCCGGACACCATCGCGAGGATGTAGAGCAGACATAGCAGAAATCACCGCCGCGCCCCCAACCAAAGTCGAAACCTGAACTAGCCCCAACTAGACGCAACCGCAAGGTGTACACCAACTGGCTGGCAATGCCCGGCCAGGCCCAGATCTAGACATCAACGACGCTAGGTCGGCGGCAACCCGACGACCCCACCATCCCCAGGGCGTCAACACCTGCACAGGCACGACCAAACTGATCGGAGGAAAAAAACCAGACTTTAGCCCCGAGGCAGCTGCAGTTCTGGGCAAGCTGCCAAGCCGGCGAGCAAGCGGCGGCCCAGGGACCCATCCCACATAGCCAACCAGGACATAGCCCCCAAGCTACACCAGACCGCCGGAGCCCCCAGAACCTCGGACTCCGACGTCAATGGACACAAAGGTCGCCGGACCCGGGCCCGACGGACCTACAACAGGGTCAGCCATGGCTGAGGCGCCGCAACCACCAGCGGGCAAGGCCACCAGCAGCTGAGAGGAGCCGGCGGGCCCTAACAGCCCGATCTGGGCCCACAAGCCCAGCATCCCACGGCCACGAGCAAACCCTAGGCGTCCACGCCGCCGGCGGACGAAGCAGCGGCACGAGGGCCCTTCCACGCCGCGGCCGTCGCCTTCGCGGCCCCCACCCGCCGAGCTGCGCTACGGAGCCGCTTCCTGCGAGCCACCACGCGGTGGCACTGACCGCCCACCGAGCCCGCGGTGCGCCGCCGGGCGGGAAGGGAAAGCCGCCGCCCGCCGGCTTTGCCCGGGCGCCCCGCCGACGGCGGCGAGTAAGGCGAGGGGCGGCGCCAGAGTGGAGGAGGCGGGGGCGCCCTGTCGCCCCACGTGGAGCGACGGGAGCGAGGAGGAGTAGAGAACTCTCACCCAGTCTTTTCCACAAACCTAACTTCTCATAGAAATATCCGATCCGATCCGATCCATTTACATCTCTACTCTCGAGGGGTCACTGAGCTCGTTTCCTTTCTGAACCAGCGTCAAATGGGCCAGCCTGTCATCTAAGGGCTGGTACTTGGCAAGCTGGGACGATTTCCTGTTGATTGGGCCGCAGTAGCATCATACGGGCCGCATGTAAAGGATACACGAAGGCAAAACGCTTCCTTCCTTTCTTCCTATTCTTCGAAGACGTCAGCCTTTTTCTACTCCCTTCAAACCAAACTAATTGATTTAGAGCATCTTCAGCCGCGTCCCCCAAAGCGTCCCCCAAACCGCGCCGGATCGAGCGTTTGGGGACGTGCCGGCGTGCAGCGTTTGGGGACGTAAGCTCCCACCGCGTCCCCAAACGCCGCCCTAATCGAAATTCAAATAGATGCATTCAAAAGAGATCGTTCCGATTCGTCGCGATCAGAGTAGCGGCGATCGATCAAAGTACTGGGCGCGATCATATTACAGACCGGTGGTGCATGCAAATTAGAAGAAGGGGAAGGGGTTGGGCGACGGCGTCCTGAGTCGACGCAGGCCCGTCGAGCACGATGACCTCGTCGCGATCTGCCTGTTGCTGTGCATGGTGCGTCTGCTCCGTCGCCGACGCAGAGGCCGACGTAGGTGTAGCAGTAGAAGACGCGTCAGCCTGCTCTTGCTGCGCTGCCGATGCCGCTGCCAGGGCCGCCGCGTCCGCCGCCGCCATTTTGGCTTCGATGTCGTCGAGGATCTGGCCTTTGAAGAAGTTGTGCGCCGCTCGCGTCCGGGGAGACATTCCCTCTGTCGACGCTCAGCAGGGACATGTCGTCCCTGCGTTTCTTGAGCTCCAGCTTCTCCTCTTGCCTCTTGAGCAGCTCGGCCCACCTTTGGTCGGCCTTCTTGTCGCGGGAGATAAAGGTCGAGGAGACGTCGGCGAGGCATTTCGTGATCGACGCCTGCGTCTTCTCAGACGACGCAGCGTCGGCCAAGGCGGCCTTGGCAGCCTTGTTGCCAGTAGGACGCCCTGTCGAAGTTGCCAGCGGCGCGTCCAGATCAATGGCGTCCTTCCCCTTGGATAGCGACAAGCGCGTCCCGCCATTTCTCATTCATTTTGAGATCACTCCGGAACGATACACCGGCATGGACGTACCCATGGGCTCGCGTTGTGGCGGCGATACACCCGGCCATACGTGCTGGTGCTGGCGCGCCGCCTGAGCTTCTCTTCTCCAGCTCCGCCGCCCTCCGTCCTTTCCGCTCCGCCGTCGATAGCTTCCGGCGCAGGCAATCTTGCTGCCATTGATCGTCGGTCCATCCTTCAGCTTCTTCGCAGCCGGCGCCTTCCGCGGCTTCGCAAGGTGTTGTCGCCCCTTTCGTCCCATTGCCCGGCGGCTTCTTGGCCGCTTTCTTCGCCATCTTTTTGGGGGCTGTCGGCGGCGCCATGTAGAGAGGGTAGCGGCGGCGGGTGGACGGCGGGAGGGAGAAAGAAATCGGCGGGATAGGAGAAATGAATCGGCGGCGATATGTTTTGGGAGGCCTGTGCGCGGCGGTTAGGCGCGATTTGCGGGAGCGGCGGGATTTGGCGGGAGTGTGAGACGAATTTTCCCTGTGCCGCTGAGCGGGTTTCGTCGGCTCGGCCGCTTTTGTGCGTCCCCGGTGCGTCCGGGACGAGACGGGAGCCTCGGGCGCCGGAACGAGCCATGGACAAAAACGGGCTTTTGGCACGCCTGGAGAATGCTTTGGCCCAGGGGAAACGAAAGGTTCAGCTTGTTTGGTTTCATACGAGCTAGCTTTAGCCAATCACTTATTCACATGGTGACCTTATCTCTACCTCCTCACCTATCACAAAGCTTGCGCCGCTGTCACGAAGCCTGGCACCACGCCGGTGCGCGAAAAGACCACCATGCCACTCTCGCCGATGGTGGCCAAGGCGGCGTGGGCAATACTGGGTTGAATATGATAGGCCAAAGCTTTCGGTGTACGTCGCCGGCACTGGCTACACGTACACGGTTACCGCCATGGATTACTGCCTATCACATACCATAACCATTACCACCATGACACCGCCGGTCACGCCTGTTATAGGCATCACCACGTCGTCGAACACGAAGACGAACACCACCATGACACGGTCGTTCACGTCCGTCACAAGCATTACCATGTCGTAGACGACGTCGCCGAACACCACCATGACACCGCCGGTCACGCTGCATCACCACGTCACCGAACACGAAGACGAATACCATCATGACACCACCGTTCATGCCCGTCACAAGCATCACCATGTCGTGGACCACGAAGCTGAATACCACTGTAACACCGCCGGTCACGCCGGTCATAAGCATCACCACGTCGTCGAACACGAAGACGAACACCACCATGTCGCCATCACCATGGATTATCACCTATCACATGTCACCTATCATCACCACGTCGCCGTCCGTGAAGACGACAAGAGAGAAGTTGAGTAAAATTATTTCAAACCTTACTCACACATATGTATAGATTATAGTATACTAGTGAGTCATTTATCTTTTCGTGTATGTACATAAAAAACCTGTTAACATGAAAGTCATGCGAAATGGTGATGTGTACCTACTCCTCAAAGGAAATTTCAAACGGTTGAGTGTGTGCAACGAATTTGACAAAATTCTCTTAAAACTTCATACACAAAATTGACGATTTACGACCGACGAAACTCGAAACCGATTGTGGCAATTGATTCATATCATCGACACGCATCTTTTTCATGTACAACTTATTTTGATTCGGAACATGGTTGTGTTGATTTGAAGAGATGACGCGTGGAGTAGTGCAATGGAGAGTGAGCCTAAGCGAATCCACTTGCAGTTGATTCGGGCGTTCCTCTGGATGAAGGCAAAACATTGCTTGGCAAAACACAACTTTAAAAATCATGCGATGGAACAACGCGAATCATCCGAGCCACGCATCCCCTTCCATTTTTGCAACAAGAAGTCGAACTCCCCCCCCTCCCCCTTCTGCAACCGTTTCAGAAGTTCGCCCCCACCCGGCCACCCCCCATACATCTCTTCCATCTGGTAGGCATGTGTGGAAATTTCTTTCAATCAGATACCCCTGTTTCCGCCTTTCAATATTTCCTAGTTTTTCTCCACTAGTTGTTTGTTCATGTTTGTTCTGCATTCCGTGTTATCCTTTCAAGTTTTTTTTTTGAACAAGAACGGCCCCGAAAGGCCTGGAAGCATCAATTAATAACGGTGGGTACAGGAATTACAACAATGCCCTTTTGCATCTCTAGCCCTAGAAAACCTGAAGAAACGTGACTCAATTGGTCTTAGTTAGTCTTCGGGACGGAGTGGAAGAAGGGCGGAGACTCTCGAACGAGGAAAAGGATCCCTTCGAAAGAATTGACCGAGGAGCCGTATGAGGTGAAAATCTCATGTACGGTTCTGTAAAGGGACAGTAAGGGTGACTTATCTGTCGACTTTTCCACTATCAACCCCAAAAAACCCAACTCTGCCTTACGTAAAGTTGCCAGAGTACGATTAACCTCTGGATTTGAAATCACTGCTTATATACCTGGTATTGGCCATAATTTACAAGAACACAAAAAATACAAGAAGTCGACTAGGTGGACTGGTCCGAGTGAAGAGAAAAAAAGCCATACAGAACTCAAAATATTTTCCGGCGATATTCATTTTCCTGAAGAGGCAGATAAGGTATTAGGCGGCTGTTTGATACCACCAGAAAGACAAAAAAAGGATTCTAATGAATCAAAAAAAAAGCAAAAATTGGGTCTATGTTCAACGGAAAAAAATTATCATTGAAGAAAATGCATTGAACTTTACAAAAAGGACCCTAGCAAGAAATCTGGAAAAGCAATCAGATGCCCGGTCTCCTTCTCCACCGGTCGCCGGCGACCTCGAGGCGCAGGACGCCGAGGTCAGAGAGGAAGTAGCTCGGAGCGCTCTCCAATCCGACGAAGATCTACCCGCGATGGCTATGTCAACACCACCGGGGACGAACCACTTGGGGGTATAGCCACGGCGAGCTCCGACGCTGTGTAGCAGAGGGCCTCCAGAGGAGGTAGGGCTTCTGGTCGAGGGCCGCCCTTCGGCCATCGAACAAGGGGGCGAGGCAGCGAAGCCAGCATATGCCCCCCCAATGAAGAACTCGCCAGACAGCACGGCAGCGCAACAGCATGCCAAGATCATCCAAAGCTTCCAAATAGCACCACAGAGGCATATTATTGCAGCAAGAAGGGGTGGGGAAAACAAGAGCAAGACCAGCCAAGAACAGATCTCGCCATGGACGCGGCATCAAGGTGGTAGCATGAGATCCACCGATGCTTTTCTCAATTCCAAGAATCAGAGATTGAAGAACAAGAGAAATAGCATCACCAGATCCGGATCTGCCCACCTTTTTATTCGCCGGGGAGAAGCTACAGACTATAGGAACTAAAACTAGAAGAAGCCAGACCTCTCTCCCACCCACCGTCAGCCACCATGGCCGCCGGCGGCGAGGGGGAGAGAGGCCGGCGGGAGGAGCAAGGAGAGGAAGGCTCAAAAAGAGCAAAACTCCACAGAGGGAACAACGAGAGCTGGGTGGGGGGTAAGTGAGCCGTAATAGGGATCGATCTCGGAGTCTGCACGGCCTATCCTTTCAAGTTTCAATTTCCATTTGTACATACGAGCTTGTTTTGAGAGTTTCCATGGCAATGTTGTTATAGTCCTACGATCTTCCATTATTTTGTTGCAAAATGTTATTTTCTATTTTGTTTATTTGCTGTTCTTATGCTACTCCTGCCAAACTTGTATGGATTGACAAAATTTCATCGTCATGAAGATGAGCTCTAATTCTAGGTTCGCAACACCGTGGAGCATTGGAGAGGAGCGCATTGCCAAGAATGGGCTCCGACTCCCACTGAAATAGAGGCGGCTCCACTTACTACTTTGAGAAATCCCACATGATGGAAATAGAGCAGGTATAGATTGGGAAAAGTTGTTGTAGAATCTTTTCCTGGAATGCTTGTTAGTGAATCTTAAGTATCTAGAAAGTATGATATGGATCCGATTTTCTGTGGGTTTGCTAAATTTATCTTGTAGAAGGTAATTTTATCTCAGATATTTTGTCAATACTCCCTCCGGTCGTTATTAATTGACGCGGGAGTACAGCTGAAATAGTGCAACTTTACATACACTTTGCGTCGATTAAATGGGACCAGAGGTAGTACTTATTTCTAGAGAAGTTTATATATCATCTTATGCTAGCAGCCTACCCACAATATATATACTATTGGCATGTAGTGCATATCCCTTATTTGAATAAAGCTATAAGGTTTTGGCTCACATTATTAAGGAACCCCCTGGATTACAGAACTAGAGGTAGAACTGCTTGGCATGTTCATTAACATTTTTTTTATCACTGTGCTTGGGGCCTTGATACCTTCTTTCTTGTGGGTAATATTTTCATGCTCAATGCAAATCATATTATCCAGTAATATCGCAAAACTCCTTTTAGATGGCACTCTTGGTAATACCATTTGTCTTTTTACAACTAATTTTGTGTATAGCTGTCGTTGCTTAGTAGACGGTACCTCGGAAGAGGGATCCTCACGAGGGGGAAAAGAATTAGGGGCCATAGGGCGGAGTGTCCCCGGGACGGTAGTACGCGAGTTACCCAGCTTCAGAACACCTGCACGATGACAGGGCCTACTGCTGCTTGTCTGGAATTATCTGGGCGCTTGCGCGTTGTTACAATGGTTGTGGTTGTGCCTCTAGCGCTCCCGGGATCCGGCTTATATAGATGCTCGGATCTAGGGTGTACATGGAGAGTCCTAGCCGGAATACAAGTTGCCTAACTACGGTACAATATCTTGCCGTGTACGTCAAGGATCCGCCTTCCATCGTGGCCGTGCTGGATCCGGATACTTTATGGGCCTCCACGGATCCGGCCTCCTTCGTAGGTCGGTTGAGATCCGGCTCCTCGTTCCTGGGCTGGACTTCATCCTTCATGATCAACAGCAACTGGGCCGCCCGATGGGCCCCATGCCACCATCACCATCTGTGGGCCACCCGGGCTTGCCGGATCTAGGCCATGTCGTTGATATACCCATAAAGTATACCCACAACAGTAGCCCCCGAAGTTCTCCGAGATTCATCATTCCTCCGACCTAGCAACTCGGAACCGAAGAGAATCTTGAAGAGCTTCCAAACTTTCTTGTTTCAAACATCATCTTCTCGGAAATCATCTGTCCTTCAGTAACGATAATGTAACGGAGTTTTCATCCCGCGCACACAACTTCCTACTTTCCCGCGCTAAATTTTCGGAGATGCGAATCTTCAGCCAGAAATTTCGGGGCGCGGTTGGTACCCCACGTCATTTACCGCTTTGACCTAAGACACGCGGCATCATCCAACGGTGAGACTGTTTTTATCGTCGGATCCGAAACGCGAATCTCCGCGCGAGCTATAAATACCCCCACGCGCGGTAACTTTGCCATTCTTTTCACCTCCTCACCACTTCGTCTTCCTCCTCGCGCCGCGCCACCCGTCAGATCTCGACTCCGGCGAACTTTCTCCACGGGAAGCTTCGCAGCCGCTCCAAGCCTCCCTTCGCATTAAGATTCCCACTGATCGGGGAATTCTCCCGCCGCCGATCAGTGGTCAAAGTGCGTGGTTTACTTCAAGTTCGGCGACCTCCACCCTACCGGAGCATCGCCGGACCGCCCCGCCATTAACGGTACGTGCACCGGACTTGTAGAAGAAGAAGTAGACTAGCGTAGTTTCCGGTTACTCAACTTAGTTTGCATGGGTGCAGCCGGAAGCATGCCGCATGATTCACACTGCACTGGTAGTTCTCCGAATAGCCCGGATCCAAGACCGAGAACCAACTGTCCGGACCCATTTCATATCTACCACCATACGTTTCCGACATTAGGCTTGCTCAACCATTCTCCGCCTCTTCCAGTACAAAACTAGGCCGCATTCCAACTCAAGAGCTCGAAGAAGAACTCCAAGGTCAAGCTAGAATGGCAGCCAAGGTCCAGGAGTCGGAGAATGAGAGGGCGTCCAAGGCCCGGATCCGCGAAGGAGAGCGGGGTCAATGGTGGCCTGATACGTCCAATTTGCATCACTATTTTGTATCATAATTTGCTGTTATTCATTGATATATTTCATATTGGGACACAATACTTATGTTATTTCATCTATTTTGCATGTTTCATCATCATTGGAGAATCAAGCACCGGAGCCAGGATTCTGCTGGAAAAAGCACCGCCAGAACGCAATATTTCGGAAGATCAACTGCAAGGGAATTTCACGTAAATCCTATTTTTCCAGATGACTGAGGGAGCCAAGGAGAAGAAGAGAGGGGCCATCAGGGCCTACCATAGGGCGGCGCGGCCCAAGGCCCGGCCGCGCCACCCTATGCTCCGGGGGGCCACGACCCCTTTCGCCTCCTTTCGCGCACTCCTTCGTCCCGAAAACCTGCCACAGAGGACCCTCACGCAGGGTTACAGCCGCCTCCGCGGGGCGGAGAACACCAGAGAAAAAGAGCCCGGCGGGCAGAACCGGCCGGGGAATTCCTCCCGGGGGGAAAATCGACGCCATCGCCATCGTCATCGAGCGGACATCATCTCCATCATCATCATCATCATCTCCACCATCTACACCGCCATCACCACCGCAGCACCTCGTCATCGCTGTAGCAATTCGGGTTAAATCTTGATTGTTTGATAGGGGAAACTCTCCCGGTGTTATTCTATACTTGTTGTAGATGCTATTGAGTGAAACCATTGAACCAAGGTTTATGTTCAGATTGTTATTCATCATCATATCACATCTGATTGTATTCCATATGATGTCTCGTGAGTAGTTCGTTTAGTTCTTGAGGACATGGGTGAAGTCTAAATGCTAGTAGTGAATTATGGTTGAGTAATATTCAATGTTATGATATTTAAGTTGTGGTGTCATTCTTCTAGTGGTGTCGTGTGTGAACGTCGACTACACGACACTTCACCATTTATGGGCCTAGGGGAGTGCATCTTGTATTCTGCTAATTGCGGGGTTGCCGGAGTGACAGAAACCTAAGCCCCCGTTAGTATATCGATGCAGGAGGGATCGCAGGATCTCGAGTTTAAGGCTGTGGTTAGATTTATCTTAATTACTTTCTGTAGTTGCGATGCTTGCAAGGGGTATAATCACAAGTATGTATTAGTCCTAGGAAGGGCGGTGCATTAGCATAGGTTCACCCACACAACACTTATCAAACAATGAAGATTATTTAGCTACATGAAGCGAAAGCACTAGACTAAAATTCCCATGTGTCCTCAGGAACGTTTGGTCATTATAAGTAAACAAACCGGCTTGTCCTTTGTGCTAAAAAGGATTGGGCCACTCGCTGCAATTATTTCTCTCGCATTTTATTTACTTGTACTTTATTTATCCGCAATATCAAAACCCCCGAATACTTGTCTCTGTGAGCATTTACAAGAATCCTTCATCGAAACCGCTTGTCAACACCTTCTGCTTCCTCGTTGGGATCGACATTCTTACTTATCGAGATACTACGATACACCCCCTATACTTGTGGGTCATCAAGACTATTTTCTGGCGCCGTTGTCGGGAGTGAAGCGCTACAGGTAAGTGGAATTGGTAAGGAAAACCTTTACTGTTTGTGCTGATTTTATTTCTGCCTGCTGCTATAAATCATTATGGAGAGATCTTCTCTTCAATTTCTATTTGGGAAATCTACTACTACTGCAACGGTAGTGGATGAAGCGCCAGGTGAGGAAGTAGTACCATATAAAATACCTATGAAAATTATTGAACGTGTTATGGATAACCGCTATGAAGGGGATGGAACTGTCCATCCCGGTGATCATTTATTGTTTTTGCATGAATTATGCGGGTTATTCAAATGTGCAGTATTTCTATGAATGAAGTTAGGAAGAAACTATTCACTATATCGATGTCTGGTAAAGCGGCGCACTGGTATAAATTGCTGAAGAATGGTGATTCTATTGATTGGGAGGACATTGTGCCTTTATTTTATTCCAAATTTTATCCTCCAAGTGAAATTCACAAAGATCGGAAACGCATATATAATTTCTGGCCTCATGATGGAGAAAGTATTGCCCAAGCTTGGGGGAGATTGAAGTCTTTAATGCTCAAATGCCCCATTCATGAGCTTCCTGGTAATGTTATTATTGATAATTTCTATGCAAGACTTTCTTTTCAAGACAAGACCTTGCTGGATACTTCTTGTTCTGGATCATTTACACGCAAGAATGAAGAGTTTAAAAGGGACCTTCTTGATCGGATCCAAGAAAATACTGAAGGATGGGAGAACGACAAAGATAGAGAATCAGGTATAATTTATGATTATAAATGCATTAAAGCTTTTATGGATACTGATAAATTTCGTAATATGAGTGCTACATATGGTCTTGATTCCCAAGTTGTTGCAAATCATTATAAAGCTTTTGCCTCTCATTATGAACCGCCTAAGAAGAATTTTGATAAGTATCATGAACCGTATAAAGATAAAATTGATTCATCTGTAAACAAATGTGTAGTGGTTGAAACCGTTGATAATGTTATTCCTGAGCTTACATTGAAAAACTCCTTTCCCTCGCTAAAATGAAGGAGTACTGTCATATCTAGTGCGGTTAATAAAAGTGAAAAGAAACCTAAAGAACCTGAAGAACAAATTAAAATTGAACCTGCTGTTGCTATAGTTAAAGATCTTGTGACTGAAAATGTGGAGGATGGTCATATTATTTTCTGTGAAGATGCTTCTAATATTGTTTCACATCCTAATAAATCCAAACAAGTTAGTGTTCCTATGCTATCTGTTAGAATTGGTGATCATTGCTATTATGGTTTATGTGATATTGGTGCAAGTGTTAGTGCTATTCCTTATGAGCTTTACACGGAGATTATGCACGAAATTGGTTCTTGTGAACTTGAAGATATTGATGTGGTTATTCATTTGGCTAATAGAGAAACTATTTCTCCAATTGGTATTGTTCGAGATGTGGAAGTTCTATGTGGTAAGATTAAATATCCTGCTGACTTTTTGGTACTTGGTTCTGCTGCTAGTGATCATTGTCCTATCATTTTTGGTAGACCTTTTCTAAATACTTGTGGAGCTATTATAGATTGTAAGAAAGAGAAAATTTTGACTAGATTTGCTGGTGAACCTTATGAATTTAACTTTTCTAAATTTACCAAAACTCCTTATAAAACTGACTTGCCTAGTAATGATTTTAAAATGGAGCAGTGTGCATCTATTGTTCTTGTTCCTAATAATCCTTTGCAGCAACATTTGGAGAATAGTGAAAGTGAAGCTTTTAGGAAAGAAAGAGATGAGCTTGAGGAAATTTTTCTTCGCCAACCTATTCTCAAGCATGATTTACCGGTGGAAGATTTGGGTACAACACCGCCACCAAAGGAAGATCCTGTTTTTGATTTAAAGCCTTTACCTGATAATCTTAAATATGCTCATATTGATGATAAGAAAATATATCCCGTTATTATTAGTTCTAAGCTTTCAGAGATTGAGGAAGAAAGGTTATTGGAAATATTGAAGAAACACCGAGGAGCTATTGGCTATACTCTTGATGATTTGAAAGGGATTTCTCCTTCTATTTGCCAACATGCTATTAATATGGAAGATGATGCAAAGCCTGTTGTTGAACATCAACGTCGTCTAATTCCGAAGATGAAGGAAGTGGTAAGGAATGAGGTATTAAAACTCCTTGAAGCTGGTATTATATATCCTATTGCTGATAGTAGATGGGTTAGTCCTGTGCATTGTGTTCCTAAGAAAGGAGGAATGACTGTTGTGCCTAATGATAATGATGAGCTCATTCCTCAAAGAATAGTTGTAGGTTATAGAATGTGCATTGATTTTCGTAAAGTTAATAAAGTTACTAAGAAAGATCATTACCCTTTACCCTTTATTGATCAAATGCTAGAAAGGTTATCTAAAAATACTCATTTTTGCTTTCTTGATGGTTATTCTGGGTTTTCACAAATTGCTGTTAAAGCTAAAGATCAAGAGAAAACCACTTTTACTTGTCCTTATGGAACTTATGCTTATAGGCGTATGCCTTTTGGTTTATGTAATGCTCCTGCTACTTTTCAAAGATGCATGTCTGCTATTTTTCATGGTTTTTGTGAAAGTATTGTAGAGGTGTTCATGGATGATTTTTCTGTCTATGGGAATTCTTTTGATAATTGCTTGCGAAACCTCGATAAAGTTTTGCAGAGATGTGAAGAAACTAACCTTGTTCTTAATTGGGAGAAATGCCACTTTATGGTTAATGAAGGAATTGTATTGGGACATAAAATTTCGAGAGAGGTATTGAAGTTGATAGAGTTAAAGTTGAAGCAATTGAGAAGATGCCCTATCCGAGGGATGTTAAAGGTATTCGTAGTGTTCTTGGTCATGCTTTTTTATAGGAGATTTATTAAAGATTTCTCTAAAATTTCAAAGCCCCTTACTAATCTTCTTCAAAAAGATGTACCTTTTGTTTTTGATGATGATTGTAAGGAAGCTTTCGAAACTCTAAAGAAAGCCTTAACAACTGCTCCTGTAGTCGAACCTCCTGATTGGAATTTGCCTTTTGAAATTATGTGTGATGCTAGTGATTTTGCTGTAGGTGCTGTTCTTGGACAGCGAGTAGATAAAAAATTAAATGTTATTCATTATGCTAGTAAGACTCTTGATGCTGCTAAAAGAAATTATGCTACAACTGAAAAAGAATTGTTAAGTCTTTGCTTGTGATAAGTTTAGACCCTATATTGTTGATTCGAAAGTTACAATTCATACTGATCATGCTGCAATTAGATACCTTATGACAAAGAAAGATGCTAAGCCAAGGCTTATTAGATGGGTACTTCTTTTGCAAGAATTTGATTTACATATTATAGATAGGAAAGGTGCTGATAATCCTGTTGCTGATAATTTGTCTAGATTGGAAAATATTGCTTATGATCCTGTAATGATAGTTTTCCAAATGAACAATTGGCTGTAATAAAGGTGAGCTCGCGAGAGAGCCCTTGGTATGCAGATTATGCTAACTTTATTGTTTCGAAGTATTTGCCTCCAACCTTTTCAGCTCAGCAAAGGAGGAAATTCTTTTATGACTTGAGGCATTATTTTTGGGATGACCCACACTTATATAAAGAAGGAGTGGATGGTATTATGCGAAGATGTGTTCCTTATGAACAACAGGAGATATTGAATAAATGTCATGGAAGTGTTTATGGAGGACATCACGCTAGAACCGCGCAAAAGGTTCTACAATCAGGTTTTTATTGGCCAACACTCTTCAAAGGTGCAAGGAAATTTATTTTATCTTGTGATGAATGTCAAAGAGTTGGTAATATCTCTAGACGCAATGAGATGCCTATGAATTATACTCTCGTTATTGATTGAACCATTCGATTGTTGGGGATTCGACTTCATGGGTCCTTTCCCTTCTCCAGACGGTAACACTCATATACTTGTGTTGATTATGTTACTAAATGGGTAGAAGCTATACCTACAAAAAGTGCTGATGGTGAGACCTCTATAAAAATGCTTGTAGATATTATATTTCCTAGATTTGGAGTACCTAGATATATTATGACTGATGGAGGTTCTCATTTCATTCATGGAGGTTTTAGAAAAACTCTTGCTAAGTATGGTATTAATCATAGAATTGCTTCTGCTTATCACCCTCAAACTAGTGGTCAAGTAGAATTATCAAATAGAGAGATTAAAGCTATCTTAGGTAAGACTGTTAATAAATCTAGAAAGAATTGGCCTAGCAAATTGAAAGAAGCACTATGGGCTTATAGAACTGCTTATAAAAATCCTATGGGAATGTCACCTTATAAAATGGTTTATGGAAAAGCTTGTCATTTACCTTTAGAACTTGAGCACAAAGCTTATTGGGCTGTTAGAGAACTAAATAAAGATCCTAAATTAGCCGGTAATAAGAGGTTGTTGCAATTAAGTTCTCTAGATGAATGGAGAAGTGAAGCTTATGAAAATGCTAAACTCTTTAAAGAAAAAGTTAAGAAGTGGCATGATAGAAGGATCATTAAAAGAGAATTTAATGTTGGAGATCAAGTTCCATTGTATCGGTCTCAGATTCTTTTGCAGGAAATTACTCTCGAAATGGGAAGGACCATATGTTGTTGAGGAGGTGTATCGTTCAGAGCAATTAAAATTAGCTCTCTCCAAGGCAATGCCACACAAGTGGTGAATGGACAAAGACTCTCAAGCATTATATCTCGGGTGATTCTTATAATGTTGATGTTGATATTATTCAAGTGGAAACACCGGAGGCTTTCATCAAAGGACAAATTGACAGTCCGCCAGAACTGGACTTTGAATAGGTAACAGTACAGGTAATAAAGAGTCCGCGTTTACCTTTCCGAACATTATTTCTGCTGTTTTTTAGAAATATGAAAATTACGAGTTCGAAACGGAGTGGAAAGGACGCACGAGGGCAGCACCAGGGCCGGCGCCCACCCCCGGCCGCGCCGACCCATGGTCCGCCGCCTCGTGCCCTTTCGACTCGTTCACCCGGAACCTTCCTTTTGTCGTGAAAATATTTGCTATATAATCCCCGGACCCCCTGGAGGTCCGTAATATCGTTTTCTCGTCGTGTTTTGTTTCGAGCTGTTTCTGCCAGATCTGCTTCGGATCTAGATCCATCATGTCTTCGTCGGGAACTCGGAAGGACAGCTTCTTTGAGGACGTCGTCAACCCGTACATGAACGAGCTGAAGATGCACCCCAAAGAGTTGCAGCTCGGATGGAGAGTTGCAGATCAAAGATGTCCAGGGTCCTAAGGGAGAAGGTAGCTTGGAAGACAGGATGGAGAAGCTGAACAAGAGGTTTTCAACTACAAGAAGATGGCTGAGCGTGAAGTGGATATCTTCCACAAGATTGTGTCTGAACTCATTGATGGACACAAGAAGGAGACTGCAAAGCTGTGGGACGATATCTTCTCACTTCACGACACCACCAACAAACTCCAAGCTCAACTCTATGATGTTCATAATCAAAACCGTGAGTATGAAAACAGGTTTAAGCGCATAAGTCATGCTGCTAGTTTCAGGTTTCCGGAGACCAAGATGTCTTTTGTTGATGGAGGGCCTCTTCCATGGAAGTCTGATGACGACAAAGATTCACCATCATCACCGAAGGAGTAATTCATCATCGGTATTGGCATCCCCTTGGTTTGTTCCAAGCTTGGGGGAGTGCCGCGGTATCACATCACCACCACCTTTATCTTTTACTATCGAGTAGTGTCATATCATGAGTAGGGAAGTTATCATATGGAATAGTATGCAATGTGGAAGTATCTCTCTTAGTTAGTTATTTATGTATCCGTTGGTGTGAGTTATCGTTATGGAATATTAATGAGAAGTCTTATCATTTACTTTTTGCACATCTTATTTTAGTTTGCAATTCTATTATATGATTACTCTTGACATGAGTATTGATATCACTTTGGGAGCATTAAGTAAATCTATTTGGTTTTGGCAAACTTAGCATTGGTCAATAGCAACAACACCTTGATGTTTAATAAAAGAGAGAAATACACTTAGATATATTACTATTATCTCTATGCTTAGTATTCTAGTTAAAATTACTTGTGCTTATGAGAAAGATGCATGATTGTTTCTATCATATGTATATTTGTTTGTTTCCCTCAACCTTTATGCTTGCTATCAAACCTTGCTAGCCAAAGACCCGTATCGAGAGGGAATGCTTCTCATACATCTATGACCTTAGACCAAACCTATGCCATTTGTGTCCACCATACCTACCTACTACATGGTATTTTCTCCATTCCAAGTAAATACTTCATGTGCTACCTTTAAATTATTCAAAACTACTATTCTTATTTGTGTCAATGTTTTATAGCTCATGAGGAAGTATGTGGTGTTTTATCTTTCAATCTTGTTATTTTCACCAATGGACTAGTCGCACATCCGCTTATCCAATAACTTTGCAAAAGAGCCGGCAACGGGGTTCCCACCCCAATTAATAACTTTCATTAATAATTTTCTTCACATGTTTTGCTCTGACTTATCAGTAAGCAACTTAATTTTGCAATAGACACTCCTCCATGGTATGAGATGTTGGAAGGCACCCGAGGATTCGGTTAGCCATGGATTGAGAAAGCCAAGGTTGGGGGAGTGTCAACGATAATAAAACTAAAATACATGTGTAAACAAAAGAGAAGGGGGATGATCTACCTTGCCGGTAGAGATGCCGTCCCTGGGGGAGCCGCTCTTTGAAGGTTCGTTTGGCAAGGGGGTTAGAGTGCCCGCTACCATTCGTTGACAACAACAAGCACCGCTCAAAATCTTACTTTTATGCTCTTTATATGATTTCAAAACTTGAAAAGCTCTAGCACATGATTTAATCCCTGCTTCCCTCTGCGAAGGGCCTATCTTTTACTTTTATGTTGAGTCAGTAAACCTATTTCCCTCTATCTCAAGCAAGCAATTGAGTTGTTGTGAACCAATCATTTATGCTATGATTCAGTTAATCATGTCTTTTATACTTTCTTGTTTAGTACCAATTTTATCTGAATGAATATGACTTTGAAGTTATCAATGATTATGAAGAGATTGTCATGCTTAAATATGAAGGCTCAGCTATAAATTCTAATATGAAAGCTTTGCTTAGAAGTACAATCCGTTAGTAGTTCTCTGACCAAGAACAAAGTTTGCCATCACCAATTATGATTTCTTATGCACCTTTACTTGTGATTTCTTTTTACTTATTTCAAGATGAGTTATATGAGGAAGTTGTTTACTAGAATTTCTTGTGTGAATGAATATGATGCTTCTTGTCCGTATTTTATTTATCGACTCTTCACTCCATAAACATGTGGTCTTGTTTATCGAGCTCAGTTTCGCTTGGGGACAAGCGAGGTCTAAGCTTGGGGGAGTTGATACGTCCAATTTGCATCACTATTTTGTATCATAATTTGCTGTTATTCATTGATATATTTCATATTGGGACACAATACTTATGTTATTTCATCTATTTTGCATGTTTCATCATCATTGGAGAATCAAGCACCGGAGCCAGGATTCTGCTGGAAACACCGTCAGAACGCAATATTTCGGAAGATCAACTGTGGAAGGAATTTCACGTAAATTCCTATTTTTCCGGATGACGGAGGGAGCCAGAAGGAGAAGAAGAGAGGGGCCACTGTGGCCTGCACCATAGGCGGCGCGGCCTTGGCTGGCCGCGCCACCCCCATGCTCCGGGGGGCCCACGACCCCTTTCGCCTCCTTTTTCTTCGCGCATCCTTCGTCAAACCTAAGCCACGTAGAGGACCTCACGAAGGGTTACAACCGCCTCTGCGGGGCGGAGAACACCAGAGAGAAAGAGCTCTCCGGCGGGCAGGAATCTGGGAAATTCCCTCCTGGAGGGGGAAATCGACGCCATCGCCATCGTCATCGAGCTGGACATCATCTCCATCATCATCATCATCATCTCCACCATCTACACCGCCATCACCACCGCTGCACCTCGTCATCGCTGTAGCAATTCGGGTTAAATCTTGATTGTTTGATAGGGGAAACTCTCCCGGTGTTATTCTATACTTGTTGTAGATGCTATTGAGTGAAACCATTGAACCAAGGTTTATGTTCAGATTGTTATTCATCATCATATCACCTCTGATTGTATTCCATATGATGTCTCGTAAGTTCGTTTAGTTCTTGAGGACATGGGTGAAGTCTAAATGCTAGTAGTGAATTATGGTTGAGTAATATTCAATGTTATGATATTTGAGTTGTGGTGTCATTCTTCTAGTGGTGTCGTCGACTACACGATATTTCACCATTTATGGGCCTAGGGGAGTGCATCTTGTATTCTGCTGTTAATATGGGTTGCCTGAGTGACAAAACCTAAGCCCTGCTAGTATATCGATGCAAATGAGGGATCGTGTGGATTCCGAGTTTAAGGCTGTGGTTAGATTTATCTTAATTACTTCTTGTTGCTGATGCTTGCAAGGGGTATAATCACAAAGTATGTATTAGTCCTAGGAAGGGCTGCATTAGCATAGGTTCACCCACACAAGCACTTATCAAACAATGAAGATTATTTAACCATGCATGAAGCGAAAGCACTAGACCAAAATTCCCATGTGTCCCCGGGAACGTTTGGTCATTATAAGTAAACAAAACCGGCTTGTCCCTTGTGCTAAAAAGGATTGGGCCACTGCCGCAATTATTTCTCTCGCATTTTGTTTACTCGTACTTTATTTATTCGCAATATCAAAACCCCCCGAATACTTGTTTGGTGAGCATTTACAAAGAATCCTTCATCGAAACTGTCGCCAACACCTTCTCCGCTCCGTTGGGATCGACATTCTTACTTATCGAAGATACTACGATACACCCCCTATACTTGTGGGTCATCATGGCCCTGCAAAACTACCGATGTGGAGCTTAGAGAGCTCCAGAACGAGGGTATGATCTCCGCCCACTGGAGCTTCATACGCGACACCGACATCCCCAAGCCCGGAGCCGGTGAAGTTGTCATGACCAAGGCTTGGGTGGAGCGCGGACTGTCGCTCCCCTGCTCGGAATTCTTCCTCTCCATCCTCAACACATATGGGCTCCAGCCCCACAACATCTGCCCAAACTCATACCTCCTCCTCTCCAACTTTGCAACACTTTGCGAAGGGCATCTCGGAATCCGACCAGATGTCAAGTTATGGCAGTTTTTCTTCCGAGTGAAGAAAGAGACGAAAGACAAAGCAATGGTGAACTGTGGGAGCATGACGTTCATGCTCCGGCCCGGCCGCATGTATCCACCTCACGATTCGCACGAATCCGTCCGGTATTGGAACGCCGGATGGTTCTATGAAAAGGCACTCGTCCGACATCCATGACGGTTTGCCCAAGTTCATCAACGAGCCCTCCTAAGAGTTTCGGCGAGCTGAGTTTGTCCCTCGTCGCCCAAACCCCTATCGGCGGCGCGGAGAATCTCCCCGGCTAGTCCAATTACGGGCTAACCGAGCGCACTGGCTTCTCAGCCGGGCTTACCCGGCGGATCCATCCACTCGGCACAATGCACGGTTAATCATGCACGTACACTGCGGGACGACCAAGCCCGGCTACCCGTCACGATTCTCCGGGCGATTCCCTCAAAGGAGAATCAAACGCCGTGGAAGATAGGTCAGCTAACCGGTCCCTGGACCGATCATGATATCCACACAAACGGCACCGTTGTCCTCCCAGAAGCTCTGCTTCGCGCTTCAAACTTCAAGTCTTTTGGATATTGTCTTTAACTTATATCAGTATTCTCCAGCTCAACACTTTGGCGGAGGAAAACTTCTTCGCTCCATTCTTCGTGTCCTCGCTGCCGTTATCGCGTGGAGGAGGTTCCTATCGACGTGAGGAGGAAGAGGAACAAGTACCTCGCAAGGCGGCCTCCGACCTTCAAACGTCCTCCGCGCCAAAGCATCCCAGGCCTGCGAGCTGCCGGCGAGGCCTCCGCCAAGAAGCCCAAGACCACGGCCACCTCCGCGAACTCAAGAAGGCTGAGTTGAGCGTCGAAATGTTTTCATCAATGGTGAAACGCCGCGCTCCCATCATCCTGTGCGTCTGTGAAGTTTCTCGAATGTGGTGCACCTATATTCAGATGAAGTTATTTCTTATGAGACCTTTCGCTTGCTTGTAGAAATCCGACTAATATCATCACCCGACTCACCAGCCAAGAACCCACTGGCACATGAAAAAGTCTCCCATTGCTGGTCCCCTACTCCAAACTCTCCTCGCCAAGCACTTCCTACACTGCCTCCTCGCCGTTTCTCAGCGGATCCATCTCCCCTCCCGCCAAGAATATTCCAATCGGAAATTGTTCCAAGAAGGAGCCAGAAGGTGGGCGCAGAAGATCCTAAGGCCAAAGGCCCTGCCCAAGAAGAAACAAGGACAAGGCCAAGGAGAGGCTAAGTCACTTCTTCCAGAAAGCCGGAGTCGGCGCTGGCGACGTCGTCCGAAAAACCTTTGGAGATCCTATTGACCTAACTCCACCCCCAAGGCATATGCTACCAAGTTTTTCAACAAACTAACCGAGGCGGAGAAATGGGAGCTTGAACAAGATTTGCTCAACGCCATGCTGAACAACGCCTGGGGGAAGCCTGACGCCGTGACGTCGGAAATCCAGGACTTCAAGAAGGACGTCGGCCAGTTCTTCGACAAGCTCGTCTGCAAACAAAAGGTACTCCCCAGTAGCCCCCAAGCATGTAGGCGGAAACTAATTACTAGTTAGCGCTTAGATGCTTAGACAAAGATTGCTTCTGGAAAGATTTTTAAATTGACGCAGTAGCCCCCAAGCATTATGGCGGAAAGGTTCCGGCAATAATGCTTCAAAGGACCCCACTGTTATGGGCGGAATTTTTACTCCGGCTCTGATCTTATTTTACAGGAACAGCAGGCGCTGCATTTTGAACTGCACAAGAACATTGCCCTGCAGCGCCGCGTTACTCTGGGTCAGGCGGAGAATATCCGGACCTTGAAAAATGAAAACGCAGAACTGAACAAACAACTGGCGGACGCCCAAGGTTGGTTTCCGCCTTTTTGTCATTAGTTCACATTCCGACCTTGAACTTGTTTTTGACTTATGCAATTATAGGCGCATCCTCTTCCCTTGCCACAACCTCCTCCCAACTTGAGAACCTGCGCTCCTCGTACCAAGAATTGGAGACGAAGCTGATGGAGGCGGAACAAAAGAAGGAGCAGGCCGAGAAGCAGCTGGCGGAGAAAAACTCCGAGTTCATCAAGGAAAAGGGCGAATTCGTTGAAGAGAAATGCTGACAGCGAGACCATCAAGAGGCAGCAGAAGGAGCTCAATGGACTCCGGAAATATATGGAGACCGCAGAACGTCATTGGGACTTGCTGAACGAACACATCCTGGGTACTTAACCGGAATCTTATCTAGATGTCTAATTTTTTTGTGCTCAACTTGCATGCTTATATCTTGTCTCTTGCGAGCCACTTGGATACCCGAAAGTCGTCGGAATCTGTTCCCCCGGGACGATCTCCTTACTCTGCGGTGACGATTGCAGGATCTCATCTCCGCCTCCCGGAAGATATGCCACAACTTATCCCTCAAGAAGAGCCGCACCTGCGGACTGCGCAAACTTGTTAAGAAGATGGACATTCTTCCGGAGGCTGGTGACGGATCTACAAGCATCATCAGCCCGAGGCGCAGCTGCGATGACCTTAACGATGTGCTTGGCGCATAACCCGAAGCTTGATCTGACCGGGTTCACGGGCGTTCCTCCGGATGATGTTGTGCACTCTTGGATGCAGTGAGCGGCTATGATACCCGCATCGTGCGCAGGATCCGTCATGAAGAATTCTACGACAAGGTCGTTCTTCCTGCGGACGAGCCCCTTGAAGCCGAACTTCAAAAAGAGCGCGACGCGGAAGCCCGACCTGCGGAATCCGGAACTCAGTTTACCTGGACCAGCTCCAAGGATGCTCCCCAAGAGGAACCCAAGGCCAGCGCTGCAACTTCTGAAGAGGAGGAAGAAAGTGAGGATGTGTCGTCTTCGGCCGAGGACGCCGAGGAAAAGGATCCAGAGGGCAATGCTTCTCCGGCTAAGGAGGAGTGTAAACTTTATTCCTGCGGGAAAAACAATGCATCATTTTGGCCCAGCGAGGGTTTGTAATATAACTTAAATTCTTAAGTAGCTAGGGACGAAACAATTATGCATGGGGAAAAAACTTATCCTCTATCCGTTAAAATTATTTGCATGTTTCGTTTGTTGAAAGCAAGTGCTGATGTTATATTTTCCGCTTGCCCATTTGACCTTCCACGAAAACCCGTGCCAAACGCTCGCCAGCGGCGACGAAGCCCAATGGCGATCCGTCAATAACCGCGGAAACAAGCCCCCAGCCCAAGTGCCGGAATTCGCTACCAGAATCCATGAGTTTGCAACAGAGATACTACCGAAAACTTAAGCTTACGTCCTAAAGGACGATTTTGAAAATCACAACTTTCATACTCGCCTAGGCGGAAAGATCCAGCTCTGCGGTTTTAGTCGGAAAACATACACGATCGAAAATGAACAAGTAAAGGAGGTAAAGGACTCAAAGAGTGAACCAAAAGCTTTATTTCATTAATCATGTATAACTGTTTACAAAGTATGTAATGCGTAAAGCGCTAAGTATGGAAAGGACGTAGATTGCTCTGGGACGAGCAGAACTAAGCTTGGGGATGCTGATACGTCTCCTACGTATCGATAATTTCTTATGTTCCATGCTACATTATTGATGATATCTACATGTTTTATACACATTATATGTCGTATTTACGCATTTTCCGGCACTAACCTATTAACAAGATGCCAAAGAGCTGTCGTTTCGTTGTTTTTGGTTTCGAAATCCTAGTAAGGAAATATTCTAATTGGACGAAATCAACGCCCAGTGGTCCATTTTTGCACGAAGCCTGCAGACCGAGGGGGAAAGGAAGTGGGGCCACGAGGCCGCCACACAGGGCGCGCGGCCGTGCCTGGCCGCGCCCTAGTGTGTGGGCCCGTGGCCCCCGCGCCCTCTCCGCCTACTTAAAGTCTTCGTCGGAAACCCCTATCGAGCCACGATAATGAAACCTTCCGCCGCGCGCCAAATCCCATCTCGGGGGATTCAGAGACGCCTCACCCTCCGGAGAGGGGAATCATCTCCCGGAGGACTTTCATCGCCATGATCGCCTCCGGAGTGATGAGTGAGTAGTTCACCCCGGACTATGGGTCCATAGCGTAGCTAGATGGTCGCCTTCCTAATTGTGCTTCATTGTTGATCTTGTGAGCTGCCTTAACATGATCAACATCATCTATCTGTAATACTATATGTTGTGTTTGTCCGGATCCGATGGATAGAGAATACTATGTTATGGTGATTATCAATCTATACCTATGTGTTGTTTATGATCTTGCATGCTCTCCGTTATTAGTAGAGGCTCAGCCAAGTTTTTGCTCTTAACTCCAAGAGGGAGTATTTATGCTCGATAGTGGGTTCATGCCTCCATTAAATCTGGGACAGTGACAGAAAGTTCTAGTTGTGGATGCTGTTGCCACCAGGATAAAACATTGATGCTATGTCTAAGGATGTAGTTGTTGATTACATTACGCACCATACTTAATGCAATTGTCTGTTGTTTGCAACTTAATATTGGAAGGGGTTCGATGATAACCTGAAGGTGGACTTTAGGCATAGATGCATGCCGGATGGCGGTCTATGTACTTTGTCGTAATGCCCCGATTAAATCTCACTATTTATCATATCATGTATGTGCATTGTTATGCCCTCTTTATTTGCCAATGTCCCGACTGTAATTTGTTCACCCAACATGCTTTAATCTTATGGGAGAGACACCTCTAGTGATGTGGACCCCGGTCCTATTCTTTACATCGCATACAATCTATGCAATACTTTACTGCTTTCTTTCGTAAACAATCATCTTCCACACAATACGGTTAATCTTTGTTACAAAGAAGTGTGAGATTGACAACCTCATCAAGCTGGGGCAAAGTACTTTGTTGTGTTGTGCAGTTCCACATTGGCACGAATCCCCGGTGTTGCGTCGCATCACATTTCGCCACCATCAACCTTCAACGTGCTTCTTGGCTCCTCCTGCTCGATTAAACCTTGGTTTCTTTCTGAGGGAAACTCTACTGTGGCGCATCATACCTTCCTCTTGGGGTTCCCAACGGATTCGTGGCATCCACGCGTATCAAGCTCGTTTTCGGCGCCTGTCGAGATCAAGACACGCGCAAGGGGAGTCTCCACTTCCAATCTCTTTTACTTTGTTTTTGTCTTGTTTTATTTTATTTACTACTTTGTTTGCTGCACCTAAACAAAACACAAAAATTTAGTTGCTAGTTTTACTTTATTTACCGCCTTGCTCTCTATATCAAAAACACAAAAAATAGTTACTTGTCTTTACCTTATTTGCTTAGTTTACTCTTTTGCTTATTTCATCATGTTTCCTCCTAAGCACACTCTAAAAGACATACAGGCCGAGGGTCTATAATTGTAAGAGATAATATAGAAGATTTTTTCACTCATGTTAGTATAGCTGAGGATTTTGAAGATAGACACTTGGTAGAACTTGCTCCTACTTACGAAATTGTTGTTGCTTCTCTAGTACACATGTTGGAAATTAAATTTGTTAATCTCAATCCTATAATTCAACATATGTTTCTTACACTCTCTGATATGGAGGAAGGAGAAAAGAAAGATTTTGTCTTAGAAACTCTTCTAAAAGAATTTGGTGGTGTAGCAAGAGAGGCTAGAAAAGTCTTTACTAAATATAAAATGCTTGGTTCTTACACCAACTTTGCTAGCACCCTTGAAAAAATGGATATTGATAGGATGAAGTACACTAATAATGTTAATGATGGAGGGGACATTAAGACATCAATACCTTGCAAGCTTGTAGGAATGTTCGAGGCACTAGAAAAGAATTATAATTGGATTGTTCCCGAAATTTATTTGATGAGAATAGCAAGCCTAAGAGTAATGAAAAGGGAGCCTCTGAAACTTACATAGATAAGATAACATGCATTGTAGAGGAAACTCCCAACTCCCAAGGTAATAATGTTGATGCTTCATCTCTTGATAATACTTGAACTACACTTTCTGCGCCTAGCTGAAAGGCGTTAAAGAAAAGCACTTGGGAGATAACCCATGTGTTTATTTTACTACAGCAATTTTTGTTTTGTTGAGTCTTGGAAGTTGTTTACTACCGTAGCAACCTCTCCTTATCATGTTTTTGTGCCAAGTAAAGTTTCTATGTTAAAGTTGATGTTATATTTGGGATCGCTGCGCAGAAACAGCATTGCTGTCTCTCACGAATTCTGCATAAGTCTCTGTAAAAAATTCGAAAATCTGCAAATTTACGAGCGTGATCCTCAGATATGTACGCAACTTTCATTAGTTTTGAGTTTTTCATTTGAGCAAGTCTAGTGCCCTTTCAGGTTGTCTTTACGGACTGTTCTGTTTTTGACAGATTCTGCCTTTTATTTCGTATTGCCGTATTTGCTATGTTGGATGAATTCATTTGATCCATTAATGTCCAGTAGCTTTGTGCAATGTCCAGAATTGTTAAGAATGATTGTGTCACCAATATGTGAATTTTTAATTGTGCACTAACCCTCTAATGAGTTTGCTTGAAGTTTGGTGTGAAGGAAGTTTTCAAGGGTCAAGAGAGGAGTATGATATACTATGATCAAGAGGAGTGAAAGTTCTAAGCTGGGGATTCCCCCGTGGTTCATCCCTGCATATTTTAAGAAGACTCAAGCGTCTAAGCTTGGGGATGGCCAAGGCATCCCCTTCTTCATCGACAACTTATCAGGTTCCTCCCCTGAAACTATATTTTTATTCAGTCACATCTTATGTTCTTTACTTGGAGCGTCGGTTTGTTTTGTTTTTGTTTTTGTTTGAATAAAATGGATCCTAGCGTTCACTGTATGGGAGAGAGACACCCGCTGTTGCATATGGACAAATATGTCCTTAGGCTTTACTCATAATGTTCAAGGCGAAGGTTGAAATTCTTCGTTAAATTGTTATATGGTTGGAATTGGAAAATGCTACATGTAGTAATTCTAAAATGTCTTGGATAATTTGATACTTGGAAATTGTTGTGCTCATGTTTAAGCTCTTGCATCATATACTTTGCACCCATTAATGAAGAAATACATAGAGCTTGCTAAAATTTGGTTTGCATATTTGGTCTCTCTAAGGTCTAGATAATTTCTAGTATTGAGTTTTGAACAACAAGGAAGACTGTAGAGTCTTATAATGTTTACAATATGTCTTTTATGTGAGTTTTGCTGCACCTGTTCATCCTTGAGTTTGCTTCAAATAACCTTGCTAGCCTAAACCTTGTATCGAGAGGAATACTTCTCATGCATCCAATATCCTTGAGCCAACCACTATGCCATTCGTGTCCACCATACCTACCTACTACATGGTATTTCCCGCCATTCCAAAGTAAATTGCTTGAGTGCTACCTTTAAAATTCCATCATTCGCCTTTGCAATATATAGCTCATGGGACAAATAGCCTTAAAAACTATTGTGGTAATGAATATGTAGTTATGTGTCTTAATTCTTATAACTTGCTTGTTGAGCGGTAACCATGTTTTCTGGGGACGCCATCAACTTTACCTTTGTTGGATATCATGTGAGATGCTATGCATGTTCGTCTTGTCTCAAGTAGTGGACTTCATGATCAAATGGTTTGAGTATGCATGTTAGAGAAGAACATTGGGCCGCTAACTAAAGCCATGTATCATGGTGGAAGTTTCAGCTTGGACATACAACCTCAATCTTTTATGAGAATATTAACTATTGTTGAATCCTTAAGCATGAAAAAGAGGAGTCCATTATCCGTTGTCTATGTTGTCCCGGTATGGATGTCTAAGTTGAGAATAATCAAAAGCGAGAAATCCAATGCGTGCTTTCTCCTTAGACACTTGTACAGGCGGCATAGAGGTACCCCTTTGTGACACTTGGTTGAAACATATGTTATGTGATGAGAATCCGTGTTTCCAGAGACAAGGTGCGAGCACTATTGGTACTCTATGCATGAGGCATGCAACTTGTAGGAAGTATTATGCATAGCACATATGAATTATTACTACCGTTGAAAAACATGTTTTCAAAATAAAAGCTCTAGCACAAATATAGCAATCGATGCTTTCTCTTGAAGGACCTTTCTTTACTTTTATTGTTGAGTCAGTTTACCTATCTCTCTCCACCTCAAGAAGCAAACACTTGTGTGAACCGTGCATTGATTCCTACATACTTGCATATTGCACTTGTTATATTACTTTACATTGACACTATCCATGAGATATACATGTTATAAGTTGAAAGTGCCGCTGAAACTTAATCTTCCTTTGTGTTGCTTCAATACCTTTACTTTGATTTATTGCTTTATGAGTTAACTCTTATGCAAGACTTATTGATGCTTGTCTTGAAGTACTATTCATGAAAAGTCTTTGCTTTATGATTCATTTGTTTACTCATGTCATTACCATTGTTTTGATCGCCGCATTCATTACATATGCTTACAATAGTATGATCAAGGTTATGATGGCATGTCACTCCAGAAATTATCCTTGTTATCGTTTACCTGCTCGGGACTGATGACCCACAAGTATAGGGGATCGCAACAGTCTTCGAGGGAAGTATTACCCAATTTATTGATTCGACACAAGGGGAGACAAAGAATACTTGTAAGCCTTAACAGCGGAGTTGTCAATTCAGCCGCACCTGGAAACACACTTGCTTGCAAGAGTTTATCGTAGTACAGTTTTATAGCAATAGGAATAGTGAAATAAGCTGCGGTGAAATAAAGACAGCAGTAGTGATTATAGTAAACAGCAGGATTAATACCGTAGGCACAGTGACGGATTTAACTGCATGATGAGAGAAACTCATATAACAATCAAAGCATTTGCAGATAATAATAAAACGGTATCCAAGTACTAATCAATCAATAGGCATGTGTTCCATATTTAGTCGTACGTGCTCGCAATGAGAAACTTGCACAACATCTTTTGTCCTACCAATCAAGGCAAATGGCTCTAGGAAACTATCGGATATTAAGGTACTCTTTTAATAGAGTACCGTGAGCAAAGCATTAACACTCCGTGAACACATGTGATCCTCACATCACTACCATTCCCTCCGGTTGTCCCGATTTCTGTCACGGGTCATTGGTTCCGGACAACACATGTGTATACAACTTGCAGGTATGATCATAAACAACGAATATCTTCATGAATCAATAACATGTTCAGATCTGAGATCATGACACTCGGGCCCTAGTGACAAGCATTAAGCATAACAAGTTGCAACAATATCATAAAAGTGACATCTACGATACTAGGCACTATGCCCTAACAATCTTATGACTATTACATGACCAATCTCATCCAATCCCTACCATCCCCTTCAGCCTACAGCGGGGGAATTACTCACACATGAATGGGGGAAACATGGCTGGTCGATGGAGAGGCGTTGGGTGATGGCGGTGAAGATCTCTCCACTTCCCCGTCCCGAGTGCCAGAACGGAGACTGCCCCGCGACGGAGTTCGCGATGGCGGCTCTCGAGGGTTTCGTGACTTTGACTTCTCCCGTGCGTTTTTAGGTCGAGCCGATAAGTAGTCCGGGGGGGCGTCGGAGGCCGATCGAGGGGGCCATAGGCGCGCTGGCCCCCTAGCCGCGCCGCCTTATGGTGTGGCCTGGGCCTCCACCTTACTTCTCCTTCTGCCCGTCAGATTTCGGGAAAATAGGGCCTTCGCATAATTCCGAGGATTTTCCAAAGTTGATTGCACAAAAACGAGACACCAGAGTAATTACTGAAAACAGCGTTAGTCCGTGTTAGTTGTATCCAAAATACACAAATTAGAGGCAAAACAATAGCAGTGTTCGGGAAAGTAGATACGTTTTGGACGTATCAACTCCCCCAGCTTAGCTTATTGCTTGTCCTCAAGCAATTCAGTTAACAACCGAGCGATAAAAGAACTTTCACGAACACATTTGCTCATATGATGTATATATTCTCATGCTATGGCTAATACTTAAGCAGTTCATAATGAGACACATGCAAATAAGATCATCCAACAGCTATGTCAATCATGGAGAGGTACCAACAATTAATAATAAGCATCATGAATCATGTATATAAGCATGATTGCAATGTTCATAAGAGAATATGATAAAGTGGTATCTTACTTGCCCGTATTTGATCGGCAAAACATAAATGCCGAGGCACCTCTGGAGTTCATAGAAAGACTAGAAGTAGTGATTGTCAAAGATAAAAGCATCAAAGTTATACCACAATCAATCAAGCATATTATACTAAGAATGACAAGCAGTTCTCAAGATAGTGCTCAAGAAAGAATGGAGACACAAATATAAAAGTAAAAGATTGACCCTTCGCAGAGGGAAGCAGGGATTAACATGCGCTAGAGCTTTTCATTTTTAAGACAGGAGTAAAATTATTTTGAGAGATGTTTGTTGTTGTCAACGAATGGTAATGGGTACACTAACTACCTCATCAACCGGACTCACAAGAGCGGCTCCCATTTTATTTATTTTTGGGTGGCACTCCTTCCAACCTTTCTTTCACAAACCATGGCTAACCGAATCCTCGGGTGCCCGCCAACAATCACATACCATGAAGGAGTGCCTTTTTATTTAAGTTTTTTTATGATGATGACACTCCCCAACCTTTGCTTACACAAGCCATGGCTAACCGAATCCTTCAGGTGCCGTCCAACAATCACAAACCATGGAGGAGTGTCTATTTAAGTTAATTAATTTGGGACTGGAAATCCCATGCCAGCTCTTTTGCAAAATTATTGGATAAGCGGATGTGCCACTAGTCCATATGAGAGTCCGTCAAAAGTAAATGACAAGGTTGAAAGCTAAACACCACATACTTCCTCATGAGCTATGAAACATTTACACAAATTGAGAAGTATTTTGAAAGTTTTAAAGGTAGCGCATGAGAATTTACTTGGAATGGTTTGAAATGCCATGCGTAGGTATTTATGGTGGACACTTTGGAACAACTTGGTTTCAGGTGTTTGGAACAGCATTCCCGCTCAGTACAAGTGAAGGCTAGCAAAAGACTAGGGAGCGACAAATCAAGAGAGCAGGAACTGTCATAATCATGCTTGCGGCAAAATAAATTAACGGAGGCATAAAAGTGATACAAGAACTCTGAAGCAATATAAATCATCGAGGCTTAATTGACTTTTGTTCAGTCATATGCATGCGTGAGCATGTGCCAAGTCGATATAAATGAATTATTCAGAGGAAGATACCACAATGCCATACTTTACTTATGAATAAAACAATGCAAGCGAACATCCATGACATGCTACTCATATTAATGGAGCTAAACATGAGAGATCATGAACTACTAGACTTTCTCAAATAACATATACCTCATATGAACCAACTAAGCATGCTCACATGGATGAGTATATGTACAAAAATGAAAACAAATAGAGTTCATACCAGTCTCTCACCACAAATAGATTGTCGTGAGATCGTCATTATTGCCTTTTCACTTGTGTAGCTTGGATAATATGAATGAAAACCACGCTCCAGCCACCGAAGACCATTGAACTCATGATGAACTTTACAAACCAAAGAAGAACAACAAATATTTTTGGTGTTTTTGAATTAGAAACAAGAACAAAAGAAAACAAGCAAACAAAGCAAAATTTTTCTCATAACAAACCAACGATAGCAAATAAAGTAAACTAAGAGCAAGGAACCAAATAAACAAATGGTGAAGAGAAACAACAGAAATATTTTTTGGTCTTTTTGTGTTTTAGAAAAGAAACAAAGCAAAAACAAAAGAATGCAAACTAACAGAAACACAGAAAAGCAGGATGAGAAATCTGCCAAATCCCGACAGCAGTACAGAAATCGAAATTAACAAAAATCTTCCATTGCTCAGACCAAAAAGTGTTCAACTAATGAAAGTTAGATAACAACCTCGGGAACATGCTCAAAAATTGCAGCTCAAAATAACGCTCACAAGGATGAATTTTTGGTAACAGCCCAGACCCACTTTGGACAGCACTTCAAATATCATCTCCTCTATTAGAAAACCACTTAAAGAAACTAAACAAGTATGTACAAGTATCCAGCAACCATAATATGCAAAGAATGAGTGATGCCGGTATACCTCTCCCCAAGCTTAGGCTTTTGGCCTAAGTGGAGTTCATTCCCATGGTCCCCATGAAGTGGTGTCTCCGTAGTACGACGAAGAACGACCCGGTTCCAGGTATGTGCTGGAGGAAACATCGGGGTATGTGACGGTGCAGTCGTAGGGGGCTCGGCGTTCTCGGAGTCATGTTGCTGGTGGAATTCCTGTATCTTCATATGTTCCTCCACCTCCTCCTTAGTGAGCGACCATGATTGCCTGTCAATACTGAACAAACCTGGCTGGGGAAGAGGGATTTCCTTCTTTCCCATCAGCAAACAACATTCTATAGACCATATTATCTATAGTGGAGTCAGTAGTAACAAAATGATGACTCTTCATAGCAGCAATATCTAGTCTCCTAGGGGTTAATGGCACATCATTAGAATCAAGAGGAAGTCTTAAATGTGTTAAAATGCGTAGTGCAATAGTTCCCAAAAATAGGCCCCCTGCTAGACAAGCGGCGAGCAATAAGAGAACCAAGATGATAAGATGTCTCTCCAGTAAGTGCAGCATTCAAGAAAGCAAGATGGTAGCTAGAGATATTGCTAGTATTTTCTCTACCCAAAATGCTAGTAGCAATGTAATATGCAAAATATTTAATAGCGGGGAGTTGAATGTTTCTTATCTTCCCTCGCTGGATGGTGCGGCAATCATCCCCGGTGATCCCTCGATAGATAGAGCTCCAACAGGTCCCGGGGTTGTCATCAATCCTCCTTGTTGTACCTACAGGGGCAATATCCAATGCACGACAAAATTCTTCCAATTCCATAGTAACAGGATTATCATAGATCTTGAATGCAACTGTCGGCTCGTATTGCGTGTTGTGGAACTTGAAGCTCTCAACGAAAATTTTGGTGAGCCTGTAGTATTGTTCCCTTTCATCTCCCACGTAGGTGGCTAAGCCTGCCCTGTTGACAAGGGTGAAGAAGTCATCCAATATCCCTGCATTTGTCAGAAAATCATAACATGGGAAGGATGAAGCATTAGGAGCCCCATTGTCCTCCTCGGGCGCGAAGCTAGGCGCGATGATATCCTCATTGTAGGATCGCCTAATCTGAGTGGACGCCCTCGAGGGCCTCCCGGTGCTGGTTGTTCCTTTCTTGAACAATTCTCCAAATTTGAATTTCTTCATCTTCCTCTTCTGAAATTTTCAACAACCATTATAAAATTTGATTTCAAGGTATGTAATTGAAGGGAACTACTATAGGAACTTGCTAGAATACTAAACATGCATCAAAACTAGTTTCTTCCACTTAGAACAAGCATGCAAGCTCACTAAACATGTTATCTACAGCAGCAAAATATTCAAGATATACTCAACCAAACAAAATTTTAATTGGACAATCAAAGGAGTCACATACCAAGGAGTAAATGTGCCAAATTTCAAACAGAAATCTGGGCTGCAAGGAGATCGAAAAATCGCGAGTTCTTGAGCAGAAACACGAGTGAGAGGAACTTGGTGCGAGTTTTTTCGGGAGAGAGAAGATTCTGGGAGGAAGAGATGAAGTGGTGGGGCAAGGAGGGGCCCACACCACAGGGTGGCGCCCATCTCCTTGGCCGCGCGCCAAGCCCGTGGTGGTGCCACCTTCGGTGCTCCACAGTCATCATCTCTGGTACTGTGTGCCTCGTCAAAATAGGACCTAACGGTGTAATTTTTTTGTAACTTTTAGAGAACTTCAAAAACACATTGGCATAAAATTAATGATTACCGCAGAAATGATTTCTAAAATCTTAACAACTAAAGCATATTGTAAAACAAAAAGTGCCACAGCTAGTAAAATAAGTGGAGAGAAAGAAAGAAGAAATGTTGCTTTAGCTCTATGCATTAAAATATACTTGTTAACAAGGTTGATCAAGTCTTGCTACCAAATAAATTTTATATGACATAAGAAGAAATAAACCTCAAATCAATCATGTTACCTTATATTGAATCGATATGGATCCAATCACAAGAGTTTGATATTCTTCTTTAGGCTCATATATAGGACAATCAATGGATCCCACTTTGATAGTTTTCACATTAAAAATTGTATTAACTCCACATACTTTATCAATCCTCTTGGGAAAATAGACAATATGTGTTCCTTATCATCAACATTGAAAGTAACCATGCCTTTATTGCAATCAATAACAGCCCCCGCAGCAGTATTAAGAAAGGGTCTTCCAAGAATAATGGACATATTATCATCTTCATGCATTTCCAACACAACAAAATCAACAGAATATCACAATGCCTTTGCAAAGAAATGTCAGATCTTATTTGTCCACAAAGAGACAAGAGGCTTATCTATCCTAGAAGCGCCTGAGGATATGAGATTTAAAATGAAGCTACCTTTCGCAATGGAAGTCATTATTTGTCAAGATGGGGAATTTGATTGCCGAAACAACAAGATCTTCAAAGAGCTTAATCTCGAGTTCAAGACTGAAAGCAATCTTTTCAAGAACTCGAGGTTGTTATGTATAGAATGAAAAGAAATATGTAGACTCCTTTCCAAAGCTGATCTGCACTTTATTACAGCTTTAGTTCAGCTTTTCTTTTTCTTTTTCTTTTCTTTTCTATTTTTGAGAGTTTCTCACTCTCTTTTTGTAAGTTTGTATAATACTTTCTTTTTCCAATAAAATTTGCAGGGGGCTTTTGCCCACTGTTTTAACTTCAAAAAAAATATCAAGCAATGCTGAGTAACTTGAACATGAACATTTTCACATAAACCAACAGGAATAGCAGTAGATTTATCAGCCATTTGCAAAGATATATCAGTTGGTATTAATTTATCTAAATCAAGTCTCTTATAAAGAGAAAAGGCATTACACTAACACCTGCTCCCAAATCACATAGAGCAGTTCTAACATAATTATTCTTGATGGAACAAGGAATAGTCGGTATACCTGGGTCTCCAAGCTTCTTTGGAATCTTACCATTGAAGGAGTAATTAGCGAGCATAGTGGAAATTTCCTCATTCTTTTGTTAGTAACAATATCTTTCATATACTTTGAATAAGGAGGCAATTTAATAGCATCAAAAGGGATTTGCAAAAATAAAGGTTTCATCCAATCACAAAATTTATTATAATGTTCCTCCTCCTTTGATTTTAGTTTCTTAACAGAAAATTTGCTTTTGAACCCAAGGTTCTCTTTCATTACCATGTTTCTCAGCAATAAAATCTTCTTTAGTGTACTTTTTATTTTTAGCAGTTTCATGTTCTTTTTCAATTTCTTCTTTATCGAGTATCATTCTTATCATTATCTTCTCATGTTCATTACCACTTTCTGTTTCAGATCAGAAATAGAAATACTATTAGGATCATTAATGTTCAGATTCTACAACATTCTTATGTTTCTTTTTCTTTTTCTTAGATGGAGCACTAGTTTTAATTAGTTGAGAATCTTGTTCAACTTTTTGGGATGCCCTTCAAGATATAGAGGATCCTGGGTAGAAACACCACCTCTAGTTGTTACTTCATAAGCATGTTTTTCTTTAGAATTATTTCCCAACAAGTCATTTTGCACTTTAGTAAGTTGATCAATTTGAGTTTGAACCATTTGAAAATGTTTAACAAGTATCTTAACATCATTGGAGGTTCTCTCCACAATACCATGCAATTCACTAATAGCTCGAGAATTTTCCATTAAATGATTCTCTACTCTCATATTAAAGTTTTCTTTCTTAACAATATAATTATCAAACTCATCTAAGCATTGAGCAGGAGGTTTTGAATACGGAATATCTTCCCTAGTAAAGCGTTGAAGAGAGTGTACCTCAATCATGGATGAAGGGGAGTTATCTCACATAAATCTTCTATAGGAGATAAATTCTTCACATCTTCAGGTTTAATACCCTTCTCTTTAAGAGACTTCTTGGCTTCCCTCATATCTTCATCATTTAATTTAATCATACCCCTCTTCTTCACTATCGGTGTCGGGGTTGGTTTAGGTGTAGACCAATCATCATGATTCCGACTATTTTAGCTAATAATTCTTCAAATACTGCCCTGAGTTCTTTTCCCGAAAACACAACCAGCACAACTATCCAGGGTATGCCCTAGACTCAATTGTTAGTCCACTATAAAATATATCAAGTAATCATGCTTTTCCAAATCATGGCTCGGCTGAGCTCTAATAAGAGAGCAAAATCTCGCCCAAGCCTCGTGCAATTTCTCTCCATCTTCCTGGTCAAAATTATAAATTCTCTGCAACAAGCAGCATGTTGAGCACTAGTAGGAAAGTATTTGGAAGAAAACATCAAGCAATTCTTTTGGACTTCTTAATAGAACCAGCAGGCAAATTATTATACCAAGTTTTAGCATCCTCCTTTAAAAAAAGAAAAAAAATTTTAGCGACAAAATAAGTACGCATCTTAATATCATCAGAAAACAAGCCACTAAGAGTAGATAACTCAGTCATGTGTTCAACAACACTTTCTTTTTCAGTTCCACAAAAGGGTGTTTTCTCAACAATAGCTATATGAGATAAATCAAGAGAAAAATCATAATATTTATCCCTAATGTTTATAGGAGATGTGGCAAATTTAGGATCAGGAGATAGTTTATATCTAACAGCATGTTCTGCAAGCAACTTTTTAATTTTTCTTGCATCAGTAGTAGCATTACATTTTTCAATAAAATCATCATCAAGCTCTACATAATCTTCATCAAGATCATCACTAGAATATTCAATAGACTCAGGTGAATTAACAGGTGTAGCAGCATTTTCATTAGGAATTTCAGTATTTTCAATTTGTCTAGACTTAGCAATTGTAGCATCTAGAAAAGATCCTAACGAACCATCATTATCAAGCATAGCAGAAGCATCATCACAATTATGAGAGGAATTTTCAGATTCAGCGGAAGTACCAGCATTTGAAGCTTGTGGGGTGAAACAAGTTTACTTATCACAGATGGTGAATCAAGAGCAACAGAGGTACTAAGAGTGTACCTTTTCTTGTAGTGGATGGTAATATAGGCGATCTTAGTATCGCGAGGTTTACCCATGATGGAGAATTTGCAATGCACAGAATATCAACCAAGTGAACTATAAACACTTTATAACTGCTTAAAATAGTCTTGATGAATCATAAAGTAGGGATCGCAATGTTTCTGAGGGAAGTATTACCTATTGATTCGACACAAGGGAGACAAAGAATACTTGTAAGCCTTAACAGTGAGTTGTCAATTCAGCTGCACCTTGAAACAGACTTGCTCGCAAGAGTTTATCATTAGTAACAGTTTTATAGCAGTAGGAATAGTGAAATAACAGCAGCAGTGAAATAAAGACAACAGTAGTGATTATAGTAAATAGCAGGATTAAAATACTGTAGGCACAGGACGATTTAACTATGTTGGTGGTGACAGAGAAACTCATATAACAATCAAAGTAGGGGCATTTGCAGAGAATAAAACGGTATCCAAGTACTAATCAATCAATAGGCAGGTTCCATATTTGGGTCGTACGTGCTCTCAATGAGAAACTTGCACAACATCTTTGGTCCTACCAGCCGGTGGCACCTCCAGGGAAACTACTGGATATTAATGTACTCCTTTTAATAGAGTACGGGAGCACATTCACACTCCGTGAACACATGTGATCCTCACATCACTACCATTCCCTCCGGTTGTCCTGTCACTTCTGGGCCATTGGTTCCGGACAGCGATATGTGTATACAACTTGCAAGCAGATGATCATAAACAACTAATATCTTCATGAATCAATAACATGTTCGGATCTGAGTCATGGCACTCTGGCCCTAGTGACAAGCATTAAGCATAACAAGTTGCAACAATATCATAAAAGTGACATCTACGGATACTAGGCACTATGCCCAAATCTTAAGACTACACACATGACCAATCTCATCCAATCCCTACCATCCCCTTCACCTACAAGCAGGGGAATTACTCACACATGGATGGGGGAAACATGGTCAATGTAATTATCGTATGTCCAGGGTTAAGTACCTCGGGTTATTTACCAAGCCTCTGTTTCATAATACATAACAGATCGTGAATGTATGCTGTTGCTACATAGAACATGCAAGTAGGGAATATATATGACCTATGGCTTGACATTTTAGTTGGAATCCCACCTATCAGCAGTCTTTCTCTGTCAGAGTCCATTTGTAAACATTGCAGATATATATTATCTCTATTTGTTTCAGTAGGTGGAAAATGTGTATCAATATCTTGCCTCATGAAGGGTATATGTGCAAAAGCGAGCACCAGCTGGCAGTGTTAGATCAGCGGATGAACAATGCCCTCAATCGCTATTCTGGTAGGCTTTCTTCCTCCGTCCATATGCCCAGGAGATTGTGAAGGAGGCTGGTTAGAGCCATTGACCTACGATAAAAAGGAAAACCCCGGATTCAAAGAGCAAGGTGGTAGAAAGAGCGGAAACGAAAATCAGTAACTCCAGATGGAACAATTGTCCAATACAAGGATGAACTTGATGGAGCCCCTCTCTCTCATGGTTCAAAACAAATTGTAATTGTGTTGTGAAATGGCATTGTTTACTGGAGGAGCAGTCAAATATCCCACTATAAGGAATGGAGAAGGTAGCTGCATCGTTTAATATGACAAAGTTATTTTCCAAATTATGTTTCCATGATTAATAGCTAGAAATTATACCATCTAGAGAATAGAAATGTGCCAAAAAAAACTAAATACAAACAAATTTTCAAAGAAACAAATTTTAACCAAGTTCATAAAGCAGTGTATTCAAACTGGAATACTCATGTCAATTACATTATCAACTACATTAGAAACCACAATAGTATACAGGTAGCAAGTGAGACATGGAAGGTGGGAAACATAACAAGACAATTCCAAAGTTGTAAATTTTCCCGATGGAAGTTAAATTGCAATTGGATAACAACATAGAACTACCAAAACAGCGGAAGTAGGTGCCAGTAGTTTATCACATGTATATCCTTTAATGAGAAAATTCTCCCATAGCAAGTAATTATGAAGTTCATATACATTCCCTAAAGCTATTTTTATGATGGTTTGTTTCTCCTCTGAAAGGTGAAGAATGATTAGCCTCGCATTGCAGTAATTCATACTCTTATGAAAAGGAAAACATAGCATGGCATTCATGAGTAAAGAGGTACATATGTGAGCCATGTCAACTAACTGGGTCACAGACCTTCTCAAAGATTCGAACCAATGATTATAGGTGCAGTAAGTCTTGGCGCAACCTTCCTTCTAGGCCAATTCAGTCAATGTCAGGAAACTTGTAACAACAGTACATGAGCTCTCAACACATATGCTTGTTCATTCCCCTAATTGGTATCACCTGGCAGAGCATGGAAACAAAATATCAAAGCATGGTAACATGTATAAGAAATTATGAACAATCAACCATGTAAGAGGTCAGTACCACAACACGTATGTAATCTGGGAAAGTGAAAAGTACTTGCTCACTCAAGGTTCTTTTTCTAGAGTCACTCAAGTTGCCCAGTCAAGTACCTTGCATCCAGCCGCAATATAAAGATGGTTACACAACACAATACATGTATTTTTCACTCGAGCATTTTCTAAAAAATCAAAGAACACAACATCATTAGAAAACAAATGTAAAGCCAGATTAAATTGTGGTTTGATTTGAAACAAGGACTCACTCTTTTTCAGCCAACCCAAACACAACAAAACAAGATCAAGAATGTGTATACGATTTTGGTGAAGCTATCACCTGTGTGCCACCCATCTATAAGTTGGGTGGTCATTTAATTGTAGGATTAGCACATGAAACATTACCAACGCATACGATGATTGGCTCAGGCAAGAACAAAATAGAATGATTCTGAACAAACTGTTGGATTCGCCAAAAAAGTTCAGTTAGTCCAAGAAGTCCAAACAAATGATTTTACAGTAATAATATTGAGACGAAATTTCTATAGAGATAAACATGCATGTTTGAAGCAGTACAAGAACTGTGTTTTTAATCCACCTGAATGCAGACCACTCCTTTCCCAAACTTGATGTCAGTTCGACATGGCTTGCTACTCCACTCCCAAGTATCCCAAAATCCTCCATTGTTTGCTGCTCCTGCAGAAGTGACTTTTTCAGGAGAGAAAGGATAGCAAAAGAAAAAAGAGAAAGATAGAGATGTGGTGAAAGAGACAGGGTTGGCTGGCTACCTGTATTTGAGCTCCCGACACATCATCAAGCATGGTGATGCTGGCTCGACCTCCCTGGGGTGGGCGAGATTGGCTGAGAGATATCTGGTCACAAAATATGCTGGACGACAGCCAACCTCGGCGGGCTTCAATCTGGCCTCCGAGATTACCCGGATGGGGAACTCACAGGCGCTGCAGCGCGCTCAGGTCATGGCATCGGTGTAGACCCTCGATTCAGCGTCTCCAGGTCGAGGAGGGAGCGCGGGAAGTGGGGGAGCAGAGGCGGCCTCTCCTGGACACGGGGGAAATCAGCCGCCTCAAGAATCTCGCTGACGTCTCGACGCTCGCCTGCCGTCTCGCCATGGCTACGCGTGCGACCTCCTCGCCTCGCTCGTCGGTGCCCTGGCCACAGAGGCGGATGTTGATGCGGGGATGATGATGTAGAGGACACCATGGTAGTGGAGGAGGCCAGAGAAAGTGGGCGGCGCAGCGGTGGCACGGAGGTCCAGGAGTCGGCTAGAACGGACAAGAGGAAGAAGACCATGGGGGGATAGGAAGACGGATGCGCGTCTTGGGAGGTCGCGTCGCGTGTACCATCAGACGATAGAGGGGGCGGCGTGGGGCTCGATGCCACTATTGTCCCTTTTGTTTCTTTGCAAGCCCTGCCAACATGCAGGCCGTTTGAACACAAGTGACGCACCAGAAACAGGCAATGACATTACGGGCCACATTCAGCTAGGGCCCAAGGACAGTTTGCAGGCGGGTACATCACATGCGGTCACTCAGCTTCAGCAAACCACCAAACGCATCGACGAGGGAGGACTTCAGCGAACCGAAACAAGCAAAGCGGCGCTCATCTACATGTTTTATACATATTATATGTCGTATTTATGATTTCTCCTACACTAACCTATTAACAAGACACCAGCACTTACTGGACAAGTCAAGCTATTTCAGAATCCCAGAAGGAATATTCTGGATCAGACGAAATCAACGCCTGTGGTCCTATTTTCGCACGAAGCTTCCAGAAGAGGGAAGGAAGTGGGGCCACGAGGCGCCGCCACACAGGGCGGCGCGGTCAGCCTTGGCCGCGCGGTTCTAGTGTGGGGCCCCGTGTGGCCCCCCCGCGCTGCTCCTTCCGCCTACTTAAGTCTGCCGGCAAAACCCCTCTCAGACCGAGAGCCACGATACGAAACCTTCCAGAGACGCCGCCGCCAATCCCATCTCTAGGGATTCAGGAGATCGCCCGCACCCGTCGAGAGGGAATCATCTCCGGAGGACTCTTCATCGCCATGATCGCCCTCCGTGAGGATGAGTGAGGCTACCCCTGGACTATGGGTCCAAAGCAGTAGCTAGATGGTCGTCTTTCTCCTAATTGTGCTTCATTGTTGGATCTTGTGAGCTGCCTAACATGATCAAGATCATCTATCTGTAATACTATATGTTGTGTTTGTCGGGATCCGATGGACAGAGAATACTATGTTATGGTGATTATCAATCTATTACCTATGTGTTGTTTATGATCTTGCATGCTCTCCGTTATTAGTAGGCTCGCCAAGTTTTTGCTCTTAACTCCAAGAGGGAGACATTATGCTCGATAGTGGGTTCATGCTCATACTCGGACAGTGACAGAAGTTCTAAGGTTGTGGATGTGCTCATGCCACTAGGGATAAAACATTGATGCTATCTTCGAGGTGGTGATTACATTACGCACCATACTTAATGCAATTGTCCGTTGCTTGCAACTTAATACCGGAAGGGGTTCGGATGATAACCTGAAAGTGGACTTTTTAGGCATAGATGCATGCTGGATGGCGGTCTATGTACTTTGTCGTAATGCCCGATTAAATCTCACTATATTTATCATATCATGTATATGCATTGCTATACCCTTTTCTATTTGTCAATTGTCTGATTGTTAATTTGTCACCCAACATGCTTTAATCTAATGGGAGAGACACCTCCTGTGGACCCTGGCCCTATTCTTTACATCGCATACAATCTACCGCAATACTTGTTTTACCGTTTTATTCGCAAACAATCATCTTCCACACAATACTAAGCATCCTTTTACGTTATGTCGGGGTAGATTACCAACCCCACTGCTTCTTGGTGCAAAGTACTTATTGTATGGGGCAGGTTCCACGTTGGCGTCAGAATCTGTTGCGCCTCGCATCACATTTCGCCACCATCAACCTTCAACGTGCTTGGTGGCTCCTGGTGGGATAAACCTTGGTTTCTTTCGGGGAAAACTTGCCACCGTACGCATCATACCTTCCTCTGGGGTTCCCAATGGATCGGTACTAGGCCAAGACTACCACCCGATCCTCTGCTGCTTCCTATGCTGGCCAAGGTTCCAGATTAATTCTCGTAAATCAACAAGGTAATAAGATCCTTTGTGTACTTTGCTGATGAAAAAAGGTCCTTCCCATGGAGATTGCAGCTTATCGAAGGCGGAGGACCAAGCTCCGACCATGAACGAGCGGTTCCGAACTGACGGCTGTGATAGCGCCGGAGCTTCTGCCGATAAATGGTGGAGCGTTGGTCGGCTAAATTCCGAGCTTCTTCCATCAAAGTCCACAGTGTCGAGCCTCGTCGCAGCTTCTTCATTATAGGCGGAAACTCGCGGTGAATCATGGATGATGTCAGAGCACAATTTGATCCGTATACCAGAAGAACGGGTAAATCCTTGACTCGTTAGGGGTAGTTCGCAACCCACAGTACCGTAGTCTAGTTCATCACCCAAGCCCGCCGCACGTTGCGCTGTTCTTCAAGGCGAGGTTTGATTCCGGCTAGTATAAGGCCATTGGCCTGCTCGACCTGACCATTGGATTGTGGATGGGCCACGATGCAAGGTCAAGCGGATCCCAACTTCGTCGCAATAATCCTTGAGTTCTCCTTGCGCAAAGTTTGTGCCATTATCTGTGATTATGTTGTGTGATGCCAACTCGTTACGAGGCTGCAAACAAATTTTAGTGCCGTAGCACCGTGCTTTTTCTCACCGGCTTTGCCTCGATCCACTTACCGAACTTGTCAATAGCGACCAAGAGGTATTCATGACCACCAGATGATTTCTTTAACTTACCAACCATATCAAGCCCCTGCACCGCGAAGGCCAGGTGATAGGTATGGTCCTCAGCTCTTGGGCTGGAGCGTTGGTTGAGTAGCGTAGTACTAACAACCTCGACAAGTTTTCACCAGCTTCTCAGCGTCTTCTTTGGTGTTAGCCAGAAAAAACCTAACCGAAAGCTTTTGCAACGAGGGACCCGGGCGGCATGATGCCCGCAATCCCCGCGTGGATCTCTCTCGAGGATTTCAATGCCGTCTGACTGAGACGTATTTGAGAAATACCCGTTTGCGCTTCGTTTGTAGAGCTGTCCACCAACAATTGTGTAGGATCTAGCTCGCCCGATGATCTGTCGCGCGTGGACCTCGTCCTCCGGCAATTCGATCAATGAGGTAATCCAAGAACTGAGTCCAGGCAATGATAGCCATCACTTCCTTAGTCGGAGAAACTGCCGATCGGGATTTTCCGGTTTGCGTCCTTCACGAGGGTACTGAGATGCTCAAGGAAAATGCCGCGAATTGGCTTGTCGGATCTCGAGCTTAGACAACATATCTCGTTGTCGTGTTATCGTTCTCCTGACGTACTTGACTTCGTATTCGAGGAAGCATTTGGCGATCTCGTCAACTTCGTCTCGTAGTCGCCATGACGGAGTTTCTGGCGTTCCGGTTCCTGCTACTTGTTGTGCCACTGTGTCGGAATCTCCGCAAAGATAAGATGTGCTTGATCCCACTTTCCTGCGATGCACCGTGTAGTAGAGCCTCGTATTCCGCCATGTTGTTTGTATCTTCAAGTGAATCTGGGCGAACGCATCAGCTCCCGGTAGGTGACTTCAGGGTAACTCCAGCCCCGAGCCTTGATGTTGCTTGGATCCGTCGAAGTGCATGACCCAAGTTTCTCAGTTCCTGACAGGTGTGCTCCTCCGGCGCTCAGTCCAATCCACGATAAAATCCGCTAGAACTTGAGACTTGATTGCAGTTCGGCTTCGTAGTTGATGTCAAAGGCAGTATAATTCGATGCCCCATTTTGCTACACGCCCTGTTGCGTCGGAGTTGTTGATGATAGTTGCGAGGAGCCTTGCTCACCACCGTCATTGGGTGCTCCCCGAAGTAGTGTCTCAGCTTCCGGCTACCCAGGAATACTCCGTAGGCTAGCTTCGAAAGTGAGGGCATCTCTCGCTTGGATTCTCACAAGACTTCGCTAATGTAATAGACTCGGCCTTTGGACTCCGTGCTCATGTCCTTCTTCCTATCGCACCACCATAATCACGAGATGATGACTTTTGGGCTGCCATGTAGAGGAGCATAGGCTCGGACTCACCGGAGCCGCCAATATGGGCGGGAGGAGAGTATGTTCTTCAATCCCCGAGGCGCATTCATCTGCGTTTCATCCTGCATAAATTTGTCGTTTTCTTCGCAGTGTATGTAGGTAGGGCCTTCTCGCCAAGACGGCTAACAAATCTATTGATTGCAACGCAACCAGCTAATCGTTGCACATCTTTGAGACAAGTTTGCCGCTTAATGTTCATGATGGCCTTGATTTTTTCCGGTTAACTTCAATGCCCCCGTGAGAAACAATGAAGCCAAGAGTTTTCCGGCTGGTACGCCAAAGACGCACTTCAACGGGTTTAACATCATCTTGTACCGTCGGAGATTATCGGGCTGTTTCCCTTCAGTGCCGCCAAGGTCTGGATCCCTTTCTGTCATGACCGCGATATCGTCGACTTAAGCGTGCACGTTCCGGCCAATCTGGTCCTTCAGGAACCGCTGAAATCGTACGTTGGTAAGTGGCACCTGCGTTTTTCAAGCCAAAAGGCATGGTAACGTAGCAGTATGTGCCAAAAGGTGTGGTGAAAGAGGTCGCCTTTTGTCGACTCCATCCGGATCTGATGATACCCGAATATGCGTCAAGAAACACAGGAGTTCCGCCCGCCGTCGAATCAATGACTTGGTCAATGCGCGGCAAGGGGAACGGATCCCGACAATGCTTATTCAAGCCGGAGTAATCGATGCACATTCTTAGTATTTCAGAATTCTTTTTGGGTACAAGGACGGGTTTGCGACCCACTCAGATGGATAACTTCTACTACAAAAACCTGCTCTAGTAACTTTGCTAATTCCATTCCTATGGCGCGGCGCTTCTTATCTCCAAAGCGTCGCATAGCTTGCTTCACCGGTTTTGCATCCGGATTTATGTTGAGGTAGTGCTCGGCGAGTTCCCTTGGTACTCCGGACATGTCAGAAGGTTGCCATGCGAAGATATCCATGTTAGCTCTGAGAACTCGACGAGCGCGCTTTCCTATTTGGGGTCCATGTTGGCTCCGACCAAGACCTGCTTGAGCTGTCACCTTCCACGAGGTCATGCTTCTTGGTTTCTATCGCGCCTTGAACGAGGTGTTCTGCTCGGAGATCCGTTTGGTGGTCCGCATCTCGCCGGACCACCGCGGCTCGTAGCCTTGCGCTCCTTTCCGTATATGACGGATTCCCGCAAAGGCGCTTCGCCTCCTCGCAGTCCCCGGCTTTCTTGTAGTCTCCTGACACGGTGATCATGCCGTTAGGACCCGGAATCTTGAGCTTGTTGTAGATGTAGCATGCTCCGGCGTGAACTTGTGGTAGGTGGGCCTACCGAAGATGACATGGTAGGAGCTCTTGAAGGGCACAACTTCAAACGTGATCATCTCTTCGCGGAAATTGTTAACATCGCCGAAGGCCACGGGAAGTTTGATGTTGCCCAGGGAGTTTGCCTCTTTACCCGGAACCACACCATGAAATCTGGTGCTGTGCTTGAGCTGTTCCTTGGTGAGGTTCATCTTCCAGAGTCTCACATGATGTTGTGCTAGCTCCGCCATCCATAAGGCATTTGGAGAAGTCATACCCATCTGGGACTTACACAACTGCAGCGCAGCACTCTTTGGGGATGACGGCCGGTGATCCGACCTGTCAAAAGTACAGGCACCACTTGACATACGCGCACAAATAAATCGTGGCTGCCAAGAGTCTGAGCGACTTTTCGCGCGGACTATTGGGGTTCCGAGGAAGGTGTGGTAGGCTCCGACACTCTTTTTGCCGAAGGTGTTGATTTGTTAGTCGCGGCATTTTCCTTGGGTTCGCTGCAGGCCGCCTCGTCCATCTTCTTTTGTCCTTGTTCTCCCTTGCCTCCTTTGCCGCGTGGGCGGTGCTTCCGGGTTCGCTTGTACCCCTCTCCGGTCATTCTTCGATCGTTGACCCACTGCAATGCGATTGGTGTGAGTGGATTTGCCCGCAGCCGGATCTAGATGAGCTGCACGTCATATCCCCGTATTCTTCGTACGTTTGGGGCGCAGGATCCGCCGCGTGACCTCGCCCGCTGTCGCCGCCTCGCCCGTCGCTTCCACGTCCGCGGTCTTCTTCCTCCCCGAACCTCCGCGTTGGAACGTCATGGCTACCATGTCGGATCCTCCGCCTCTCTGGTCTTTGGGGGGTTCTTCCGCTTGTTGCCGTTGCTGACGCCATTGTCACGGTGCTTCTTTTGTTGGTGTAGGGGTATGGTTGTAGCTGCAAGATCTCCGCATGCGTCGTCATCGGCGGCAGCATGATCGCTGGCGATGTTTATCATCTCATCAAGGGTGAGCTTGTTCGCATTCACCAGGCAGGGTGCTTGGCGGGCAGCCCCCCACGCTGTAAACCACCAATGAAGGCGTGCATGTGCGTTATCTACGTTCTCGCACTCGTTTCTTGGTCACCAACCATCGGGAGAGGAAACTTCTGATGTTTCACCTTCTTCGGATGCAAGCTTGAAGGTCGCCGTGGTGGCTCTCTTGTAGGTGCCCCTGTGGTTCTCAAAGCCTTCTTCAGTCAAACCAAAGAAGATGGTGTTTTCCTCGAGGTCGCCGAGCCAAACACGAGCTGGACCAATATACAACCGGAGCATGCGGTGCTAGTGTTCGGGGTTCCTCCTAGGGTTACCGCATTGTAGTAATCCTCAATCTGTATCCCGCCTCTCGCCGCCATCATAATGCTTCAGATTTCCAGCTTAAGGTTCAAGCTTGGCTTTGGTTCCTCTCGATCATCCTAAAAGCACTTTGGACCGATGTAGTCGGATCTGACTGTTGAGGCTGCCCGAGCGCGAGGACCGCCGTCGGTGACTTTGAGCGAGAACGAGATCTCCGCCTCCGCCTCTTCCTCTCCGCCTTCACCGGGGTGGCGAGACCGCGAGGGGGCTCGTAAGATGTTCTTCCGCCTCGATTCTCGCTGTTCCCCGCGGGCTCCGCCTGTGACTCTTCCTTCTTGGTGGTGGTCGCTCGTCGTTCCTGCCTCGCGAGGCTCAAAGGCGCGCTTCGTTCCGCTCCTTTCGAGTTCAGTGCTCGCGCCCTGGCTTCTACGAGGCTCGCTCGCGGCCTTGGTTTCGACGAGGCTCTGTGCTCGCGGTCTTGGTTCCGGCCCCGCGTGGCCCGGCGTGCGCCTCCCGCTCTCGTTCCTAGGTGGTGGCATGTTGTCGCGATGTTGATTCCACCTGGCCCATGGGGCCCGGTGTTTCCGACAGACTGCGACGACGAGGGGCAGCGAGGACGCGGAATCCGGGGTGGTGGTGATGGGACACGATACTTGTCTCGCAGATACATCGGGTCCTTTCCCTTTGTGGTTTTTTCTGGTTGAATCCGAGGGCACCGGGATTGGATTCGATGTTCTCTCCACTTCCTACGCTCCGTGGATCTGGTGCGCGACCGCCATCCCGATGTTGACTTGTACGTCCTTGCGCGGTGGATATGCAATGATCCGGATTGGATTCTAACCCGCGCGGGTGTCAGCCTTGCTCGTTGCTGCATTGCCAAGCAACGAGCTTCCGACGTAGTTGATGTCAATCTCCTCGTCCTTCTTTTTCAGGAGCTCCGCAACCTTCTTCATGTTGTCCTTTGGAGTTGTGAGCGGCTGCTGCCTGTGGGTGTTGCAAAGGTAATCTTGTGGGGAAGGATGGCTTCTCGCCTAATTCTAGCTTCTTCCTCCTGAACAAATTTCACCTTGGCATCCCAATGCTTCTCGAGTTGCCCGACCTTTGCAAGAGATTCATCGACTTCGCGATCCTTCTTCCAAAGGGACCACAAAATTCGCAGCTTCGTTCTCCTTCCAGATTACGCCGCGGTTCGGCAAACTTCAGAGCTGTTGCCGCATCTCGCCTCTTGGCTTCTAAAGCTCGGATCTGCAGCTTCCTGGGGTTATTGGTTTATTGAGGATCGCCGAGTGTGCGATTGCATCCATGCTTGCCGCTCGACCATTCTTCTGGTGACAGGACATCCTTTGTGGTCGTTCCCGATCTAAGGGAGATCCTCATGGTCCCTGGCTGAGGTGGAGCTCATCTTCGTGTTCCGCCGATCTAGCGGCAATGCCCGAGGACCGCATGGCTGGGCAGATTCCCGTCGCCTGTTCTCCGCCTCCGAGTTCCTCGAGCTTGCTGTTGAATTCTTCTGTATTCATGGACGAGGCACCGTCAGCGTCTTCCCCGATTCGAGCTCCTTCGTCAAGCGATTGTATTCTTCTGTGCCTATTGAGGAGGCATCGTCGGAATTTGCTCAAGTTGCCGAGATTGATTCCTGCTTCCGCTCTTGTCCCAAAGGTGTCGCTGCCTCCGACAGCCTCTGCTGATCCGAGCGGCGCCGTTTCCGGTGCCCCAACCTGCAAGGGATCGGCTTCGTCCTCGTGGAGGGCGTCTCCCGTGGTATGGGCCAAGAAGTGCACGAAGTGACACCTTTGCTTCTCTAACACCTGGGAGACCCAGCGGACCTGCATTGGTCTTCCACCGTTTTCTCCTGCTCAGGGGCGGATTGGGTGGGCTTTGATTTTTTCGATCTAAGGCAATCTTCCTCAGGAAGCTCCGCGACTCGATCGGATCTTGCGACTGCCCAAATTCCGGCGGTCGCATCGTCATTTACTGTAGCCCATGGAACTGACTGCCGACGAAGATGTGGATGTCGCCATTGGGACGATGGAGAGCTTGATGGGTTTGACTTAGTCTATCCGAATCCGTCCGAGGGACGATCGGGAAGTTCCTGCGAAAGTACACGCCCACGCCGATCGAGTCCGTCAGCTTCCCATGGCGAGCCCTCCTGCCCGCTCCGACGCCTCAGCCCCACTCGCTGGCGCCAACTGCCGTTGCTTAGTAGACGCACCTGAGGAGGGATCCTCACGAGGGGGAAAAGAAGTAGGCCATAGGCGGAGTGTCCTGGACCAGTACGCGAGTTACCCACTTCGAACACTGCACACGATGTTACTGCTGTTTGTCTGAATTATCCGGGCGCTTGCGCGTTGTTACAATGGTTGTGGTTGTGCCTTTAGGGCTCCTGGGATCCGGCTTATATAGATGCTCGGATCTAGGGTTTACATGGAGAGTCCTAGCAATACATGTTGCTAACTACGATAATATCTTGCTTGTACGTCAAGGATCCGCTTCCATCGTGGGGTGCTGGATCCGGATACTTTATGGGTCTGATCCGGCCTCCTTCGTAGGTCGGTTGAGATCCGCTCCTCGTTCCTAGGCTGGACTTCATCCTTCATGATCAACAGCAACTGGACCGCCCGATGAGCCGTATGTCACCATCACCATCTGTGGGCCACCCGGACTTGCCGGATCCAGGCCATGTCGTTGATATACCCATAAAGTATACCCACAATCATATGATTGTGTCCAAAGGAATTCTAATGGTAATGGTGGTCAATTCTAACTCGAATTCTCCACTTATCTTGCGCTGAAATTAGTAGGAACCGTCCATTTTCAGTGATCTACTAGCTAACGTGGCCGGGTACTCCAGGAGTAGCCCGCAGAGTACTAACCCCGGAGCTCGGCCAAACTCACGGTGTACCAATTTTATTTTTTGCCCCTATTTACTTGGGAAGTATATGATTTGCTCTCATTTACATTAGCCTCTCTTTTTTCCTATTTTTATTTTGTCAATCTATGATTTGCCCCTCACATGCCAGACCCACGTCTAAAGACCAAAAATGCCCCCGTATCTGTGTGGCCTAGGGGAGGTCAATCCACTCGAGCTAATTCCATGGGGAATTGGGACTGATATCAGGTGATATGCCTTAGGCATGTCACACATGAACAGTGCGGTGACATGCACCGTAGGCCGTAGGATCGAAAATGAACACACACGAGCAAACACTGTAGCGCTCGACTGTGGATGGTCCTGTAGCGCACGAACTGTAGCAATGCTCTGTGCCAATATCCTGTAGCAAATGCACTGTAGATGATTCCTGTAGCAGTGATATCCTACCATCCAATCTAGATCCGACGGTGAGAAAAGGGGTGCATGTCACCTTACCGTTCACAGGTGACATGCCTAACGCATGTCACCTGATCTCAGTCCCCCCATTGCTGGCACATGCCGCCGGCCGCCGCTACTCCTCTTCTTGGCGATGTAGTCCGCGGTTCTCTTCCCCAAGGGGCGCGACGACGGTGTGCCACCTCGACAACCTCCTCGCGCTGCGGGCCTTCGCGGGGAACTTCGCCGCCGGCGGGGACGCGCCGTCTAGTCCGGCGTGGACTCCTACTGCGGATGGGAGGGCGTGGGCTGCGATGATGCCGGGGCTGCGTGACGGTGCTCCGTCTCCCGAACGGGAGCTCACGGGGACCATCCTGGGAGACTCTTTCGTCGGCTTCGCTCGGCCCGAGCTCTGCGTCGGCGCGCCGACACTGCGGGTTCTCGACCTCTTCGCGCGATGACAATGACGAGGTGGGCAGCGAGGTTGAGCGGGGTCACGTGCCCCAGGACGTGGTGGCAATCAATGACGATTGACGAACGCTGTGCGAGCGGTGCGGCGACGCCTGCAGCAGTTGAGCTCGCGGAGAGATGCTACAGCGAGCTCGTATAGAGGTTCTTCCCCGATCTGATTCTATTCCTCGTGCAGGGGCAGTTCTGTCTTGGAGTTATGTTCCAAATCCTCAAAATAAAAGAAAAGAATTTAGAAGGGCAAATTATCAATTGATAAAGTAAAGAGGGGCAAAAAAGTGAGGCTAATGTAAACGAGGGCAAATCGTATAGTACCCAAGTAAATAGGGGAAAAATAGTAATCTCAGTTGCTGCCTTGTTCTTTTCCATGTATTTTGGTCTTTTTTTGCGAAAAGTTTCCCGTTGATATGTTCATCTCAAAATCTGCTAATTGTTGTCATATCAATACTTTCTAAAAAAATTGCACATGCAATAATCCTGAAGTTTGATGGGATAATTTTTAGAGGTGATTCTGAAGTAGTTATTTCGTACTCATGTGATAACGAATATTTATTTGTTCTCATTCACTTGCTTGCGCTGTATGTCTCTCAGAATAAAGTAAGAATATACCCAATGGGCAAAAAGAAAAAAGATACCAACTATTTGTCGGTGGAATGGTGCTAAGAAATGGGTGATGGGGGATATGCAAAGGGGGGAGATCCTGATTTATGATATCATTTTTATGTCATTTAACCCTTAGCAACACAGAGAACCAATATGTGGTTAGATGGTTAGGAGGGTAGTGGCACCCCAACACATCAGAGTTCAAATCCTGGGGTCTTGTGAGACACCAAAGTGTCAAATCTAGGATCTTTGACGCAATCTCTCGGAGGTGCTAATAGGGGTAGAGTGTCCATACGTATGTTCATAGAGATGAGTGTGTGCACGTATATATGAATGTCTTTGATTATATTGTGTTTCGTAAAAAAAAACCCAACGCACATGCATATTTCCTACTCCCTCCGGTCTTTTTTAATTGACTCTTTTTTTTTTTGACAATCAATACCACATATATTCATAGCAACAAATAGTACATGGTAGAGATACATAAACTGACTCCAACGATTACAAAATAAAGTCTAAAAGATAGTAGCAAATCTTCGAGGTCTTTAATATCTTTTTTCTTCCAGAACACAATCTTGTAATCTTCTGAAGTGGATACCGAACCATAGACCTGTAGATACCGATGAAAGTTCTCCCATAATTTTTTGAGCCGCAATGCCAAGGCTGCGTGCACGCACGCAACCATTAAACCACCATACAACATCGGAAAGAGTACCAACACCAAGATGTCGTGAATAATAACCGACTAGCTTTGTCGTCGTCGATGGAGAGCCGAGAGTACGAATCACCATTGTCGAGGACGTAGCACCGGACAAAAACTCGCGAGGATAATTCCTCCTGCGCAACAACGACAAAAGATCCAAAATCGATCCGGCGAAGCAAGATCCGAAGACCCATACCTAGAAAATTGTGATTGTTCAACACCACCATTGACGCCGGGAAGAAGATCTCGTCCGCGAACGAAAGGCCGAAGATCACTTATTGCAGACGATGCCATCTCCATTGAGGGAAACCAACAAGAAGGCGGCTACTAAAATCCTAACATAATCTAATAAAAACAATACTTTTATTCAAACTCCACGCATAGATCGGGTTCCCCACTCCTCCCGACGCGGCGAAGCCGACCGGAGGAGGGGGAACCAATCTATGGAGGAGGATGAACTGGAGGTGGCTAGGGTTGAGGCGGCGGCTGAGAGGAGAGATGCGATGCGAGACTGCAATTGACTCGAATTTAGTATACTAAATTCGAGTCAATTAAAAGAGACCGGAGAAAGTATATCAGAATGAACAACCTTGGGGAAAACAAAAGGTATCGAATTGGGCCAGGCCAACAGCGCAGACATTTCTGGTACAGTTTGTAGCCCATGACTCCTCTTCCCTATGATAAAACGCTAACCGGGCCCAAAACAAATTTTACTCTCCGGTTTCGTCCCATTTCGGCATTCCAGACAGGCCACAGAGCTGGTAATCTCCTTTCCCATTCTTCTCCGCCTCCAAAACCCTACGCCGTGCCCCACCATGCCGACCCTCGCCGCCGCCGCTGCCGCTCGCCGCGCCGGGGAGGCCCTGCGCCGCGCCGCGACGGGCGGCGTTCGGTACCTCTCCTCCCTCCGCCCCTCACCCGCGACCGCCGCCGCATCCGACAGCGACGAGGTAACTGCTGCTCGTTTTCGTGGCGTCCCCACCTCCGAGGTCGGAGCCGAGATCTCCCTTCTCTGACATTGCGTTGTGTTTGACGGGCCTTTCCAGGTTCTGGTGGAAGGCAAGGCCAGCGCCCGCGCCGCCGTGCTCAACCGCCCCGGCCATCTCAACGCCCTCACCACCACCATGGTTCGTCTGCCTTCTGTTCCTCGTCTCGTCTAGTACGGTCCCGTGCCTTTGGATCACGCGTGTTTCGGTGTCAACGGAATGCCTGCATATTCGATTGCAATTTTGTTTTGTTTTGTTTTGTGCATAGTTCCTGTGTTAGAGCAGCTCAGCCAACTGTTGAAATGCCTAGAGGTCACACACCGTTGCTCTTTGATCTAGTTATTTGAAATGTCACTGTGATGAGTGACCGTCTGCTGTGCTGCTCCATGGAGTCCCTCCCCTGTCATGCTTTGCTTCCTGGTACTTGACTGAACCCATGGGTGACTTTGTGAAAGCAGTAATGCTGACAATTCCCCTCTGATGCATGTATATACAGAATAACTGGAAGTGCCATCCTGATTATGGGTGTGCAGGGTGTTTGATGGCATGTGTATCTGGATGTGTGAATGTGCTGCTTGATGTAATATCTGGCTTGTCATAAGTACTGGTCCACCTCCTTGATTTAATGCCTTCACAGCATTTCGATTTCCTGTAAATTTGTTAAAGCCATGTTTATTTATGTAATGGTGATGTTCACCCGTTGTTATGCTGACGGCGTGTGTTAGGTCCAATGGTTATGTTTTCCTTGTACATGGATCTGATTTTTTTTTGGGTGAAATGGCTGTTTTCATAGGGGTCTAGGCTCAATAAGTTCTATGCGTCATGGGAGGACAGCCCAGACATTGGTTTCGTCATGATGAAGGTATGATGCCTCATCATTTCTACGTTACTAGTGTCATTTGACATAGAAAAATCTAAACTGAGGCGTGTATTGTATGAAGGGCAGCGGCCGAGCATTCTGTGCTGGTGGGGATATTGTTCGATTGCACAAACTTATGAATGAGGGTAAGTGGTTAGGTCATGTGCAACATAAAATTTACATTTCTTTGTTCGTTGATAATTGCTTTAATTATATAGGGAACATTGACCTCTGCAGTAGAGTAAACTCCCTAGTATGTTTACATTAGATATATTTAATCACTGGAAGAGTAGGAAATGATTATTCCATTATAGTAATGAGTGTTCTATTGTTCACGGCACCCTTAATTACTTTGTGAAAGGTTTGCATGCCAATTTTTTTATTTGCGCAAATTGAGTATTTATGTATATATTAAATTCCTTCAGTCAGATAGTTTTATTGGAAAAATATGTGCAGCGATTACTTGTTTTAGTATTATGCCCCAAGGTTTCTTCAGTCTTAATCTTTGTCTTATATTGGATTAGGCAAGTTGGACGAGTGTAAGGAGTTTTTCAGGACTTTGTACAGTTTCATCTATGTTCTTGGGACGTATTTGAAGCCACATGTGAGTACATGATTTTTTTTTGAAATTATGCATTTCATTTGAAGTTTTGTGTATTGAGAGCTGATATCACAATTATTGAATATAGGTTGCCATTCTTGATGGTGTTACGATGGGTGGTGGAGGAGGTGTTTCCATTCCTGGAACATTTCGTGTTGCTACTGATAGAACAGTACGTCAACTATTTTTCTTGAGGTTTTTATCAATTCGTGATAAGGACTGATAGTTATTGTGCAGTAGCCTTTCTGTATATATGATCCATGTAATTATGCGCTTAGAACGTGTGAAGTTAGCTATTGCAAGATATTAATCTGTGGATGCCTACTGTTTACAGGTGTTTGCCACTCCAGAAGTACATATTGGCTTCCACCCGGATGCTGCTGCCTCCTTTTATTTGTCACACCTAACTGGTCATGTTGGTCGGTGCTTAGTGTTCTTATTTGCTCCCTTCATTTTTTACTAGTTTAATGTTGTCCCCACTCCCCAGTTATCGTTTTGGTATATTGCAGAATAGTAGCATATAATCATCCTTCTGATTTCTGCCCTAATTATTTCCAGGGGAATACTTGGCCTTGACTGGTGAAAAAATCAATGGAGTGGATATGGTTGCGCTTGGCCTTGCCACACACTATTCCATGGCTGATGTAAGATTTTGCTCATCAAACCATGTTTATTTTTATTTTGTGTAGTTCTGCCCTGTTACTCTCTTTTATAGCAAGTAAATGCACTAACTTTCTAAGTTCCATTTCTTTTGACAGCACCTGGAACTGGTCGACGAACGGCTTGCTAGATTGGTAACTGATGATCCATCAGTTATTGATACTTCCCTCGCACAATACGGAGACCTTGTTTATCCAGATAAGACAAGCATTGTGCATAGGTAAATGGTTGAATGACCATACAAACATCAACAGAATTCTTGACTGAACATTTGTGTACTTGAATATTTTACCATGCCATTGGTCGCTCCACCCATGGATCAGTTACAGTCTCTGCAAGTACTGTTTGTAGTGTTCATGAAATTGTCCTCTAGGTGGCTTGGTTTATATATTATTTATTTCTAGGGTGTGAGCAAGGTTTTGCTATACTCTATTACTCTCTTATAGCAGGTAGAAATTTCTAGACTATAAACCAAATATCCAATTTATCGACACCAATTGCCAACTTCTGTTCTTGGTCAATTGGTTTCTTAGTTTGAGTGTAAATTAAAACATTGCCTTCCTAAAACCAATTCCCTACGACCCCTTAGAGACACGAGGTTTTTGAGTAAAATTTAAAAAGACTTCTGTGACCCTATTTTCCTTCCGAAACCCTATCTCTTATTATATGGATGATCAAAGTACTTTTCTTAGTGAAGTGAATGCACATGTAAACAAGGTCATGGGCTCATGGCGTTAGCTCAATTTTTTTTTCGAGAATGCACCCTGGAAGGCGTCAGCTCAAAATGGTAAAAATACTTATATTTAGTAACAAGACAAACCAATGATAGTAAGGTGTAGTTGTATAGAAATTGATTCAGTGAATTTGTTTTCGTATGTGGTTACTGATTAGATGGAGTTCCTGTGCATGCTTTGTCACCTCTTAATAGAAGTCATGTTCTTGTCTTACTTTTGGACACTGAGCTCATTTGTGCCTTCTGTTACTTTAGGCTGGAGGTTATAGACAAATGCTTCAGCCATGAAACAGTTGAAGAGATCGTTGACGCATTGGTGAGTGATGGTTCAACATTTTGCTTCCAAATCTTATGAAAAGTCTTATTGCTCGATTAATCTTACTGTGAGCAGCCACAAAATACTATTGGTTCCTATGTCCTTGTTCAGCACTTGTTTGAACTTTTGCGATGGTTTTGGATTTCTCAACCTTTTGTAGGGACTTACTATTCATTTGTGAATTTGTTTGTTTGATAATTTTACTGTATGGGTTGATAGCATCACATGTGGTTTGTTCCTGACTTCCTGTATGACAGGATGTTTGTTTCCATGCTTATGCTTTCCACTTCTCTTGTAAACAGGAAAGTGAAGCAGCCAGGTTGGATGAAGAATGGTGTACGTTGGCACTGAAAAGATTGAAAGAGGCCTCTCCACTTGCTTTGAAAGTATCGCTACGATCGGTATGTAAGGAGGTTAAGAACTTGCTTTTTTTGTGTTTATTATGCTGTTGTTGAGGTTGTATCTGCTCATACTGTAGATACGTGAAGGTAGATATCAGACACTTGATGAATGCCTTGTACGCGAATACCGCATGTCTGTCAATGGGATCTCGAAGCCACTTTCCCATGAATTCAGTGAGGTACGTTTCATCTGGCAGAACTTTTTTAGACGGGGAAATACTATACATGGAGAGTTACCAGGTGACGATTATGCAGTTCCAAGTAATGTTTTGTCTGTGTAGGGTGTCAGAGCACGACTAGTGGAAAAGGATTTGGCTCCAAAGGTAAATTATTTTGCTGGCTGCACAATTGCACTGTATTCTTCTATTGTCTGCTATAGTTTATTCCTGCAGTGGAATGCTCTTGTACCTTTTCTTAGAGTTTTGTTCATGCAGTGGGATCCTCCTGCCCTTGAGTTTGTTTCGGAGGACATGGTTGATTCTTACTTTGCTCCTCTGGGTGAATTTGACGCTGAGCTGAAGCTGCCTACAGAACTGCGAGAGGCATTCGTATAGTCGAAGATGGTTCCAGGGATAGGGTGTTGTTTGAGATGCAATAGATTTTTGAGCCCATTGTTGTTGGCAGCACATAAGCAAACTAGGATGGGTTGTGGGATGGGCAACCTATTCATGTACCATACGCCAACAACCCCTCGGCGTGTTGGCGAACTCGATCGCCAAGAGGAACTCGTGCTTTTTCTTTCTTACCTAATGTTATAAATTAGCATCTATCAGTTTTACTATTTGACTCGGGGAGGAAGCCCCTGCAGCATAGTGCAAAAAGAATGGTCGTCTGCTTGTGTGGTAATATCTTGATGTAGCCTTTCCTCCTGAACTGTTGCGTCAGTCAAAGGCTAGAGATATATTTTACTATGTCTGTCGAGATTTGTCTAAATCTAGATATATCTAGATGCTATTTAGCGTATAGATACATCCAGATTTAGACACTTATTTATAGATGGACGTCATTTCGCTTTCAGCACCGATTGGAACGAGCCGGTTCCAGAGATGGCGAAATGACATCCTCACTCGGCGCCTTACCAGCATATATATACATACAAAGCTATAATTGTCGCTCATGTTATTCTGAATTAACGGAGGTCTAACTCAGCATGCATATACACTGGAGTAGAAGCTGACGAAGCTTCCGCCAGATCCATGTCACGCATTTACAGATATCATCAATCGTCAAGTCTTGATTAATTTTAACTATTTTCGCAAAACAATCCCACATATATGTTGCTTGGAATATTGGAGTATGCTCTGATGACATCTCATCCGATTTGGACTCGCATACGCCCGTGATAAGGTTCCAAGTATTCAAGTTCAAGTTTGTTTATGTATATTCCTTTGTGCATGTTCCGTCAAGTTCATATCTATTTGTTTGCTTACTGGATTAAGCATGTGGTCATAACCTCTTCTGTTCTAGTGATATGTGGTGGTTCGTGTAGACATGAATTGCGATTTGCGTTGACAGTCAGAGATATATGCAAATTTCAGTTGAAGTTACCACTTTATCGAAATCTTTGTCAAAAAAAAAAAAATGATTCATGTGTTCTTTACATCTAATATATAGGTAAACACTATCGAAAAGGTGAATGGCCACGCACATATATTAAATGGAGCAAATGAAAATAACATTCAATACATGGGGATATTCAATGGAGGTATTAAGACCATCTCCAGTCGCGTCCCCCAAAGGGATTTGGGACGCGCTGAACAAAAAAAGAGTTCCAGCCGCGTCCCCAAAGCCCATTTTTGTCCGGCGCGGCCCGATACGGTGTCCGCGCCGAGCCGTCCCTGTCCAGTGGACGCTCCGGGACGCGGACAACGAAAAGCGAGGCCAACCGACGCGGGCCCGACCCGTCACTGCACATGGAAAATTCGTCTCACACTCCCGCCAAATCCCGCCGCCGCCAAACGCGCTATACCGCCGCGCAGGCCTCCCAAAACATATCCCGCCGCCGATTCATTTCTCCTATCCCGCCGATTTCTTTCTCCCTCCCGCCGTCCACCCGCCGCCGCTACCCTCTCCCATTCCATGGCGCCGCCGACAGCCCCAAAAAAGAAGCGGCCAAGAAGCCGTCGGGCAATGCGATGAAAGGGGCGAAAGCGCCGTTCGCGAAAGGCGCCGGCTGCGAAGAAGAAGCCCGAAGGAATGACCGAAGATCAATGGCAGCAAGATTGCCTGCGCCGAAGCTATCGACGGCGGAGCGGAAAGGACGGAGGGCGGAGCTGGAGAAGAAGGCGGCGGCGCGCCAGCACCAGCACGTAATGGCCGGGTGTATCGCGCCACCAACGCGAGCCCATGGAGTACGTCCATGCCGGTACGTTCCGGAGTGATCTCTCCGTCGCAAGCCGCCTTCTACAACGACGGCCCCTCCGCCACTCCCGGGTGCGTGACGCCTAACTTGTCGCCGCACTACCAGATGCGCTGCCGCACGGCTTCAACCCCAACAACCTCTACTCCCCGGCGTACGAGCAGCGAGCGACCGGTCCGGCGGCGACCACCGGCCGCAGGTCCGCTCAATACGACGGCGCCGGTGCTGAGGAGGACGACGGGGTTGAGGAGGAGGACGACGAGGAAGAGGAGGAGGTGGAGGACGACGAGGAGGACGACGATGAGGACGAAGAGGGCGGCGAGGAAGAGGACGACGAGGGGTGACGATGATCTCGTGGAGGTAGACGCGGACGGCGTGAGGACGAAGAAGAAGAAGAAGAAGAAGAAGAAGAAGGCGTCGGGCACACGAGGCCCAAAGTGGACACCTCTGGAAGATCTTTGTCTGTGCGAGTCGTGGGCGACGGTGAGCCATGACTCCATCATCGGCGCCAACCAAAAAGGCGGGAAGTATTAGGCGAGGATCAAGGCCGAGTTCGATGAGCGCAAGCTCATCAACAACGACTACAACAAAGTGACAATGAAGAGGAGCCAAAAGGCAATGTCGACGCGATGGGCCATCATCCAGGCGTCGGTGAACTTGTTCCATGGGTTCCATCACGACATGGAGACCAGAGGCGACAGCGGCGCCGACGTCGCCAAACTAGTACGCCTGTTTCTTCCATAATCCGTAGTGCCTACATTGTGTTCGATGAAATGACTCTGCTTCCTTTGGTTAGTTTGATCGGGCCATGGATTTGTACGCCAAGAACTCGGAAGGTCACAAGTCTTTCGTGCTCATGCATTGCTATGGCAAGCTCAAAATGAATGAGAAATGGCGGCCGACGCGCTTGTCGCTGTCCAAGGGGAAGGACGCCATTGATCTGGACGCCGCTGGCAACTTCGACAGGGCGTCCTATCGGCAACAAGGCTGCCAAGGCCGCCTTGGCCGACGCTGCGTCGTCTGAGAAGACGCAGGCCGATCACGAAATGCCTCGCCGACGTCTCCTCGACCTTTATCTCCCGCGACAAGAGGCCGACCAAAGGGCCGAGCTGCTCAAGAGGCAAGAGGAGAAGCTGGAGCTCAAGAAACGCAGGACGATATGTCCGCTGAGAACGTCGACAGGGAATGTCTCCCCGACGCGAGCGGCGCACAACTTCTTCAAAGGCCAGATCCTCGACGACATCGAAGCCAAAATGGCGGCGCGCGCGGCCCCGGCAGCGGCATCGACGCGGCAGCGGCAGCGCAACAAGAGCAGGACGCGCCTTCTATCGCTACACTGCCGCCTGCCGGCGACGGAGCAGACGCACCATGCACAGGAACGGCAGATCGCGACGAGTCGCCGTGCTCGACGGGCGTCGACTCAGGACACGACGCCGTCGACCAACCCCTTCCCCTTCTTCTAATTTGCATGCACCACCGGCTGTAATATGATCGATTGCCGCTTTACCGATCGCTAATCGCGGGAACGATCTCTTTTGAATGCATCTATTTGAATTTCTGAAGGCGTTTGGGCGCGGGAGCGACGCCCCAAACGCGGCACGAACAAAACACGTCCCCCAAACGCTCAATCCGGCGCGGTTTGGTGGACGGTTTGGGGGACGCGACTGGAGATGCTCTAATGCCTTCTTCCTCATGCACCCACCAGCGGCACGTAGCGATTAGTATTTTTGTTCTTCATGTGCAACTAGGGGCTGAACTTTATTCACATCGTTAGGGTTAGTTATGGGGAGTGACTAAATTGAAAATATTCAGATGACATCATCGAGATTCAGTTATAGTCGATGTTGTAACTTATGAGCAACACGAATGACAAAGCAATTCAATGCTGCAATTCATGACTAGCAAAAAATACTGAACGGTTAGTGGTCCTTTCTATTTTTGCTCAGCTGCAACTCATGTACAAGTAGTGAAATTTCAATTGCAACTTGCAACTCATAGATAACATGTAATCCAAACGTTATTTTGTCATGCTTCAAGTGGGAATTCGTCCTCCGCAGGAATATTTCAACGCAGAGTAAACTTCGAGCAGCAAAGAGCGGGCAAACTCAGAGCTTGGAAACTAGTGCCGACCCATGTCACATGTTAATCTAGTAAGCAAACAAATATGTGAACTGGAAGGAACATGCACAGAGGAATATACATAAACACACTTGAACCTATCACGGATGTATGCAAGTCCAAACCGGATGAGATATCATATTATCAATGATCTTGACGCGTCAGCTTAGGACCACATGTGATCTCATCGCCTTCGCCCTCCGCTTCCGCGTTAGGGCATCACTTATGTATAGGAGTATCTTCAGCAACACGACCTAAATGATTCTGGTCCGTGTGAAACGGTTCAGCGGCGTGATCCAAACATACGGACTCGCACGGATCGACCCACCAGTCTACCAAATTTGGGCCGCGGATGTGCCGGGCTAGGCAGTGCACGTGTTCTCCCGTGTCATTCGCTTGGCCACCCCAGACCCTCCCGCCAGTGGCACACAAGACACAAACAAACCATTCCCTGCCCAAACCCTTGCCCCGCCATCTCCGCCACCACCCTAGGTAGTGCCGCCGTCTACGCTCTTAGGCGCCGCTACCGGCACCACTTCCCACCAGGACCTACTCCCCAGGAATCACGTTCTCTTGTCTCCGTATTGCTCCATCGCTAGAAGAGCTTGTTGGCTATGGCGGTCCCCGACCATCGTCTAGAGTGGGCTCAGCCCGGGCCAACATCTGCGACCAAGGTTGGTAATTTTAGGGTGATTTGGTTGAGCCACAGCTCGGCCAGCGTCTTGGGAACATTTCTTGCATGTGCATCATACGTTGCATGATCGGACCACTCATGACCGCCTTCAAGCTAATTTGATTAAGCATATGTGGGCTGGTGTGGGAAACCAATTTGGCTAGTCAAATTCTCTTGTTTGTGAAACTATGTGGTTGTAAACTATTTATATTTATAAATAATATTTATTTTATTTATTGGTCTCTTTTTTGTAAATATGATGGTCAAATTACCAAAGGCCAACTGACCAAAATGGCCAAAAATGTTGACTGCGTGAAACGAATGGATCGCCCCGCTAGACGCACTGGCAGGACGGGCGTCAGCCTAAATTCTGTCAACGGGCAACCCAAACGGACCAAAACTAACGACTTGGATTGCTGTTTTGGGTTGCGCCGCCGGAGATGCCCTAAGGTTAACTTTAGCCATAAGCCGGGACCCAAATAGCTTATGAAAACATCTACACTGTATAAGGTGTACACTGCTATAGGACGGGACCCATATGCCATTAAAATACACACCATGCAAGAAAGAGAAGGATATATAATTTTTTTAAAATTCGTATGGACAACCTACAAGCTTATGTTAGACCTTAAGTTTAATTTCAAGTTTGTGAATAACCACTATGCATAAGATGAACCTTAAAGGTTGCCACATAGACTTATGGTGTGTTTTTTTGACCCATTATGGATACCCTTAGAGTCTCCATAAATACTACTACCTCTGTTTTAAAATATAAATCTTTTCAAAAAGGCTTATATTTAAGAACCAAGGTAGTAGTATGGGTTAAGCTACAATGTCATTTCCTATAGGAACCAGAATCCTATACTTTTCCTCTGAGAATCTTTCAAATCAAACGTGTCATAAGTGGTTTTGTGAGTATATCCGCGCGCTGATCTTTAGTCCTGATGTGCTCGATGCGGATCTTCCCTTGCTCCATGCTCTGGTTGATGAAATGGAAATACACTTCAATGTGATTGCTCCGGTCTTGGAAGACATGATTCTTGCTCAACTGAATTGTGGATTTGTTACCCACAAAGATAGTAGCAGGAAAACCATTGTTCTTCTCCAACATCTCGGACGGTAACCTGTCGAGCCATACGCCTTGGTACGCTGCCATCGTGGCAGCGATGTACCCCTCTTCATAGTAAGAGAGACCACCATCTTCTGCCTCTGTGACTGCCAGGTGACAGGACACCACCAAGTGTAAATAGGACCTAGTGGTGCTCTTGTGATCGTCGACGTTGCCGCCGAAGTCAGAATCACCAAACCCTTCAACTGTGCATCACCGATGCTAGTGTATATGCACCCATGGAAGCGTGTACATGCGAGGTAGCACATAAAATGCTTCACCAATGCGAGGTCCTCCGTGGTCGGTGACTCCCTGTATCTGCTGACATAACCAACAGTGAACGCGACGTCAGGCTTGGTGTGAACGATATAGCGCATGCCGCCCACCACACTTCGGTAGAACATGGCATCAGTGGGAGACTGTGTGCTCATCTTGATGAGATTCAACCATGCATGTCTCCATTGACATGGCCGTGGGATTGCAGTCCCCCATGCCTGCCCTGGCCAACAACTTATCTGCATAAACTGACTGGCAGCTGAAAGTCCCAGCATTGTTTTGCTTCACCTCTATGCCTAGATAGAGGCTGAGAAGGCCAAGATCTCTCATTTTGAAGCACTCAATCATCTCCATCTTGAAATCGATGCGCCTCGTCGGCGTAAGCTCCCATCATGATCAGGTCATCGATGTAGATGCCCAATAGGAGGCGCGTGAGAGTGCTCTGGGGCAATGCTTGTGAATCTGAGAGAGCATAAAGTGGTGTCGAGATTCGTGTTCCACGCATGAGGGTCCTATTGCAGCCCGTAGAGCGCCTTGTGCAGGCACATAACCTCGTGTTCTTCTCCCTCCTTTGTGAAGCTGGAGTTTGCGCCACGCACACCTCGTCGGCGACTTATTTTGTTACTGCTATGGGTTGTGTTGTAGCTTCCCCACACTGTGTACTCCACGGCGAAGTCACTGACGATGGGCTCGTCGCCAGGGTACGCCCTCCTCGAAGACCACGTGATGGCACAAGATTCACTGGCATACCAAATCATTGGGACTCCAAGCGCAAAGTGATGTAGCAAGGGTTTCTTTTCTACAAGGGTGACTCGAGGGTTTATATTGAACTCTCGGGGAAACTCTAGTAGGAGTTATACTTCTATTTCCTCTTATAGAAACCTACAAAACAAAATAGTATTGCCTTGTCGGAAAGGTAAAAACCATAGTCGGACCCGAACTTTATGGTTACTGTCCAGTTCCATACTACCATGTTACTCCAACTATGCACACGTTCCCCCTCACATGCCCTACAATACTAGTTGGATCATAACTTGTACTCGATAATGGGGCCCATAGTATACATCTACTCATACATCAAACACAAACTGGAAATTGCAATCTCAAATACCAATCTCAATATAAACCAAAGATCCACCACAAAGGGGTTACATATAGATGGTCACAATCACGAGGGCAGCTCATGTGACTCTAGAATCATTGACGAACAAGAGAGATATAGATGAAGCTACTGCCACAAACCCGTAGTCCAAGGGTGGAATACTCCCTCTACATCATGGATACGAAGGAGATGTTGTTGGAGAGGTTGGATATGCGAGCCGGTGGCTTTCCCCAATCTTCGTTGGTGCAATTTCGGTTTCGGTGATTCTGTTTTGTGGTTTTCCGTACTCTGAGATTACAATCAGGCCCCTTTTTTAAAAAGGTCAAGACAAAGATATCAATGCGAAGATGGATGGCGAAGGATACACGAGGGCGAGACATGCCCTAGTGGCGCGTGCGGCAGAGATATTAGGCCACGTCACGGGCGTATCTCGGCCCTCTGGCCGGTCCAGCCGAGATTCAAGTGTTTCGTGAATTCATTCTTGATAAAATAATGGTGTATAATAAATCCTAGGTCCTTAAGTCAAAAATACAAAATCAGTGGTTTTGTGCCATGTATGGTTATAATATAAGCAAAAGGGATCTTATAGGAAAATCCATAAAATCATTCTAAATCATGATTATAACACCTTATATGAATGAGTAATGATGGTGAAAGGACGAGATGTCGCCTAGAGGGGGGGGGGGTGAATAGGCGTTTAAAAACTCTTACGGATTTGGCTTGTAAGAATGCAGAATTAAACTATGTTTATTCAACAAGCACAAACCCTAAATATGCTAGGCTCAACTAAGTGCAACAACAACAACTAGAGCTAAGCAAGATAGGCACAATATATATGAACAACAAGTGATAGCAAGATATAATAGATACTTCAAGCTCGATGGCTATCACAAGGAAAGTAAGCTCGGGTATAGAAATAACCGAGGCACGCGGAGACGAAGATGTATTCACGTGTTCCCTTCCTTTGCAAGAAGGTACGTCACGTTTGAAGAGGTGGAGGTCCCACGAAGGTTTCCCCAATGCCACGAAGGCTCACCTTCTTCTCCGAGCCAAACCCACGAAGGATAATGGCCCTTTACTTATGGTTAGATTTTCCTCCACTCCGGACATGAAAAGCTCCATAACCACTTCACAAGCTGCACGAAGGAGAAGCCCGGGCCCCTTCACAATCTTCCACGAAGAGGTCACCGGGACACCAACCAAGCCAACTAGGAGGTCACCCTCCAAGAGTAACAAGCTCACGGTCTCTCACTCGAACTAATCGTGGTGGAGAGCTCAACACTATGCAATGATGCAAAGCAAAAACACTAGAGGTGTTCAAATCCTTCACACTCAAATCCCACCAAAGCAACAAATGCTAGGATGAGATTAGAGAGGAAGAACAAAGAGGAAATCAACAAATGACTCCAAGATCTAGATCTAAAGAGTTCCCCTCACTTAGAGGAGAGATGGATTGGTGGGGATTGTAGATCTAGATCTCCTCTCTTAGATCCGTGAAGAATGAGCAAGAATCATGGGGGGAATAAAGAGATAGGGCAAGTTCTTCAAAGTCAACAATGGAGGAGAGAGAGTGTAAGAACTTATCCACCCCAAGGTGGAAGAAGGGCTATTTATAGCCCAAGCCGAAATCTAACCATTGGGGAAGTGACAAGCTCAGCATTGGTCGAGGAGGCCGGTCAACCGGGCCTGGGGCCGGTCAGACCGGGCCACAGACCGGAGGACCTGGCACCGGGCTGATACATCTCCAACGTATCTATAATTTCTTATGTTCCATGCTAGTTTTATGACAATACCAACATGTTTTAGTCATACTTTATAATTTTTTTATGCATTTTCCGAGACTAACCTATTAACAAGATGGCGCAGTGCCAGTTCCTGTTTTCTGCTGTTTTTGATTTCAGAAAAGTTAGTTTACGAATATTCTCGGAATTGGAAGAAACAAAAGCCCACGGTCTTATTTTCCACGGAGTCTTCCAGAACACCGAAGAGGAGCCACGAGGCGGCCACACCATAGGGCGGCGCGGCCCCACCTCTGACCGCGCCGGCCTATGCGGTGGGCCCCTGCGCCCCGACGCTGCCCCTTCGCCTATTTATTCCTTCCGTCGCAAAAACCCTAGTACCGAGAGCCACGATACGAGAAAAGAGAGACGCCGCCGCCGTCAACCCTACCTCGGGGGTTCAGAAGCCACCGGCACCCTGCAGAGGGGAATCATCACCGGAGGGCTCTACATCACCATGCCCGCCTTCGGACCGATGCGTGAGTAGTTCATCCTTGGACTACGGGTCCATAGCAGTAGCTAGATGGTTGTCTTCTCCTCTTGTGCTATCATGTTTAGATCTTGTGAGCTGCCTATCATGATCAAGATCATCTATTTGTAATACTACATGTTGTGTTTGTTGGGATCCGATGAATATGGAATACTATGTCAAGTTGATTATTGATCTATCATATATGTTATTTATGTTTTTGCATGCTCTCCGTTACTAGTAGAGGCTCTGGCCAAGTTGATACTTGTGACTCCAAGAGGGAGTATTTATGCTAGATAGTGGGTTCATGTCTCCATTGAATGGGAGTGACAAAACCCCTAAGGTTGTGGATGTCTGTTGCCACTAGGGATAAAACATCAATGCTTTGTCTAAGGATATTTGTATTGTTTACATTACGCACATTACTTAATGCAATTGTCTGTTGTTTGCAACTTAATACTGGAAGGGGTGCGGATGCTAACCCGAAGGTGGACTTTTTAGGCATAGATGCATGCGGATGGCGGTCTATGTTCTTTGTCGTAACGCCCTAAGTAAATCTTATAGTAGTCATCATGATATGTATATGCTTCTCTATTTGTCAATTGCCCAACGTAATTTGTTCACCCAACATGCTATTTATCTTATTGGAGAGACACTAGTGAACTGTGGACCCCGGTCCATTCTTTTACATCTGAAATACAACCTACTGCAATCATTGTTCTCTTTTGTTTTCTGCAAGCAAACATAAGTCTCCACACCATACGTTTAATCCTTTGTTTTCAGCAAGCCGGTGAGATTGACAACCTCACTGTTAAGTTGGGGCAAAGTAGTTTGATTGTGTTGTGCAGGTTCCACGTTGGCGCCGGAATCACGGTGTTGCGCCGCACTACACTCCTTCACCAACAACCTTCACGTGGCCTTCATCTCCTACTGGTTCGATAAACCTTGGTTTCTTACAGAGGAAAACTCGCTGCTGTACTCATCATACCTTCCTCTTGGGATTCCCAACGAACGTGTGCTTTACCGTCACAAGGAGCTGCTTTTCTAACTCCCTACACGCTAGCAACTTTTCTGGCGCCGTTGCCGGGGAGATCAAGACACGCTGCAAGGGGAGTCTCTCACACCCAATCTCTTTACTTTGTTTATTGTCTTGCTTTATTTTATTTTCTGTCTTGTTTGCTTTCTTTATACCAAAAACACAAAAAAATTAGTTACTTGTTTTACTTTATTTTAATTCGGTTTGCTTTATTATTGCTAAAATGGGTACTCCTGAGAATACTAAGTTGTGTGACTTCACTAGCACAAATAATAATGATTTCATATGCACTCCTATTGCTCCACCTGCTACTACAGCAACATTTTATGAAATTAAACTTGCTTTACTAAATCTTGTTATGAGAGAGCAATTTTCTGGTGTTAGTACTGATGATGCTTGCCCATCTTAATAATTTTGGTGAACTTTGTGAAATGCAAAAGTATAAGGATATAGATGGGGATATTATAAAACTGAAATTGTTTCCTTTCTCCTTAAGAGGAAGAGCTAAAGATTGGTTGCTATCTTTGCCTAAAAATAGTATTTTTTCATGGACTAAATGTAAAGATGCTTTTATTGGAAAATATTATCCTCCTGCTAAAATTATATCTTTGAGAAGTAGCATTATGAATTTTAATCGATTGGATAATGAACATGTTGCCCAAGCATGGGAGAGAATGAAATCTTTGGTAAAGAATTGCCCTACCCATGGACTAACTATTTGGATGATCATCCAAACCTTTTATGCAGGATTGAATTTTTCTTCAAGGAACCTATTGGATTCAGCTGCTGGAGGTACTTTTATGTCCATCACTTTGGGTGCTGCAACAAAGCTTCTTGATGATATGATGATCAACTACTCTTAATGGCACACTGAAAGAACTCCTCAAGGTAAGAAGGTAAATTCTGTTGAAGAAACCTCTTCCTTGAGTGATAAGATTGATGTTATTATGTATATGCTTGTTATTGGTAGATCTCATGTTGATCCTAATAATGTTCCTTTAGCTTCATTGGTTGCTCAAGAAGAGCATGTTGATGTGAATTTCATTAAAAATAATAATTTCAACAACAATGCTTATAGGAATAATTTTGGTAACAACAACTATAGGCCATATCCTTCTAATAGTGGTAATGGTTATGGTAATTCTTATGGTAATTCTTACAACAACAGTAGGAGTGTACCCTCTAATCTTAAAGTCACGCTTAAAGAATTTATTAGTACACAAACTGCTTTTAACAAATCTGTAGAGGAAAAGTTTGGTAAAATTAATGTTCTTGCTTCTAAGGTTGATAGTCTTGCTCTTGATGTTGATCTTTTGAAACTGAAAGTTATGCCTAATGAAGTTAAAGATACTAAGTCATTTGCTAAAACAAATGCTATCCAAGTTCGAATTAATGGCAATATTAGAATGATGGCTGAATTGCATGCTAGGTGGGAAAGAGAAGAAAGAGAAGAAAAACTTGCTAAAGAGAATAATATAGCTAGAGTTTGGACTATGTAATGTTGATACTTCACATGTTGCTAAACCTCCTACTATCAATGGTAAAATAATTGGTGTTGGCAATGTTTCTACTTCTACTACAAAGTGTGCAAAACTGCCTAAAACTGCTGAAACTGTTTGTGATAAAAGTGCTGAAATTTTTCAGAGTGTTGGGGACAATGGTTCCATTGCTGTAGATCATAATGGTTTTGATTTTGATAATTGTCATATTTCTGAAGTTATTAAGTTCTTGCAAAAACTTGCTAGAAGTCCTAATGCTAGTGCTATAAACTTGGCTTTTACAAAACATATTACAAATGCTCTCATTAAAGCTAGGGAAGAGGAATTAAAACTTGAAGCTTCTATCCCTAGGAAGTTGGAAGATGGTTGGGAGCCATCATTAAAATGAAGGTCAATGATTTTGATTGTAATGCTTTATGTGATCTTGGTGCAAGTATCACTGTTATGCCTAAGAAACTTTATGATATGCTTGACTTGCCACTTTTGGAATGTTGTTATTTGGATGTTAATCTTGCTGATAATTCTATAAAGAGACCTTTCGGGAGAATTGACAATGTTCATATTACGGTTAACAATAACCTTGTCCCCGTTGATTTTGTTGTTTTGGATATTGAATGCAATGCATCTTGTCCTATTGTTTTGGGAAGACCCTTTCTTCGAACCGTTGGTGCTATTATTGATATGAAAGAAGGAAATATTAGATATCAATTTCCTCTTAATAAAGGTATAGAACACTTCCCTAGAAAGAGAATTAAGATGCCTTTTGATTCTATTATTAGAACAAATTATGATGTTGATGCTTCTTCTCTTGATGTTACTTGATTTGCACTCTTTGCGCCTAGCTGAAAGGCGTTAAAAAAAACGCTTATGGGAGACAACCCATTATTTTACTTCTGCAATTTTTGTTTTATATTTGAGTCAAGGTGCTTGTTACTACTGTATCAATACTTTGTATCTTTATTTTCTTGCATTGTTGTGCCAAGTAAAGTCTCTAATAGAAAATTGATACTAGATTTGGATTTCTGCGCAGAAACAGATTTTTAGCTGTCACGAATTTGTGTTTTTCTCTCTGTAGAAGAGTCTAAAAATTCTGAAAAAATTCATGCGTGATCCCCAGATATGTACTCAACTTTCATTAGTTTTGAGTTTTCTGATTTGAGCAAGTTAAGTACCTCAAAAAAATTCGTCTTTACGGACTGTTCTGTTTTGACAGATTCTGCCTTTTATTTCGCATTGCCTCTTTTACTGTGTTTGAGTGGATTTCTTTGCTCCATTAAATTTAAGTAGCCTTGGGTAATGTCCAGAAGTGTTGGTAATGATTGTGTCCTTGCTGAACATGTGAATTTTTGATTATGCACTAACCCTGTAATGAGATTGTTTTGAGTTTGGTGTGGAGGAAGTTTTCAAGGATCAAGAGAGGAGGATGATATGATATGATATGATATGATCAAGAAGAGTGAAAAGTCTAAGCTTGGGGATGCCCCCATGGTTCATCCCTGCATATTTTAAGAAGACTCAAGCGTCTAAGCTTGGGGATGCCCAAGGCATCCCCTTCTTCATCAAAACTTATCAGGTCACCTCTAGTGAAACTATATTTTAATTCCGTCATCTTATGTGCTTTACTTGGAGCGTCTGTTTGTTTTTATTTTTGTTTTTGTTTGAATAAATTCGGATCCTAACATCCTTGTGTTGGAGAGAGACACGCTCCGCTTTTTCATTTGAACACTTGTGTTCTTCGTTTTATCTTTCATATTCATGGCGAAAGCTGAAAGCGCAACACTTATACTTATTGTTATTTGGTTGGAAACAGAAAATGCTTCATATTGTCTTGAATAATTTGATACATGGCAATTGTTTTGAGCTCTCAAGTAGATCATGTTTAAGCTCTTGCATCATGTAGTTTAAATCTATTAGTGGAGAACTACCGTAGAGCTTGTTGAAATTTGGTTTGCATGATTGGTTTCTCTAAGGTCTAGATATTTTAAAAGTGTTTGAACAACAAGGAAGACGGTGTAGAGTCTTATAATGCTTGCAATATGTTCTTGTGTAAGTTTTTGCTGTACCGGTTTATACTTGTGCTTGCTTCAAACAACCTTGCTAGCCAAAGCCTTGTACTGAGAGGGAATGCTTCTCGTGCATCCAAAACCTTGAGCCAAAACCTATGCCATTTGTGTCCACCATAACTACCTATTATGTGGTATTTTTTTGCCATTCCAAAGTAAATTGCTTGCGTGCTACCTTTAAAAATTCATTCCTTGTTTTTTGCAATACATAGCTCATGGAAAGTAGCCTAAAAACTATTGTGGTAATGAATATGTCGCTATGTATCTTAGTCCTTATAAGTTGCTTGTTGAGCGGTAGCCATGTTTCTGGGACGCCATCAACCTGTCACACTGTTGTTGAATATCATGTGAGTTGCTATGCATGTTCGTCTTGTCTGAAGTAAGGAAGATTTACCATGAGTTGAAATGGTTTGAGTATGCATGTTGTTAGAGAAGAACATTGGGCCGCCAACCAAAGCCATGTATCATGGTGGAAGTTTCAGCTTGGACGTTAATCCTCAGAATCTCTTATGAGAATATTATTATTGTTGAATGCTTAAAGCATAAAAGAGGAGTCTATTATTTATTTTCTATGTTGTCCCGGTATGGATGTCCTCAAGTTGAGATCTATCAAAATCGAGAAATCAAATGCGATTTATCTCCTTGGACCTTTGTACAGGTTAGAGGTACCCCTTTGTGACACTTGGTTGAAACATATGTAATGCGATGATAATCCATGAAAATCCGAGCTACAAGGTGCGGGCACTATTAGTATTCGATGCATGAGGCTTGCAGCTTATAGGAAGTTTTATGCATAACCCATATGAATTATTACTACCGTTGACACAATTGTTTCCATGTTTTCAAAATAAAAAGCTCTAGCACATGCGTAATCCCTGCTTCCCTCTGCGAAGGGCCCTTTCTTTTACTTTATGTTGAGTCAGTTTACCTACTTCTTTCTATCTTAGAAGCAAACACTTGTGTCAACTGTGTGCGTTGATTCTTACATGCTTACTTATTACACTTATTATATTACTATGTGTTGACAATTATCATTGAGATATACATGTTGAAAGTTGAAAGCAATTGCTGAAACTTAAATCTTCCTTTGTGTTGCTTCAAAACCTCTTATTAAGATTCTATTGCTTTATGAGTTAACTTTTATGCAAGACTTTTTGATGCTTGTCTTGAAAGTACTATTCATGAAAAGTTTTTGCTATATGATTCAGTTGTTTAGTCATTATCTTTTTGTTAGCAAACTATATACCATAGCTTTGAGTCACTTCATTCATCTCATATGCTTTACAATAGTATTGATCAAGATTATGTTGGTAGCATGTCACTTCAGAAATTATTGTTTTTATCGTTTACCTACTCGAGGGCGAGTAGGAACTAAGCTTGGGGATGCTTGGTACGTCTCCAACGTATCTATAATTTCTTATGTTCCATGCTAGTTTTATGACAATACCAACATGTTTTAGTCATACTTTATAATGTTTTTATGCATTTTCCGAGACTAACCTATTAACAAGATACCGCAGTGCAGTCTGTTTTCTGTTTTTGATTTCAGAAAAGTTAGTTTACGAATATTCTCGGAATTGGACGAAACAAAAGCCCATGATCTTATTTTCCACGGAGTCTTCCAGAACACCGAAGAGGAGACGAAGAGGAGCCACGAGGCGGCCACACCATAGGGCGGAGCGGCCCCACCTCTGGCCGCACCGGCCTATAGGGTGGGCCCCTCGAGCGCCCCCGACGCTGCCCCTTCGCCTATTTATTCCTTCCGTCGTGAAAACCCTAGTACCGAGAGCCACGATACGAGAAAAGTTCCAGAGACGCCGCCGCCGCAACCCTACCTCGGGGTTCGAAGATCGCCTCAGCACCTGCCGAGACGGGAATCATCACCGGAGGGCTCTACATCACCATGCTCGCCTCCGACTGATGCGTGAGTAGTTCATCCTTGGACTACGGGTCCATAGCGTAGCTAGATGGTTGTCTTCTCCTCTTGTGCTATCATGTTTAGATCTTGTGAGCTGCCTATCATGATCAAGATCATCTATTTGTAATACTACATGTTGTGTTTGTTGGGATCCGATGAATATGGAATACTATGTCAAGTTGATTATTGATCTATCATATATGTTATTTATGTTCTTGCATGCTCTCCGTTGCTAGTAGAGGCTCTGCCAAGTTGATACTTGTGACTCCAAGAGGGAGTATTTATGCTAGATAGTGGGTTCATGTTTCCATTGAATCTGGGGGAGTGAACTAAGGTTGTGGATGTGTTGTTGCCACTAGGGATAAAACATCAATGCTTTGTCTAAGGATATTTGTATTGTTTACATTACGCAAAATACTTAATGCAATTGTCTGTTGTTTGCAACTTAATAGGAAGGTGCAGATGCTAACCCGAAGGTGGACTTTTTAGGCATAGATGCATGCTGGATGGCAGTCTATGTTCTTTGTCGTAATGCCCTAAATAAATCTCATAGTAGTCATCATGATATGTATATGCTTCTCTATTTGTCAATTGCCCAACTGTAATTTGTTCACCCAACATGCTATTTATCTTATTGGAGAGACACCACTAGTGAACTGTGGACCCCGGTCCATTCTTTTACATATGAAATACAACCTACTGCAATCATTGTTCTCTTTTGTTTTCTGCAAGCAAACATAATTCTCCACACCATACGTTTCATCCTTTGTTTTCAGCAAGCCGGTGAGATTGACAACCTCACTGTTAAGTTGGGGCAAAGTAGTTTGATTGTGTTGTGCAGGTTCCACGTTGGCACTGGAATCACTGGTGTTGCGCCACACTACACTCCTTCACGAACAACCTTCACGTGGCCTTCATCTCCTACTGGTTCGATAAACCTTGGTTTCTTACTGAGGGAAAACTCGCTGCTGTACTCATCATACCTTCCTCTTGGGGTTCCCAACAGACGTGTGCTTTACCGTCACAAGGAGCTGCTTTTCTAACTCCCTACACACCAGCACGGGCCGTGTGACCGGGGCGGGTCTTCGTTGCGTAGTATATGGCTCCTGTAGTCACCGGAGTAGGACCCGGCCGACGCCGAGGCGGCCGGTCCACAGGTCGGCCTGACCGGGTGTGATACCGGACCAGGCCGGTCCAAACCGGGCCACACGCCGGGCCAGCACCGGGCTAAGGGGAAAGCTCCCCTGGATGGTGCCCGGTGTGCACCGGTCCAGAGGCCGGTTGAAACCGGGCCATCCGGTGGGACAGCCGGTCACGCCGGGCGAGACACCGGGGCAGCAGGAAAACATGTTATACAAAAGCTGTGATAACTTTTGTGTCCAGACTCTGATTGACATGAAACCAATTTTGTTGGAAACATAACGACAAATATGGAGACTCCTCACAGGATATTTTTAGATGACTCTAGAGAGAGAGAGAGTCTCCCACCGTCAAGAAACAGTGAAGACGTCCAAACTCGAAAACGCAATAGAAGATGCATGCGGATTCCGTTTTCGATGAACTTGGGCTTGTTGTAAAGCTAGCAACAAGCTCAAGAACCTCACAGAGAAATACCAAGAAGCAATAGGGATATGCAAAGTATGGGATTGAGCTCCCTAAGACGACGCGATCAAGTTACCCAACCGAAAGGCCCTCTTGATAGTGCGGCTATCTATCCTATAATCCGGTCTCCCAACATCCACCTTGAGACCGGTAAAGGAAAACCTAGCAAGGCCATACCTTTGCCTTGCGCATCCCGCTTGATCTTGATGATAACTCTTTAAGCTCCACTCAAGCCGGAATGCCTTACTTGATCATTGTTGCTTCGTGAAGTCTCACAAATGCTCCCCCATACACCATGATGGGAAAGCTCCATTGATGCACATCTTCACATTTCCATTATCACCAAATGGATGGCAAGCTTCAAGCATACGATCCTCTTGAGATGCTCAACTTGAACTTTCCCAACTCAACCTTGATGACGATCACCAATTGATGTCATCCTCTCATGGGCTATATGAGATCTCCCTTTTGATGCATGTCCGTGGAAAGATACCTAACCCACATAGACAACACAAGGGCACATATATGATGGGTTAGTTCATAAAGCATAATTGACAAGGCTTACCATACCACATGACTTCACGTGGCATATTCTTCATGCTTCATGTGTTGACCAAACTTGAATCTATTCTTCACTCTTTGTATTGGTCAACCTTGTATCTTCTCATGCTCTATCATACTATCTTGAGGTGTATAAAGAATTATTCATTTGTTTGCATGCTCTAAATCTTAGTCAACCATAGCTCAACTTATGAGACTATCATGACACCAACTTAGAGCCATAACTTCAATTCTTCACTTGGAATCAAGCACTCAAGATCTTGATCGTCTATTGCTTATCACATAAGCTAGAGCATGGATAATATTGAGTTCCACATAGGAACTCCATCTTCATTTCTTCTTCTTGATAATATCACATATATATCTTCAAATCGATGATCTTGATGCCAATACACAAGGTATATCTTTATCTTCATGGCATCCATACTTGAATCCAACACATGGAATACAAGTAGTACCTATGGAATATTCCTTCATATAAACTCAATAAAAACATTAGTCCATAGGGGTTGTCACTAATTACCAAAACCACACATAGAGGCAAAATACCCTTACAGATGGAATACAACACAATAAACTACAATGAACATAGATGTATTTTAGATGCATCACCATGTCGCTTGACATGATCACATGCTCGGAAGTGGATTCATAGCACCAGTAAGCCTTGTCGCCGGGATCGTAGTTGAGGAAGACGACATGTACACTTCGATCATCGAGTTTCTTCAGATTTCGGTGTGTTATCTTCGCGTGAGGACTACAACCAACATCTCATAGAAAATCCACATCTGGTTTCCATCCATACCATGCCTCAAATGTTGTGTGGCAGTCAACGGTCTGAGTATATGAGAGATTTAACAAGAACAGTTATGCGCTGACCGCCTCACCCAGAAGATTACCGGCACATTTGTCACCTTGGGCATGCTCCTGACCATGGCCATGATGCTATGATTCCACATCTCGACAACCTGATACATTGGGGAAATGCTTCAATGAACTTTGGTGTTTACTTTATGATATTTGCATGATATGTGAGGTTTCCTAATGTGTTTACATTGATTTTTATGGATTTGATACGAAGTACCCTTTCGTTAGGATTTAATGTTGTAAAACAGGAAAACACTGCTTTGCGCATGTTTGAGTTGAGGAGTGTACGAGTTGGTTTGGTGCCTGACAATGCATTCATCGATGCGGTACGCACTAAAAATAGTAAAACAAAATTCAATGTCATTTTTAGGATGAAACAATTTAATCTTCTTTTCAGTTTGTTTCTCTACCATAGCTTTCCACTTTCTAAAAGAATCAAACACACCAGACTTATGTTTCAGATAAAATGCAACACTTTTCTAGAGTAATTGTCAATGGTAGTAAACATATAATTTGAACCACCAAGAGAAGCCTTGAGGGAAGGTCGGACACATCAACATACACATAATATAAAATCCCTTTAGTGGTATGAATGGAATCAATGAATTTAACTCAAATCTCTGTTGTGCAATTATGCCATGCCATGTTCACTCATATGTCCAAGATGTATATGGCACATATTAATTTGTGCATCAGGACTAACATCAGCAACAACAATATTAATAAAGTGCTTCCTCTAAGAATATATAACTTTACAGAATCCATATCACCTAACATGTGAACGAGAGAACCGGAGTGTTTATACCCCTCGGCATCAAGGGTGTTGAGTGAGATAGGATTTCTTCCATGTCTAGTATGTGTCTCACCTCAGTCAATGTGCGTATCATGCCATCGTGCATCCTGAACTGAATGGAGCCAATGCCCATGATCTCACATGGGTTGTTATCTCCTATACACACAACATCTCCATTCTACACAGACTCATAACATAAGAACTGAACCAATATTTGTTATAAAAATATTAAAAAAAACATGTAGAATCAAGTATCCACTCATCATTATCAGAAACACAACCAGCAAACACATCTAGGCAATCATTGGAAACATCAACAACCTTAAAATGGCCATCCTATTTGCTTTTCGGTTGGTAAATACCGTTTATTTTCTTCTTGTTCTGCAACTTCTAACAATCATCAATATTGCTATGCGTTTTCTTACAATACCTGCCTTGAACAGCGGTACTTGTTGTTTTTTCCCCTCAACATGTTGTTCCTACTATTGTTAACCCATCAACCTCCCTCTGCTGGAGGGCTTCGTAACTTTGACAAGGGTTAGTTCATCATGACTTAAAAATAAGGTGTCTCGAAAATTTGTAAAATAACTAGGTAATGAGACTAACAGTAGAAGAGTGAGATCTTTATCCTCATAGTTTACCTCCAGGGACACCACGTCAAAAACAATCTCCCATTCATCACCGATGGAATTTATTGCAGCTTGTGCGAGAACAACTTCATCTTCACGTGCATGTTACTGGTTAGATGCTTCGACATGCATACCGATTCAATTTTCAACCACAGTGCTGCACTTTTCTCCAACAACACTTCACTCAAAATATTATTGGACATATGAAGTTGAAACAAAGACAAGGACTTACGATCTTTTCGCTTTTCTTCATCAGTCCATGTATTTGCATCGGACTTGCCAAATCCTTCAAGCACTCCATTAGATCACAAGTTTGGGCGAGGATCGCCCTTATCTTCAATTGCCACAGGGAAAACCTTATGGTGTAGTCCATCTGCGGTTGATTGAACTTCAATGAAGACATGTCACAGACCCTAGATTGAAACACGAGTTCTGATAACGCTTGTTATAAATGTGACAAGAAAAATAAAAAAAGAACGAGCATAGCAAACCATGCAGGAGACACAAGATTGTAACATTGAAAAACCTCTCCAACAAAGAGAGAAAAAACCACGGGCGCCAGCCAACGAAACTTCACTATATGAGGATTATTTACAAATGTTGTGGGTTATCTTATAATATGATAAACCATAACCGGCGGCTTACAAGATGTATATATAGGCGGTGGCTCCGCTCCTCTCGGCCCAAGCCTAAAGGTGACGGGCCTCGCTCCGCTTGTCAGAAGTTAGTCTTCCTTTTATATGAATTTGGATCACAACATAACACACACCAATAGTAGAAGTTCCACGGGCTAGCCGGTGACCGTTCTACCAAGTTTCATAGTGTGATGTCAATTGTGCTTTAAAGCTTTGCATATTGTTTTTTTTGTTTCGTAGCACCTGTTGTTGTTCATATTAATTAATTCTTTTTTACAACCTCTGTTATGTGTTACTCATTCATATGAAAAAACTATTAATTTATTCTGTGATAATGTACATCTGGAGATCTTTGCACCTCATTCGGGACTTTTTTTTTAGATTTGGAGGACATTTCGATCGTGTGCGACAAAATAGGAACATCCAATAACTTACAACAACCATTGAGAAAACTACCACTAAATTACAATATCCCATTTGAAAAATTGAAATCCTTTGAAATCCTATATGTCCAAGTGGACTTCTCAAGCCACTTGATATCACCGGGTTGAGATCATATTAGATCACACACCTATCATTGCATGCTTTTCTTGGCGAAAAGGTTCACCGATCTATTAATAATCATCAATATTAGTACAAATAACCTCAAAATTAATGAAAGTTACAAATAGGTCTTTGAACAACCCAATGACGACTCCAACCATTGGATTGAGCGGAAGAACTATGCATCAACAAGATCAAACAAGCTTCACAAATTCACGGATAAATTTACCATTTATTATTACAACACAAGAATACAACAAGTACATCAAATTGTTCACAACAAATACAACAAGTTTATGGATCAACAATACAACATAGTTTTCAAACAATATGACATAGTTTTCAAACAATTCAACAAATATGTAACTATTGTTGTCCATGCCAATTCCATTATTCTTCCATGAGATCTTTTGGAGCTCATCATGCGTTTCGTTGGAATGAATGGAATGGTACGAGGCAATAAACCGGGCAATCCTATGTGCGGAGCTCCTCACTTGCACGGGAACCCCCATCAACTTGTAGTGGATATGATCCACATTTTTCCCACGATCATCCTCTATAATAATGTTATGCATGATGACACAAGCAGTCATGATATACCAAAGGCACTCTTGGTCCCAAAATCTAGCCGCCCCTCACAATGGAAAATTGGACTTGCAAAATTCCAAATGCTCTCTACATCTTTCCTAGCCACCACTTGTGCATTGTGAAATTGGGTTTGTTTCTTACCTCGTGGTTGAATAATCAGCTTCACAAATGTTTGCCACCTTGGATAGATGTCGTCGGCGCGGAAGTAGCCATAGTTGTACTTGTGTCCATTTGCTTCAAACTCAACCAATGTACCTTCTCGCATTGCAAGTCTTGTAATTAGTGGTGACAGTTGAAGAACATTGATGTCATTGCAAGACCTGGGCATTCCAAAAAATGCATGTCATATCCAAGTCTCATGATCGGCGATCACTTCAAGGACTATAGTGGCATCCTTCTTGTACCCTTTGAATTGTCCATGCCATGCCACTGAACAATTCTTCCAACTCCAATGCATACAATCATTTGAGCCAAGCATACCTGAAAATTCCCGGTTGGCGTTGAACTCCAAAAGTCTTGCCCGTGTCTTGAGCATTGGGGACTCTCAAGTATGTGGATCCGAAAATATTCATAATTGCCACAACAAAGCGCTTGACACACATGATAGAACTGCTCTCACCCATGGCCAAGTGGTCATCAACTAGATCCACCGGTATACCGTATGCCAACATACGTAAGGCGGCGGTCACCTTCTGATATGTGCTATGACCAAGTTCTCCAGCGGCATTTCTTCGTTGCTCAAAGAATCGATCATACTTGGTCACCAATGTTGCGATGTGCTTGAACAAGTTGATGCTCATCCGAAAACGCCGCCGAAAATAGCTTTCGGGAAATACCAGATTTTCATTGAAATACGACCGCATCAACTTCTCGTGCTCTTCAATCCTTTCTCTCCACAACTTCTATCTACCGAACACTGAATGGCACGGTATGCTAATAGTATGGATATGTTCTCTTCTTCTTCTATGTCGTACTCGTCGTTCGTTGAATCGTATGATGAACTCTACAAATATACATATGAAATGACTTACTCCTACTAGCTTTTAGCAAAAAAATCGAGAAAATAATGTTGGCGGCTGGTGGAGGCGCATACCTTGCAAGCAAACCGGCGAGCATCTTGGCTGCTCCATGTTGAAAGTAGGCTCGACGACGACATGGACGCTGCTCGAGCGTGCCGCTAGCAAGAGGAGGAAGGCGAGGTGCCGTCGGAAGCGCCGACCTTGTGTCCGTCAGTGGTGGCGGCTCGGTACAACGCGGTGGAGCGCTCGAAACTGCCGGGAGGAGGCGCGGGGGAGGCGGATCTACGGCACAGCGGCGAACTCAAGCGGGAGCGGCGGCGAAATCGCGCGGCGGTGGCGCGGGTGGGGAAATAGAATGCGCGGGGTGAATTTTCCAAACATTGGAGCTTCGCACGCGTGCGAAAAGATGCCGCGCGCTGCAGCCGACGCGTCACATACGACGCCCCGGATAGGGCAAAATTAACATAGCGCGCACCAAAAAATTTACAGCACCGTCGCAGATAGCGCGCCTGCTGGAGGAGCAAATTCGTCTCCGCGCTGCATACCGACGGTTGTTATAGCACGCCTGTTGAAGATACACTAACATAAATTAGTGTCATATGCATAAACACTACTTCCGATATATGAGTAACCTAAGAAATCGAATATATGCAAGTAGACTATAAACTAACAAACCATATGCATTCATGGATGCACGCACATCCAAATCGATGGCGCAAATGAACCAGAGGACTAGACAAACGCCAGCTTGGAAAATCACATGCTTCCTTCACGGACTTGTAGAATTTCATCTGCCGAGAATCAAGGCCTCACTACAAATACGACTCTCCATGCAGACACACTGGCACCAGAACACTCAAGCACACACCACCAGCACAAGAACACACGTAATGGCAATGGCACCGAGAGTCCTTCTCCTCCTTGCTTTGGTGGCCGTAGCCAGCGCCACCTACTGCCCTCCGCCACCGGCGCCGGTTCCGGTGCCCCGCCATGGCTCGTGCCCCCAGAACGCGCTCAAGCTGCACGTGTGCGCCAACGTGCTGGGCCTGGTGAAGGCCAAGATCGGCGTGCCCCCCACCGAGCCCTGCTGCTCGCTCCTTGACGGGCTCGTCGACCTGGATGCCGCCGTCTGCCTCTGCACCGCCATCAAGGCCAACGTTCTCGGAATCCACCTCAACCTCCCCATCGACCTTAGCCTCATCCTCAACAACTGCGGAAAGATATGCCCGGAAGACTTCCAGTGCATCCACTAGCAAATCAGCTACAAGCAGTAGTGCATGCCCTGCTACGCGCTATCTATCTCGATCACGAGATTTCGTTTGCTTCTTCTGTTCCCTACTTTTATTTGTTTCTTGTATACGGGCGATTTGGCATGTGTGTATGTTCTTTCTTTCACATGATCATACCTAATATTTGAATTATTTGAATCAATAAAGTGATAATTTTGTGAGACTGGACCTTCGGCACTACGCATGCATCTCACCCCCTCGGGCGGAAGAGAGCAAGAGCGCTCATATGGTGGGATCCACAATGTGACACCCGCTAACCGTGGCACGATCAACCACCATGGAGCAATATGATGCAACATAGTGACATCTTACAGTGAAAGTAACATAGTTAATAACATGCAACAATATGTAATGTCAATTAGGCACTTAGATGACAATCAGACGTGGAGCGAAGAGCAGCATGCTAAGAGCATCTCCAATAGACGCACTAACCGGCACCCGGTAAAAACCGCTAATTTAACGCGCGCGTAGCGAAAGAGCGCCGATGTGGGTATTACCCTTCGGGTACCCGACATTGGTCTACTTCCGCTGGGCCCAACAAGGGGCCCATGAGAATCACCGCAGCGCAAGATAGGCCAATACGTCAGTTGCAGCGTTGGAAAGATAGCAGGAGACGAATTCTTGATGGACAAGGAAAGGAGATGTCGAATAAGGAAAGGATAGATTAGATCTTGTTGTAACATAGTCGAATCCGTGCAGGACTCTCGGGACCTGGAATCCTATATAAAGGCCATGAGAGGGTCTGCCAGATCCTAACCTCATAATCGCATACAACCACGTATACACCAAACCTAGAAACCTTGCCTCCCAGTGAGATCACCACCACGCAGACTATCGGCTGCCCCATTGTAATCGATTTTACCCATAATCAAGACCAGAGAAGCAGGAGTAAGGATTTTACCTCATCGAGGACCTTGAACCTGGGTAAATCTCGCTCTTTGCATGTTTGGTATCCGATGTCTCGTGCTAACCTGCAGGATTCCGTCAACCCTAAGCCCCTCATGGTGGGCATTGCCGAGGACCCCCTCGTCAAGCGCGTTGCAGCAGAAGCGGGAAAATAGCGCACGCCAAAAAGTTTGTCGCGCGCGGGATAAAGCGGCATCACGCGGGAGATTTGGCGCGTGCGCTTCCGCGCGTGACGCGTCCCCAACCGCCACTGGAAACTCCCTCCCGCCACGTGCCACCCTCTCCTCTGCCACATACCCCCTTCTTTTCCACGCGGACTGCCACCGCCGAGGCCGCGCCGTCGCCATGGCTCCCCGACGCAATCCTCCTGCTTCATTGTCATCCATGCCCGGCCCAACGACATATTCTACGTGGAGATCCACGCCGGCGGCGCTCGCCTCACCCTCGACACATTCTCCACTATGGAGCAGGCGGCAGGCCCCTACGACGCGACGACATGGCATCTCAGGCGCCCGTGCCAGCAGCTCAACTTCAAGGACTGCGAACCGGTCGAGGAGGAAGATTCCTCGCCGGCTTCGATAACCTCGTCACCGCCGAGCAGCGCCGCCACCACCACCTTCAGCGCCGCCTCACCATTGCGGAGGCGGACGAACGAGCCATGGAGACCTGGCGTGCCGCCTCCCCGCGGGACGTCCTCAACGAGCAGGCCTTCTACACGGCAAAGAAGGCGGAGAAGGACACCATTCATGCGTGCAAGAGGTGGATCGAGGCGCAGTACGCCGGTCTGCAGGCCATTGACGACGACGATGACCGGTGGGCTGATTTGGTCTTGACCGAGCCACCAGACTCTCCGGATCAGACTTCGATTTCTCTGATGTCTAGATTAGTTTTTATCGTAGTTTAATTTGTTGCAATGTGTCTGTTGAATTATTGTACTTGTTGTCTGTTTAAAATCTATTTTCATCACAATATTTGATCGTAATTTCATGTGTGCAAAATCTAGTTTCCAGCGTTGTATTTTAACAAGTCTGGTAAAGCGCTATTTCCGCGTGATATTTTTTGCGTGTCTGGAAAATCTTGAGCCGCGTCCGTGCCCAAAAAGCCAAAACTGGCGCTATATAATTTTTTTAGCATGCCAAACTTGCGCGTGTCTGTTGGAATGTTGGAGATGCTCTAAGTTACCATGATTTAGCACTTCTCGATGCAAAATGACTCTACACATTATATATGAAGTCTTAAGTTACCATAATTTAGCACTTCTCGATACAAAATGACTCTACACATCTATTATATACTAAAAGCATAAAACGGAGGTCTAAAATAGAGACACCACGTTAATCCACATCATCGTAAATATTTTTAACGGTTAGATCTGTAATTTACGGTTAGGATATAGCGAAAAAATTCCGTAATTATTTTGTTCACCTAGACTATTTACGTGTCAAAGAAAAAAATAAAGACGTGTAAACTTGCTTGCTACACCAGGCCGTGCATGCCTCTTAAAAAAAAGGAGTCTGTGCATACTACATAAAAAAAAACACGTATTCCGATGGTATAAATAGAAACGTGAGAGTCCATTTATGGGGGTGCATCAGCCAAAAGATATGCCAAGAGATATACGCATATCTTTTTTTTTTATGGCACAATATGCAAAGGGTTGCACGGTAGAGATATAATGATCAGTCTAATCAATAAATTTGGTTGCTATATATTTACCTATCCCAATAAATATGTCAATGTAATTTTTTACCGAAAGCATTAATGTTGTGTCAACAAAATCCTATTTCAAAAAATAATAACGGTAGACTGAAATCGTTGTACGTACATAATTGTAATTAACCAATAACAATGTGATCTACGCTAATAATAACATTTGATAAAGAGAAAAAGGGAAAAACATCCGACCATCGATTTGACACACTTTTTGAAAAATAATATATTATAACCGCTAGACTTTTATAACTTTATTAAAAAGAGTTATTAGACCTTTGATCGGTTAAATCTATTTCCGCCTATCACATGTGTTTTAGCGCCGTCCACGCATTCGCTAAGATCTATCCTTCACATTGTATTGTGACTACCGCCATGAGAAAAGCAGTAATTGTTCCTCCCACTTCCATGGGCAAATCGGTGTGCCACCAATAGAAAATCATCAAAGAAATCAAGCTGGCAAACGATCAAACAGTAGTCCTCCCATCGTCGTGGGATGACCAAACAAAGAACACCGCGTGCTTTGCCCTTAGACTTGGTAGGAGAGGTTCCTTGGTTTCCATCGAGGATGCTAATCATAAGGCATTATTCTCATTGACCGCTATGAAGGAAATTGAAATGTGATGGCTTGATTAAGCTACCGATGGACGAATCATTAATCACAATAGTGATGAGGCGAAGCAATCGGTAGTTTGATATGGTTACGCTGACGAAAAAACTCACCCTACATGCAAAGTTGATATCTCAACACATTACATGATTATGAAAAGTTGAAGTTTGGCACATCTAGAAATTATAAATTATGGCATGAAAATTAAGGTAAGCATAAAACGGAGGTCTAAAATAGAGACACCACGTTAATCCACATCATCGTAAATATTTTTAACGGTTAGATCTGTAATTTACGGTTAGGATATAGCGAAAAAATTACGTAATTATTTTGTTCACCTAGACTATTTACGTGTCAAAGAAAAAAATAAAGACGTGTAAACTTGCTTGCTACACCAGGAGAGTCCGTGGCCTCTTAAAAAAGGAGTCTGTGCATACTACATTAAAAAAAGAAGAACGCGTATTCCGATGGTATAAATAGAAACGTGAGAGTCCATTTATGGGGGTGCATCAGTCAAAAGATATGCCAAGAGATATACGCGTATCATTTTTTTTTGATGGCACAATATGCAAAGGGTTGCACGGTAGAGATATAATGATCAGTCTAATCAATAAATTTGGTTGCTATATATTTACCTATCCCAATAAATATGTCAATGTAATTTTTTACCAAAAGCATCAATGTTGTGTCAACAAAATCCTATTTCAAAAAATAATAACGGTAGACTGAAATCGTTGTACGTACATAATTGTAATTAACCAATAACAATGTGATCTACGCTAATAATAACATTTGATAAAGAGAAAAAGGGAAAAACATCCGACCGTCGATTTGACACACTTTTTGAAAAATAATATATTATAACCGCTAGACTTTTATAACTTTATTAAAAAGAGTTATTAGACCTTTGATCGGTTAAATCTATTTCCGCCTATCACGTGTGTTTTAGCGCCGTCCACGCATTCTCTAAGACCTATCATTCACATTGTATTGTGACTACCGCCGCTTCCATGGGCAAATCGGTGTGCCACCAATAGAAAATCATCAAAGAAATCAAGCTGGCAAACGATCAAACAGTAGTCCTCCCATCGTCGTGGGACGACCAAACAAAGAACACCGCGTGCTTTGCCCTTAGACTTGGTAGCAGAGGTTCCTTGGTTTCCATCGAGGATGCTAATCATAAGGCATTATTCTCATTGACCGCTATGAAGGAAATTGAAATGTGATGGCTTGATTAAGCTACCGGTGGACGAATCATTAATCACAATAGTGAGGAGGCAAAGCAATCGGTAGTTTGATATGGTTATGCTGAAGAAAAAAGTCACCCTACATGCAAAGTTGATATCTCAACACATTACATGATTATGAAAAGTTGAAGTTTGGCACATCTAGAAATTATAAATTATGGCATGAAAATTAAGGTAAATGTGTGCCCAGACCGTTACATTTGAAAAACTGAGGTTTGTGTGTATGTGAAATATATGTTTTTCTTTGAATATTAAGCTACATGTTTCAAATAGATACAACCTGATGATTTTGTTTTCGAGTTTAGGTATTTGAAGCATGTATGCAATAAGTAGATGTACTAAGTTAATTAATTTCAAATATGTTTATCTTCAAATTATCTCCATATCAAATATGTTGTGTATTTTGTAATATAGAAGGTAATAGAAAGGGGAAATCAGCATTTTGATTTTTTTTAGAAATTGTTATACTAAAGTTGATGATATTGCATTTGCGAGGGCCACCTTGCTAGTTATATATGAAGTCTTCATGACATTACCCATATGATACCATGCACTATATGTACAAACTGATTTTATCCCCGCACTATAAATAATTTAAATCTTTATGACACTATCCTATAATAATATCCACTATAGAGATATCAACATAAACTAGTGCCATATACATGGCAGTATTTCCAATGTGAGGCTTCCTTCCATGTCCCCCCTCACCAAAATTTGATTCTACCAGCCGATGTGGCCTACGGAATATTTTACCTCCGAACGTTTCAGTTTTCAACGTACACCATTGTCTACGCGTCTGGCTACTGAACAATATAGACTTAAACGAATAGTATGGACTACTCTAGGTCTTATACTTATGTTTTTTATTCACTTTTGATCATTGGGTTTCTGGTTACGAAAAGTTATGAAGAGATTTTGGCCATTCATTTGTTTCAGTTAACCAAAGTTTGAAGGAAGGAAGGACACCGAAGCAAAAGTACGTGTTCCAATGTAGAGTAAGTGAGTAACCAAAGAAATCTAATATATGCAAGTAGACTATAAACTAACTAATGTCCAGCTATCACGCGTTTCAATTTCAACCAGACAAGCCATGCATTTACGGATGCATGCATATTCAAATCGATGGAAAAACTATCACGCAAATGAACCAGAGTACTAGACAAACGCCAGCTCGGAAAGTCACATGCTGTCTTCACGGACTTGCAGAATTTCATCTGCCGAGGTCCAAGGCCTCACTACAAATACGACGCTCCATGCAGACACACTGGCGCACCAGAACACTCAGGCACACCACCAGTACAAGAACACAAGTAATCGTTAGCACTTGCTCGACCAACATCGATGGCAATGGCACCGAGAGCCCTTCTCCTCCTTGCTTTGGTGGCCGTAGCCAGCGCCACCTACTGCCCTCCGCCACCGGCGCCGGTTCCGGTGCCCCGCCATGGCTCGTGCCCCCAGAACGCGCTCAAGCTGCACGTGTGCGCCAACGTGCTGGGCCTGGTGAAGGCCAAGATTGGCGTGCCCCCCACCGAGCCCTGCTGCTCGCTCCTCGACGGGCTCGTCGACCTGGACGCTGCCGTCTGCCTCTGCACCGCCATCAAGGCCAACGTTCTCGGAATCCACCTCAACCTCCCCATCGACCTTAGCCTCATCCTCAACAACTGCGGAAAGATATGCCCGGAAGACTTCCAGTGCATCCACTAGCAAATTATTTACAAGCAGTAGTGCATGCACTGCTACGCGCTATCTATCTCGATCACGAGATTTTCTTTGCTTCTTCTATTCCCTACTTTTATTTGTTTCTTGTATACGGGCGATTTGGCATGTGTGTGTGTTCTTTCTTTCACATGATCATACCTGATATTTGAATTATTTGAATCAATAAAGTGATAATTTTGTGAGACTGGACCTTCGGCACTATGCATGCATGTTATATCACCCCCTCCACCATTCACAAAAGGATGCCATTTTGAAGCCAATCTCTTACGGCGATTATATTCGCCGAGTGTTTGATACTTCTTCTCATGTGCGATGGCGATGCATGCTGTGCCTGATACACGTCATTTTCTTTTCATGTTGATGGCGGTGCGGCATGCGTCATATGCATGTGACTAGGGCTGGAAATGGATTGGATAGTGCCCTTCCCACACCCGCTTTCATATTTTCAAAGCGAATATTGATACGAATACAATTGTACATCCTTTCTGAAATATGCGACCCTATGAAAAAATTTGGCCGAAATTCTCTATCCTTACCACTAATCAACCCAACCTCAATTCGCAAATACATGATGGTTTAGGCTTGTGCTTTTGCGAGGGTGTGATCATTTAGACATTAACAAGGTCTCCGTTTTTTCTAGAAATTTACATTTATAAAAAAATGATGCAAAATTGCTGTTACCATTTTTAGTTTCTAGCCTTATCAATGTAAAAAAAGACCATGTAAAAAAGTTACTCGGGTTTATAACTCCTCCTCGACTTTGAGCCAAACTTTGACCCTAAATTTAATATTATTGAAACTTGTCAAAATTTGACCCCAAGCTAGTTGCTTGACTTTATAAGTCCTCCTCGACTTGCCAAACTTTGACCCTACAATTGTTGTTACCATTTAAAGTTTCTAGCGTTCACAATGTAAAAAAAAATTGTGTAAAAAAGTTACTCGGGTTTATAAGTCTTTCTCGACTTTTCTTCAACTAAAATCACTTATAGAAAATTATCGAAAGTAAAAGAACATTATGGATCATGCAATGAGCCGGTGAATCCGACGAAACTATGCACTGCATGCAGCAGGGAGCTCCAGCTATATGCATGCCACGAAAATTGTGATTTCTAGATAGCCTGGTTACCCAAGCCTTCCTGGTCAGGAGGACGCGGCCTTGCTCTTTGCACAAACATCTTGTGCATACGGTGGCCCGCTCCCGTCGCCACCCCGAGGCGACCGGGGCGCCCCCTCCCCCCCCCCTCCTCCCCTGCCGCCGCCGCCGGCGCGAGCCGCCGGGCAAAGCCTGCGCGGTGTTGGCGGCGGCGGAGCTCCTCTTCTCCGTTTGCTTGGAGGCCCGACGGGGCGGCACCCTCCTTGCAGCGTTGAAGCGCGGCGGCGCCGGCTCCGGCCGAGGTCGCGGGCGGCGGAGCGTGCGGTCGCGGCGGCGCCTCTTCGCCCCTCGTCGCGCCTCTGGTCGTCCTCCTCCCGCACGTCACGCGGGCCCGTCGGGGCGGGCTGCGGCCTCACGGTGGGGGGGCGCTGCGGCGTCGGTTTCCGGCCGGCGCTGGTTGGGCTCTGCCCGGCGGCAGCTTGGCTGCTGGCAGCGATGATGCTGCTCTGGCCGCCGGCGGCCACGGGCTTGAGCCCTAGGGTTTCGGCCAGATCTGGGTTTGTGGGCCCATATCTGGGCCTGGCAGGGCCCTGCTGGATTTCCCTTCTGCCGTGACGGGTGACGAGACCCTCGGATGCGGGGTGGCCATATTCGCGGATCTGGCATCACCGTAGTCCGTCGCTGTGGGCGGCGTTTTGGAATCGTTGGGGCGATGTCCTCGCCGGCTATCCGGGACGCGGTCCCTGGGCCGGCTCTGTACTGCAGTTTCTCCGGCGGCTGCGGTATTTTTTTCCCTCCAATTAGCTTAGGCGTGTCTGTGCAGGTGCTCACACGGTGGGGATGGTGTGGCCGCCGTGGTGCCTCCGACCTAGCGTCGTGGATTCTGGGCTTGGCCGGACTACGTCAGCCATCGTGTTCCTCCCTGCGGTTGAGTCTAGTTGGGGCTAGTTCAATTTGTGACATAGCTTGGAGGTGCGGTTGTGATCTCCGCCTTGTCCGCACTACGTCCTCGCGACGGCGTCCGGATTTTCTATACATGTTTGGACCTCGGCGAAAGTTGCGCATGGCTCTGGCCTGTGCCGGCGACGGCGTCACCTGCGGGTGTCGTTACCTTGTTGAAGGCATCCCGATGTTGGCCCTCCTGTTCGAAATGATGGATTCCATCCCTCCGCCCCAATCTGCTCCTCTTGGAGGCCTCCTTCGTGTAAGCTTCTCTGATAGTGCCTTGTGGAACACCGTGTGATCTCTTGATGGTGTCGCAGCCCTCTCACAACGTCGGCCTGGCTGCTTTTACACGGTTTGCTGCGGTAGCTGATTTCCTTCCTAGCGCCTTGGGGGCTTTGCTAGGTCGGCGTCTGGTCCTCTTGCCGGTGTGCCTATCCCAACACCGGGGGATGATGTTGTGTGTTTGGTCTGGACCTAGCCTGAGCTCCATGGGTGGTGGTTCCCGGGTCTGGGTGAATACTTTGCAGGTCCTTATCTGCCGACGACGATGACGCATTCTTGCGCCATTCACCTTCTTGGAGGCGTCGCCGCAAGACCCTCCCTCCTTTGGTTCCTCAAGCTGCCAGGTGGCTGGCCCGTCGCTGAGTTCCCCCTGAGTTGCCCTTGGTGCGGGAGGTTTGTTGGCGTGGATACGGTCGCGATCGCTCCGGTGCAACGAAGACAAGGCTCCTCTTCCTGGATCATATGGCGCTTCGGCTTGCTTTTCGTGTTGTCTTTTGTTGCGGTTTGGGTTGCGCTTGGCGCGTGTGTGTTGTAATCTTTGTAACTCCTGGCCGGTTGATTTCAAATTACTTCGAGCCTTCCGTTTAAAAAAAAAAAAGATAGCCTGAGAGCCCAACACTCATTTTCTCTGTGGACGATTATCTCTGAATAAAATGCAAAAGATCGATATTCCAAATCATGCATGAGTGCACATCGGTACTCCAAGTTGCTTGAGAATATTTCAGATGCGAACAAATAACTTGGTCTTCCAGCATACATCCATGCATGACATTATGAGTTTATGACCCACTGGGTGCTCACTAGAAACAAGCGATTAATTAGTCGATGGAATCATGCATAGTGTCATGGTGACGGTCGGGAAGACAATTATTCAGCTCCCGTTCAGCGCCCGTGAACAAATTTGGCGCCCCTTTCGTTCTACTTGCTCTCTTGCAGATCCTTTCTACTTTTTTTTAACAAGGAAGAGTCCCCAAGGGCCCAGAAACTACATTCATTTAACACCGGAGGCGTCACAAATACAGAGAGGGCCGTAAAAGAAAGACCAAATCTAACAGAGTCCTCACACTTTACAAAAAGGACCTTAGAAACATTAGTTGAAAAGCAACCTTCTCCCTTGCGTCTACACCTTGAGCCTAGAAGAACAAGCTGTCTAAGCAGAAGAACACAATCGGAGCCTGCTAGGGTCTGTCGAGAACACTGATGCAACGATCTTGCAATTGTGTTTTTCAGGGGCCTCAAACAGCCTAGAGGCATAGAAGGTAGATGATTGAATTGTAGATTTCTTGGATGCATCACCAAGCTCAAAGCAGGGAAATTTTCACCGCTGAAGCTTATAGGCCCCGAGTTATCGCCAGCGCGCTAAAAAAGAGGTCCATCGGTGCTATATACCGCCGGCTCACCAAATAATGGAGCACCGGAGATACGAGGATACCACTGGCGGACACAAATTTGTTGCCACAACGATAAGCCTCGCGCAGGTCCGAGCCGGCCCATAATCTGGACGACACTAACCGCCGGCGCACCACTATAGTGGGCCGTCAGTGGTATATTGATTACCACCGGCGTCCCACTATAGTGGTGCGCCGGCGGTAAATGTCGGTCAGATTTTGCCCCGTACCATGTGTATCTCCTGTTCAATTTTGAAAATATAAAAGAAAATGACAGAAATTTCAAAAAATATAGTAACTTGAGATGCCCATGTATTATGTGTTGTAGTTATTACGAAAATTTAAAAACATGGATTTCGATATATTATGCAAAATGGCATCATGTTTCAGTAAAGCAGCTTTTCGGGTTGCATACGACCTCCGATGAAAATGTTTTTTATACGGCCGTTTAGCGATTTTTTACATTCCTCAAAATTAAAAAAGGAAATATAAGTTTTTTGCTGTTTAAGATTTTGATGAAAAAATTTTACCGCTGGCGCACAGGCATAGTGGTGCGCCGGCGGTGGTAACCTATGCTGTATATTGAAAACAGCCTACCTGCACCCCTTCTCCTCTTCCTCCCCCCTCTTCCTCTTCCTTCCCTTCCTCTTCATTTCCTTCCTCTTCTCTTTTTCCTCTAGCTTCTCTTCCTCTTCCATCGGATAAGCACTCCTCCTCTCCATGTTGCAGGAGATGACGACGACGACAACACCACCGCGGCCTCGGGATGCTCCTGTGCGCCGCCTCGAGCTAGTCCGACGAGCACCTCCTCGAGTCTGTGACCAACTCCTCCGGCGACCTCCACCTCCTCAAGCGGGCGACCTCCTCTGTAGCGACCTTCTCCTCTTCGGCTACCACCTCCCATTGGGCGACCACCTATTCTCCGCGACATCGACGATGATGGTTCCCGAGCGACGGCCACGGTTCCCGATGCACACAACCATATCAGATCTAGATCTAGTTTTTTTGAACTCCGAAAAAAGATTACTTCCGGCGCACCATGCTGGTGCGCCGACGACAAAACGTGTTACCGCTGGCGCACTGGGCTGGTGCACCTGCGATAAGAAGTTACCACCGGCCTGTTCCCGCCGGCGTGCGCTGGGGATACGCCTTTTCCTAGTAGTGGTAGTGTCTAGAATGAATCGATGCGTCGAGAGAGTTGAGATACACACACGGTCGGCTTTCTCTCGGAGCAACAGAACGAGGAAAAAACAGCTTGGAATTTTACCAGACCTGGACTTCACTGGGCTTGATGAAACCACCCGAAGAAGCACCCATCTTGGGAAGCTACCGACGAACGACAACCATGAGTAAGCTCCCGAGAGCATCTTCCAAGCTCCCCTGCGGCTCGCCTGGCCACCCGCCGGCAGAAGGGAGAGATCCCTCTTCCTCGTCACCATGGAGAATGGAGAAGAGAGAATTCTCTCTGCAACCTTAGGCACCAGTAGCCACAAATAAAGTCCCTTTATTTGCGGAGATTCTAGTCTCCCTCCTCCTCAACTCCCCTTCGTCTATGACCGCCCGAGTTTCACATCGAGGAAAAGAAGAACTATGACTACCCGAGTTTCACATCGAGGAAAAGAAGAACATGATGAATCCATAATTTGGCCAAAAGATCTCGACTCCACATCCTGGCATAGAGTCAAACAACGGCATAAAGCTAACACCTACATGCACAAGGCCAACTAATGCAGCTAGTACATACACTACACACACCGGTGCCTCACCTCAGCTTTCCTCTACCGGAATTGCCGACAAGGGAAGTCTCGTCTTGGCCCGGCTCACTCGGTGTTTCTCTCAGATATTGTAGCTAGGAGAGAGAGAGAGAGAGAGAGAGAGAGAGAGAGAGAGAGAGAGAGAGAGAGTGGGTGATGTGGTTACACAAAAATGTGTCCTTCATATTGGTATAGCTGGCATGCTCCAAGAAAAGGCCCATGGAGATCTCATCGCTGGATCAAGAGATGGGACGCGCAAAGCATCTGGTGGTACAATAACTCGACGTGTACGACAAGAAGAAAGCTTAGAAAGGGAAGTATGAAACGTTGTAACCTACCTGGCCTCGCTAACCTGAGACATGGATTCGTCTATGAAAGCCAGGAGGGGCCCTAGGACAAAGACAGGAGAGGCATGCATCAAACCCTAGCTACGCTAGATCACCACCACTCCTCCGCGGTGACTCCCTGTAATCATCATCGTAATACAAGTAGACAATCAACACGTAGGGTTTCTCCATTGAAGTCCCGAAGCTGGGTAAAACCTCGTTTGTCCCCTATGTGTTGTGCTTGTACGCCGTCAAAAACACCATCACGCTTCTTCCCCAAAACCCAAGTCCATCGAGTATGGGCATTGTCGTGGTAACCCCTCATCAATTGGTGACGTACGATGGGACTCCGCATGCTGGATCTATGGTTTCTGCGGCTTTGACTTCAACAATCTTCGACTCGTCAGTTTGAAAGGAACCGATCTACCTCGGATCCGTGGCCTTCCGGTCACACCCGCCAGCCGTTTGACCGGTCTTGGCCTCCTTCAACAAAGGAGAGGAGATGACTTTTGGGATCTTCCGCTTCCTCTTCAACACAAAGGGATCTGCCTTCCTCATAGATTCAATATGTTCAACGGCAACAGAGTCTATGACACCACCGACTGTGGCAATATCCTATGTCGGCTCCTGCAGCGACATCGACATCGATAGCAACATCAACATGAACCCCTGCGCTAACTATGATCTGTTGCTTTGACTGTGACACTCATCACGCCGCGAACCATGACGACGACTTCACAACAAGTTACCAAAGTAACCTCGCTATCGGTGACTACAACAATAGAAGATATGCTTGCCCACAATATGGACCAACAGATGTACCATACCGTTAAAGAATGCGGCCAGGAAGTAAATCTCAAACATCCATTGTATAGAAGCGATTTCTTCCTTTAGCCTTTCGAGACATTTCACGTTGATCAACTTTCTTGAGATCACATGGAATACATTATAGAATCCATAAAGTGTTTCATGGACACGATCATGCGTCAACCCCTCGAAATGGAACCGGAAGTAGTTGCGATAGAATCACATCACAATCATGAGACTGCATCCCTCTCAACTTTCTTTTGTTTGTGTCTAGATATCTAGCAGGGATCACTGACTAACCATAAGTAGCTTTCATACCTACACGACACTCTAAAACTTGATCAAACTCCTTTGGACTTATAGTCAATCATGATTGAAGGGGGGCAATGATCATTGATAACTTTTCGCCCTTTGTTGTCTTCAGCTTTTCAGATTCTCCATGAAGCTCTTCCCTGATATCTAAGGGCATCAAGTCTTGTTTTGCCTTCATTTCATCTTTATTCTTCTTCGACATCTTCAACAATGTAGCAATCAAAATCTGACACAATTTCTTCATGATATGCATGATATCAAGACAACGAGACGTATTGAGGTACTAGTACTCCAAGTCCAAGAAAACAAACTTCCTTTTCTAGACTATGCATAGAGAATCCGGGCCGTCCACTTCTTTCCCGGCTTAGGGAACTCTTCCCAACATTTCAACAATTAAAAGATTTTGTGTTTGTTCCTCGTATGTACCCGATGCTCCTCTTCACCATCGAACAGACCTTCACATCTTCTCCACTCCTGATCCTCCTTGAGTCACCTTCGATGACCCATGTACATGGTTTTTCGAGAATCCAATCAGTAGCTGCTTGAAAGTTGTATTATACATACACTTAACACATATGGAATGTCCGTGGCACACCTAGGTAAATACATGTCCGTAACCGAGATAGCCTCACTCCATCTCTATCAATGCAACTCTCATAGAGAAATAATATCTTATGTTGGTGTCACATGTATCGATACCTACTTTAGCCCATAATATGTCTAGCTCCTCCTTGAATAACTGGAGATGCAAGTGGATATCGTTTCGAGGTTGTTTCAGCCCTTGAATTAGCACAACCATGTGTGTGTAGTTCGCTTCATGCAGAACTAGGGGGAGGTTGTACATCTATAATATCACAAGCTCTACTTGAATTGATCTAGCTAGCTATATATTATAGATGGGAATGGGTAGTTGATGCATGTAAAATGCATACATGAACATAGTTTATTGCCACATATTACCACATATTTGCATCTTATACCGTGTTGCTCATGACGGTCACGGACTATCCTGGTTACGCATATGTATCTGCCTAGGTCGGCCACGAATTCTGCGGCTGTGTGAAGTGCATGAACGAGACCCCGCATCTCCAGCTACCGAGGGATCCCGAGTCTTCGAAAACCATGTACCCAGGTGCCCGAAGGTGGCTTCGCTTGGATCACTCATTGAGAAAACGCGGTAATATGTTCAATGGTAAAGATGAGCCCGATGGAGCCCCGCGCCCGAGGAGCGGCGAAGAAATCGACGAGCTTCTGATAAATTGGAAGGAGTGCCCAGCGCCGGGAAAGAAGCGACCTAAGCCAGAGCCGCTGCTTGGTGTACGGAAAGCGAGGTCTGTTTTCCATGACTTGGAGTACTTGAAGGTCCTCCACACGCCCCAAAGCCTCGATGTCATGCACATTATGAAGAATGTTACCGAGAGTCTGGTTGGCACTCTTTGCAATTCGGAAAAGTCCAAGGATGGGATGAAAGCAAGATACGATCTGAAACATCTTGGCATCAGGAAAGATCTTCAAGCCCCCGATAGTGATGACGACGACGACGATGATGATGATGATGATGATGATGATGATGATGATGATGATGATGATGATGATGATGATGATGATGATGAAGGGACTCAACGTCTCCGCAAAAGGGCTAAGAAGAACATGGCGGTGCTTGCTGCCTGACAACGAGTGCAGAGGAGCTCGAGCAGTTTTCATGTGCCTCTTAGGAATCAAAGTTCCTCACGATTACTCGGGGAATATACGCACATATTTGGACGTAGCAAAGAAGAGGTTCACCGGGATGAAGTCTCATGATTGTCACATGCTCATGACGTAGATACTTCCCATTGCGATCCGAGGGATAATGGACGAGCACGTTCGTGATATGTTGTTTGGCCTTTGCAACTTTTTCGACGTTATCACTAAGAAGTCGATCGGCGTGAGGTAGCTCAAGATGCTACATGATGAGATCGTGGTGATACTATGCGAGCTCGAGATTTACTTCCTGCCCGCATTCTGTAATATATATGTCCATCTCCTTCTCCATGTTGTTGATGACATCAGGCAGCTCAGCTCAACGCTCCTCCGCAACATGATGTGGTTTGAAAGGCAGAACAATGTCATGAAAGGATACGTTCGCAGCAGGCCCCGTCCAGACGCAAGCATGGCCAAGGGGTTTCTAACATACAAGTGCATCTCCTTCTGCCAGAATTATCTAAGCACTGAGGACGACCAGGATGTTGGTCTGCCCATCAGGATGCACCTCGGCAGGCTCGCTAGAGTTGGTCACCGCGAGGGCTACTACTCAGTCCATGTCGGCATTAATAATCGACGCGGCGACTTTGAAAGGGCTCACCGAATCACGCTACAAAACTTAAAATTGATCGAACCTTTGGTGGAAGAGCACAAAAGCGTAATCAAGCATAATTACATCGATATGAGCTGACCGAGGAAGATGGGAGACGTAACCAAAGAGCACAACTCCAGCTTCACGTGTTGGTTCAAGCAAAGTCAACTGCTTCAAGCACAGAGCAAAAGACCTTCTACGGAAGATGAAAAACTCATATACACCTTATCACAGGGCCCCGGGCAGAACGTAAGGACCTATCAGGGGTACGACATGAACGATTACAGATTCTACACCGAGGAAAAGAACATGAGTAGCGAAAATCCAAACTCAGGAGTAACTATGCTATCATATGGCGATGACGAGACTAATTTCAAGGAAAGATTTTTCGGAAGGATCGAGCATGTATGGGAGCTCAACTACTGTGGAGAGACGGTGCCAATGTTCTGTGTGAGATTGGCCAAGAAGGTCGACAAAGAAGGCCGGTATTTCACCACCATGGTTATACCCGATGCCAAATCGAAGAACGCATCCATGAAAAATGAGCCATGGGTACTCGGTAGCCAAGTTGACCAATGCTTCTTCATCACCGACCCGTCGAGGCCTAGCCGTGTTGTCGTGAGGAGTGGCAAGAGGTTCATCATAGGAATACAAGGAGACACCAACGAGGAAGACTTGGACAAGAATGGTGATCCGAAGATCGAGGAGGAATTCGACAAGCACTTCGATATGCCTACTACTAGTAAAGTAAGAAGGAATGCCTCCCTACCAACTAAAGGTTATCCGTTCACGCGAACAAATCTCAAGGTGGCAGGCATATATAAAGTATTAAACCGCCAACAACAAGGGCAAGAAGATTGTGAAGAGACGCTAGAGCCCGGAGCCGGGACGAAATTTTTTTTTGGTGTATGCACATGTGTGTGTGTGACAAGTACATGTGTGTGTCAGAGAGACAACTAATGTATGCAGTTGATGTGTGTGCATGCATGCATGTGTGACAAGCATATATATGATGAGACGGATTTTTAAATTGTCTATATTAACATAATTGAAGTGTGTGCATGTGTGACAAGCATAAAGTGTATGCATGTGTGTGATACGTCCAATTTGCATCACTATTTTGTATCATAATTTGCTGTTATTCATTGATATATCTCATATTTGGACACAATACTTATGTTATTTCATCATTATGCACATGTTTGGAGGATCACCGGAAAAAGCACCTCGAACGCAATATTTCGGAAGATGGAAAGAAATTTCACGTAAATTCCTATTTTTTGACGGAAGCCAAAGGGGGAGAAGAGGGGAGCCAAGGTGGGCCCAGACCACGGCCGGCGCGGCCCATGGCTCGCCGCGCCACCCCTGTGGTGTGGAGGCCCCACAGCCCCTCTCGCCTCCTTTTCTGCGTACTCCTTCGTCCCGAAAACCTAAGCCACGAGAGGACCTCACGAAGGGTTACACCGCCTCTGCGGGCGGAGAACACCAGAGAGAAAAGAGCTCTCCGGCGGCGGAATCCGGGAAATTCCCTCCCGGAGGGGGAAATCGACGCCATCGCCATCGTCATCGAGCTGGACATCATCTCCATCATCATCATCATCATCTCCACCATCTACACCGCCATCACTACCGCTGCACCTCGTCACCGCTGTAACAATTTGAGTTGGATCTTGATTGTTTGATAGGGGAAACTCTCCCGGTGTTATTCTCTACTTGTTGTAGATGCTATTGAGTGAAACCATTGAACCAAGGTTTATGTTCAGATTGTTATTCATCATCATATCACCTCTGATTGTATTCCATATGATGTCTCGTGAGTAGTTCGTTTAGTTCTTGAGGACATGGGTGAAGTCTAAATGCTAGTAGTGAATTATGGTTGAGTAATATTCAATGTTATGATATTTAAGTTGTGGTGTCATTCTTCTAGTGGTGTCGTGTGAACGTCGACTACACGACACTTCACCATTTATGGGCCTAGGGGAGTGCATCTTGTATTCGGTTGCTAATTGTGGGGTTGCCGTGACAGAAACATGAGCCCCGTTAGTACATCGATGCAAGAGGGATCGCAGGATCTCGAGTTTAAGGTGGTGGGATTTATTTATTTACTTGTTGTTGCGGATGCTTGCAAGGGGTATAATCACAAGTATGTATTAGTCCTAGGAAGGGCGGTGCATTAGCATAGGTTCACCCACACAACACTTATCAAAACAATGAAGATTATTTAGCTACATGAAGCGAAAGCACTAGACTAAAATCCCCGTGTGTCCTCAAGAACGTTTGGTCATTATAAGTAAACAAACCGGCTTGTCCTTTGTGCTAAAAAGGATTGGGCCACTCGCTGCAATTATTTCTCTCGCATTTTACTTACTCGTACTTTATTCATCTGTTACATCAAAACCCCTTGAATACTTGTTTGTGAGCATTTACAGTGAATCCTTCATCGAAACCGCTGCCAACACCTTCTGCTCCTCGTTGGGATCGACATTCTTACTTATCGAAGATACTACGATACACCCCCTATACTTGTGTTTCATCAAGACTATTTTCGCGCCGTTGCCGGGGAGTGAAGCGCTATTGGTAAGTGGAATTGGTAAGGAAAACCTTTACTGTTTGTGCTGATTTATTTCTGCCTGCTGCTATAAGTCATTATGGAGAGATCTTCTCTTCAATTTCTATTTGGGAAATCTACTACTACCGCAACGGTAGTGGATGAAGCGCCAGGTGAGGAAGTAGTACCATATAAAATATCTATGAAAATTATTGAACGTGTTATGGATAACCGCTATGAAGGGGATGGAACTGTCCATCATGGTGATCATTTATTGTTTTTGCATGAATTATGCGGGTTATTCAAATGTGCATGTATTTCTATGAATGAAGTTAGAAAGAAACTATTCACTATATCGCTGTCTGGTAAAGCGGCGCACTGGTATAAATTGCTGAAGAATGGTGATTCTATTGATTGGGAGGACATTGTGCCTTTATTTTATTCCAAATTTTATCCTCCAAGTGAAATTCACAAAGATCGAACCGCATATATAATTTCTGGCCTCATGATGGAGAGAGTATTGCCCAAGCTTGGGGGAGATTGAAGTCTTTAATGCTCAAATGCCCCATTCATGAGCTTCCTGGTAATGTTATTATTGATAATTTCTATGCAAGACTTTCTTTTCAAGACAAGACCTTGCTGGATACTTCTTGTTCTGGATCATTTACACGCAACAAAGAAGAGTTTAAAAGGGACCTTCTTGATCGGATCCAAGAAAATACTGAAGGATGGGAGAACGACAAAGATAGAGAATCAGGTATAATTTATGATTATAAATGCATTGAAGTTTTTATGGATACTGATAAATTTCGTAATATGAGTGCTACATATGGTCTTGATTCCCAAGTTGTTGCAAATCTTTATAAAGCTTTTGCCTCTCATTATGAATTGCCTAAGAAGAATTTTGATAAGTATCATGAACCGTATAAAGATAAAGTTGATTCATCTCGTAAACAAATGTGTAGTGATTGAAACTGTTGATAATGTTATTCCTGAAGCTTATATTGAAAAAACTCCTTTCCTGCTAAAATGAAGGAGTACTCATATCTAGTGCGGTTAATTGAAAAGAAACCAAAAGAACTCGAAGAACAAATTAAAATTGAACCTGCTGTTGCAATAGTTAAAGATCTTGTGACTGAAAATGTGGAAGATGGTCATATTATTTTCGTGAAGATGCTTCTAATATTGTTTCACATCCTAATAAACCCAAACAAGTTAGTGTTCCTATGCTATCTGTTAGAATTGGTGATCATTGCTATTATGGTTTATGTGATATTGGTGCAAGTGTTAGTGCTATTCCTTATGAGCTTTACACGGAGATTATGCACGAAATTGGTTCTTGTGAACTTGAAGATATTGATGTGGTTATTCATCTGGCTAATAGAAACTATTTCTCCAATTGGTATTGTTCGAGATGTTGAAGTTCTATGTGGTAAGATTAAATATCCTGCTGACTTTTTGGTACTTGGTTCTGCTGCTAGTGATCATTGTCCTATCATTTTTGGTAGACCTTTTCTAAATACTTGTGGAGCTATTATAGATTGTAAGAAAGAGAAAATTTTGACTAGATTTGCTGGTGAACCTTATGAATTTAACTTTTCTAAATTTACCAAAACTCCTTATAAAGCGACTTGCCTAGTAATGATTTTAAAATGGAGCAAGTGTGCATCTATTGTTCTTGTTCCTAATAATCCTTTGCAGCAACATTTGGAGAATAGTGAAAGTGAAGCTTTTAGGAAAGAAAGAGATGAGCTTGAGGAAATTTTTCTTCGCCAACCTATTCTCAAGCATGATTTACCAGTGGAAGATTTGGGTACAACACCGCCACCAAAGGAAGATCCTGTTTTGATTTAAAGCCTTTACCCGATAATCTTAAATATGCTCATATTGATGATAAGAAAATATATCCTGTTATTATAAGTTCTAAGCTTTCAGAGATTGAGGAAGAAAGGTTATTGGAAATATTGAAGAAACACCGAGAGCTATTGGCTATACTCTTGATGATTTGAAAGGGATTTCTCCTTCTATTTGCCAACATGCTATTAATATGGAAGATGATGCAAAGCCTGTTGTTGAACATCAACGTCGTCTAATTCCGAAGATGAAAGAGGTGGTAAGGAATGAGGTATTAAAACTTCTTGAAGCTGGTATTATATATCCTATTGCTGATAGTAGATGGGTTAGTCCTGTGCATTGTGTTCCTAAGAAAGGAGGAATGACTGTTGTGCCTAATGATAATGATGAGCTTATTCCTCAAAGAATAGTTGTAGGGCATAGAATGTGCATTGATTTTCGAAAGTTAATAAAGTTACTAAGAAAGATCATTACCCTTTACCCTTTATTGATCAAATGCTAGAAAGGTTATCTAAAAATACTCATTTTTGCTTTCTTGATGGTTATTCGGGTTTTCACAAATTGTGTTAAAGCTAAAGATCAAGAGAAACCACGTTTACTTGTCCTTATGGAACTTATGCTTATAGGCGTATGCCTTTTGGTTTATGTAATGCTCCTGCTACTTTTCAAAGATGCATGTCTGCTATTTTTCATGGTTTTTGCGAAAGTATTGTAGAGGTGTTCATGGATGATTTTTCTGTCTATGTGAATTCTTTTGATAATTGCTTGCGAAACCTCGATAAAGTTTTGCAGAGATGTGAAGAAACTATCCTTGTTCTTAATTGGGAGAAATGCCACTTTATGGTTAATGAAGGAATTGTATTGGGACATAAAATTTCAGAGAGGTATTGAAGTTGATAGAGCTAAAGTTGAAGCAATTGAGAAGATGCCCTATCCGAGGGATGTTAAAGGTATTCGTAGTGTTCTTGGTCATGCTGGGTTTTACAGGAGATTTATTAAAGATTTCTCTAAAATTTCAAAGCCTCTTACTAATCTTCTTCAAAAGATGTACCTTTTGTTTTTGATGATGATTGTAAGGAAGCTTTTGAAACTCTAAAGAAAGCCTTAACAACTGCTCCTGTAGTCGAACCTCCCGATTGGAATTTGCCTTTTGAAATTATGTGTGATGCTAGTGATTTTCTGTAGGCGCTGTTCTTGGACAGCGGGTAGATAAAAAATTAAATGTTATTCATTATGCTAGTAAGACTCTTGATGCTGCTCAAAGAAATTATGCTACAACTGAAAAGGAATTGTTAGCTGTAGTCTTTGCTTGTGACAAGTTTAGACCCTATATTGTTGATTCAAAAGTCACGATTCATACTGATCATGCCGCAATTAGATACCTTATGACAAAGAAAGATGCTAAGCCAAGGCTTATTAGATGGTTCTTTTGCAAGAATTTGATTTACATATTATAGATAGGAAAGGTGCTGATAATCCTGTTGCTGATAATTTGTCTAGATTGGAAAATATTGCTTATGATCCTGTTCCTGTTAATGATAGTTTTCCAAATGAACAATTGGCTGTAATAAAGGTGAGCTCGAGAGAGCCCTTGGTATGCTGATTATGCTAACTTTATTGTTTCAAGTATTTGCCTCCAACCTTTTCAGCTCAGCAAAGGAGGAAATTCTTTTATGACTTGAGGCATTATTTTTGGGATGACCCACACTTATATAAAGAAGGAGTAGATGGTATTATGCGAAGATGTGTTCCTGAATATGAACAACAGGAGATATTGAGTAAATGTCATGGTAGTGTTTATGGAGGACATCACGCTGGAGATAGAACCGCGCAAAAGGTTCTACAATCAGGTTTTTATTGGCCAACACTCTTCAAAGATGCAAGGAAGTTTATTTTATCTTGTGATGAATGTCAAAGAGTTGGTAATATCTCTAGACGCAATGAAATGCCTATGAATTATACTCTTGTTATTGAACCATTCGACGTTGGGGATTCGACTTCATGGGTCCTTTCCCTTCTTCGAAGGTAACACTCATATACTTGTCATTGATTATGTTACTAAATGGGTAGAAGCTATACCTACCAAAAGTGCTGATGGTGAGACCTCTATAAAATGCTTGTAGATGTTATATTTCCTAGATTTGGAATACCTAGATATATTATGACTGATGGAGGTTCTCATTTTATTCATGGAGGTTTTAGAAAACTCTTGCTAAGTATGGTATTAATCATAGAATTGCTTCCGCTTATCACCCTCAAACTAGTGGTCAAGTAGAATTATCAAATAGAGAGATTAAAGCTATCTTGGGAAAAACTGTTAATAAATCTAGAAAGAATTGGGCTAGCAAATTGAAAGAAGCACTATGGGCTTATAGAACTGCTTATAAAAATCCTATGGGAATGTCACCTTATAAAATGGTTTATGGAAAAGCTTGTCATTTACCTTTAGAACTAGAGCACAAAGCTTATTGGGCTGTTAGAGAACTAAATAAAGATCCGAAACTAGCCGGTAATAAGAGGTTGCTGCAATTAAGTTCTCTAGATGAATGGAGAAGTGAAGCTTATGAAAATGCTAAACTCTTTAAAGAAAAAGTTAAGAAATGGCATGATAGAAGGATTATCAAAAGAGAGTTTAATATTGGGGATAAAGTCCTATTGTATCGGTCTCGTCTCAGCTTTGCAGGAATCTCGAAGTGAAGGACCATATGTTGTTGAGGAGGTGTATCGTTCAGAGCAATTAAAATTAGCTCTCTCCAAGGCAATGCCACACAAGTGGTGAATGGACAAAGACTCAAGCATTATATCTCGGTGATTCTTATAATGTTGATGTTGATATTATTCAAGTGGAAACACCGGAGGCTTTCATCAAAGGACAAATTGACGCCCGAACTCGACTTTGAATAGGTAACAGTACAGGTAAAAAGTCCGCGTTTACCTTTCCGAACATTATTTCTGCTGTTTTTGGAAAATATGAAAAATTACGGAATCGAAACGGAGTGGAAAAGACGCGCGGCCCGTCACCATAGGCCGGCGCGGCCCCCACCTCGCCGCGCCGACCTATGGTGACAGCCCTGCCGTCCCGTTCCACTCGCTGCCCGGAACCTTCCTTTATCGTAAAATATTTGTTATATAATCCCCGACCCCGAGGTCCGTATATCGTTTTCTCGCCGTGTTTTGTTTCGAGCTGTTTTCCGCAGATTTGTTTTGATCTAGAAGCACCATGGTCTCCAACAACAAGGACAAGGGGCCTTGAAGGAAGAGATGGATGAAAGGATTAATAAGGAGAAGGAGAAGATAGCATCAACAAAAGGAGAGTGGGAAACTACGAAGAGTAAGCCAATCTTGGTGAGATCGGTTAACACTGGGCGTTCTTTTCTCATAACTTGCAGGGAGCTCTTCCGCCCGCTCTGAACCTCGACTCTTTCCCTGTGGAGGAAGCAATACGGGTTGCTGATGAGTTTTGTGATCAATATCGTGCTCTCAAAAGGGAAGTGGAGATACTTCAGAGGAGAACCAGCGACTTCGCAGAATGCTGGAATATTACTCAATTCCCACAAGGCCGTCACAGCCACATTCGGATAACAATGAGTCTCTTCAAGTTTTGATGCAGAATTACAAAATTGAGAAGCTGAAGCTGAAGGAGATCCTTATGAAGCGCGAGAAGAAGCCATCACCATCATCACCGAAGGAGTAATTCATCATCGGTATTGGCATCCCCTTGGTTTGTTCCAAGCTTGGGGAGTGCCGCGGTATCACATCATCACCACCTTTATCTTTTACTATTAAGTAGTGTCATATCATGAGTAGGGAAGTTATCATATGGAATAGTATGCAATGTGGAAGTATCTCTCTTAGTTGGTTATCTATGTATCCGTTGGTGTGAGTTATCGTTATGGAATATTAATGAGAAGTCTTATCATTTACTTTTTGCACACCTTATTTTAGTTTGCAATCTCCATTATATGATCACCCTTGACATGAGTATTGATATCACTTTGGGAGCATCAAGTAAATCTATTTGGTTTTGGCAAACTTAGCATTGGTCAATAGCAACAACACCTTGATGTTTAATTAGAAGAGAGAAATACACTTAGATATATTACTCTATTATCTCTATGCTAATGAGTTTAGTATTCTGAAGTTAAAATTGCTTGTGCTTATGAGAAAGATGCATGATTGTTCTATCATGTGTATATTTGTTTGTTTCCCTCAACCTTTATGCTTGCTATCAAACCTTGCTAGCCAAAGACCTGTATCGAGAGGGAATGCTTCTCATACATCCATAACCTTAGACCAAACCTATGCCATTTGTGTCCACCATACCTACCTACTACATGGTATTTTCTGCCATTCCAAGTAAATACTTCATGTGCTACCTTTAAATAATTCAAACTATTACTCCTTATTTGTGTCAATGTTTTATAGCTCATGAGGAAGTATGTGGTGTTTTATCTTTCAATCTTGTTGGGCGGACTTTCACCAATGGACTAGTGGCACATCCGCTTATCCAATAATTTTGCAATAAGAGCTGGCAACGGGGTTCCCAGCCCCAATTAATAACTTTCATTAATAATTCTCTTCACATGTTTTGCTCTGATTTATCAGTAAGCAACTTAATTTTGCAATAGACACTCCTCCATGGTATGTGAATGTTGGAAGGCACCCGAGGATTCGGTTAGCCATGGATTGAGAAAGCCAAGGTTGGGGGAGTGTCATCCTTAATAAAACTGAAATACATGTGTAAACAAAGAGAAGGGGGATGATCTACCTGCTGGTAGAGATGCCGGCCTCATGGGAGCCGCTCTGGAAGGTTTTGGCAAGGGGGTTAGAGTGCCCGCTACCATTCATTGACAACAACAAACACCGCTCAAAATCTTACTTTATGCTCTTTATATGATTTCAAAACTTGAAAAGCTCTAGCACATGATTTAATCCCTGCTTCCCTCTGCGAAGGGCCTATCTTTTACTTTTATGTTGAGTCAGTAAACCTATTTCCCTCTACCTCAAGCAAGCAATTGAGTTGTTGTGAACCAATCATTTATGCTATGATTCAGTTAATCATGTCTTTTATATACTTTCTTGTTTAGTACCAATTTTATCTGAATGAATATGACTTTGAAGTTATCAATGATTATGAGGAGATTGTCATGCTTGAATATGAAAGCCCAGCTATAAAATTCTTATATAAAAGCTTTGCTTAGGAGTACAATCCGTTAGTAGTTCTCTGACCAAGAACAAGGTTTGCCATCACCAACTATGATTTCTTATGCACCTTTACTTGTGATTTCTCTTTACTTATTTCAAGATGAGTTATATGAGGAAGTTGTTTACTAAAATGTCTTGTGTGAATGAATATGATGCTTCTTGTCCGTATTTTATTTATCGACTCTTCACTCCATAAACATGTGGTCTTGTTTATCGAGCTCAGTTTCGCTTGGGGACAAGCGAGGTCTAAGCTTGGGGGGAGTTGATACGTCCAATTTGCATCACTATTTTGTCTCATAATTTGCTGTTATTTATTGATATATCTCATATTTGGACACAATACTTATGTTATTTCATCTATTTTGCATGTTTCATCATTATTGGAGGATCAAGCACCGGAGCCAGGATTCTGAAAAAGCACCGTTAGAACGCAATATTTCGGAAGATCAACTGTGGAAGGAAATTTCACGTAAATTCCTATTTTTCCAGATGACGGAGGGAGCCATAAGGGGGAGAAGAGGGGAGCCAAGGTGGGCCCAGACCATAGGCCGGCCCGGCCCATGGCCTGGCCGCGCCACCGTGGTGTGGAGGCCCCACAGCCCCTCTCGCCTCCTTTCCTTCGCGTACTTCGTCCCGAAAACCTAAGCCACAGAGGACCTCACGAGGGTTACACCGCCTCGCGGCGGAGAACACCAGAGAGAAAGAGCTCTCCGGCGGGCAGGAATCCGCCGGAAATTCCCTCCGGGAGGGGGAAATCGACGCCATCGCCATCGTCATCGAGCTGGACATCATCTCCATCATCATCATCATCATCTCACCATCTACACCGCCATCACTACCGCTGCACCTCGTCACCGCTGTAACAATTTGAGTTGGATCTTGATTGTTTGATAGGGGAAACTCTCCCGTTTTATTCTCTACTTGTTGTAGATGCTATTGAGTGAAACCATTGAACCAAGGTTTATGTTCAGATTGTTATTCATCATCATATCACCTCTGATTGTATTCCATATGATGTCTCGTGAGTAGTTCGTTTAGTTCTTGAGGACATGGGTGAAGTCTAAATGCTAGTAGTGAATTATGGTTGAGTAATATTCAATGTTATGATATTTAAGTTGTGGTGTCATTCTTCTAGTGGTGTCGTGAACGTCGACTACACGACACTTCACCATTTATGGGCCTAGGGGAGTGCATCTTGTATTTTGTTGCTAATTGCGGGGTTGCCGGAGTGACAGAAACCTGAGCCCCCGTTAGTACATCGATGCAAGAGGGATCGCAGGATCTCAGAGTTTAAGGTGTGGTTAGATTTATCTTAATTACTTTCTTGTAGTTGCGGATGCTTGCAAGGGGTATAATCACAAGTATGTATTAGTCCTAGGAAGGGCGGTGCATTAGCATAGGTTCACCCACACAACACTTATCAAAACAATGAAGATTATTTAGCTACATGAAGCGAAAGCACTAGACTAAAATCCCCGTGTGTCCTCAAGAACGTTTGGTCATTATAAGTAAACAAACCGGCTTGTCCTTTGTGCTAAAAAGGATTGGGCCACTCGCTGCAATTATTTCTCTCGCATTTTACTCGTACTTTATTCATCTGTTACATCAAAACCCCTTGAATACTTGTCTGTGAGCATTTACAGGAATCCATCGAAACCGCTGCCAACACCTTCGCTCCTCGTTGGGATCGACATTCTTACTTATCGAAGATACTACGATACACCCCCTATACTTGTGGGTCATCACAACACAGCATATTCTTATTTGTAATAATAAAACTAGAAATGTATTAATAATATGGGATGCAGTGATTTCGAAAAAATCTAAGTGAAAAAATACTGTGGCGCATGTGGTTGTAGGTGCGCCACAAAAATTTCACAATTCTCTGACGCATGTTCCAGTTGGTGCGCCAAAGAATTGAGGCGCATGCCTAGTTAGGTGTGCCACAGAATTGTTTGACTTAGTGAAATAAGCGGTTCAGCCACCCTTCCCCATCTCTTCCCCATTCGACATCGCCACCGCTCGCTCGAACCCTAGCATGCGCTCGCCACCGCCGCCTAGCGCCACCTAGCGCCACTGCCGCCTACCGAGGAGGAGGACCACCCCGCGCCACCGAGCAGGAGGAGGAGGAGGACCACCCCGTGCCGCCAAGCTGGAGGAGGAGGAGGACCACCCCGCGCTGCCGCCGTCGGTGAGATCTCCTCTCCCCTCTCCTCTCCCATGTGCCCCTCCCCTGTGCCTCTCCTCTCCCATGTGCCCCCTCCCCTGTGGCTCTCCTCTCCCATGTGTCTCTCCTCTCCGTTGTATTGTACTCATCTTACATTTGTGTTGTCCTACTGCACCAAATTATGTTAATTGATTCAAGTAACAAGGGTGTTGTAGTTATATCTTTTTGTTGGCGCTATGCATATGATTCTTTCTCAGTCTGTATGGTGAAAATAGTTTAAATGGTCCACCAATTTTTTGGAGAAATTAACATATTGTTGGTCATCTCATATAAACTTCCTTATTCTTCAAACTTATAACTAGCAACCAGACTGTATGAGTGACCACGGTTGTGCCCGTGGTTAGAAAGAGTAGTTCAACATTAGGTTACCATAGAAGGGAAATTAGCCAACATCCCCAGAGGACAAACTAATTAATAAACATTCTTTAGTGAACCTTTGCAAAACTATAGTCTTAGTTTACACACTATCACAAACTAAGAGATATGCAAGTCAAATCTCAACCTTATGTCTGGTAAAGTAATATAACTGCCATTATACTAATAAAAATATCGGACCAGAAGCTAGCACTAATAAGCTATAGTGGTTCACACAACCATAATTTCTAAAATGTCCCAAGTAGTTGAGCAGTTTTTTACTTGTTATTCTAGAAATCAATTCAAGTCTTAAAATGGTCAAATCATCAGCAGTTGAAAACCATAATTGTTGGCATTCTCATGTTCTAGTAGAAAACCAAATAATTTTCCACAAAAACTTGTCACAAGGATTTGACTGAATGCAGAACTTAAGATTGCCAGAAATAGTATGCATTGACCCAGGTAATGTCTAAACAATCTAGTATATAACTTCCGCCAAAGGAACTAGAGACTGTAGCCTGCAGGACAACAATATAAAAATGTTCAAAACATGAATTTTAAAATGTCACTTGACACTAGGTAGTTTGCTTCAGATTTTGAACGATTGTAGGTATATATATATACATTGGAAAGATACAGTCTGTTTGGTTCACCAACATTAGGTTCATAGTTTGCTGAACTTGCTGTAGGAGGTGGTCAGCAGCAGCAGCTAGCAATACATTGCATTTTTTGAGGATTTTTTAAGTTGCAAGTATGGCCTATTGACCTTGATTCATCTAGTTTAGGTCTGAGTGTGCAGCAGCAGCCGAGATCTGGTACCATTCACCATTTTACACCTATTCTCTTGTTAAATGTTAGCAAAAATCATGGAGATGGCTTTGATTTTATATGAAATCTTGCAGGATATTCACAAGAACAAATATCTAGGGTTCTGCTTAAGGTTGATGCTACAGATATAATTATATGAACTGGACTTTCTTGTATATGATCATAAAATCTAAAAGATTGTCTGATTTTTAATATGCACCCGATACAAAACAATGAGTGATGCGGCTGCACACTCCTGTGAGCTAGAGAACAATACTGTTGCAGGCAGTAATTTTGCTCTGATTGATACCAGTTAAGTACACCTAACTATTGCTGCTAATGATGGGCAGTAACTTTGATGTACTAGTAGTATGCTGATTTCATAGTTGCAAAAATATGGTGATGAATATCTGGATACAATTTTGTATGATGGTGAAGTCATCATTTTGTGTGGTGATGATGAATATATGGTGATGAATATCTGGTGATGAATGTGGGCTTGATCTTGCCCATTTTGTGTGGTGATGAATATATTTTTGCGGGGATTTCATTGAGTTGCCCATTTCTCCCGAAGCGTTGATTCACTTCCGTTTAGGTTGAGAAATGGGCACTCCTATGCATACCTGGGCATGTGTCGGGCCGGGGCCTCGCCGGCCCGGAAAGCTCGACGCAAAATCCGCCTAAGCCCGGCCCGGTCTGACCAAATACCCACCAAGCCCGTCAGGCCGTGGGCCAGGCCGTTAAACTGTGTTTTTGGGCTACGCAGGCCCGGCCCGGCCCGGCAGTCGGGCCAACATTTCTCGGCCCAGGCCCGAGTTTTTCGGGGCGGGCTTCGAGCCGGGCCTCGGGCCGGGCTGCCCATGGCCAGGTCTGCTCCTATATAGAAAAATTAGAAAAGGTCATGCCAAAATTTTGATTTTTTTGGTTGACTTTTGTACTAACCTTTTGCCTCTTTTTAATGAAGTGCAAATAAATATGTTGGGCACTTCTAAGCCCATGAGCATCGAGGAACACACCAGAGAAAGCAACAAGGAGTTCCGGCAGGAGTACGAGGAAGAGGGCCAGGAGGCCACCGCCGAGACCGGCGATGAGGAAGAGCGCCGGGACGACGCCTCCGAGATCGACGATGAGACCACCGAAGGCCACACCAATCGCACGGATGGTGATAGCGGTGGCAACCATGAGGAGACTCAGAATAAGAGGAAGCTGAAGAGGCCAAGGAGGGATCGGGAGCCACAAGTTCTCGCCAACGTCACGGATGCTTACACTAAGGTCTCCGAAAGTGGCCTACCATTGGAGCATTCGGAGGTTGCCAAAGGGTAAAAAATGCAATTAGGGTGCATCGTCCATGAAAGCGTGTCGATCAACATGAAGGACATCAGAAGCGATGTCAACGTGGCTTTGGCGAAACCCTCATCCAAAAGCTTCACCAACGATACACGTTCCCAGAGCCGTTCAATAAAATGTGGACAGTTTATCCCTCTCATGAATATGAGCACCGCCTTGAGTAGCTGGAGATCTTGGGTGAAGAGAAAGATCGAGGCTAGTGATAGCTGGGAGAAGATAAGTAGCAAAGATCCGACGCTCTCAAAAGTAGAGTTCGATGCATTCAAGTCGTTCTTAGACACTGAGGAGGCTAAAAAATGGACTGCCTAGGGGAGGCAGATGTCGGACGTGAACATAGGGGTCCACCATTGCGAAAGCGACGATTACTGAGGGAAACAACCCATTTGGGACAAGGAGGACCGCGGGATTGAACGTCTGGGGAAAGAAAACCCCTGGCACAAAATCACGGATTTACGGATTATGAACTTTGTACGGTCCTGCTACAAGTTAGACTGGAAGACGGGGGAATTTGTTACGGAAGACAATGCCGTGAAGGACTTTGAGAAATACCTGGTAAGGATATCTCAAGTCTATATTATTGCGTTGATCTTATTAGATAATGAAGCCAAATGGGTTCACCTTAATTTCCTTTGTATGAAGGACGCGAAGTTGAAGGCTAGTGCTTCGGCTAGCCCATCGTCCCAGGGGTCAACGGAACCGTGGGACACGCCTTTCAACAGGGCGACGAACAAATACAAGACTAGGGACCTAGACAAGATGCCGACGTCATGTGGTTGTTTGCCCGGCTTTGGTACAAGCATGAAGGTATCCGAGTACTACAGATGGGATGCCAAGAGGAGAAAGCAGAGGAGGACGACGGCTAAGGATAAAGCCGAGGTTCAGGAGCTGAAGAAGAAGGTGGAGACACTAGAGAAGAAATTGGACACCACCATGGCCGAAAAGCTAGTGGACAACACCGTGCTGGAGAAGTTAGTGGACGAGAGGCTCCGGCAGATCATCCCCCTGGGTTGATGGAGGGGTTAGCTGCTTGGAATGCGGCAGGTCAAAAGGGGCCGATATAGGTGCCCAGCTTCACCGGCAACAACTCAAGCCTGAACGTGTCACCGGAACTAGTGACCTCGCAGCTGCCGCTCTAATTGGTCGCATCGACGCCCCCAAGTGCGGAAGATGATACGGTGGCGGAGCTTGATAATTAATGCACCTGAGAATGATAGGCTCGCCGCCGACACCGGTGCTCTTGTATCGACATTAGCCGAGATCAACGCCATCAAGAAGGTAGCTAATTAGTTAGTCCTCTGCGTCATCTTCTTTAACTATATATGCCTTTCGTGACTGCCATCTCATGATGCCCAACATGCCCCTGACTCAGGACGAACCTTGCATACTCCTGCATAGAGGGGATCCCGGCGGCGAGTTGATGGAAGTTGCTAGCGGCACTGTCATTCAACCACCCAGTCGCGATATGCACCACGTTAAAATGAACCAAGACGTGATGAATGTCAGGTTGGCTCAGGTAGTGCCGGAGTACCGCGACATCACCCCCTTTCAACCTTCGGGCACAGACGAGGTCGACATGATGGTCCTTGGGGATTGCACCTCATGGATTATGAAATGGCCGAAAAATAGATTCGTCTTTGGGGGCCGGGGGGTGGTCTTCCGGGTGTTAGTGAAGGGATTCGTAGCATAGAAAACAAAAATTTTCCTACCGCAAGAACGAAAAACAAGCCAAGATCTAATCTAGTAGACGGTAGCAACGAGGAGATGATGAGACTAACCCTCGAAGATTCGCAAAGCTTAACGAGATTAGATCTCGGGGTGGATGTAGACGATCACTTGCCGCTTGCAAAAGCGCGTAGAAGATCTTGATCTTGACGGTGCAACAATCGGGCAGCACCTCCGTACTCGGTCACACATTCGGTGTTGATGAAGACAACGTCCTTCTCCCCATTCCAGCGGGCAGCGGAAGTAGTAGATCCTCGAATCCCGGCAGCACGACAGCGTGGTGGCGTGGTGGTGGAGAACCGCAGGCTTCGCCTAAGCGTATGCGGAGTTGCGGAGGAGGAGGCGCTAGGGTTTGGGGAGAGGTTGCTATGGCGCCGGCTATGGGGCGGCCAGCTTGTGGACTTGAGTTGGCCGGCCACCCCTATGCCCCTCATTATATAGGTGGAAGCCCCAAGAGTTGGATCCCAAGTCTTCGAATAAGACCCCAAAAGAAAACCTACCTTAGGTGGGAAACCTACCCAAGGAGGAGTCCTACTCAAACTCCCCCCTTCCTGGTGGGTTGGCCGGCCACCCTGGTGGTGTCCACCTGGGACTCCCCCACTAGGGTTTGGCCGGCTAGGGTTGTGGAGTCCCTCCGGGACTCCACCTTCCATAATGCATTTCTTCCGGACTTTTCTAGAACCTTCTAGAACCTTCCATAAATGCACCGATCATTTCCAAACTTGGAATATGACTTCCTATATATGAATCTTATTCTCCTGACCATTCCGAACTCCTCGTGATTTCCTGATCCCATCCGAGACTCCGAACAAAACTTCGAACTCCATTTCCAAATTCCATATCTACTCAAACGACATCAAACCTTAAGTGTGTCACCCTACGGTTCGCGAACTATGCATACATGGTTGAGACTTCTCTCCGACCAATAACCAATAGCGGGATCTGGAGATCCATAATGGCTCCCACATATACAACGATGACTTAGTGATCGAATGAACCATTTACATACGATACGATTCCCTTTGTCTCGCGATATATTACTTGTCCGAGGTTTGATCATCGCTATCACGATACCTTGTTCAACCTCGTCTCCGACAAGTACTCTTTACTCGTACCTGGTGGTATGTGGTCTCTTATGAACCATTCATATGCTTGCAAGCCATTTAGACGACATTCCACCGAGAGGGCCCAGTATATCTATCCATCATCGGGATGGACAAATCCCACTGTTGATCCATATGCCTCAAGCTCATACTTTCCGGATACCTAATCCCACCTTTATAACCACCCATTTACGCAGTGGCGTTTGATGTAATCAAAGTACCCTTCCGGCATAACTGATTTATATGATCTCATGGTCGAAAGGACTTGGTAACTATGTATCGAAAGCTTATAGCAAATGAACTTAATGACGTGATCTTATGCTACGCTTAATTGGGTGTGTCCATTACATCATTCACATAATGATATAACCTTGTCATTAATAACATCCAATGTTCATGATCACGAAACGATGATCATCTATTAATCAACAAGCTAGTTATACAAGAGGCTTACTAGGGACTTCTTGTTGTTTACATAACACACATGTATCAATGTTTCGGTTAATACAATTATAGCATGGTATATAAACATTTATCATAAACACAAAGATATATAATAACCAATTTATTATTGCCTCTTGGGCATATCTCCAACAGTCTCCCACTTGCACTAGAGTCAATAATCTAGATTACATTGTAAGGTACCTAACACCCATGGCATTCCGTGTTGGTCATGCTTTGCCCTAGGGAGAGCTTTAGTCAACGGATCTGCTACATTCAGATCAGTGTACTTTGCAAATCTTTACTTCTCCATCTTCGATGTACTCGCGAATCGAATGAAAACGCAGCTTGATATGCTTTAGCTTCTTGTGTGACCTTGGTTCTTATGCATTGGCGATGGCACCCATGTTGTCACAATAAATGACTAGTGAGTCCAATGCACTAGGAACCACACCGAGCTCAACAATGAACCTCTTCATCCATACCGCTTCGATGAAGCCTCCGAAGGCTATGTATTCCGATTCTGTTGAAGACTTCACCACCGTGCACTGCTTGGAGCTGCACCAGCTTACTGCAGCACCATTCAATATAAACACGTACCCAGACTGAGACTTAGAGTCATCGGATCAGTTCCAACTTGCATCGGTGTAACTTGTTACAACGAGCTCTTGGTCACCACCATAACAAAGAAACATATCCTTAGTTCTTTTCAAGTACTTCAGATATTCTTGACCGCTATCCAGTGTTCCATTCTGGATCACTTAGATATCTCGCTAGTCAAACTAACAAACATGTGCTATATCCGGTCTAGTACACAAGCATGGCATACATGATAGAGCCTAATGCCGAGGCATAGGGGATCTGATTCATCCTCTCTTTCTTCTGCCGTAGCCGGACCTTGAGTCTTGCTCAAGACCTTACCTGGCAATATCGGTAAGAATCCTTTCTTACTTTCATCCATTCTAAACTTCTTTAGAATCTTGTCCGTATGTACTCTGTGAAAGCCCTATTAGGCGTCTTGATCTATCTCTATAAATCTTGATGCCTAAAATGTACGCTGCTTCACCAAGGTCTTTCATTGAAAAACACTTATTCAAATAACCTTTTACACTGCTTAATAGTTCTATATCATTCCCAATCAATAATATGTCATCTACATATAATATCGGGAATGCTACAGAGCTCCCACTCACTTTCTTGTAAATACAGGCCTCTCCATGGCACTATATAAACCCGAAGTCTTTGATCACCTTATCAAAACGTCGCTTCCAACTCCTGGATGCTTGCTTCACCATAAATGGAACGCTGAAGTTTGCATACCATGTCAGCATTTTTAGGATCGACAAAACCTTTGGGTTGTACCATATACAACTCTTCCTCAATGTCACCATTAAGGAACGCCGTTTTGACATCCATCTGCCAAATCTCATAATCGAAAAATGCAGCTATTGCTAACAAAATCCTCACAGACTTTAGCTTCGCTACATGTGAGAAAGTCTCATCGTAGTCAACACCTTGAATTTGTCGGAAACCCTTTGCGACAAGTCGAGCTTTATAGACAGTAATATTACCATCAACATCTGTTTTTCTCTTGAAGATCCATTTATTCTCACCAGCCTTGCGGCTATCAGGTAGATCTACCAAAGTCCATACTTTGTTATCATACATGGATCCCATTTCGGATTTCATGGCTTCTTGCCATTTGTTGGAATCTGGGCTCATCATCGCTTCTTCATACGTCACAGGGTCCTCATCATTGTTGTCCACAATCATGAGATTTAGACAAGGATCATACCAATCAGGAGTGGTACGTTCTCTTGTTGACCTGCGAGGTTCAGTAGCTACCTCGCTCAAAGTTTCATGATCATTATCATTAGCTTCCTCTGTTACCGGTGGGCGGCACAGAACATCTTCCGGTACTGCGCTACTCGATCAACGAGAGAAGGTTCAGAACCTCGTCGAGTTCTACTTTTCTTCCAGTCACTTTTTATTGAGAAATTCTTTCTCAAGAAAGGTTCCGTTCTTAGCAACAAAGATTTTGCCTTCGGATCTGTGATAGAAAGTATACCCTATAGTTTTCTTAGGGTATCCTATGAAGACGCATTTCTCCGCTTTGGGTTCTAGCTTGTCCGGTTGTAACTTTTTTACATAGGCTTCGCAACCCCAAACTTTAAGGAACGACAACTTAGGTTTCTTATTAAACCATAATTCATACGGTGTCGTTGCAACGGATTTCGATGGTGCCCTATTTAAAGTGAATGCTGCTGTCTCTAATGCATAACCCCAAAAAGATAACGGCAAATCAGAAGAGACATCATAGAACGAACCATATCTAAGAGAGTTCGATTACGACGTTCGGACACACCATTGCGCTGTGGTGTTCCCGGCGGTGTCAATTGTGAAAGTATTCCGCATTTCTTTAAATGCATGCCAAACTCATAACTCAGATATTCGCCTCCGCGATCAGAACGCAGAAACTTGATCTTCTTGTTACGTTGATTTTCTACTTCACTTTGGAATTCCTTGAACTTCTGAAAGTCTCGGATTTATGTTTCATGAAATAGATATACCCATATCTACTCGATCATCGTGAAGGTTAGAACATAACGATAACCACCGCACGAGGCTACACTCATTGGTCCACACATCGGTATGTATGATTTCCAATAAGTCTGTAGCTCGCTCCATAATACCGAGAATGGAGTCTTAGTCATTTTTCCCATTAGACATGCTTCGCATCTGTCAAGTGACTCAAAGTCAAGTGACTCAAGTAGTCCATCGGAATGGAGTTTCTTCATGTGTTTCACTCCAATATGACCAAGACGACAGTGCCACATATAAGTAGAATTATCATTCAATTTAATTCGCTTAGCATCAATGTTATGAACATGTGTATTGCTACTATCGAGATTTAATAGAAATAAACCATTCTTCTCAGGCGCATGACCATAAAAAATATTATTCATAAAAATAGAACAACCATTATTCTCAGACTTGAATGAATAACCGTCTTGCATTAAACACGATCCAGATATAATGTTCATGCTCAACGCAGCACCAAATAACAATTATTAAGGTCTAAAACTAATCCCGATGGTAGATGTAGAGAGCGTGCCGACAGCGATCATATCGACCTTGGATCCATTTCCAACGCGCATCGTCACTTCATCCTCGCTAGGCTTCGTTTATTCCGTAGTTCCTGTTTCAGTTACAAATGTGAGCAACCAACCAAGTATCAAATACCCAGTGCACTAGTACGAGAACCAAGAGATAAACATCTATAACATGTATATCAGATATACCTTTCTTCTTCTTGACAAGGCCGCTCTTCAGATCAGCCGATACTTGGAGCAATTCCGCTTCTAGTGCCCCTTCCCATTGCAGAATAGCAGTCAAGATCGGTTTAGGGCCACCCTTAGGCTACTCAGGATGAGCGCAGCTTTCTTGCCACCCTTCTTGAGGTCCTTCTTAGGTTTGCCCTTTCTTGAACTTGGTGGTCTTATTGACCATCAACACTTGGTGCTCTTTTGTATCTCAACCTCAGAGATTTCAGCATGGAGAAGAGTTCAGGTAACTCCTTGTTCATGTTCTGCATATTGTAGTTCATCACGAAGTTCTTGTAACTTGGTGGCAGTGATTGGAGAACATGATGAATACCCAGCTGGTTGGGGATCACAATCCCCAAGTCACTGAGCTTCCTCGCGTGTCCGGACATAGCGAACACGTGCTCACTAACGGAGCTGCCCTCTTCCATCATGCAGCCAAAGAACTGCTTCGAGGTTTCATAGCTTTCCACGGCCGCATGAGTTTCAAAGATAACTTTGAGCTCACGGATCATCTCACAAGGGTCGTGGTGCTCAAACGCTTTTGAAGCTCTGCCTCTAGGCTGCACAGGATGGCACACTGAACTTGAGAGTACACTTTAGCCCGAGTCTCGAAAACATTCTTTTCTTCCTCGCATACTGCAGGGGGTGGTGGGGGACCTAGCGGTGCTTCGAGCACATATTGCAGATTTCCGCCATTGAGGAAGATCCTCACATGACGGAACCAGTCATGAAGTTGCTACCATTGCTTTTAAGCTTTTCTTTCTAGGAACTGGTTAAAATTGATTGATGGGGACGCCATGATCTACAACATATATTTGCAATAGTTTAGACTAGGTTTATGACAAATTGAGTTCAAATTTTAATTTAACAAAATTAAAAACTAGGTGAACTCCCACTCAAAACAATATCCCTCGCATTGTCTTAGTGATCACACGAACCAAATCCACCACACCAAGCCCGATCATCACGAACAAGATGTAATTTCAATGGCGAACACCCAAAGTGTTCATCATATCAATCATATGACTCATGCTCTACCTTTTGGTATCCCGTGTTCCGAGACCATGTCTGTACATGCTAGGCTCGTCAAGGAAACCTTAGTACCCGCGTGTACAAAACTGGCTTGTACCCGTTGTATGCACATGTAGAATCTATCACACCCGATCATCACGAGATGCTTCGAAACGACAAGTCTTAGCAACGGTGCATACTAAGGATGAACACTTTATTATCTTGATATTTAGTGAGAGGGATTATCTTATAATGCTACCGTCGCGATCTAAGCAATATAAGATGCATAAAAAGGATTAACATCACATGCAATTCATATGTGATATGATATGGCCCTTTTGTCTTTGCGCCTTTGATCTTCATCTCCAAAGCACGGACATGATCCTCCATCATCAACGGGCATGATCTCCATCATCGTCGGCGTAGCTCCAAGGTCAATGGCGCCGTCTTCATGATTGTCCTCCATGTAGCAACTATTACAACTACTTTGAAATACTACTCAACATGAAATTTAAAGACAACCATAAGGCTCCTGCCGCACAATACAATAATGATCATCTCATACATATTCATCATCACATTATGGCCATATCACATCACCAAACCCTGCAAAAACAAGTTAGACGCCTCTAATTGGTTTGCATATTTTACGTGGTTTAGGGTTTTCGTAAGATCCAATCTACCTACGAACATGAACCACAACGGTGATACTAATGTTGTCAATAGAAAGAGTAAATTGGATCTTCACTATAGTGGGAGAGACAGACACCCGCAAAGCCACTTATGCAATACAAGTTGCATGTCGAACGTGGGGCAAGTCTCATGAACGCGGTCATGTAAAGTTAGCCCGAGCCGCTTCATCCCACTATGCCGCAAGATGCAAAGTACACGAACTAAAGACAACAAAAGCATCAACGCCCACAAAACAATTGTGTTCTACTCGTGCAACCAATCTATGCATAGACACGGCTCTGATACCACTGAAGGGATTCGTAGCATAGAAAACAAAATTTTCTACCGCAAGAACGAAAACAAGCCAAGATCTAATCTAGTAGACGGTAGCAACGAGAGATGATGAGACTAACCTCGAAGATTCGCAAAGCTTAACGAGATTAGATCTCGGGATGGATGTAGACGATCACTTGCCGCTTGCAAAAGCGCGTAGAAGATCTTGATCTCGACGGTGCCACAATCGGGCAGCACCTCCGTACTCGGTCACACGTTCGGTGTTGATGAAGACGACGCCCTTCTCCCCGTTCCAGCGGGCAGCGGAAGTAGTAGATCCTCCTCGGAATCCCGGCGCACGACGGCGTGGTGGCGGTGGTGGTGGAGAACTCCCAGGGCCTCGCCTAGCGTATGCGAGTTGCGGTGAGGAGGAGGCGGCTAGGGTTTGGGGAGAGGTGGCTATGGCGCCGGCTATGGGGGCGGCCAGCTTGTCTTGGAGTTGGCCGGCCACCTCCCCTATGCCCCTCATTATATAGGTGGAAGCCCCAAGAGTTGGATCCCAAGTCTTCGAATAAGACCCCAAAAGAAAACCTACCTTAGGTGGGAAACCTACCCAAGGAGGGAGTCCTACTCAAGGTGGGACTCTGATACGTCTCCGTCGTATCGATAATTTCTTATGTTCCATGCCACTTTATTGATGATATCTACATGTTTTATACACATTATATGTCATTATTATACGTTTTCCGGAACTAACCTATTGACGAGATGCCGAAAGGCCAGTTGCTGTTTTCTGCTGTTTTTGTTTCAGAAATCCTAGTAAAGAAATATTTTCGAATCGGACGAAATAAAGACCGAAGACCTTATAATTCCGGAAGCTTCCAGAGCACGGAGAGGGACGAGAGGGGAGCTGTGGGGGCCCCACACCACACCCCGGCGCGGGGGGCGCCCTAGGGTGTGGGCAGCCCGTGGCCCCTCCCTCTCTTCGCCTATTTAAGCCTCCCTGACCTAAAAACACCGACGGAGAACCACGATATGGAAAACCTTCCGAGCCGCCGCCATCGCGAAATCAAGATTCGGGGACAAGTCTCTGTCCGCACCTCCGGACGGGGAATTGCCCCCGAGTCGTCTCCACCGCCGTCTCCACCGCCATCTTCACCGCCATCGCTGCCTCCATGATGAGGAGGGAGTAATTCACCCCGGGGCTGAGGGCTCCGCTGTAGCTATGTGGTTCATCTCTCTTATGTGATCTAGTTGAATATCGTCTATGTGCTACTCTAGTAATGTTATTAAAGTACTCTATTCCTCCTCCACGTGTGTAATGGTGATAGTGTGTGCACCGTGTGAGTACTTGGCGTAGGCTATGATTATGATCTCTTGTAGATTATGAAGTTAATTATTGCTATGATGGTATTGATGTGTATTATTCCTCCTACATATGCATGATGGTGATAGTGTGCATGCTATGTTAGTTCTTGGTGTAATTATGTTAATCTATCTTGCACTCTAAGGTTATTTAAATATGAACATTGCATTGTGGAGCTTGTTAACTCCGGCATTGAGGGTTCGTGTAATCCTACGCAATGCGTTCATCATCCAACAAAAGAGTGTAGAGTAGTCCTATTATGTGATCATTGTTGAGAGTGTCCACTAGTGAAAGCAGGATCCCTAGGCCTTGCTTCCAAGCATCGAATCTCCGTTTGTTTACTGTTTTGTTGCATGTTTACTCGCTGCCATATTTTACTCAGATTGCTATTGCCACTCATATACATCCATATTACTTGTATTTCACTATCTCTTTGCCGAACTAGTACACCTATACACCTGACAAGTGTATTTGGTGAGTTGGGGACACAAGAGACTTCTTGCTTTGTTATTGCAGGGTTGCTTGAGAGGGATATCTTTGACCTCTTCCTCCCTGAGTTCGATAACCCTTGGGTGATCCACTTAAGGGAAACTTGCTGCTGTTCTACAAACCTCTACTCTTGGAGGCCCAACACTGTCTACAAGAATAGCACCCGTAGACATCAAGCACTTTTTCCGGGCGTTGCGGGAGATCAAGACACGCTGCAAGGGGAGTCTCCACTTCTCAATCTCTTTACTTTGTTTTTGTCTTGCTTTATTTTATTTACTACTTTGTTTGCTGCACTAAATCAAAACACAAAAAAATTAGTTGCTAGTTTTACTTTATTTATTGTCTTGCTCTCTATATCAAAAACACAAAAAAATTAGTTACTTGCATTTACTTTATCTAGTTTGTTTTATTTACCGTTGCTAAAATGAATACCCCTGAAAATACTAAGTTGTGTGACTTCACAAATGCAAATAATAATGATTTCCTATGCACACCTATTGCTCCACCTGCTACTACAGCAGAATTCTTTGAATTTAAACCTGCTTTACTGAACTTGGTTATGAGAGATCAATTTTCTGGTGCTAGTTCTGATGATGCTGCTGCCCATCTCAATAATTTTGTTGAACTTTGTGAAATGCAAAAGTATAAAGATGTAGATGGTGATATTATTAAATTGAAATTGTTTCCTTTCTCATTAAGAGGAAGAGCTAAAGATTGGTGCTATCTTTGCCTAAGAATAGTATTGATTCATGGACTAAATGCAAGGATGCTTTTATTGGTAGATATTATCCTCCCGCTAAAATTATTTCTTTGAGAAGTAGCATAATGAATTTTAAGCAATTAGATACTGAACATGTTGCTCAAGCATGGGAGAGAATGAAATCTTTGGTAAAGAATTGCCCAACCCATGGACTGACTACTTGGATGATCATCCAAACCTTCTATGCAGGACTAAATTTTTCTTCGCGAATTTATTGGATTCAGCTGCTGGAGGTACCTTTATGTCCATCACATTGGGGCGGCTACAAAACTTCTTGATGATATGATGATAAATTACTCTGAATGGCACACTGAAAGAGCTCCACAAGGTAAGAAGGTAAATTCTGTTGAAGAATCCTCCTCCTTGAGTGATAAAATTGATGTGATTATGTCTATGCTTGTGAATGATAGATCTAATGTTGATCCTAATAATGTTCCTTTAGCTTCATTGGTTGCTCAAGAAGAAAATGTTGATGTGAATTTCATTAAAAATAATAATTTCAACAACAATGCTTATAGGAACAACTCTGGTAATAACTATAGGCCATATCCTTCTGCTAATGGTAATGGTTATGGTAATTCTTATGGGAATTCTTACAACAATAATAGGAGTGTACCCCTGGTCTTGAAGCTATGCTTAAAGAATTTATTAGTACACAAACTGCTTTTAACAAATCTGTTGAGGAAAAGCTTAATAAAATTGATATTCTTGCTTCTAGAGTTGATAGACTTGCCTCTGATGTTGATCTTTTAAAATTGAAAGTTATGCCTAATAATGATATTGATAATAAGATTACTACTACAGCAAATGCCATCCAAGTTAGAATTAATGAGAATATAAGATTAATGGCTGAACTGCGTGCTAGGTGGGATAGAGAAGAAAATGAAAAACTAGCTAAAGAGAATAATGTAGCTAAAGTTTGGACTATTACCACCATTAGTAATGATAATGCCTCACATGTTGCTGCACCTCCTACTATCAATGATAAAATAATTGGTGTTGGCAATGCTTCTACTCCTAGTGCAAGGCGTGCAAAACTGCCTGAAATTGCTAAAACTGCTGAAACTGCTTGATAAAGCTGCTGAAATTTTTTCCAACCTTGGGGATGATGATCCCATTGCTGTAGCTCATAATGATTTAGATTTTGATGATTGCCACATCTCTGAAGTTATAAAGTTCTTGCACAAACTTGCTAAAAGTCCTAATGCTAGTACTATAAATTTGGCTTTCACAAAACATATTACAAATGCTCTCATAAAAGCTAGAGAAGAGAAACTAAAACGTGAAACTTCTATTCCTAGAAAGCTAGAAGATGGTTGGGAGCCCATCATTAAAATGAGGGTCAATGATTTTGATTTTAATGCTTTATGTGATCTTGGTGCAAGTATTTCTGTTATGCCTAAGAAAGTCTATGATATGCTTGACTTGCCACCATTAAAGAATTGTTATTTGGATGTTAATCTCGCTGATAATGCTAAAAAGAAACCTTTGGGGAGAGTTGATAATGTTCATATTGTGGTTAACAATAACCTTGTCCCCGTTGATTTTGTTGTCTTGGATATTGAATGCAATGCATCTTGTCCCATTATACTGGGAAGACCTTTTCTTCGAACTGTTGGTGCTACCATTGATATGAAGGAAGGTAATATTAAATATCAATTTCCTCTCAAGAAAGGTATGGAACACTTCCCTAGAAAAAGAATGAAGTTACCTTATGACTCTATTATTAGAGCAAATTATGATGTTGATGCTTCATCTCTTGATGTTACTTGATTACACTTTCTGCGCCTAGCTGAAAGGCGTTAAAGAAAAGCGCTTATGGGAGACAACCCATGTTTTTACCTACAGTAATTTTTTGTTTTGTTGAGTCTTGGAAGTTGTTTACTACTGTAGCAACCTCTCCTTATCATGTTTTTGTGCCAAGTAAAGTTTCTATGCTAAAGTTGATGTTATATTTGGGATCGCTACGCAGAAACAGCATTGCTGTCGTCACGAATCTGGGCACAGTTCTCTGTAGAAAATTCGAAAAAATCTGCCAATTTACGAGCGTGATCCTCAGATATGTACGCAACTTTCATTAGTTTTGAGTTTTTCCATTTGAGCAAGTCTGGTGCCAGCTTTAAATTCGTCTTTACGGACTGTTCTGTTTTTGACAGATTCTGCCTTTTATTTCGCATTGCCTCTTTTGCTATGTTGGATTCATTTCTTTGATCCTTTAATGTCCAGTAGCTTTATGCAATGTCCAGAAATGAAAAGAATGTTTGTGTCACCTCTGAACATGTGAATTTTTGATTATGCACTAACCCTCTAATGAGTTTGCTTGAAGTTTGGTGTGAAGGAAGTTTTCAAGGGTCAAGAGAGGAGGATGATATACTACGATCAAGAAGAACGAAAAGTCTAAGCTTGGGGATGCCCCGGGTTCATCCCTGCATATTTCAAGAAGACTCAAGCATCTAAGCTTGGGGATGCCCAAGGCATCCCCTTCTTCATCGACAAAGTATCGGGTTCCTTCTCTTGAAACTATATTTTTATGTCACATCTTATATACTTTACTTGGAGCATCTGTATGCTTTTGTTTTTGTTTTTGTTTGAATAAATGATTGTTTGGGAGAGAGACACGCTCCGCTGGTTCGTATGAACACATGTGTTCTTAGCTTTTAATTTTCATGGCGAAGGTTGAAACTGCTTCGTTAATTGTTATATGGTTGGAAACGGGAAATGCTATATGTAGTAATCGGTATAATGTCTTGAATAATGTGAAACTTGGCAATTGTTGTGCTCATATAGATCTTGTTTAAGCTCTTGCATCATGTACTTTGTACCCATTAATGAATAATTACATAGAGCTTGTTAAAATTTGGTTTGCATGATTGGTCTCTCTAAGTCTAGATATTTTCTGGTTGAGGTGTTTGAACAACAAGGAGACGATGTAAAGTCTTATAATGCTTACAATATGTTTATATGTGAGTCTTGCTGCACCATTTCATACTTGAGTTTGCTTCAAATAACCTTGCTAGCCTAAACCTTGTATCGAGAGGGAATACTTCTCATGCATCCAAATACTTGAGCCAATATTCATGCCATTTGTGTCCACCATACCTACCTACTACATGGTATTTCTCCGCCATTCCAAAGTAAATTGCTTGAGTGCTACCTTTAAACCATTCAAAATTTATCACCTCTGATTTGTGTCAATGTTTTATATCTCATGAGGAAGTATGTGGTGTTTATCTTTCAATCTTGTTGGGAAACTTTCACCAATGGACTAGTGGCTTCATCCGCTTATCCAATAATTTTGCAAAAAGAGCTGGCAATGGGATTCCCAGTCCCAAATTAATTAACAAAAATAGACACTCCTCCATGGTATGTGATTGTTGGACGGCACCCGAAGGATTCGGTTAGCCATGGCTTGAGAAAGCAAAGGTGGGGAGGAGTGTCATCATAATAAAACTAAAATAAAAAGGCACTCCTTCATGGTATGAGATTGTTGGCGGGCACCCGAGGATTCGGTTAGCCATGGTTTGTGAAAGAAAGGTTGGAAGGAGTGCCACCCAAAAATAAAATAAAATGGGAGCCGCTCTTTGAAGGTTTGTTTGGCAAGGGGGTTAGAGTACCCGCTACCATTCGTTGACAACAACAAACACTCCTCAAAACTTTACTTTTATGCTCTCTATATGTTTTCAAAATCAAAGCTCTAGCACAAATATAGCAATCGATGCTTTCCTCTTTGAAGGACTATTCTTTTACTTTATTGTTGAGTCAGTTTACCTATTCTTTCTATCTTAGAAGCAAACACTTGTGTTGTGTGCATTGATTCTTACATGTTTACCTATTGCACTTGTTATATTACTTTGTGTTGACAATTATCCATGAGATATACATGTTAAAGTTGAAAGCAACCGCTGAAACTTATATCTTCCTTTGTGTTGTTTAAAAGCTTTCTACTAAGAATTTATTGCTTATGAGTTAACTCTTATGCAAGACTCATGATGCTTGTCTTGAAAGTATTATTCATGAAAAGTCTTTGTTATATGATTCATTTGTTTACTCATTACCTTCATCATTGCTTCGAATCTCTGCATTTATCTCATGTGCTTTACAATAGTATGATCAAGGTTATGATGGCATGTCACTTCAGAAATTATCTTTGTTATCGTTTTACCTGCTCGGGACGAGAACTAAGCTTGGGGATGCTGATACGTCTCGTCGTATCGATAATTTCTTATGTTCCATGCCACTTTATTGATGATATCTACATGTTTTATACACATTATATGTCATTATTATGCGTTTTCCGAACTAACCTATTGACGAGATGCCGAAAGGCCGTTGCTCGCTGTTTTTGGTTTCAGAAATCCTAGTAAAGAAATATTTTCAATCGGACGAAATAAAGACCGAAGACCTTATAATTCCCGGAAGCTTCCAGAGCACCGAGAGGGACGAGAGGGGAGCCGGGGGCCCCACACCACACCCCGGCGCGCCGGGGGCGCGCCCCCTAGGGTGTGGGCAGCCCGTGGCCCCTCCGACTCCCTCTCTTCGCCTATTTAAGCCTCCCGACCTAAAAACACCGACGGAGAACCACGATACGGAGAAAACCTTCCGAGCCGCCGCCATCGCGAAATCAAGATTCGGGGGACAGAGTCTCACATTCAGACGGGGAATTGCCCCGGAGTCGTCTCCACCGCCGTCTCCACCGCCATCTTCACCGCCATCGCTGCCTCCATGATGAGGAGGGAGTAATTCACCCCCGGGCTGAGGGCTCTGTTGTAGCTATGTGGTTCATCTCTCTCTTTATGTGATCTAGTTGAATATCGTCTATGTGCTACTCTAGTAATGTTATTAAAGTACTCTATTCCTCCTCCACGTGTGTAATGGTGATAGTGTGTGCACCGTGTGAGTACTTGGCGTAGGCTATGATTATGATCTCTTGTAGATTATGAAGTTAATTATTGCTATGATGGTATTGATGTGTATTATTCCTCCTACATATGCATGATGGTGATAGTGTGCATGCTATGTTAGTTCTTGGTGTAATTATGTTAATCTATCTTGCACTCTAAGGTTATTTAAATATGAACATTGCATTGTGGAGCTTGTTAACTCCGGCATTGAGGGTTCGTGTAATCCTACGCAATGCGTTCATCATCAAAAAGAGTGTAGAGTAGTCCTATTATGTGATCATTGTTGAGAGTGTCCACTAGTGAAAGCAGGATCCCTAGGCCTTGCTTCCAAGCATCGAATCTCCGTTTGTTTACTGTTTTGTTGCATGTTTACTCGCTGCCATATTTTACTCAGATTGCTATTGCCACTCATATACATCCATATTACTTGTATTTCACTATCTCTTTGCCGAACTAGTACACCTATACACCTGACAAGTGTATTTGGTGAGTTGGGGACACAAGAGACTTCTTGCTTTGTTATTGCAGGGTTGCTTGAGAGGGATATCTTTGACCTCTTCCTCCCCGAGTTCGATAACCCTTGGGTGATCCACTTAAGGGAAACTTGCTGCTGTTCTACAAACCTCTACTCTTGGAGGCCCAACACTGTCTACAAGAATAGAAGCACCCGTAGACATCAACTCCCACCTTTCCTTGGTGAGGGGGTTGGCCGGCCACCCTTGGTGGTGTCCACCTGGGACTCCCCCACTAGGGTTTGGCCGGCTAGGGTTGTGGAGTCCTCTGGGACTCCACCTTCCATAATGCATTTCTTCCGAACTTTTCTAGAACCTTCCATAAATGCACCGGATCATTTCCAAACTTGGAATATGACTTATATATGAATCTTATTCTCCGACCATTCGGAACTCCTCGTGATGTCCCGGATCCCATCCGAGACTCCGAACAAAACTTCGAACTCCATTTCCAAATTCCATATCTACTCAAACGACATCAAACCTTAAGTGTGTCACCCTACGGTTCGCGAACTATGCATACATGGTTGAGACTTCTCTCCGACCAATAACCAATAGCGGGATCTGGAGATCCATAATGGCTCCCACATATACAACGATGACTTAGTGATCGAATGAACCATTTACATACGATACCGATTCCCTTTGTCTCGCGATATATTACTTGTCCGAGGTTTGATCATCGCATCACGATACCTTGTTCAACCTCGTCTCCGACAAGTACTCTTTACTCACCGTGGTATGTGGTCTCTTATGAACCATTCATATGCTTGCAAGCCATTTAGATGACATTCCACCGAGAGGGCCCAGAGTATATCTATCCGTCATCGGGATGGACAAATCCCACTGTTGATCCATGTGCCTCAAGCTCATACTTTCCGGATACCTAATCCCACCTTTATAACCACCCATTTACGCAGTGGAGTTTGATGTAATCAAAGTACCCTTCCGGCATAACTGATTTATATGATCTCATGGTCGAAAGGACTTGGTAACTATGTATCGAAAGCTTATAGCAAATGAACTTAATGACGTGATCTTATGCTACGCTTAATTGGGTGTGTCCATTACATCATTCACATAATGATATAACCTTGTCATTAATAACATCCAATGTTCATGATCACGAAATGATGATCATCTATTAATCAACAAGCTAGTTATACAAGAGGCTTACTAGGGGCTTCTTGTTGTTTACATAACACACATGTATGAATGTTTCGGTTAATACAATTATAGCATGGTATATAAACATTTATCATAAACACAAAGATATATAATAACCAATTTATTATTGACTCTTGGGCATATCTCCAACAGTTAGGCGCACCACCGACACCACCACCCCTATCATCCGGCCCAAGATCGCCCGGCCCCGCATTGTCGCCACCCAGAAGGAACCGGCGGTCGTCGCTGCCACCCGGAAAGAACCGGCGGTCATTGCCACCACCACACACCACCAACATTTGTTGGGAACTCTACCGCAACGACCGTCCAAACGCAAGGCAGTTGTACGCCCAACGCCGACATCGCAACCGCCACCACCTAAGGACGTGGACATGGCGCCACTTGATGGCAACTGTGCCGATGATGATGACGCAATCGACATCGATGGCTACATCAACACTGGTGCCTGCAACAAAGATATGTACATGCGTCCTATGGATGAAGAAGCCTTCCGCACTCACGGCAATCAACTTGGTTGTCCCACTATAGTCACGTAGAGCCTGACCTTCCAGGGTTTTATCAGCAAGACACTCCTCCGGAGGCCAGCGATCCAGCTCAAGTCAAACCGACTACCATTTTCAGCCCTAACACACTGCATAAGACGATCATCGGGGAGCCACCCCAATCAACCCTAGCACCCCAAGCAACAACAGCACCACTAGCACCCCAAGCAAGCCCAACACCCCAAGCAAAACCAGCAACACCAACACCCCCAGCACCCCCAGCAGATCAGGTGAAGAAGCTAAGGAAGAGAATTAAAATGGGCGCATATGCGGGCCAGCCTCTTCCTAATAAGAGGATCCAGGCCGAAGACGTGGTACCACTGACACCGGATAGCTTGACCCGAGTTCATGAAGCTGGTAAACCGATACTGCCTCCGGACATGGAATACCTCGCAAGTGGACCAGTGCTCCCTTAATATGCAGTCAAGTATTCAATATCTAGAGGGCATACTTCTTAAAGACGCGTGTCCAAATTACCCGGTGTTAACGGTCAAGGTGCCAGAAGACCCAGACTTCGTCCATGAAGACCCCGCGGATATCTTCTTCATAGCATTCGAGGACGTATTCAATTTGTTTCACTAGAGACGGCTGGACTATAAATTGGTGCACCTATACACTCTCAATATTCAGATGAAGATCAAAAGAGAGAGACCCGTAGCGGATCCCTACTACATGCGCGATAGCCAGCTAGTGCAAGGCTCAAGGACACGGAACAAGGCGGTTGAGAGAAGAACAACCTTTTTGTGCATGTCTTTCCTGAGTAAGTACATCTGCTCGTGGCCGTCGTAACTTATGCTTTATTATAGATTTCTTCCATTGATGCTCCTTTCCAACATTTCATTTCAATTGCATGTGTTGAGCAGGGACAAATTCTGCACAATCATCACCCTTTGCCCGAAGTGGTCACTAGCCCAGTATTTCGACTTGTCGAATACGACGATAAGGAAAGACTACACCGGAATAAGGGGTGTTATCGATGAGGCTACCCATGGCTACTCCCAAAATGGAGGCACCTTCGACAAGAAGGGGGAATGTATCAAGCCGGGCATTGGAAAATACGGGTTCAAGCACGTGACCGAGTTCCCTTGCATCAAGAAGCTAGCTGGCAACATGAAGGAGGCCTTCTATGCCCTCCATCACCTTAAAGGGTTTGTACGGGATGCAGAGATCATGAATATGCCACCTAGTATCCGAGAATGGTCCAATAAAATGGCGGGGGATATCGACGGTGCTGATCTTAGACAAGACTTCCAATGCATCCAAGTAAAGCTATCGAAAATAATCAGCAAAGATGTCAACAAAAGAGGGGGGGCCCTTACACCAACTCAGAGGGTTGTGTAAGGGGGATATCGAAGAACTCCTAGATAGGAAGGGTGATCGAAGGACGTGGACGACGAAGGCCATGTATAAACCGTTCCCAACGCCGTTGAAGAAGACGTCTCGTTGATTGAGGCCGTTGTGCCTACCATTACTTTAAATCGATGAACGGTGTGTAGTGTGTTGTAAACAGAACTTGCTTAATTAGCTCAAAACGGTCGTCGTTGTTGGACTTTAATTACTATTGTAGTCGTTCTCGTTGAACTTACTTATGTGATATTGATGCTAGATATCTTTTAGGTTTATTATCATTTCCTTGCTTTACTTTTTGTGAACATATATGCATGTGAACCCTCTAATTCTTTCCATTGCATTATATACTAATATGCCTTGTGTCCATAGAGATGATGTACTACATGGTGTTTGAGGGCTGGGTTCCAGGAGTCTACAAGGAGTGGGAGGACTGTAAGAAACATGTGCACAAGTTCAGCGGCAACTGCTACAAAAGATACGCGACTAGATAGGAGGTGGCTGCAAAGTGGAGGAATCACCAGTCAAACAAGAGCAAGATGAAGACCTTCGTTGTACTCCCGCTCTTGCTCACCATTGTCACGGCGGTATTCTATTTCATCCTAGTGTAGGCGGCGGCCGGTACTACTTCATTTGTATCTCGAGATGATGAACTTTGTATGAATTAAGCCTTGTATGTAAAAAATTCGACACTTGGCACTATATGTATCTCGGGCTCTTAAGTAATGTGATGGCATAGTAATGTGTATGTTTTCATATACCATGTCAAATGTACATGTTGTTTATATTATATCTGTATAATACTATATAAAACCTATATAAAACATGTATTTGTACAGCCGGCAGTACAAAATCGTGTATACATGTCACTGATTCTGTGGCGCACCTAAAATGTATTTTGTGGCACATCTATTTCTGTGGCGCACCACAACCCCATGCGCCACAGAATATCATGTTTCTGTGGCGCATGGACAAATGTGCGCCACAAAAACATGATATCTGTGGCGCATGGGCTGGTGCGTCACAGAATTACCATTTTAGTAATGTAGATTCGGTGGCGCACTGCCCATGCGTCACAGAATATGGTTTTTGGTGCGCCACTAATGAGCCTTTCCCTACTAGTGGAAGTGGCATTTACTTCACAAACATGACTATCCGAGAGGAAGAATCTTAATTTTAGTGTGAAACTCGCACGTCTAGGTTACTAAACCAACTCTTGTGAGAACATGACCTATTTTTCATTTTTCATATTCATTTGACCTATCCTAATATGAAAAAAGATAAAATTCACATGAGATCACCATTTTGAAGGAAAATCTAGGGGTAGACATCGTGGTGCCCACTGAACATGATACCGCCTGAAGTTACGTATCAAGGATCGGTAACCGCCCCTACTTGCATGAGGTTCTATGGCTATATAAGCGTGGTGTAAATAGGGGAAATGCCAGTACACAAATATGAAGTGACACTTGCTTCACAAACATGGCTATACCAGATGAAGATCTTAGAATTATAATGTGAAGCTCCCACATCAAGGCCACTGAACCGATTCTTGTAAGAACTTAGCGTTTTTTGAGTTTCTCATGTTCATATGACCTATGCTAAAACAAAGAGAGAGAAAAATAACATGAGATCACCACTTTCGAAGTAAAAATAGGAGTAGATATTACGGCAATAAGAGACATGGTTTTTGCAGGATACAGCGTGAGAAAGGATCGGTAACACATGGCATTCCCTGAAACTCCTTCAACGAAGCATATGGCGAGTGGGGGCTTGCTCTTTGAGGAGTTCTCAAACACTTGGGGAAACTAGCCAACAACGTGAAATGACCAATTTTGGCACATTTTTTCCTAGCGTTGTGTCTGACACTTGGCATATGCTTTGTCGCCAAGTGTCTCTTCTCTTTGACATCAACAAATATGTAGACGCCGAGCAAATTGTAGTAAGCTGCCATTTTTCGAGTGTGGCACTTGGAAACTGATATGCCTAGTTTATTATGTCTTTCCCGAGAGTTCCTCGAGCACTTCACAACATGGTGAACTGCGGCAGTGACTCGAGTATGGATCTCAGCTCACACACACGCTTCATGCACCAACATATATTTTCTAAGGTAAAGACGGTCATATCCACCGTCGGATTAGATAGAAGAGAGTGACCCATTATAAGAAAATTGGATCCAAACACCATACAAACAATACAGTACCTGGTTTATGAGGAAAACCAGGGCGAAAAACCATGCACCAATATATGAATGGTGGTAATGTAACCCTCGATATTGGCTTAGCTTCTGCTGGTTATGCACGCCCATATTTTTTTATTTATCTGCGCCGCGTATGTACATTGGTTTAGACGGATGGTGTCTGTAATACTACGCCATATCATCTATAGATAGTGATATAGACAGTAGCTATATGTGAGTATGAGTTATAGACACTCTTCATACAACAACAAAAATGGTGTCTGTAAGCTGTCTGTAATAGTCCTATAGACTGTCTGTAGACATTCTCCTTCTCTCTCATCATTCTCTTTCCTCCACATCACCAAAATCACCTATAACTACCTCTTACACACAGCTGAGTCATCATCATTGTACATGTCATAATTGGGTCCAAGCGCTCACACTGGACGGTTAACTATTGCTACTACATGCTTGCTCAACTTGCTTATATTATATACTCTTGTCCTTTCACCCTAAAATATGTTGTGTATATGGAAGATGATAAGGTCATTGCACTGTTGCGTAACATGCAAGAACATGCACTGGTGGAATTGCTCAACTTGTCGCCCTATCGCCAAAATTAACAAAACAAAAGCACGAGAGTCCATGCCAATGCCCCAATGCCAAATTCTTGTCCCTTCTCTCTAAAACAACTGGCATCATGCAAAGCAGTCTTGGAACCGATCGAATCACACATGGTCGCATATGATCATGCATGTATACGTAAGCTCCTACGCCAAACAGCTCGATCTCACCGGGCTATAAATACAACACCCTTCAGCGCCTCTCCTGCATACCATTGCACCACTACCCAAGCAAAAGAAGAAGCAACAACTCATATACACACGATCACGATGGCATCCAAGGTTGCGCTCTTCATTGCCATGAGCCTCCTCTCTGCCGTCGCGGTGCACGGCTGCGGACCATATTGCCAGCCACCGGTCGTGGTGCCGACGCCACCCGTCGTCGTCCCGCCACCGTACCATGGAGGAGGAAGGCATGGCCATGGCGGTGGGCAGTGCCCCATCGACGCCCTCAAGCTGAGGGTGTGCGCCAACGTGCTCGGTGGGCTGCTCGGCCTCAAGGTCGGCGTTCCGACGTACGACGAGTGCTGCCCGCTGCTGAAGGGGCTGGTCGACCTCGACGCCGCCGTCTGCCTCTGCACCGCCGTCAAGGCCAACGTCCTCGGCATCGTCCACCTCAACGTGCGTGCGGACATCACCCTCCTCCTGAACCACTGCGGCAAGTCGTGCCCGTCCGATTTCACTTGCCCAACCCATTAGCGGACGTACGTAGTGCTGCACGGGCATCGAATAAGATTTGATTTCCATACTTCCTTGTTAATTTCATGAGGTGTGGAACTGTCCCACTTCCACATTTGAATTGTTGTAATCATGTACTATTTTTTTTCCTTTCGCAAACAACCATATAAGTACACTTCATAATTTGTATTAATAATTTGATATATATATCATCAGTCAGTTCAAAGAATATCAAGGATGCACGATGCACAGTCAGAATATCAATTAAACCTCTCTACGACAATATAGTGCAATAACTACTCTAGACTCGGAGCAGAGAACAACCACCACCATTGGTAACACACACACACACACTTAAATAGGTTCTCCATCAGCGATGTGACCTCGAGATTAAAAGCAACGGTGCACAAGTGCCATCGTCGTCTGATCTAGCCACAAAATCAGATCATGGGTTTTCACCTCCGGAGAACGTCCAAGTAAGAGCATCTCCACTCGCGTCCCTCAAAGCGTCTCCAAATGATTTTGGGGCGCGCCGGACATATTTTTGGCTCTAGTCGCGCGCCCCAAAAGCCCCTTCTTTCCGGCGCGGCTCAATACAATGTTCGGCGCCCCGAGCCCGTCCCCGCTCCACAGGGGAAGGTTCGGGCGCGCCGAACACAGCGAGAAGCGAGGCGGGGAGTGGCGGGGCCGACGCGTCATTAACCAATGAAATTTAACCAGTCTCCCAGCATATCGCGCCTCTCCCGCCACAACAAACCCTCCAGTCGCACATTTCTACCCTGCCAAAAGATTTTACCCCCTCCCGCCAATTCATTTCTCCCTCCCGCCGCCGCTACTCTCTCCCTCTCGCCGCCGCTACCCTCTCCCTTCCATGGCGCAGCCGACAGTCCCAAAAAAGTGTCCAAGAAAGCGGGCACCAAGCCACCGGGCAAGGAGGCCGTGACAAAAGGGCCAAAGGCGCCCTTCGCGAATCCGCGGAAGGCGCCGACGGCGAGGACGAAGCTGGAATTAAGGCCGGACCAACAAAAGGTGGCAGCAAGACTGCCTGCGGCGCAAGTTGTCGACGGTGGAACGGAGGGGGCGACGGGTGGTGGAGCAGGAGAAGAAGACGGAGGCGGCGCGTGCGTAGCAGAAGGCGCACTGGCCGCGTGTCTCGCTGCTTTCTCCGCGAGCCCATGGAGTACATCGGCCATCGCGTACATTACAGGAGTGGCGTCCCTGTCGACACCCGGTTTCTTCGCCGAGGCCACATCGGCGACTCCCGGGTGCCTGACACCGAACTTGTCGCCGCGGTACGAGGATGCGCTGCCGCATGGCGGCTTCAACCCCAACGCCTTGTTCTTCTTCCCAACGTACGACGCGCCGCAGCTCCAGCCAGTCAACCCTCGGCGACGGAGCAACCAGACCGGTCAGAGAACGACGAGGTCATCGTGCTCGTCGGGCCTACGTCGACTCAGGATGCGCCCTCGGCGTCGCCGAACCCCTTCTTCTAATTTATTTTCAATTTGCACCACCGGTCTGTAATATGATCGCGCGGGTTCAATACTTTGATCGCGACGACTTCGGGGGGAACGATCTCTTTTAAATGTGAACTATTTGAATTTATGTTTGGGAGTGGTTTTGGAGGACGTGGCTGGGCAGCGACATCCTCCAAACGCGGCACGAAGAAAAAACATCCCCCAAACGTTCTATCCGGTGCCGTTTGAGTGACGATTTTGGGGACGCGGTTGGAGATGCTCTAATCTCCTAACAATGCCTTCAGCAATAAAATAGCTATAAATGGACCACTGCCAAAGAAAAACTGGGCGAGATATGTACTCTAGTTAGTTCCCGTGAAAATAAAATACACTAACTATTTGTCAAATTTTAGATTTTTAGGGGTAATTGCAACTCGACTCATCATTTGAGGTGCCGTGGATAACCAACACCACACAAACACATATATTGGTGATCTATCTTCTTCTCCTTGAGCTTTCCCAACCAACAAAGCACAACTCTTCCACCGAAGATGGAATCTTGGGGTGATTATGGGCCTTCAAAAACTTTGCTAGAGAAAAACTGTTGGGGCTGCCCGGGGCAGCCCCTTTGTGGCTCTCTCTCTCGCTCTAACAAGGTAGAAGAAGCACAAGTATTTTTCTCCGGCCGGCGCACAAACGCCGCCGTGGGCGCACCAACGCCCTAGTCTTTTCTCTCTATTCAACTGGCTCAAACAACACACTGACATGGAAACCGCCGAGCGCACATACGACTCGGAGCTACATGCCTACATCTCTCTTACTCCATAGCCATATTCCACGGCACTGGCCCCTTATATAGACAGGACTTCTGCATGGCCACTATCACCACCTAGCACTCACGCACACACGCAACCACCTGATCCTATTTCTACTGCCACTAACTCACGACCTGCACGCACACCACACCAGCCATCCACACGTACATGACCCGGCCAAACACATGGGCATGCATGGGCTAGCTAACAAACTTCACTAAAAGCTAGCTAACAACCTGGTCATGGACTTGCGCCACTCACGCAGGCACTACACGCGCACACACGCACCTAACGTGGTTTACTCCAACAAAAACTACAAAATTGAAAGATCAATGTGGACTCCAGTCATGAATCATCCAAGTTCCACACAAACCCAAGAGTAACAAGCATGATGATAACTCCAAAGGGTAATCAAATTTGTATTGGTGGAATGCCGAAGCACCTCACACCTCCATCGCAGCAGCCCCCGAATAATTAGAAAAAAATTGATAAAGACGAATGTTGATAGAATTTGGAATTCCTTATCATGTATCGCCTTCCTGCTCGGCCACCAAATTGATAACAGAACATTGTTGCATTGACACAAGTTAATCTCCTTCATATGGATTATGTGTGCAGATTGGGCTTGAAATAGATAAATGGGAGATAGATATACTCTGTGAGATAAAATGTGCAACCCCAAAATATTGGAATATTGTCAGTTTCTTTTGTGAAAACCGCCCGCATGCTATGACCATACGTGTTTGATGTAAAATGTACACCAATTAATCCTTTAAGAAAAATGCAAGATATGTGTCAAAAAAAAACTTTAGCTTGTGGAGAAGTTGTCGAATCCAACTAGCCTCGCCAACGGTGTTAGCCACAGCACGGTACTCAGCCTCGGTGCTGGAACGGGAAACCGTGTGTTGCCGCTTCGAAGACCATGAGACGATATTGTCACCGAGCTAGACGTGGAAGCCCGACGTGGAACGTCGAGTGTTCGGGTAGCTGGACTAGTCGACGTCTGTGTAGGTGACCATGGAGTCCAGGGAATATGAGTGAAGCTGGAGTCCATGAGAAATCGTGCCCATGACATAGTGCAAGATGCGCTTGATTTCCGACAGGTGCTACTCTCAGGGGTCGTGCATGTGAAGACACACCTGTTGAACGCCGTACGCGTTGTCAGGACACGTGAATGTGAGGTACTGGAGCGCCGGCGAGGCTCCGGTACTCAATCAGGTCAGTGATAGGAGGGCCGACCGTGGCGGCGAGCTTCAGCGACGTGTGAACCGGCGTCGTCGCAGACTTGCAGGCAGTCATGCCAGCTTTGTTCGGAATCTCTGTAGCGTACTTGGCTTGTGAGAGGTGCATGCCGGAGGGGTCGTGGGTGACCGCGATGCCGAGGATGTAGTGAAGGCTTCTCATGTCCGTCATGGCGAACTCGGACTCGAGAGAGGAGGTGATCCAGTCAAGAAGCCCATGTGAAGAGTTCGTGAGGATGATGTCATCGACGTACAACAGAACAAAAGTTGTTCCCTCCGCACAGTGAAGAACGAACAACGACGTGTTGGAGTGCGAGCAAGGCGAAGCTGGTGGAGATGATAATTTTGCAAAATGCTGGTACCACGAGCGGGGAGCCTGCCTGAGACCATAGAGCGAACAGTTCAGCGGACAGACATGCTCAAGACGAGTCGACACTAGTAGGAAAATAGCTATAGGTGGGAGGTTATTCTGTGACGCACCCCACTCATATGCGTCACAGAAATATGGTGGGCCTCACCCCCAACCAGACCTAATAATTGGTTTCACTACTTCAGTGGCGCACTGAACGACGTGCGCCACATAATTGCACCTTTTCTGGCGCACGTTGCTTGGTGCGCCACAAAAATAAGATATTTAGTGGTGCATTAGGTTTGTGCGCTGATACGTCCCAAACGTATCTATAATTTCTTATGTTCCATGCTACTTTTATGATGATACTCACATGTTTTATACACATTATATGTCGTTATTATGCATTTTCCGGCACTAACCTATTGACGAGATGCCGAAGAGCCAGTTGTTTGTTTTCTGCTGTTTTTGGTTTAGAAATCCTAGTAAGGAAATATTCTCGGAATTGGACGAAATCAACGCCCAGGGGCCTATTTTTCCACGAAGCTTCCAGAAGTCCGAAGAGGAAACAAAGTGGGGCCACGAGGAGACGACACGCTAGGGCGGCGCGGCCCAGGCCTTGGCCGCGCCGGCCTGTTGTGTGGGGCCCTCGTGCCGCCTCCTGACCTACCCTTGCGCCTACATATAGCCTCCGTCGCGAAACCCCGTCGAGAGCCACGATACGGAAAACATTCGTGACGCCGCCGCCGCCAATCCCATCTCGGGGATTCGGAGATCGCCTCCGGCACCCTGCCGGAGAGGGGAATCATCTCCGGAGGACTCTTCATCGCCATGATCGCCTCCGGATCGATGTGTGAGTAGTTCACCCCTGGACCATGGGTCCATAGCAGTAGCTAGATGGTCGTCTTCTCCTAATTGTGCTATCATGCTCGATCTTGTGAGCTGCCTATCATGATCAAGATCGTTTCTTTGTAATCCTACATGTTGTGTTTGTTGGGATCCGATGTATATTGAATACTATGTCAAGTTGATTATCAATCTATCATATATGAGTTGTTTATGTTCTTGCATGCTCTCCGTTGCTAGTAGAGGCTCTGGCCAAGTTGATACTTGTGACTCCAAGAGGGAGTATTTATGCTCGATAGTGGGTTCATGCCTCCATTAAATCTGGGACAGTGACAGGAAGTTCTAAGGTTGTGGATGTGATGTTGCCACTAGGGATAAAACATTGATGCTATGTCCAAGGATGTAGTTATTGATTACATTACGCACCATACTTAATGCAATTGTCTGTTGCTTGCAACTTAATACCGGAAGGGGTTCGGATGATTACCTGAAAGTGGACTTTTTAGGCATAGATGCATGCTGGATGGCGGTCTATGTACTTTGTCGTAATGCCCGATTAAATCTCATAGTACTCATCATGATATTTGTATGTGCATTGTTATGCCTTCTTTATTTGTCAATTGCCCAACTGTAATTTGTTCACCCAACATGCTATTTATCTTATGGGAGAGACACCTCTAGTGAACTGTGGACCCCGGTCTATTCTTTACATCTGAAATACAATCTACTGCAATACTTGTTCTTTACTGTTCTTCGCAAACAATCATCTTCCACACAATACGGTTAATCCTTTGTTCACAGCAAGCCGGTGAGATTGACAACCTCACTGTTACGTTGGGGCAAAGTACTTTGGTTGTGTTGTGCAGGTTCCACGTTGGAATCCCTGGTGTTGCGCCGCACTATACTTCGCCGCCATCAACCTTCAACGTGCTTCTTGACTCCTACTGGTCCGATTAAACCTTGGTTTCTTCGAGCTTGCTACTGTGCGCATCACACTTTCCTCTTGGGGTTCCCAACGGACGTGTCAACTACACGCATCAAGCAAATTTGGCGCCGTTGCCGGGGATCAAGACACGCTGCAAGGAGTCTCCACTTCAATCTCTTTACTTTGTTTTTGTCTTGATTTATTTTATTTACTACTTTGTTTGCTGCACTAAAACAAAACACAAAAAAATTAGTTGCTTGCTTTACTTTATTTACTGTCTTGCTCTCTATATCAAAAACACACAAAAAATTAGTCACTTGCATTTACTTTATCTAGTTTGCTTTATTTACTACTGCTAAAATGAGTAATCCTGAAGTTGAAGTTCGTTCGTTTAAACAACAAGGTGGAGAAAGTTTTAAAGATGCTTGGTATAGAATTAGTAATGCTCATCATAGGTGCACTAAGAAACACTCCACTATTATCCTGCTTAGGAATTTTTATGTTGGTATATCTAGTTGGAATAGGTATGTTCTTGATACTCTTTCGGGTGGTAATTTCCTAGGTACTCCTGCTTTAGAAGCTAGTTGCATCATTGAGAGTCTAGTTGGAATACCACCTGTTAATGAAACTAAAATTGAAATCTCTCTTGAGGACGTCATGAAAAAGTTGGAAGCCATAGAGAAAAAATTTCCAAGTGTTGAAACTAAATTGGAAATGTTACTTGATAAAACTGATGAACTTGATAAATCCCTAGGAGGAATTGATGAAATAATTAGTGTCTTAGGAACTTGTGTTGGCCAAGATAATCAAATCAATAGGATTGGCGAACTTGAAAAAGCTATGGGAACCTTGGGTTCAACTTTTTCTTCTCTTAAATATAAGAAGAAAGCTTATGTGGGTAAAGAGCAAAAATTCATGTATGTCTCTTAGGTGCCTAAACCAAAGAATTATTATAGGCCTAAAATTGATAAAACTCCCAACACCCCTAGTAATAGTGTTGATGCTTCATCTCTTGATAATACTTGATTCACACTTTCTGCGCCTAGCTGAAAGGCGTTAAAGAAAAGCGCTTATGGGAGACAACCCATTGTTTTTAATACAGTACATTGTTTTATATTTGAGTCTTGGAAGTTGTTTAATACTGTAGCAACCTCTCCTTATCATGTTTTTGTGCCAAGTAAAGTCTCTATGGTAAAGTTGATGCTAGATTTGGATTGCTGCGCAGAAACAGCATTGCTGTCTGTCACGAATTCGCGCAGAAGTTTCTGTAGGTAACTCAGAAAAATCTGAAAATTTACGTGCGTGATCCTCAGATATGTACGCAACTTTCATTAGTTTTGAGTTTTTCCATCTGAGCAAGTTAAGTGCCCCTGTAAAATTCGTCTTTACGGACTGTTCTGTTTTGACAGATTCTGCCTTTTATTTCGCATTGCCCCTTTTGCTATGTTGGATGAATTTCTTTGTTCCATTAATGTCCAGTAGCTTTGTGCAATGTCCAGAAGTGTTAAGAATGATTGTGTCACCTCTGAACATGTGAATTTTTTATTATGCACTAACCCTCTAATGAGTTTGCTTGAAGTTTGGTGTGGAGGAAGTTTTCAAGGGTCAAGAGAGGAGGATGATATACTATGATCAAGAAGAGTGAAAAGTCTAAGCTTGGGGATGCCCCGTGGTTCATCCCTGCATATTTTAAGAAGACTCAAGCGTCTAAGCTTGGGGATGCCCAAGGCATCCCTTCTTCATCGACAACATTATCAGGTTCTTCTAATGAAACTATATTTTTATTCCGTCACATCTTATGTGCTTTGCTTGGAGCGTCTGTTCGCTTTAGTTTTTTTTTTGTTTTGTTTGAATAAAGTTGGATCCCACAATCCTTTATATTGGAGATATTACGCTCCGCTGTTTTGTATGAACACATGTGTTCTTAGCTTTATCTTTAATGTTCATTGCGAAAGTTGAACTACCTCATTCATTGATATATGGTTGGAAACGGAAAATGCCGCATGTGGTAATTGGTATAATGTCTTGAATAATGTGATACTTGGCAATTGTTATGCTCATATAGATCATGTTTAAGCTCTTGCATCATGTACTTTGCACCTATTAATGAAGAACTACATAGAGCTTGTTGAAATTTGGTTTGCATGATTGGTCTCTCTGAGATCTAGATATTTTCTGGTTAAGGTGTTTGAACAACAAGGAAGACAGTGTAGAGTCTTATAATGCTTCAATATGTTCTTATGTAAGTTTTGTTGTACCGGTTCATACTTGTGTTTGCTTCAAATAACCTTGCTAGCCAAAGCCTTGTACTGAGAGGAATACTTCTCGTGCATCCAAAACCTTGAGCCAACACCTATGCCATTTGTGTCCACCATACCTACCTACCACATGGTATTTTCTGCCATTCCAAGTAAATAATTCATGTGCTACCTTTAAACAATTCAAAATTTATTACCTCTTATTTGTGTCAATGTTTTATAGCTCATGAGGAAGTATGTGGTGTTTTATCTTTCGATCTTTTCATTTACAGACTTTCACCAATGGACTAGTGGCTCATCCGCTTATCCAATAACTTTCCAAAAAGAGCCGGCAATGGGGTTCCCAGCCCCGATTAATTAACTTGCATTAATAATTCTCTTCACATGCTTTGCCCTGATCAATCAGTGAGCAACTTAATTTTGCAAAAAGAAAAAAAGAAAGAAAAAAATATATAGACACTCCTCCATGGTATGAGATTGTTGGAAGGCACCCGAGGATTCGGTTAGCCATGGCTTGAGAAAGGAAAGGTGGGGAGGAGTGTCATCCATAAATAATAAATGCATGTGTAAACAAAAGAGAAGAGGGATGATCTACCACGGTGTTAGAAATAACGTCCTTCATGGGAGCCGCTCTTGAAAGTCTGGTTGATAAGGTAGTTAGAGTACCCATTACCATTCGTTGACAACAACAAACACCTCTCAAAACTTTACTTTTATGCTCTCTATATGATTTCAAACTTGAAAAGCTCTAGCACATGATTTAATCCCTGCTTCCCTCTGCGAAGGGCCATTCTTTTACTTTATTGTTGAGTCAGTTTACCTATTTCCTTCCACCTTAGAAGCAAACACTTGTGTAAATTGTGTGCATTGATTCTTACATGTTTACCTATTGCACTTGTTATATTACTTTGTGTTGACGATTATCCATGAGATATACATGTTAAAGTTGAAAGCAATCGCTGAAACTTATATCTTCCTTTGTGTTGCTTCAAAGCTTTCTTCTAAGAATTTATTGCCTTATGAGTTAACTCCTATGCAGGACTTATTGATGCTTGTCTTGAAGTACTATTCATGAAAAGTCTTATTTATATGATTCATTTGTTTACTCATTGTCTTACCATTGCTTCGAATCGCTGCATTCATCTCATGTGCTTTACAATAGTATGATCAAGATTATGATAGCATGTCACTTCAGAAATTATCTTTGTTATCGTTTACCTACTCGAGGCGAGTAGGAACTAAGCTTGGGGATGCTTGATACGTCCCAAACGTATCTATAATTTCTTATGTTCCATGCTACTTTTATGATGATACTCACATGTTTTATACACATTATATGTCGTTATTATGCATTTTCCGGCACCAACCTATTGACGAGATGCCGAAGAGCCAGTTGCTGTTTTCTGATGTTTTTGATTTCAGAAATCCTAGTAAGGAAATATTCTCGGAATTGGACGAAATCAACGCCAGGGGCCTATTTTTCCACGAAGCTTCCAGAAGTCCGAAGAGGAAACGAAGTGGGGCCACGAGGCGACGACACGCTAGGGCGGCACCGCCCAGGCCTTGGCCGCGCCGGCCTGTTGTGTGGGGCCCTCGTGCCGCCTCCTGACCTACCCTTCCGCCTACATATAGCCTCCGTCGCGAAACCCCAGTACCGAGAGCCACGATACGGAAAACATTCGTGCGCCGCCGCCGCCAATCCCATCTCGGGGGATTCAGGAGATCGCCTCCGGCACCCTGCCGGAGAGGGGAATCATCTCCCGGAGGACTCTTCATCGCCATGATCGCCTCCGGATCGATGTGTGAGTAGTTCACCCCTGGACCATGGGTCCATAACAGTAGCTAGATGGTCGTCTTCTCCTAATTGTGCTATCATGCTCGATCTTGTGAGCTGCCTATCATGATCAAGATCGTTTCTTTGTAATCCTACATGTTGTGTTTGTTGGGATCCAATGGATATTGAATACTATGTCAAGTTGATTATCAATCTATCATATATGAGTTGTTTATGTTCTTGCATGCTCTCCGTTGCTAGTAGAGGCTCGGCCAAGTTGATACTTGTGACTCCAAGAGGGAGTATTTATGCTCGATAGTGGGTTCATGCCTCCATTAAATCTGGGACAGTGACAGAAAGTTCTAAGGTTGTGGATGTCTGTTGCCACTAGGGATAAAACATTGATGCTATGTACAAGGATGTAGTTATTGATTACATTACGCACCATACTTAATGCAATTGTCTGTTGCTTGCAACTTAATACCGGAAGGGGTTCGGATGATATCTCATAGTACTCATCATGATATTTGTATGTGCATTGTTATGCCTTCTTTATTTGTCAATTGCCCAACTGTAATTTGTTCACCCAACATGCTATTTATCTTATGGGAGAGACACCTCTAGTGAACTGTGGACCCGGTCTATTACATCTGAAATACAATCTACAATACTTGTTCTTTCTTGTTCTTCGCAAACAATCATCTTCCACACAATACGGTTAATCCTTTGTTCACAGCAAGCCGGTGAGATTGACAACCTCATGTTACGTTGGGGCAAAGTACTTTGGTTGTGTTGTGCAGGTTCACACGTTGGCGCCGGAATCTTGGCCGCACTATACTTCGCCGCCATCAACCTTCAACGTGCTTCTCTCCCTGAAATTAAACCTTGGTTTCTTACTGAGGGAAACTTGCTACTGTGCGCATCACACCTTCCTCTTGGGGTTCCCAACGGACGTGTCAACTACACGCATCATGCGTCACAAAAATAGCATATTTAGTGTCGCATTTGGCTAGGTGCACCAAAGAAAGTGTGACCCAGATCTACAAAGTGCCAATCCCCCACCTACCACACTACCCATTTCATTCTTCTTCCTCCTCCATCCAGCTCGTCTCCCCCTTCTCTCCCATCCCATTTTGGCCATACTTTTCACTTTTTTTTGGTACATATTGCACTTACTTTGGTTGATACATAATTGTTGGTGAGGGGAATCCTCTACATACTCTCTCCTCCTCTCCCACATCTTTTTTTCCAACACCACACTCTCATCGATCACGGTCTCGTCTCGGTATCGAATCTACTAGGTGAATAGTTGGATGGGACATGCATATGCATGTCTTGTGTGGCCGTCGATATGCATGGATGCTTGTTTCAGGCGAAGCGCTTGTCCCGCGCGGGCGGTGTGTGTGCGGGATGACAAGATGATCTTTATACATAAATCTTGTGTGGTGCCATGAATATTTTCATGTAAGGTTGTTGCTTGTGCCGGTGTGGTGCATGGTTGTTTGCCGAAACGTTGATTCATTTCCGTTTCGGCAAATTTTTGCACTACCCATATGTCCTACCTTTAGGAGAGGTCATGCCGAATTTTTCCGGCGATGTCCATGCATGTTTTGCGGTTCTAATTTTTTTTGCATTGCATTATATACGAATATGCCTTTTGTCCATAGATATGATGTACTACATGGTGTTCGAGGGTCGGGTTCCAGGAGTCTACGAGGAGTGAGAGGACTATAAGAAACAGGTGCACAAGTTCAGCGGCAACTGCTACAAAGGATACGCGACTAGACAGGATGCGGTTGCCAAGTGGAGGAACAAGAGCAAGATGAAGACCTTCGTTGTGCTTCCGCTCTTGCTCACCATCATCGCGGCGGTACTCTATTTCATCCTAGTGTAGGTGGCGGCCGGTGCCACTTCATTTGTATCTTGAGATGATGAACTTTGTATGAATTAAGACTTGTATGTAAAAAAAATTAACACTTGACACTATATGTATCTCGGGCTCTAAGTAATGTGATGGCATAGTAATGTGTATGTTTTCATATACCATGTCAAATGTACATCATGTTTATATTATTTATGTATAATGCTGTATAAAACATGTATTTGTACAGCTGGCAGTACAAAATCGTGTATACATGTCACTAATTCTGTGGCGCACCTAAAATATATTATGTGGCGCATCTACTTCTGTGGCGCACCACAATCCCGTGCGCCACAGAATATCATGTTTCTGTGGCGCATGGACAAAGTTACACCACGGAAACATGACATTCTGTGGCGCATGGGCTGGTGCGTTGCGTAGATTCTATGGCGCACTGCCCATACCACAGAATAGGGTTTTAGGTGCGCGACAGATGAGTCTTTCCTTACTAGTGTGAGTCAACGAAGTTGGTGAGTTGTCGACAATAGACGACCTTGGCGAGCTTGCCGTGGAGGAAGGAGTTCTTGATGACGAGTTGGCTAGTCTGCCACTTAAGGGAGAACACGATGAAGAGGATGATGTGAACCATCACCGGTTTGACAACTGGGCTAGACATCTCGTCGAAGTCAATATCTTGCTCCTGGGAGAAGCCGCGAAGCACTAAACGTGCTTTGGAGCGGTCGAGGGAGCCATCTAGCTTGAATTCCAAATAATTTTTTTAATAAACAAAAGTAATGATGCAATAATAATTTTAAATAAATAAATAAACATTAACTTATTTAATTTGTAATTTTTTTAATTTTCTATTTTTAGTATAGTTTTTGCCTAACCTATAACCTGAAAATTTGAAAATGTCAATATTGGATAAACTTTATGGTTAAGTAATAGTAATCTTTATGCAGGATGCAATTATTAATTTAAGAAAAATAAAAAATATAAAATCCTGAATTTCTGGTAAAAACTAAAATCTTTCTGCTTTCATATTTCCATTTGGAATTTTGAGAATCTAAAAATTGGCTAACCAGGTAAAGTCATACCTAATTTGTTAATTTCCTCTAATTCTAGGTTGCATAATATACATGAATCTCAAAAGATTTTTTGAAAATTTTCTATCATTTTCTCAAAGATAAAGAAAAGGCGATCCAGAGGGTGTGGAGGTTGGGGAGCCAAAAAAAACCAAAAAATCATTTAGTCCCGGTTTATAATACCGATACTCGTGGCTTTTGCCCGAATACATCCTACTACCACCTCTTTAGTTCCGGTTGGTATTAAGAATCGGGATTAAAGTCTGCTGTTTAAACCGGGATGCAATACATTAGTTCCGATTTCTATTTAAACCAGGACTAAAGCTTCCATGGGTGCTAGAGGAAATACCTGTTTTCTACTACTAGTGTACACATTTGAATTATTGCAGTAATCTCGAGAAGGGATTTGGTGCACATGTGCACCAGTGCTCTCTCCATTTTCAGAATTTTGAAAATTTTAAAATCTCACATTTTATGTCTCCAAAAATTATGAGGTTAAATATATAGATGGATATATACGAGAGGAGTGTATGCAAAAAATTCCCATTAAAAATACGTTGTATTTTTGGAAATATAAAAAAGACAAATTTCTGAGAGCAAATAGTAGTAAAATAATACTACAATTGTATATCTTTTTTTCAGAATTTTTTTTTTGTATTTCCAAAAATATAAAGTATTTTTAATGGGTCTTTTTTGCGTGCATTCCTCGTGTATATATATTTCTATATATTTAACGCCATAAGTTTTGGAGACATAGAAGTGTAAGATTTTAAAATTTAAAAAAAAACTACTAAAAGTAAAGGGATCACTAGTGCCCATGTGCCAAAGAGACTTTCCCAGTAATCTCATGCTTCCTTTTCTTTTGCAAACTACATGTACTTCCTATTGATATATATCAACAATGAGTTAATTACTCTAGTAATCTGCGAACATTTATTTTTCTATAAAGGGCGACGGGTGTACCCGCTCGATGGACCAGTAGTTGTGGCATCGTATACGCGTGTCTGGCCATGCCAGGAGATAACGTACTCGAAAGCTTTGGACGCATTTGGTTGCACGCATGAGGTCTGGCCAGGCCCATGCGCGATGAAATCGAGCCGCGTTTGGATGCGTGTGTGCGACGTTGGGCTATGCAAGAATGATGTTTAAATCAGCTCCCAGCCAAGCCCAACAACAATAACCAATTCGGCGATTTGACAATTACCCTCGGTGTGCACTCACCCGATGCCAAAAAGCGTGCACCAAAAAAGGGGGCAGGAGAAATTCCTTCATCTTCCGCCAAAACCCACCATTTTCTGCCCTCCATGCTCATTTAGTACTTTTCCTTTTGCAAACTACCATGTACACTTCCTATATATAATTTTATATATATCATTATTGAATTAATTACACTAGTTAGCTGTGAAATTTTAAGTGTTCGAAGAAAATGTTTGGTTTATTTTTATAAGCACCTCTCTAAGGGCCTTGTGTTGTACATGGCCTTATAAGGTCATCACCAATGCGACATGCACTATGTCACAGTCTATCTTTAGGGGCACTTTCTTTAAGGCACTTATAAAAACTGCCTTAGAAAAATATATTTCGAGGCACTTGTTATATAGTGCCTGCAAAAATTGTTTTTTAGGGGCATTTTATGAAAGTGCCAATAAAAATATGAAATTTAGGGGCAATTTTTAAAAGTGCTTGCAATGATCCGATTTTCTGAGGCAATTTTTAAACTGCCTGCAATAATTTGATTATTTAAGGCACTTTTAAAAGTGCCTGAAAAATACCTCCCGTTTTGTAAAAGGAAAATGCTTGCGGCCGGCCGACCTATCCGGAGCAAAAATCGGTCGTGCACATCCGCGATGCGCGCACCCACCTGCCAGCTGCTCTCCGCTTCCCTAAGTATTACCTAGACTTAGCTTGCTGCACATACACATGCGTATACACCCGCGCGCCTCCGTATCAAGCTTGGAGCATACACACGCCCAGCGTAGCTAGCTACTTTTGGCTGCTTTAGTGCATGCATGAGAGCTTGTAGTGTAGCTTTAGTGCCGATTATTTCGATGGTGCATGCGCTTAAGGCTGAAGGTTTTTTTTAATCACGGATTAGATTGGACGCTTGACATTTTTCTATCACGAGAGTTGATCCGAAGACCAGCTAAAGACTCGCTTCTTTCTACGTCATTTTTTGTTGTTGTAATCGTTTGCGATTTTTGTAAAAAATAGTTGACGATTTTTGTTGTAATTTAATCTGTAGCAAATTAATTATTGCGTGACCACTTTTAATTATTTGAAAACATTGAATTTTTGTTGTAATCGTTTGCAACTTTTGTAAAAAATAGATGATGATTTTTGTTGTAATTTAATTTGTAGCAAATTAATTATTTCTTAACCACTTTTGCATTTTTTGCAAGGCATATTTTTGTTGTTGTAATAGTACGCGGTTTTTATGGATAATGTTTGCGACTTTTGTTGTAAATCGATATGCAGAAAAAAGTTGTTGGTTTAATCACTTTATTGTAACATTACTTTTTTTACAAAGACTCGAACGTTTTGTTGTAATATTATATATTTTTTGTATACATGCGTCACTGTTTTTGTTGTAATACGATAAATCAGCACAGTGGTATATTTGTTGTAAATATATAGAAGGACATAGCCAAAGTTATATAGCTTTCGGTTTAAGTGGCAAAATCCGGGACTGCGGGTTAATTTTGCAGAAAACGAGGGGGTCAAACTGTAAAAATAAGTTGCATTTGTTGTGAACGTTGGATGTTCATCGGACGGCCGGAAGGACAACCGATTTTGGGCTAACTATCAGCCCACCGACGCCTAGCGTCCGCCGGGGAATTTTATAATATACCACACTTTACTTTGATTCTTTATTATTTACCACATGACCACCACCTGTCATTGTCACTGACATGTGGTGGTCACATGGTAAATAATAGAGAATCAAAGTAAAGTGTGGTATATTATAAAATATCCCGCGTCCGCCTTTGTAAAAGTCCCCACAATACTATCCTCGTACGAGGCGACGACTTGTCACACCTCTAGTGGACGAAACAGCAGCGCCGGCCGTCGCCATTTTACCTCGGCCCCTCCTCCTTCCACTCCCGGCCCGCCGTCCTCCTCCGTCCCCGCCATCCCCACCGGGCCTCTTGCCGTCCTCCTTGCCACACCTCCGCACCTCCGCTGGCGTTCCTGCAAACCCTAGGTTCGCCGGCCGGCTGAGCGTCGATGGCAACACGGCCGGGCCTCACCTTACCCCGGTTCTCCTCGCTTCCCCGCCCGAACCCTAACCCGCTTGCGCGTCTCTCCAATGCCGCCTCGCGTGAACGGTGCGGCAGCCGGAGATCCAATTGCAGTCCGGACCTGGAGTCGCTGCTATCTACAGCCACCCTCCCGCGGGAAGCGGCGGAGACGGATCTGCGCGGGGGGTAGGTTCAGGTCCACCACCACGACGACGATTGTGGCTCCGTCGTCGCTCCCTTCCCGCCCTCCTTCACCTCCGCCAGCACTGCGCTCCACGGCCTACTCCGCAGATTCAAGAGCCGCCTTGCCGACCACCTCTCCCAGTGTCTGAGCCCGCCACTTTTTCTCCTCGCAGAGGTCGTCGCAGGATGTATGGACAACTTAGGTTCTGGTTCCCTTCCCTAATCTTCTTTCGATTGCGCTGCTATGTGGAGATCTGATGTTCGCGGTTGGTATTTTAGTTGTTAATTAACTTATTGCAGTTGATCCAAATCCCTAATTCCACGCTTCGTCCTTCGTTTCATTGAACCCTTGTTTTTGGAGAATCGCTGCAGACCAAGTGTTTGTTGTTTTGCCTGTTCCGTAGTTGGCATTCCAATGAAGGTTTTGCCATATTGCAATGTTGGGTGTGCACTATGCACTTACGTTTGCCCACGTATTTAAGTTGGTACATAGTATGAAATATGCAATCTAGCTGGTCATACGTGCAGATGAGAAATACAGTTTACCAAGTGTCTAGCACAAGTTTCTTCACCGTTTGTGGAACTACCTTCGTGTGTGTTTACTGAATGTTTCACCGTTTCTCGAATGATCTAGCTTTAGTACATCTGATTTACGCATTAGTACTTCAATTTGTTTTAGTAAAGCTGTCTGGAGTTATGAAGTGAGAACACAAGTTGTCAATGTGTGGGAAGGGATGATACTGATTTTGCCTGTGCCAAAGGATAACCCAGTCTTCTGCTTTGTTTCCACTCCCTGAACCACTTTCTAGCAGCCCCGTAGCACCTTCCACCATAGACAATTGATCTAATTATCAGTGTACATGCTCTCACCTTATATACACAATTGCAGCCTGCAGGTACCCCATCATTGTTGGATCTCCACGTGGCAGGGTAGCTTTTTCTCATTTAGGTGTGCTTCTGCAGTTCCATGCAGTTCACTTGATGATTTTTGCTACTTGAGGTTTGCCTCTTTGCAATGCATGGTGTAACAAAGCAATCTTAGATGCCTGACTAAGTGTGTATCTTAAATGTTCTGTTTATATTACCAGTCCACACTTCTCAGACAAGGAGTACTTGTATTTAGCATATGTTTTGTTTACCTTGTGCACATTCCTGGAGTATTTAGCATTTGTTTTGTTTGCCTTGAGTATAGGTATAGATAGACACGCATAAACTGCAGTTCATTTGTCGGCATAAACAGAGGGTGCAGCAGAGTACATTGTCCCTGTGAAATCATGGTTCGAGAGCTTAGATCTTAGCCAAGCAATAGTAACCGGTATTTTTATATCTATAAATCAGCAAAATCATCTTCTTATCTTGTCAAATAGGTTTCAGTTCAGGTTCTTGACAATTCAGAGCTGTAGTCCTTTTGTCTTGTCTTGCTATTAATATCCAGTTGACAATTCTCTAATCTCTTGCATATTTCAACACAACTCTTATTTACTCCTTGCATGACCAGTACGCGCTTAGATGTAATGTCATTTGCTTCTATTTTTTATGAAATTTTTGCATTAAGCTGTTATCCCTAAATATGATTCAGGCTCAGGTTATTCAGACACTGTAATTTTATGTTTGTCTTAGCACTGTCATTTTATCTGAGGTGAACTGTAAATTAGCTTGATAGCTTGAACTGAATCAAGTGCAATGGGGACAATTTGCAGGCTACAGGTGGCGGATGATATAAATTTGGTGATGATTTTCGGGAGAAATTAGGTGTCTTGACAAGCTTGATGAAATGGATAGTGTTGTTTCTGGAGCAAACTTTTTGCTACATGTGAGTCTGTTCTCTTCATACTCTCTCACTAAATATTTATCGTTGCTTTCTTATTAATTTCACATTGGCAACTTGCAGTCACATGTTCTGATATCACAAGTTCTGATAACTACTCCTTTCACATATTGTGACACTGCTAGAGTAGTTCTCACTTATATCATGTTTCCATTTAACTGATGCTAGATTTATTTCATTAAGTACAAAATGTGCACCTGTGAATGCAATGTTGGAGTACTACTGAAACTTGGCAATTACTGCAACCGTAAATTACTCCTAGTCTGTCAATGCAATCTTGGGAGTACTACTGAAACTTGTCTCTTAGCTAAGATGTGTCACTACTGCACAGATGAATTGTGCCAACATATGAGTTTGTATGAATGTCTGGAACAACTATAAGACCAAGGTACTGTAAGCTGTAACATCAAATGGTCATACTGTTCATCTGTTTTTATCAAATCAACCCACAATACTCGTGATCCAGCTTATGTTTAATCATCCTTCTGCCATGTCACAATTTGGATCCATGTTTGGTCCTCCAATCTAAACACTACATGGAACCAGTAGTAACGTTACATTTGCTCTATTTTGAGATTTTGTTCTGTAATTATTAACTAAGTTCTTATGATTTTTCTTCGAGGAATTGTGTACTAACATGATATAATTTGCTTGTCTGGTCCTTAATTGATTAGGCAAGGGAACCTACCGCATTGTCCAGGTCTACGGCATTGTCCAGGTCGCCAAGGAGATGGTTGTGGACCCTTTGTGTTCCGAATAGCTTACATCATCTTACCGCACTCCGTTATTATTACACTGCTAGATTATAGCTCCTGCAATGTGTATCTTCAGGAGCCCTTTTGTGTTTCTGCCAAGATGTCTTATGATTCTGAGTAATTATGCCTGACATGCTATTATCTAAAGATAGTATCATGTGGAATTTTATATATATTGCAATAAATTAAACCTGTATCATGTGAGCTTATGCCTTACGATCTTTTGAGGCACTTTGAAAATTGCCTTTAAAAATAGATTTTTTTGAGGCACTCTTGCATAGTGCCTACGTAGATTTTCTCAGGCACGTATGCGAAGTGCCAAAAATAATTATTAGAGGCATTGCTCAATAGTGCCTCAAATTATAATCTAAGGCGGTTTTCAAAGTGCCTAGAAAAATCTATTTTTAAAGGCACTTTTCAAAGTGCCTTAGAAAATCTAATTTTAGGGGCACTTTAAAAAAGTGCCTTAAATGATTTTTCCCTACACCATTTGATACAGCACTTTTTTAATTGCCTTCAAAGATTTTTAAAGGCACTTTTGCTATTTTCTAAGGCACTTTTTTGTGCCCCTAATAATCAACTTTGGTGTAGTGATGCTTAAGAGGGGGGCTTAGTTAAATAAACGGTTGTATTATGAACTTGTACTTAGTTGCACAGGTGTTTAAGACAACGACTAATCTATTTCACTATCCCCCAATACTTTCACTATAGATGGCCTAAGTAGCATTTTTAGGAACACATGTACGATGTGGACAGATACACATATAATGTGGGTTCTTCCTTCCACGAGTTTATACTTAAAGATCGATGATGTCAATTAGTGAGGGTATAATCGCTGACTATTTTTATTTTTTTGAATATTTTTATATTATGTTCTGTTAAATTTGCGGAGCAGATGATTAAAGGTTTGGTAAAATGGAGCATTACGGTACAACCCTACATGGCGAAGATTTACACTAGCAAAAACATACACGGTGTAAAGTGTTAGAATACACATACGTGTACAAGTTAGAGATAGACTAGGATTGTACGGATCTTCTTGTACTTCAAGTCTCTCCCCTTCTTGTACCTCTTTATATACCCCTTGAGGATCATGGTAATACAACAACAGAAATTAGGGTTCTACAATTTCTACGTTAAGAAGATAGGTATATATAACATTAAACAAGATAAAAACAAAGATAGAGATCACCAAAAAATAGCATGGAGACAGAGTAACGTATCCTGAAGTGCAACTCTTGGATGGACTCGAGCCGTGGAAAACCAAGACGAGAAAATCACAATGGTCTAGCTTCTTCTTTGAGCTTGTGTAAAAAAAAAGATAAATCAACAGCTCAAAACAAGTGATCCACTTGGTGGTGGCGTGGCGCCTGAATTAATGCGTCACCGACGATAATAATTTTTCAGCCAACATCCGTACGTTGCAAAGCTACAGTAGAGATTGCACGTTGCTCCAGTAATTGCCACCGCGATAAAGCCGATCGGACACCTGACTCAGGTGGCTACAGATAAGGCCTCACCGATCGATCGGACACCTGATTCAAATTACTCCACTAATTTGCTTCTTTCCGATCGACCGATCGATCTCCTATAAATACCACCACATGCGCGACTGCTACGGAACGCATTCGTACTACGTACACAATCACTCGTCACCCTCTGCAGCCTTTGTCGTAGTAGCATAGCCATGGCGGCGACGCGCAAAACAAGCCGCACGATGGTTGCAATGGCAGCCCTGACTCTGACGGCGAGCCTCCTCTTCCTCGCTGGCAGCTCGGAGGCGGCCTGCCCCAGCAAGGCGCAAACGCCGAGCACGCCGACCGCGAGGCTGGTGCCGGTGCCGGCGACGAGAGAGAGCGGCGGAAGCGGAAGTAAGTGCTCCGTGGACGCGCTGAAGCTCGGGGTGTGTGCGGACGTGCTGGGCCTGCGCGGCGAGCTAACGAACCTTATGGCGGGCTCGCGGTCGACTGCGTCCAAGACGAAGAAGCCGTGCTGCAAGCTCATCGCCGGCCTGGTTGACCTGGACGCCGCCGTGTGCCTCTGCACCGCCATCAAGGCCAATGTTCTCGGCGTCGTCGACCTCAGCCTGCCTCTCCAGCTCGGCCTCCTCGTCAACCACTGCGACAAGAAGCTCCCAGCTGGCTTCCAGTGCCCTAACTGATTAACCGATCCCGTACGTAGTGCGGTAATGGCACAGGCGCTCGCATCACTTGCATCATTGCACGCACGCATGGGAACTTGAAATATTCGTCAATGTGTGTTTTTCACTTTTTCTACAACAAAATTAAGTCTGTATTTTTACAGTTTGTTTTACCAGACCTTCAATGTTAAGTCTAGGTTCTGTTATTTTCTACTTATTGATAATCGGTGCGGGCGTCTCTGTACTGCTTATGTGAATGCTATATATGATTATATATTTATATGTTGCCATCGTTCAATTCAAGATTTAGCTGGACCGTTTCCGTGATAATTATTGTCGTCTATGCAATTGGTCCACTTCAGGTACCAAGATTTTTACAGATGCAACATGGAAGAAGACCAATTATTCAGGTGGGCAAGATAGTACAGGTATTGGGGTCTTCAGGCTGCAGATACTGACAAGGAGTTCAAGCTCATGATGCAAGCCACCAGCACTAAGGCTCAATCACCACTACAAGCCGAAGCAAAAGCCCTTCTATTTGCTTCTTCTGTAGCAGTGTCTCTCCAACTTCACGGGCCAGCGTTCTTAACAGGCAATCTTATCCTGGCCAAGGCTGCCGCGGCGAGACGACCTGCTTGTGACCATCTCAACTGGAAAATAAGAGGCACCATGATTGATTTCTACCTTCAATCTTCACCAATGAAGCCTGCTATATTTCACATTCTGAGAAATCTTAACGGGGTTGCTCACAATTGCGCCGGACAGGTCCCTACACAGTCTCTACAACAGCATGTTTCCGCTGTCTTAATCCAAGCCATGGGAATCAGCGATGCCATGTACTCTCTGTATTGCAGCATTCTCAGTTCCGGGGCTATGTGATGCGCAGTGTACTTTGCACTTGATTTATATGAAATGGTGCCTTAGGCGCCTCCCCTCGTACAAAAAAAAACTTGGTCCTCGATTTCTCTGTCTTTTCGGAAGGGGGACTGATACTATTTACACATACAACACCATTATTGTAAATCAGCCACAGACACCAACTTTTAATGACCCACTAGATCATGATTGTGCGCGTTGCCGCACCCGTACACTTTTTGTACAATGATATGACCTTTTTTCTAATAATGTTGACATGAACTTCCAAGTTAAATACTCTTTCCGTTCGTAGATATAAGGTGCATAGTTTTGGCATAAAAATTAAGAAACACAAGTGGAGGGAAAATTACACAAGAGTTTAGCGGGATTGACCCTATAAAATTGAGATGAGAAAATAGAGGGGTTTTCAAAAGATAAGTAAACACAATCAAATCCCCTAAAAAAATGTCCACACATGTTGTCCAACTCATTATACCTTATATTTTAGATTTTTTTTCTCAAAAAACTATACACCTTATATCTAGGAGCTGAGCTTGCTTGGTAAGAAAACCAAGTACTTGTTCTTAGAAGGTACTACTAACGAACCTATGACAGGGTAAATATGTAACCGCAGCTGTAACATCAGTCACCAAAATGGCAAAATCTGACTCTGAAATCCTAGGAGTTTGAGCTACCAAACCATATCTATAGGGTGAAAATAATGATCTAAAGGTAACACACAAATAACCTTAAATAATCTCCTTGAGCACTAAAATCATAAAAAACATACATGTCACTTTGTTCAATCTTGATTTCTGTAATGAATTGTCCTAGGTAGGTTGTGAGGGCCACTCATTGTTCTTGTACATCATAAATCACACCATTTTCTAAGCCTTGATCATCAGGGCCACACCTTGCTCACATCTCACCGGCAGGTTATGAACTGATGGTTTTGTAAGCCTTGATCATCATCGATAAACATACATTGTCCTATTTCAAAATTGAAATTAACATATTCAAAAAGTCTATGTGGTTTTATCCAACATTACAAACCATTATATTGAGTACCAATTAAAAAAGATTTTATTTAAAGGTTTAAGAAGACTACAAGACAAAAAGGAGCTAGGCATGAATGTAAGAGTAGCAGTAAGTTATATTTGCTGTAAGAACATCAGAACAAGTATACACAAATAATAAAAAAAGAATAAGACTTCCATGTTTTTGAAATTCAAACAAATTAGGATGGTTTTTCATTTCCTGTCACCGCAGAGAACACGCCGAGAACAGACATGTATAATCGACCATAACATTACTGCATCCTATCTCGGAAAGCCATTCTATTGCATCTTTAGAAATGGTCAACAATCTGAATAAATATGTATGCTAAATTATTTATTTACTATTCACTATTCAAGTTAACTTTCACTATTTTAGGAGAATCATTCAAGGCGTAATATCAATTAGATCAGTTTGGGTACGGTTTATTATTATGTGCTTAGCATAAATGCATAACTTTCCCAACTAAATGTTGCATCTGCTTGTAAGATTAGCATCAATAGTTATTGATAATGTATTTCATAAAACTAAGGAACATAATGAGGTTAATCTGAATAGTGAACAATTGATTTGACCTTTTAACCTGAACACCACAAGGGAAAAAAATCTAACATATGTTTCTAACAACTGAATGTTCGCTTTTGCAGTGCTTTCCTAATAATACTATATGGCCATATTTACATGTTTTACAACATTATTATTGTAAGAGGACATTTGCAGCCCAACATGATATTGTGTGATCATGTACGCTACAAGTGAACTATGTGCACCTCTATAATCGTAGCTAGTCCCTGTGGAAAACACATGACCCAACAAAAATGTCAGATACTTTTTGTGTGTAATACTTGCCTTTAGCATTAAATCAATATGTATAATCACATTGATCTTTGTCCAATTAATTCACCAACTTTGAACGGCGTAACAAATCTGGTGTATCCACGACACCTTCCAGTTCTGAAGCCAGCCACATGTACACAAATTGAATACAAAAATGTGGAGGAGTTACATGTCTGAGACTGGGTTATGAATAAAATTTGCAGAGCCAAACTCAGCCGTCAGTGACTCGGGGGTTAATCGTGACACGGATCCGATTATCTGAAGCCAGAGAATGGCCGCATAGACGCTACCTTGATCAGCAGGACATCAGATAGGGGCAGTCAACATGATCGAGCAGGTGGTAGAAGAATCAGGACAACATTCACCTGAGTTAAGAGAAATATATGCAACTAAATCTATTCGCTTCAACGTGCAGCCAAAGATCAACTGACAACCTCAAAGCATGTGACAAGGTATTAATGCAGAAATCTCAGAAGACCAGATTATTTACATACTTAGACCTCAAGATCGAGTCTCCACATATATGGCGGATCTACACTAACCACATGAGGCCGGCTACCAGGAAAAATTCATGGCTGTCGGAGAAATCATTGGAAAAGAGGGTAAATCAGACCTCAAAATCGAATCAATGGAAGATTCATGATGCAGAACTCCTTACCGAGATGGAAATCATGGCTGTACTGCAGCCCCACCGTTGTCCTCCACTCCTCCCCACCGCCGCCATGCTCGAACCTGGGTGCGTTGACACTAACTCCTCGCGCCACCAGGAGCGCCTCGCCCAATGTAACACGGGACAATCCAACCTCAGCTCTATGGCTGCACGGAGCTCCCATCACACCAACTGTCTCCGCCGCATCGCCATCGTCCGTGTGTGAGAGGTAGGGTGTTGGGTGTACGGTCGCGAACACCCTATGGCTGTATTTTGTCGCCTGAGGCGACGAAGCATAGATGTGCGCAATAGCGAATGAACTCAACCATATGTAGGCCGGGGAAAGAGTAACGTACGTCCATTAATCGTTAACGGCGAGTGGCGTCCTTCATTTGCTTCAATGTCAGTTTCAATCTCCCGCGGCGTATAACACAACAGCCGCAGCGACGATTCATCTCTATCCTGCGAGGAGACCTGTTTGATCGATGGGGCTCGCATCGCCTCGGTCGAGTCTCGCAGTTTTTCTCTCTCGGGCCGAATGAAATCCCATGGCACTATGGCAGGCCTCAAATAAAGTTATTGGCCTATTTCGAGGAACTCTTGGCCCAAATAACAAGACAACGTCCAGGTCAACCTCAGGAGCAGCGGCCCATACAAGGTTGGACGGCTTTTGACGCGCATGTAGGGTGGGAATCAGTTTCCAGCGACGTGATCTGGACTGTTTATTTGCATGATCGGACGGCTAAAAACGTCTAAGCGCTGTGGTGACTCCTAGCTAGGTGAGTTTTACTGTTACTCAATTTACAGGATAAATGCATTGAAAAACTGGCACATAGCTCTGTGTACCATGTAGGAAATTATAGGATTTCCCTTTCCAATGTGCATAAAACACGAATAAAGATATCAAGGAAGTGAGCATAAATCACTAAATCACATTCATCCTTCCAGGGTTAGAATAGCAGGGAAATCCTAAAAAAGTTAATATTAACACACACTATACTTCAAACTTGGAACTGGGCCTAGGAAGCGCGGATACGGCGCTTTGCCACCGTACCGCTATCGGACACTGCATGAATGCCTGGATATTGCACGGGTACCCGGATACTGCTCGATGTATCTACATATTTTTGAATTAAAAAAACAGCGATAACGGACGTATACATACGGGATACTGGAGGGACACAGGAAAACCTACGACGCTCCTCCTCAACACGCCCCACCTGGCACAACTCCCACTTTACACCCTCGCCTAGGTGCCATCAAGCAAAACTTGAATTGGGGGCTCAAGTTCAAGCAGAACGGTATCAACTTTCTGGAAATGCATCCCAATTATTAGCTATTGATGAAAACTTTATTTTCTGTATTTTTAGCTTTTTTCGAAATAGGAGCAAAGTCTCAGCCTCTACATCGAAACGATGCACACAGCTTTCTTTATTAATGCAAGGTCTAAAAATATTAGAGTTTACATCTCAAGGATCACTCAAAGGATCACTCAAAGTGGCAACTTGAATCAGCCATTTGAAAAAATTACATAAACGAAAGCGCAAAAGACTGCTATGCATCTTGAATACGATTAGAATGCAGCCAGCCACCCTGGCTGAATATAGCCCGTACGACCGCCATTAGGATTATATCCAGTATCCATAGGTTCACGTTGCTCCACAGGAATGAGGTAAGACCACATGTGTATCGAAGATGCAGCCTTGTGTATAACCTACAAAAAATTGGTTTGACATTTCTATTAAAAACCACATCATTTCGACAATTTCAAATTGCCCAAACCAAAGCATAAACTCCTACATGAATTCAGGCTTTAGTCTTCTTATCAATCCCGTTTAACCAATTACCAAATAAATTAGTTACATTTGATGGAGGCGGGATATAATACGTGAAGTGAACCACTATCCAAACTAAACGGGAGAAAGGACATGAAATGAACAAATGATTGATTATTTCATGAGAACCACAAAAGACACAATTTGTACATCCATTCCAACAATGTTTTGTAAGGTTATCTTTAGTAAGAAGCACTTTCTTATACAAGAACCACATAAAGATCCTAATCTTCAGCGAAACTTTAATTTTCCACAAGTATTTTTTTAAGGAAAACCATATGCCCATTCATATAATCATCATACATCGATTTAACTGAAAAACACTTGTTGTAGTTAAGCGCCACTTAAAACTATCTGTTTCATCATTAAGATTCACCCTCATCGATTTGCGTACCAAAGCTATCCAGGATTCCCATTTGTCTCCTGGTAAGAGTATATTAAATCGTATATTCAAAGGCGTTTGAGATAATACATCATATACTGTCACCTCTCTAGTCCTGACTATGTTATACAAGTTTGGATACTGAACTGCTAATGGGGTGTCGCCGAACATCCTCTCGAAATCGAGCTCCCGTACCATCTCCCACAACAAAAGAACCTCGTTGGAACAAATCGTCTTTGTTAACACCCATAAGTCCATTCCAAAAGGGTGAGTATGTGGGTTTGGCTTGCACTTGCGAGAGTGTTTTGCCGTTTAGGTACTTATTATATAGCAGCTCCTGCCATACACCTTCCTCAGACAAGAGTTAAAATAGCCATTTACTAAGTAAACACCTATTCTTCAGTTCAAGTACCTCAATAACTAGACCCCCTTGGTCCTTAGGTTGACAAATTATGTTCCACTTTGTTAAACGCTATTTGTTTTTCAGATAGTCACTTTGCCAGAAAAAGTGAGATCTATAGAAATCCAATCTTTGTCGAACCCCTTTTGGTATCTCAAAGAAAGATAGCATGAACATAGGTAGGTTTGTTAAAACAGAGTTAATAAGCACAAGGTGATTTCCATATGAGAGCATTTTGCCTATCCAGGAGGCAAGTTTGCGTTCAAACCTGTCTTTAACTGGCTTCCACTCTTTATTAATCAATTTCCTATAATGAATAGAGATGCCTAAATATTTAAAAGTAACTCTCACTTCACATCCAAAGATGCTTCTGTAGTCATTCTCATCCCACTTAGCCTGACCAAAACAGAAAATCTCGCTCTTACGAAAATTGATTTTCAAACCAATTAGTGACTCAAAGAAACAAAGTATTAACTTCATATTTACGGCCTTTGCTAAATCATGCTCCATAAATAAGATAGTGTTATCTGCATACTGCAGGATGGATAATCCCCCATCAACCAAATGAGGCACTAACCCACCTATTTGACCATCCTCCTTTGCCCTAGCAATAAGAATAGCCAACATATATATACAAACGTATCCCTGTATTTATGTTTTTGAAAATTTGATGGGATTCGTAGCATAGAAAACAAAAAATTTCCTACCGCAAGAACGAAACACAAGCCAAGATCTAATCTAGTAGACGGTAGCAACGAGGAGATTAAGAGACTAACCCTCGAAGATTCGCAAAGCTTAACGAGATTAGATCTCGGGGTGGATGTAGTCGATCACTTGCCGCTTGCAAAGCGTGTAGAAGATCTTGACGGTGCCACAATCGGGACACCTCCGTACTCGGTCACACGTACGGTGTTGATGAAGACGTCCTCCTCCCCGTTCCAGCGGGCAGCGGTAGATCCTCCTTGGAATCCCGGCAGCACGACGGCGTGGTGGCGGTGGTGGTGGAGAACTCCGGCAGGGCTTTGTCTATGCGCTGCGGGAGTATTGCGTGGAGGAGGAGAGGCTAGGGTTTGGGGAGAGGGGGTGTTGAGCGCTGGCCACTTGGGGGCTGCGGCCAACTAGGGTTTGTGGTGGACGGCTGATGCGCGTAGATGTACACGTCCGTTGGGAACCCCAAGAGGAAGGTATGATGCGTGGCAAGCAGTTTTCCCTCAGAAGAAAAACCAAGGTTATCGAACCGGTAGGAGCCAAGAAGCACGTGAAGGTTGTTGGTGGAGGAGTGTAGTGCGGCGCAACACCGGTGAAACCGGCGCCAACGTGGAACACTGCACAATCAAAGTACTTTGCCCCAACGTAACAGTGAGGTGTCAATCTCACCGGCTTGCTGAAAACAAAGGATTAAACGTATCGAGTGGAAGATGGTGTTTGTTTGCAAAGAACAGTAAGAACAATAATTGTAGTAGAATGTATTCAGATGTAAAAGAATGGACCGGGGTCCACAGTTCACTAGTGGTGTCTCTCCAATAAGATAACTAACATGCTGGGTGAACAAATTACAGGTGGGCATTGACAAATAAAGATTCAATACATATCAATGATGATTACTATGAGATTAAATCAGGGCATTACGACAAAGTGAGACCGCTATCCAGCATGCATCTATGCCTAAATAATCCACCTTCGGGTTAGCATCCGCACCCCCTCCAGTATTAAGTTGTAAACAACAGATAATTGCATTAAGTATGGTGCGTAATGTAATCAACACAAATATCCTTAGACAAAGCATCGATGTTTTATCCCTAGTAGCAGCACATCCACAACCTTAGAACTTTCATCATGTCCTAGATTAAATGGAGGCATGAACCCACTATCGAGCATAAATACTCCCTCTTGGAGTTACAAGTATCAACTTGGCCAGAGCCTCTACTAGCAACGGAGAGCATGCAAGAACATAAACAACACATATATGATAGATTGATAATCAACTTGACATAATATTCTAGATTCATCGGATCCCACCAAACACAACATGTAGCATTACAAATAGATGATCTTGATCATGTTAGGCAGCTCACAAGATCTAAACAATGATAGCACATGCAAAGAAGACAACCATCTAGCTACTGCTATGGACCCATAGTCCAGGATGAACTACTCACGCATCAATCCGGAGGCGGGCATGATGATGTAGAGCCCTCCGGTGATGATTCCCCTCTCCGGCAGGGTGCCGGCGATCTCCTGAATCCCCGAGATGGGATTGCGGCGGCGGCGTCTCGGAAGATTTTCCGTATCGTGGCTCTCGGTACGAGGGTTTCGCGACGAAGGCTTTAAGTAGGCGGAAGGGTAGGTCAAGTGGCGGCACGAGGGCCCACACGCCGCGGCCGGGGCCAGGTCGCGCCGCCCTGTTGTGCGCCTCGTGGCCCCACATCGTACCTCCTCGGTCTTGGAAGCTTCGGTAAAAATAGGACCCTGGCGTTGATTTCGTCCAATTCGAGAATATTTCCTTACTAGGATTTGAAACCAAAAACAGCAGCTGGCACTTCGGCATCTTGTTAATAGGTTAGTGCCGAAAAATGTATAATAATGTTGTAAAGTATGTATAAAACATTCAAGTATTGTCATAAAAGTAGCATGGAACATAAGAAATTATAGATACGTTTGAGACGTATCAAGCATCCCCAGCTTAGTTCCTACTCGCCTCGAGTAGGTAAACGATAACACAAATAATTTCTGAAGTGACATGCTACCAACATAATCTTGATCAACATTATTGTAAAGCATATGAGATGAATGGAGTGATCTGAAGCAAAAGATTGCTAACAAAGATAATGACTAAACAAATGAATCATATAGCAAAACTTTTCATGAATAGTACTTTCAAACAAGTATAACAAGACTTGCATAAGAGCTAACTCATAAGCAATAAATTCAAAGTAGAATGAATTGAAGCAACACAAAGGATGATTAAGTTTCAGCGGTTGCTTTCAACTTGTAACATGTATATCTCGTGGATATTTGTCAACATAGAGTAATATAACAGTGCAATAAGTAAACATGTAAGAATCAATGCACACAGTTAACACAAGTGTTTGCTTCTAAGATAGAAAGAAGTGGGTAAACTGACTCAACATAAAGTAAAAGAATGGCCCTTCGCAGAGGAAGCATGGATTACTATTTTTGTGCTAGAGCTTTTGTTTTGAAAACATAGAAACAATTTTGTCAACGGTAGTAATAATTCATATGTGCTATGCATAATACTTCCTACAAGTTGCATGTCTCATGCATAGAGTACTAATAGTGCTCGCACCTTGTCCTAATCAGCTCGGAAAACACGGATTATCATCGCATAACATATGTTTCAACCAAGTGTCACAAAGGGGTACCTCTATGCCTTGTACAAGGTCTAAGGAGAAAGCACGCATTGGATTTCTCGCTTTTGATTATTCTCAACTTAGACATCCATAAGGACAACATAGACAACAGATAATGGACTCCTCTTTTAATGCTTAAGCATTCAACAACAAATAATATTCTCATAAGAGATTGAGGTTGTATGTCCAAACTGAAACTTCCACCATGATACATGGCTTTAGTTAGCGGCCCAATGTTCTTCTCTAACATATGCATACTCAAACCATTTGATCATGAAATCACACTTACCGGACAAGACGGACATGCATAGCATCTCACATGATATCCAACAAAGGTAAAAAGTTGATGGCGTCCCCAGAAACATGGTTACCGCTCAACAAGCAACTTATAAGAACTAAGACACATAACTACATATTCATCACTGATAACCCACAAGTATAGGGGATCGCAACAGTCTTCGAGGGAAGTAAAACCCAAATTTATTGATTCGACACAAGGGGAGGTAAAGAATACTTATAAGCCTTAACAAGTGAGTTGTCAATTCAGTGCACACTGGAAAAGCACTAGTGAGGGTGATGTGAAAGTAGCGATAATATGAGAAGCATAGTAACAATAACACAGGATAATAGTAATATGAGAGCAATGGCACGAGAAAATAGTTGATACTACTTCCAATGACATAGAGAACGAGTATATGATGATGCGAGATGGACCGGGGTTCCCACTATCTACACTAGTGGTAACTCTCCAATAACAAGTGTTGGGTGAACAAATTACAGTTGGGCAATTGATAGGATTGATAAGGCATTAAGAAAGAACATCAATTCATTAATCATGTAGGCATGTTTTCCATATTTAGTCGTACGTGCTCGCAATGAGAAACTTGCACAACATCTATTATCCTACCAGCCGGTGGCAGCCGGGCCTCAAGGAAAACTGGATATTAAGGTACTCCTTTTAATAGAGCACCGGAGCAAAGCATTAACACTCCGTGAAAACATGTGTCCCTCACATCACCGCCATCCCCTCCGGTTGTCCCGATTCTGTCACTTCGGGGCCTTTGGTTCCGGACAGTGACATGTGCATACAACTTGTAGATACAATCTAAGCAATAATTATAGAGCTCAAATCTAAGATCATGCCACTCGGGCCCTAGTGACAAGCATTAAGCATAACAAGATTGCAGCAACAATAACTTCACAAACTTTATAGATAGACTAATCATAATGTATCATCCATCGGATCCCAACAAACACAACACCGATTACATCAGATGAATCTCAATCATGTAAGGCAGCTCATGAGATCATTGTATTGAAGTACATGGGGAGAGTATACCAACTAGCTACAGCTAGAACCCGTAGTCCATGGGGGAACTACTCACGGAGCATGATGGAGGCGGTGGCGTCGATGGAGATGGCTTCGGGGGCACTTCCCCGTCCCGGTGCCGACGAGACTTGTCCCCGAATTGGAGTTTCGCGATGGTGGCGGCGCCCCTGGAGTCTTTGGAGTTTCGTCAAGTGGTGCTGCGTTTTTAGGTCGAAAGGGCTTAAATAGGCGAAGAGGCGGCGCGGGAGGGTCGACGGGTGGCCTCCCCATAGGCCGGCGCGGCCAGGGTCTGCCCGCGCGGCCCTATGGTGTGGGGGCCCCCTGCTCTCCTCCGACTCCGGTGTTAGGAGCCTGGAAAAATAAGATCTTTGGCGTTGATTTCGTGAATTGAGAATATTGCCCGAACAGCCTTTCTGGAACCAAAAACAGCAGGAACTGCACTGTGGCATCTTGTTAATAGGTTAGTTAGGAAAATGCATAAAAACATTATAAAGTGCAAGCAAAACATGTAAGTATTGTCATAAAACAAGCATGGAACGTCAGAAATTATAGGTACGTTGGAGACGTATCAAGCATCCCCAAGCTTAGTTCTGCTCGCCCTCGAGTAGGTAAACGATAAAAAGAGTAATTTCTGTAGTGACATGCTACTTACATAACCTTGATCATACTATTACAAAGCATATGAAATGAATGAAGTGACTCAAGGCAATGATCTATAGTTGCTAACAAATAGATAACATATAGCAAAACTTTTCATGAAGAGTACTTTCAAGACAAGCATCAAAAGCCTTGCACAAGAGTTAACTCATAAAGCAATAGATTCAAAGTAAAGGCATCGAAGCAACACAAAGGAAGATTTAAGTTTCAGCAGTTGCTTTCAACATGCATATCTCATGGATAATTGTCAACACAAAGTAATATGATGAATGCAAATAAGCAAGTATGTAAGAATCAATGCACAGTTGACACAAGTGTTTGCTTCTAAGATGGAAGGAAGTAGGTAAACTGACTCAACATAAAGTAAAAGAATGGCCCTTCAAAGAGGAAAGCATCGATTTCTATATTTGTGCTAGAGCTTCGGTTTTGAAAACATAAAGAGAGCATAAAAGTAAAGTTTTGAGAGGTGTTTGTTGTTGTCAACGAATGGTAGTGGGCACTCTAACCCTCTTGCCAGACAAACCTTCAAAGAGCGGCTCCCATTTTATTTTTATTTTGGGTGGCACTCCTTCCAACCTTTCTTTCACAAACCATGGCTAACCGAATCCTCGGGTGCCAACAATCTCATACCATGAAGGAGTGCCTTTTTATTTTAGTTTTATTATGATGACACTCCTCCCCACCTTTGCTTTCTCAAGCCATGGCTAACCGAATCCTTCGGGTGCCGTCCAACAACCATACCATGGAGGAGTGTCTATTTTTGTTAATTAATTTGGGACTGGGAATCCCATTGCCAGCTCTTTTTGCAAAATTATTGGATAAGCGGATGAAGCCACTAGTCCATTGGTGAAAGTTGCCCAACAAGATTGAAAGATAAACACCACATACTTCCTCATGAGCTATAAAACATTGACACAAATCAGAGGTGATAAATTTTGAATTGTTTAAAGGTAGCACTCAAGCAATTTACTTTGGAATGGCGGGAAAAATACCATGTAGTAGGTAGGTATGGTGGACACAAATGGCATAGTGGTTGGCTCAAGGATTTTGGATGCATGAGAAGTATTCCCTCTCGATACAAGGCTTAGGCTAGCAAGGTTATTTGAAGCAAACACAAGTATGA